>CM022297.1:418437147-419037147 GCA_011799875.1 Thinopyrum elongatum | reverse complement strand
GTCGTCTTCGGTGTCACCAGAATAATCCTCGTAGTTGTCCCCATGTTGCTCCACGCGGGGAGGAATTTGTTGGTGCTGGTTTATGGTGGCGACATCAGTGGCAGTAGCTGGGTGTTGTGGATGACCCATAGGCACACGCCGAGCTCGCGAAATAGCGGCGACACCCGCGGAGTTGCGAGGATCAACGTTGTTGTTGACGTGGGGTGCAGTCTGCAACCCGTCCAGACATGACAAGATGTCCTGTAGATGTGTGTTGGCAACACCCTGTGCATCCTCGATGGCCTTGAGCCTCTCTTCGGCCACAATCTGAGCACCCTTAAGTTGGGCGAGACGCTCGCTGGTGACTTTCACATCCGCGGTGAGACCCTCAAGTGTGGGTTGATCCTGTGCCATTGTTAGCGAAAGAGAAAAAACACAGTGTATAAACCCTATCAACTAGTAGGACATGGTGTAATTTTTTTTCGCTCACACTCAAGCTTAGTATCAAATTCTTACTTGTTCTTACCAATGCAACAGGTGGTGATCGGCGCGTTGGTGTTGGCTTCAAACGACCGATGAAGATTGGATGGAGCGATAACCAGGAATCAGTAGAGCCGGAACCTGTACTTATTGGTAGAAAAAGTGTAGCTTGGCAAAGGCTTCTCAACTCACAATATCAGTGGCACAATTTAGCAAAAAGCAATGCAAGTTGAATAATTGCTTAAACTCCTAACTAGTGCTGGCAGTCGACTAGTAAGAGACAAAACAATCTAAGCCCAGATTCTGAATCAAATGAGTGGAAGCCGGTGAAAGTATGATAGCTCTAAGTAGCTAGATTTAAGTGAGGTATAAACGGCAGTGTAGAGTAGCCGAGAGCAGAAAATATATGATAGATGCAGTGGCGACCAAGTAGCAGCAAAATTACTGTCTGAGTAACAAATAGAACAAATTAGTCCAAATTAGATGCTAGCCGGCCTGACTTTTTTTTCAACTTTTCTTTTTCTTTTATGTTCTTTTTTTTCCTTTTTTCCTTTTTTTTCTTTTTTTCTTTTTTTTACCAGGCCGTTACCAACAAATAGACGGGACAGAAGATAAAAGATGCAACAGAATCAAGTGCTACTACAGGCGACCGATCAAGTACTACTGGAAATTTAAAAATTATAATGGAATACGTGTGCGTGCAGGAGTACAAGCAACTCACACAGCACATACAGTGATGGTGGACATCAGTGGTGGTGGACAGCACAAGGTACAGCGGAGCGGTTGGGATGGCAGATGAAACAGCGGCGCACAGGTGGGCGTGTGTCTTGGGTGAAGCGTGGCTGCTACTGCTTAGATGGATGGGTACTAGGTGAAGCCAAAGAGCCTGAAGTCAAACACGCCAAAGAACGCACACGACACAAAAAAACAAATCGAAACAAACGTGTGACTTGGAGACTCGTGATGCAAAGATGTCAGGAGCAAAATTGATGGCAGAAAAACAAGGGAAGACAGAAAAAAAAAGTGATACGCGATGGGCGGATGGAGCGATATGATGGGCACTGAACCGACGAAGATCTATTTTTTCTCTGGATAAACTACCAACTCGGCAGGAAATTTGGGTAAGCAAAAATGAATGCGATCTAGTAGATAATTTCCTCCCAAATTAATCTAAACCAGCACTAGTATTAGATGAATGCAACCAAAAATTCAACTACACAAATACTAGATGCAAAAATTGCTAAAGGCGAAAAAGATAGGTGTGATAGATGAACTAATCTAATTTTTATTGGCTTTTTGTGGTTTGTAGGACTGAAAAACAATCTAACCTAATAAAACTGTAAATCTCTCACCGATGAACCTGAAAACTGATACCACTTGATGTGAACTGGGGCCCGATCTTTCGATGAGAGAGAGATAACTACGATTTTGGGTGGGACTTGACCCTCACGATCCGGCTACCAACCGTACAGGGAGAACCGTACATAACTGATATCCACGGCAATCGCTGAACCAACTCCATGGCGTTATCGACCAAGCCAACGTCACGATCGACCTATCCATGAAGAATTTTTCCTGCAAGCAAATCGTAGAACATGCCAGAAAATAATAGCCAAGCAATCTCAAAATTGCGAATATGCTAGATGGAATAAATCTCACAAGATGGGGTTCCGATAAGATGTCTTGACGGTCGCACTAGCCGCTACGAGCGAAGACAAATAAAAGTAGGTAAAGCTAAACTTCTCTAAACAAAACCCGAGTCTAAACCCTAACAGATGATGGCTATTTATTGAACGTAGATGCGCCTGTGTACGTTTTTTTATCCCAGCCGGACTGTCTCCGGTCGAGGGCATCTGTCAACCACCCTCGGACTGCACAAAGGCCGTACAGGGGCCGGCCTTGCTGGACGTTGACGCAAGCACGTGGTGGAGCAGGAACCAAAATCCCAAAGGCCCACCTATATTGGTCCATGAAGTAAATTCCAAATCCTTCGCTCCTTGTGCACGTGATGGTTCGGTGGATGCAAAGAGTGTTATTTCGTTTAACTGGTCTTTTGGTCCCTTTATTCCTGATGATTAAAAATAAAACGAATAATGAGCATAGCATTATATTCATGTCAGTTAAATTATGTGTACGAAGAAGCGAAAGTACCTGGTTATTAATTTGCCGTGTAATATTTGTAGACATTTTTATGATAGCTATGTTCACATCACGTGCGGCAAAAAAGATTTTCCCAGCTGCGTGGGCAGAAAAATAAGAGGAATGGCTTCGTTGGGCCACGCGCGCGGGGCACATGTTCGAAGTTCTGGAGAAACCGTTTCTTCTTTTATAGCAGACGGGCGCAAAAAAAATTAGTACCACCTCAGATAATTTCTTTTTGACGATGAACGGATGAAAAAATTAAAATTAAAAAAACACACCAGACTTTATTAATATGTATAGATTTCTATAGAAAAAACTTCTTAAG
This sequence comes from Thinopyrum elongatum, assembly GCA_011799875.1. Taxonomy (NCBI): domain Eukaryota; kingdom Viridiplantae; phylum Streptophyta; class Magnoliopsida; order Poales; family Poaceae; genus Thinopyrum; species Thinopyrum elongatum. Next base: position 419,034,221 of record CM022297.1, on the reverse strand, counting down.
AGCTCTTTGGTTTATAGGAACTAGCAAAAAGGCCCGTGCGTTGCAACGGAAGAAAAAAATACAACACGCTCTTAATTTACGAAAAATGGTCTATAATATGAGAATTTGTAGCTACGGCCCAAACAAAGATAGTCTTGACCTATAAAAATGCAGTTTAAGATTCTATAGGTGTTCTATTTCAACACGGCTTGCACGTAGATTTAATCCGTACAAAGAAACGGGCAAGTGATCATGCATTTATTCATGTCATGTTCGGAATGGGGTGTTGTTACGGGCGAATAAGGAAAAAGACAAAAACAAACGATGACATATTAGCACACTAGGGAGACATGGGTGCATCAATAGCAGTTTTCAGTTTAAGAATCACCAACTTAGGGTAACTCTTCAACACTTTTTTTCACATGCATATTTCTTAGATACATGAAGAGTTGTTAAAAAGGTTGTTAAAAAGATACATGATTTTTTAATCATAAAAAGAGATTTTTTTTGTCTAGAAAATAACATTTTTGTATGGTCTCCTATGGACGCAGGTACTTGCGCCCCTATTTCATCACTTTTTCTTGCCTTACATGTCATAGGTATTGGTCCCTGTTTCATCACTATTTATATCTTATCAAACTTGTCTTTTATTTTTATTTTTGTCACGCATGCCTCCTTTTTACCCTTTTTTCATGCATATCCTCTCTTTTTTCTTCTTATATATAGGAGAACAGCGCAACATCTTATCTTTATTGGATCTCCTCTGTATTTTCTCTTTTATTTCTTTTATAGCGGACATCACATCTTTATTGGGTTCTTCTTTTATTTCTTGTCATGCATGTCCTTATTTTATTGGCTCTAGCAAATTTATCTTCAATTTCATGTCCAATCCTGATTTTGCTGAAGTGTTCATCCCCAATCTGAATCAGTACCGGTACGAAAAAAAGACGGATAATACATTGTTGATTAACATTGCAGCCTAGATAATATTTTTAAAATTGTTAACAGGTAAAAAAAAACATCATATTCAGATTCTACATATTTTTCTAATCAAATTCCATATATAACATGTTAAATTTGGAGTTATGGTTTAGAAGATATGAGTATTTTAAAAAACATTTGATACGTACTGCGGGTTTAATGCCAGAAACATTAGGGGGTTTTCTATAAAATAGCAAAACAGACTAAGAATACCTATTTCTTTTATTAGTAGGTATAGATATAGATAGAATCATATTCCTATGAAGGAATTCTTCATATCCTCTACATTTCATAGAAAAATAAATATTAGCCTAGACTCAATAAAAAAATATCCTATGGTGTGACGCGTTTCCTATTCTTATCTTATTTTCTATGACTTTCCTATTCCTATGATTTTTCTACCTTATAAACCAAAGGAGTCCTAAAGTCATCTTTGGCATGCATAGGAAAATGTAGGAATTGGGTACATACCAAAGGACGCCCTAGGAAAACAATCCTATAGAATTATATTCCACTTACTTTCTCCAGTCCATAGTACTTGTCTTAGATTCGTCTAGATTTGTTGTATCTAGACAAATCTAAGACAAGTAATATAAATCAAAGAGAATAGTAAAAATACACGGATTTTTTAATAAGAACAATCTAGCATCATATCAGATGACTAGACGGCCGTTGGATGAAAGCACATATGTTGTTAGATGAGGATAGTGGCTAGCATGCACAACAAAACTAAAACAAATTAAAGCTAATTACGTGGGATTCATTATTCACTACACCCTACTTTGATTCTTCCATATTTTTACTTTTTAGAGAACTAGTTTTGGTTGTTAGGAAACTAATTATCTTCAAAACGAGTTTTCTCGTATGTTAGTTTGCCTCCTTATGAAATGCTCCCACTGTGAACCAATCTGTGGTTGGATTGTTACTAAAAGTGCTAGTTATCGACTAGAGGGGGATGAATAGGCGATTTTTACGAAAGTCTTCGAAGCAACTAAGTATACAAAGACAAACGAGATAAATAGAGATCTGAACAAAATACAGCAGAAGATGAACTACACTAGCAATACAATAGTCAACGTACAATACAGAGAAAGCACGAAGACTAGTAAACTTCCAAACCTTCACAGGCTTCGTTCACTGGCAATCCACAATGACTCTTGGATGCTCAAAACGCGACGCCTAACCGACTGGAAGATCACAGACTTCAAGTGTAATAAGTCTTCAGATCACGCGAAACAGAAAGACTTCAGTGATGCCAAACACTATTTGGGCTTTGGGTGTTTTGGCTTTTGTCCTCGCAAGGATTCTCTCTCAAAGGCTTCGGAGGTGGGTTGCTCTCAAACGACAAAAGCCGTGCACTAACTCTGAGCAGCCACCAATTTATGGTGGAAGGGGATGGCTATTTATAGCCTGGGGCAACCCAACATGATATGTCCGAAAATGACCCGGGGTCATTAGGGAACCGACACATGTCCAACGGTCGGATTTCAAACACACGCGGCAGCTTGACTAGGGCTACAAGTAAAGCTGACTTATCCAACTCAGGATAAGATTTTCCCTCATTGTCTTCGCTCGAAGACATAGGATTTGGGTTGAGCATCACGTCAGTTTTCTGACTTTGTTCACTTGGACCCCACTTGACAGTTTGGTGGTTCCTATGACTCAAGAAAGAAGAAAATGAAACTACGAAAGAAACTATGTCTTCGTACTCCATTGTATTCAAGCGAATATCTTTACGCATCATTATCTTCGATGTGAATGTCTTCGCGAACCACCAATGTCTTCATACATTTTTAGGGGTCATCTTTGATGGGTAAACTGAATCAATAGGGACTTCTACTTGTGTTCTCATGTGAATCTCACAAACACATTAGTCCCTCAACCAAGTTTGTCGTCAATACTCCAAAACCAACTAAGGGTGGCACTAGATGCACTTACAATCTCCCCCTTTTTGGTGATTGATGAAAAAGTGGTTGAAGTTTTCAACGGGGATAAAAATATGTGAAAGTTAAAGAACTTGGTCATTGGCTTCATGAAGTTGAAGGGCTCCCCCTGAAGATGTGCATATAAGTAATTTGCTTTTAAATGCAAATGCACATTGCAGATTTTGCTTTGTGGAAATCTCCTTCTGTTCATGAAGTCAAATCAAGGTGCATACAAAAATGTTTTGAAGATAATGACATGCACAATGATAAATGGGCGTCTGCATAATGACTTCATGCGCATAAGATAGAGTTTAAACATCGCGCATACAACAAACATCAAATGTAGCAGACGTCCATCAGGACTTAAGTGTTACAACTCAAAAACCAAATGTTCACGAATGAGAGTTGCAAACTTAACAAAAATAGCACCCGACCCAATAAACCCGCTTGAAGACTATCAACCCATATGCTTCTCCCCCTTTTGTCATTGAGTGTCCAAAAAGGAATGAAGATATAGGGTGTCTTAGCGTTCCCGGAAGGCAGTGGTGAAGATGTTGGTGCAGCCGGGTCGATGTTGGAGTTGGGCGGAGCGGAGGGGCTTGATGCAGCATCCTGGTGCAGTGAAGCCATTGCTGGTGAAGTGGCATCATCCTCCTCATCGATCACGAGAGCAACAACTGTTGGGGCGGATGATGAGTAGTCTGAGTCTTCAATAGAAGGTGTAGCACGCCACTTAGCCGATTCCGGGGGCTTGGAGTCAAACTTGAAGCGTTCTGTGAATCCTTCATCAATGAGTTCATCTTCAGTGCATAACAGTGTGAGGCTCTTCCAAGCGCGTCTGCAGGCTTCATGGGCAACAAATGAATTCTTGGTGGAGAGGTTGCGGATACAATTGACGTCAACAAGAAGACTCTGCATCTGGCGTTTCATCCAATCATGATGCTTATCATACTTTTGATGAAGAGAAACAATGAGTTCCCTGTCGGTCGGTGTACGAGCACGCTTCTGAGCCCTCTGAGGTACCGTGCTGGTGGTCGCGTCAGTGTTTGCACGATGAGGTAGATGAAGCTGACCAACAAGTCAACCAGGAGCAACAGTATTGGGTACATGAATGGCTTCATGAGGAGCGGAGAAGCTTTGATAAGCAGCATTATCTTCACAGAGTGGTTCTTTGGCAGCCTGAGGATAAATGGCTTCATGCGGCATATCAACGTTAGGCAAGTAGACAACTTGATTTTGAGCTGAAGCTTGATAGTTGATGGTAGAGTGAAGCTTAATCAGACGCATTATCCCTGGAGCATAAAACTTATGACAAAAGAGATCAATGCCTGAAGCTGCCAGCTGCCTGATGAAGAAATCATGTGTGTTGAAGCATGTGCCATTGAGTATATAGAAGACCAATGTCTTCATGATACCTTCAAGCTTTGTAGAAGATGAGTGCCCCTTGACTGGCCACAGTGTATGCCTCACAATGTGATAGATGGTGCGGGGCAAGTACTCGTGGTCCTTGATGTAGAAGTGAGTGGGGTACTCAGCATCAATGGGCAATGACTTCATCATTGACAACATCTAGCTCATGTTGGGCTCAGGCTTCTGAAAAATGCTTTCAAGCTCCTTCTCATATGTTGGACAACCTGGCTCGTATAGATCACCAGGAGTGGGCAGGGATGTGAGCTCGAGAATATCTTGAGCATTGGCTTCATGATGAATATTGCCTATCATTTACTCAAGGACCCATGTCTTCGGATCCCTATTGTAACCAGAGATATGCAATGTGGCATGGAATTGGAGTAGCAACTCTTCACTCCAGTGTTCCTTGTCCACAACAAATGGCAGCATGCCAACATCTCGGAAGCAATCAAGGGCTTCTTCTAAGCAGGGCAGACCGGCCATGGCATCACAACAGAGACCCTTATGAGGAAAAATCATGTCTTGATTGTATATGATGCACATGTAGTAGTTGCGCTGCATATAGGTCCAGAATCTGTCAGAAGACATCCGTGGCTTCTTGTATGGATTCTTGGCTCTATGAAAGAAGGTATTGTGCTGTCTCAAGTTAAGCACGCTAAAGGAGCTCTCTGTTGTTGTGGTACTATGCAGCCTTGGCATTCTGGGCATTGGCTTCTGAGTTTGAGCCCTTTGTTCGACATGAAAACCATACTGAGGTACATGTACTTCTGGCGGTGTGAGAATGGGCCATCTAACACTGACCAGTTCACCTTCACGATTGGATGCGCTTGCCATAGTATGCGGAACTGGTGCAGCAGCAACAACATCATAAGTGGATGGCTGAGAGCCTTCGTCGTCAGCCATGATCTCATCATTGGCTTCAGCCGCAGTCGCTTTAGGTGGAACAATCTCAGGAGCAGGAATCACAAGAGGTTCTTCTTCATTTTCATCTGCTGATGCAGCTGGAATGTCTTCAGCATGTTTGGCTTCCGAATCTTGGGCAGTATGTGAAGGGATGGCTTCAGGAAACACTTCACGTGCGACTGATCTTGTGGGTTGCACATCCTCTTCAGGGATACTAGACATCGAGACGGAGGGCCTGGGGCCTTTACGAAGCCTGCGAAATGCGGGCAACACTTGCGGAGATGGCGTTGTCTTCTCCACATCTTCAGGTGTGACTTGGGGAGTCTCAAGCACTGGAGTAGTCACTTGAGTTGGTGGTGTGTGGGATCACTTCATGCAAGGGGGAGTTGGGGTGTTGCTCTTCCCAGAACTCATCTTGGGCAATTGGTGTCATGGGACCGCCAATGCTTATAGTTTCACTGTTCGATGGAACAGGCGATGATACCGGTTTCTGGGTGAGCTGAGGAAGGACTTCATCATCATCTTTTTGTGCATTGTCTTCTTAACCAATGTCTTCAGCCACGATGGTGTCGGTGGCTGGAATCTCAACAGTGACATGAGCCTTTGTGGGAGCAGGTTCATGCACGACCATTCTTCTTTCTTGATTGGAAGAGGCAGGCAGAGAAACTGACAGTGGCTTCACAAGCAACGGCTTCTGAGGAGCAGATGAAGAGGTTGGTGCTTGCGCCCTTTGTGAAGCCTTTGATGACTTAGTATTCTGCTTTTTCTGAGAGGGAGAGGCTTCAGAAGCATGTTGGTGCTTGCGCTTGTTAGCTTCAGCCTCAGCTTGCTTAGTCTTCTTCCTTTCGGAAGCAACTGATGGAACAGATGACTTCGAATTAGCAAAGCTTGGAGGGAAGATAATCTTCAGCACATCTTGCCTTGTAGCCTCAGGAGCAGAAACATCCGCCTTCTTCTTCTTCTTCTTCTTTGCAAGCTTGGGGTCAATAGCAGGGTGACCAAGGGCATTTCTTTTCAAGCCCTCATTGTGAGCTTGGACGCACTTCAATGCATTACTCTTCAGACGCTCACGGGAACCTTTAGCTTCATCATGACGCCTCTGGAATTCAGCTTTCAGTTCAGTCATCATCAGCTTGAACTTCTCAATGTCAGTGGCGCTGAGCTTGGCCACATGCTTCTTGAAGACAACCTTCTCATGATCAATCTTGTTCTTTTGCTCAATCACTTTCTGAGCAATGGCTAGTTCTTGATTAAGGAAACCTTGGAAGGTAACGCTGATGCCAATGGGCAGTTGCAGATCTTCAAGAGACAGAGATGGATCATCAAACCAATCATCAATGAAGTTGTTCAAGATGTTTGCATCGAACAGAGGCAGGTTCTTGAAGATATCAGCTCCTTCCTGCTTGTTCTTAATCAACAGCTCCAGAGCATCATCATCAAGATCTTCATCACTTGACAGATCAATGATGTCTCCATCATCTCGCAATATTCTGGTTGGCGGAGAGGCTCGCCCAATGGTGTCCTTTGTCTTCGGAGAGGTCCGAGACAGATCTTCAGAATGCACACTGGATTCAGGAGGTGCAATTTTCAGGGGCTTCACTCTTGAAGCCTTTGGTGTAGTGGCAGCCTTTGAAGCCTTTGCTTTCTTGACAGGCTTCGGGGACTCAGGGGCAACAGACGGCTGAGCACTGTCTTGGGCAGCTTCAGCCCTTGCTCTTCGTTCAGCACAGTGCGTAAGATATGCAGCAAAAGTCATTGAAGGGACTAACAATATTGGGTTCGGCTTCACGAGTGCCATCAGGTCTTGGTTTTGCTGTACCTGGGTTGAAGATAATCCCAAGGTCCTTCTTGTTTTGGGCTGTAGAGCCCCTGGTGAACTGATAGTTGGCTTCAAAAAGATAGTGTAGCAGGCCTAGGAAACTAAACTAGCTCAAGGCCAAGGGTACTCGCAACCATCACCGTCCAATGCGTTGCATAAATGTAAATGAGTAGCTCTAGAAGAAAAAATGTGCATGGTATGGCATAAATCTCAGGGGAAAATGGCAATTGCAAAGAAAAGTGTATGGTAAACCAGTGCATCGGTGTCAATTTTCAAATCCTGTCAAAAAAAGATAGCTTGAAAAATATTACAGTTTCCAAATGTTCTTGTACTAAATGGTAAACGCTACACTAACCTCCTTCGTTTTGGAGGAATTTTGTAGAAGTTCCATAAGATAGGGCTAGCACAATATGCCCATGCATCGCACAGGGAAAGATTTTTCTTTTTTTTACAAGAAGAAACAGGAGAGATAATTGATGTGTCCATCAAAAACGGTCTCCGCATGTCGGTACAACAAACATTCATGATTGTTGCCCAGAATTATACACTGGCGTGCTGGCATCATGTGTCCGGCACCAACATACAAAGCATGGCCAAGCCAGAGAAACCGTTCTTTGTGAGATCAAGGAGCAGATCAAGAAGACCAAGACAACAGAGCATCACCTTGGGAAGGCCTCCCTTGCCGGGCAGGAGAGCCCGGCCTGGTCGAGACCACCCCAAGGGCAAGCCAAGATTGCCCCGGCAGGCTTGCTGGGGCCGCCAAGGGCAAGAACTCCCGTCAGGGAACCACCGCTCCACTGCACCACGACACAAATCACTTATCAATGCGGTGTCAAGCCTCCAGATGATTAAGTGGCCTCCACTAAGCACGTGGCAGCCTGTCGGAAGACAGATTACCCTCACATGACACCCGTCCAGAGGCGTGTCGAACAAATAAGCAGAAGATGGTTAAGCGGCACGGCAAGCTTGCCGGGCTTCACCCTCAGCATGAAACCTAGCAGTGCATTTAATGCACTTTGTCCTAACTGCCAGAGTTAGGTATGATAGCACTGTTAGCTATCTAATCACCAGATAAAGACTATTTTGCCACTGTGGTTACCCCTTGAGCTATAAAAGGAGGTCCAAGGCTACCTAGAAAGGGATTCGGACCCTCGCACACTTGTACGTGCGTAGCAGCTCTCACCGAGCCCACCTTGCCGGGCTTGAGCGCTGCGTGTTCATCATGTTCCTCCATCCAATCCACTAAAGCAGGAGTAGGGTTTTACGCTTCCCAGCAGCCCGAACCTAGGTAAAAATCACCAGAGTCCTTGTCGTCATGCTGCCTCATGGCTTTCGCTCTTTGTGCAATGTGACCTCCCCCTTTCCGAACCACAAGGGGCCGATGGCCCCATAGGTGATCGTGTTCTCCCACGACATCTTTGGCACGCCAGGTAGGGGGAAGTCGCTTGCGCGAACCCGAGGTTGTAAACAACGCGTCAATCATCACCATCATCATCTTCATCCATGGCTCCCAAGAAGAAACCCAGCGCTACCACGCACCCTTCCACTTCGAAGGCCCCCTCGCACGCGGCCACGGACACCGTAGGCGCCATGGTGGCGTTGGGTGAGGCGGGTACCACAGGTGACGCGACCGGCGTAGGCGGCGCCGTCGTTGTGTTCCCCATGGACGAAGCTAGAGCGGGAGGCGCCGGGGGAGGGCAGCATCAACAACATCCCAACGGGCATGACCCACAAGTCACGGGTGAAGGGAATGTTCAGTCTCCACCACCCCGTCGCACTAGCGGGCGCAGCCACAGCAACGACGCCCGCTCTGGTGTGAGTCATGACCCTCTAGTCGTGCCTGCCACTGGCGCGGCTACTGAGCAAGCACCTTGCCCAGAGCGAGGCGAACAAGGCGGAGCGCTGAACGGGGTTGTTGATCCCTGAGCATGGCCCACTCATCACCAGACTACCTTGGCGACTGGTTCACGACGGCATGAACGCGGTGACGCCCCTACTGGTACTACCAGGAGTCGAGCGACATCACGGTCTGCCTCATCAGCTGCGCCGAGCACAGCTACACAAGCCATGGTGTGGGCCCAACTCCTACTGAGATTCCCACTGGCGGCTGATCAAATGGATGAATGGAGGGACACCATCCAGAGTTTGATCAGCTTCGCTGAAGCTGTAAAATCGTAGCAGGTAGAGCCATCGCGGCACCCGCGAACAACAACAACAGCCCGGGCTGATGGTCGTGTCGAGGAGGCCGCGCTGACGGTGCAGTCTCCTCCGCGACAGTAGACCCAGAGGCGACAGCAGCAGGAACAGCATGTCCGTAAACCCGACGAAGCATCAATGGCCTCGTCTGACCCACGAACCCACCGGGATCAGCGGCGGGTCCTGGAAGATCGGCGAAGGGAGGATGCGCGCGTCACTATAGAATGGCGTCAGGAGACTCGCCGTCAATCTGACAGGCGCAATGGCCTAGACGTTGATGAACATGCGCCTAGTGATGGCGGGTACTTGCCTTACAAGGTTGGGTGCCCTGCCTTCACTCGTGAGCTGCGGCAGGTCCGCTGGCCATCAGCCCGGGTCTTCAAGCCAGAGTTACCAGAAAAATACGATGGAAAGTTGAACCCGAAAGAGTTCTTGAGCATTTACACAATTGTCGTTCAAGCCCCCGGGGACAGGGATGAGAAGGTGTTTGCCAACTACTTCCCTTTGGCACTCAAGCCAAACGTGATGTCGTGGCTGATGCACCTACCAGAGAATTCCATTTCATCATGGGCTGACTTGTGCAATGAATTTGTTGGCGCCTTCACGGGTGGCCACCAAGAGCCCGGGCAGCCCAGTGACTTGCAAGTCCTTCCATAGAAGGAAGGGGAGAGCTTGCGGAAGTATATGCAAAGGTTCAGTCGAGTGCATTGTAACATTCCAGAGATACACCCAGCAGTTGTGATCGTCGGGTTCCATTCGAACATGCGCAATAGAAGGATACGGTCCAAAATGAACGTCCGGCTGCCCAAGACCATCAATGAGTTGTACACCTTGGCGGATAAATGTGCTCGGGCTGAGGAAGGAAGGCGACTCCCCGGGGAGGAGGATGCCATCGAGGTCGATTCGGAGGACGACGAGGAGACCACTAACCCGAAGAGGAGAAGCCGTAGGCGCAATAGAAAGTGCAAGGATAGGTCAGTATTGGCCGTTGAGAGCTCTGGCGATATCGGCACCGGCAAGAAGGCCAAAACCGAAGCCCCCGGCAAGGAAGCTGCCACGTGCGCTGATTGCCGGGAGGCCACGGCGGCAGAGAAAGCTGGGAAGTCCGATGGGCCATACTGCAAAATCCACCGCACTAAAGGTCATGAGCTCCAAGAATGCCACCAAGTTGAGCAGCTTGTCAAGAAGCAAAAGGCAGAATATGAGAAGCGAGACAGGGAGAAGGACCAAGAGGGTGCCGGAGGAAAAGGCCATACCAGTGGAGGGGGCCGCCGCGGCAAGGCCCCGCAGCAAAAGGAGAAACCTGCTAGAGGTCGTGAGAAGAGAGAAGGAGATGCTGAGAGTGATGAAGGGGATGAAGAAAACAGCGAGCAGGAATTCTAGAAAGCAACCGAAGCCATGTGTGTTGACGGTGGTGCGTCTTTGCACTCCTCTCACTGCCAGCTCAAGCAGTGGGTGCGTGAGGTCAATGCCATGGAGCCAACTGCAGACTCCCGGAAGCCACTCAAGTGGTCCCGCACGCCTATCATCTTTGATGAAGAGGATCATCCTGACCGCACCACTGCGGTTGGATGTTTGCCGTTGTTGGTTTCCCCAACGATCCGCAACCTCAAGGTCACCAAGATGCTAGTTGACAGTGGGGCTGGGTTGAACTTGATTTCCCCTAAGGTGGTTGCGAAACTACAGATCCCCGATGAGGAGCTCAAGGCCATGTGTACATTTCAGGGAATCAACCCCGACAGGAGCCGACCCAAGGGGAAGATCACGTTGCCTGTGACATTTGGCGGGGAGCTAAATTACCAGACTGAGAGGGTCATGTTTGACATGGTTGAGCTTCCCTTGCCTTACAAGGGGATTCTTGGTTGTCCAGCTCTAGCAAAATTCATGGCAGCATCCCACTATGCTTACAACACCTTGAAGATGCCAGGGCCGATGGGTATCATTTCCATTCCATCATATAAAAGAGATGCAATTATATGTGTGGATCAGATGTATCGAGACACGGTAGCAGCTGAGGTTGCAGAAGCCACAGCTCCTGCCAAGGAAACAAAGAAGGGAAAGAAAGCTAGCAGAGATGCCGGTAAGGACTCCAGGAAGCGCGCCTCTTCAGAGTGCGCCGCACTTGTTGAGGACCTGCCGGAGAGTTCCACTAGCAAAAAGCCCAAGGCTACTTCACCTACTGTGAAAAAGGTCCCGGCAAGGCAGGATGGGGTTGACGGTACATTCACCATCAGCGCCACCCTTGATGACAAATAGGAAAGCGCGCTTGTTGCCTTCCTGCGGGCGAATGTCGATGTGTTTGCTTGGCAACCATCTGACATCCCCGGTGTTCCCAGGGAGGTAATCGAGCACCACCTTGCTGTCTGCCCTCACGCTCGGCCCGTCAAACAGAAGGTCAGAAAGCAAGCTTTAGAGCGATAGCAGTTGATTGCCGAGGAAATCAAGAAACTTGAAGCAGCTGGTTTGGTCAGAGGAGTGTTGCATCCAACATGGTTAGCGAACCCAGTGATAGTGCGCAAGGCAAATGGGAAATGGAGGCTCTGCATTGACTTCACAGACTTGAACAAGGCGTGCCCAAAGGACCCTTTCCCCCTGCCGCGCATTGATCAGATTGTAGACTCCACTTCCGGGTGTGATCTGCTTCCCTTTTTGGATGCGTACTCCGGGTACCATCAGGTATTCATGTCCAAGGAAGATGAAGAGAAGACCGCGTTCATAACTCCATGGGGCACGTACTGCTTTGTACGCATGCCTTTCGGGTTAAAGAGCGCTGGATCCACTTTTGCAAGAGCAGTACAGATTGGTTTCAAACCACAGCTGCACAGAAGCATAGAAGCTTATATGGATGATATAGTGGTCGATCAACACTCATTCAAGATTTGGAAGAGACCTTTGCAAACTTACGCAAGATCAATTTGAAGTTAAACCCTAAGAAGTGTGTGTTTGGTGTCCCCTCCAGCAAGCTACTTGGTTTCTTTGTGTCTCACCGAGGAATAGAAGCCAACCCCGACAAGATCAGAGCGATCGAGCAGATACAAGCACCCAAGACTGTCAAGGATGTGAGGCGTTTAACTAGATGTGTTGCCGCACTGAGTAGGTTCATTTCCAAGTCTGCCGAGCGTGCCTTACCTTTCTTCAAAATTTTGAAGAAGGCAGGTCCGATGAAGTGGACCCCGGAGGCAGAAGCAGCGCTGCAAGACCTAAAAGCCTACCTTTCCTCTGCTCCCACCTTAGTCGCTCCTAAACCGCAAGAGCCGTTGCTGCTATACATAGCAGCAACGAACCAAGTGGTTAGTGCAGCGCTGGTGGCACAATGAGAAGTGGATGAAGAAGCAACTGTAGCAACTGTCCCCTCCGGAGACGAAACTGAACCAGTCACGGCCGAATTGGACACAAATCAAAGAAAAGCAGAGCAAGTTAGCGAAGGCAATCCCAAAACCGCGGCAAAGAAGAAAGTGGTGCAACGGCTAGTGTACTTTGTCAGCTCCCTATTACAGGGGGCTAGGTTAAGGTACTCTGGAGTGCAAAAGCTGATCTTCGGCCTTATCATGGCCTCGAGGAAACTACGCCACTATTTCCAAGCCCACGAGATCACAGTTGTCACCGATTTCCCGGTGCAACGCATATTGAGGAACCCGGAAGCCACCGGCAGGATAGTTGAATGGGCGCTAGAGTTGTCAAGCTTTGGCCTGAAGTACGAAAGTACCTCAACTATTCAGAGCAGAGCACTGGCAGAGTTCATTATAGAATGGATGCCCACTCTAGATGAAGAAGTACCAGAGACAGTTATCCCCGGCAAGGAGGCACCTCAAGAATGGATCATGTATTTTGATGGAGCTTTCTCATTGCAGGGCACTGGAGCTGGCGTGTTTCTTGTTGCGCCCACTGGGGAGCATCTCAAATACGTGGTTCAAATGCATTTTCCCTGGGAGAAGGCCACCAACAACACTGCTAAGTATGAGGGGCTCCTTGCCGGGCTCAGAATTGCAGTGGAGTTGGGAATCAAGAAATTAATCATCCGTGGGGGCTCGCAGCTCGTGGTGAGACAAGTCAATAAAGATTACCAGAGTCCGTTGGTGGAGGCATATGTAGAGGAGGTGAGAAAGTTGTAAGAACACTTTGATGGGTTACAAGCAGAGCACGTGCCACGTGTAGAGAACAACATTGCTGATCACTTATCAAAGTGCGCCACACAAAAGCTCCCTGTGGAACTAGGAACTTTTGTCCTCCACCTAACTCAACCATCAGTGTCCCCTTCAATGATGGACAGAAAGAGAAGAAAGTTGGACTCCGGCAAGTATCTCCCGGCGGGGCTTCCTGAAGTTGCTGGTAGAGAGGCTGCCGGGAACAACCCAACTTCAGTTGGTGAGCAGCACCCTCCCGTGGAACCACAAGTTCTTGCGGTCGAGGTGAGCGCTCCCACGAACGAGGAGGTGCCTTTAGTCCTTGTTGTCGAGCCGCAAGCTCCAACTTGGGCGTAGCACATAGTCCATTTCCTTCAAACAGGAGAACTTCCTGAAGAGAAAGAAGAAGCTGAAAGAGTAGCCCGAAGATCAAATATGTACCAGTTTATCGATGATACACTGTACAGGAAAAGGCCAAATGGTGTGAAATTGAAGTGCATTTGTCGGGAAGACGGACTGAAGCTGTTGGCAGAGATACATGGGGGTATGTGTGGCTCTCATATTGGATCAAGAGCCCTGGTTGGAAAAGCCTTCCGGTAGGGTTTCTACTGGCCCACAGCCCTCCAAGATGCAACTGAGCTAGTCACCAAGTGTGAAGCCTGCTAGTTCCACTCCAAAAACATTCATCAGCCAGCTCAAGCTCTCCAGACGATCCCTTTGTCCTGGCCATTCTCGGTCTGGGGGCTCGACATCTTTGGGCCCCTTTCCCCGTGCTACTGGGGCTTTGAATTCTTGTATGTTGCAATCAACAAGTTTACAAAGTGGCCTGAGGTGGAGCCAGTGAGGAAGGTGACTGCACAGTCAGCTGTCAATTTCTTGAAAGGATTGGTGTGCTGCTTTGGGGTTCCCAACAAGATGATCACTGACAATGGCACCCAGTTTATGAGCCGCAATTATGCAGTACATCCAAAGCCTTGGAAGCAAGGTCTCCTTCGCCTCTGTTGCTCACCCACGGAGCAACGGGCAAGTTGAGAGGATGAATGCTGAAGTGTTGCGAGGGCTCAAGACAAGAACTTTCGACAAGTTGCGGAGATGCGGCAAGCGTTAGATCGATGAGCTGCCGGTGGTTCTTTGGTCTCTCAGGACGACACCAAATCGAGCTATCGGGCAGACTCCCTTCTCCCTAGTGTACGGGGCTGAAGCAGTGCTCCCCACGGAACTCATATACGGGTCACCTCGAGTACTTGCCTACGATGAAGTAGAGCAAAAGCAGCTATAACATGATGATGATGTGCTCCTCGAGGAAGATCATCTCCGGGCCGCTGTGCGTGCTGCACGCTACTAGCAAGCTCTGCGCCGCTATCATAGCCGCAGGGTCCACGCCCAGAGCCTTGAGGAAGGCGACCTTGTCCTTAGGCGTGTTCAGTCTGCCAAGGGTTATAACAAGTTGATGCCAAAGTGGGAAGGCCCTTACCGGGTAGTACGAATCACCAGACCTGGCGCAGTCCGTCTGGAGACCGAAGATGGCATCCAAGTGCAAAACTCATGGAATATTGAGCATCTTCGCAAGTTCTACCCGTAAGGCGCGGCTGCCGGGCTCAGTTCCCGACAACCACCTTTTGTACAAACATTGCCACTGGGCATGTAACCCTTTGTACAAAGCCAGGCGCAGACCCTGTGCAAAGAAATAAAACGAAGCGCTAGCGCCTAAAACTTGCATGCATGTATATTTTAGTATGACTTTGCTATGATCATTTAGAGAGGGTCGTATGCTGTTATTTTTCCCCCTGTACTAACTACAGGGCTACTACCATGGATAAACTCCCAAGGAGAAAAAGTGAGAACAAGCTTGCGTATTGACCCCTGGCAACATAAATCAGATAAGTTCCCCTAGCCATCCATAGTGTACCTCCATGTGAAAAACTTGTGCGTAGAAAAATCTTGTCACCCTTAAACATTTGTGCTCCCATCCTCGGATTCGAAGATTACTTCAATCAGGCTGGTCACAGTGGCATTTGGAAGAAAGAGTTGACAAGGGGCCGGTTCTCTCCCACGCTCCTAGCTCGCTAGGTTGAGCCCTGCGGCAGCAACGATAGGGACCGGCAAGATATCCTGCCGGGAAACTCTTGTTTACTTGGAAGTATTGAGGAGTCGATCCTCAGCATGACAATGATACATGCACAAGTGCCCGACAAGCATTTCTTTTTTCATTAATACGCGGATAAACAAGTACAGATCATACAGAGTACAAACATGGATGGAAGGGTACATAATTTAAGATAAAATTTGGCAAGTGCCTACATGTTTTAGATTGAAAAAAGATAAGTGCCCCGTAATGCCTTTCTTGTCCCTCTCCTCCTAGGAGCTACAGTGGGAGGTGAAGAGGGCAAAAGGAGTGCCTGGGCAGAATCCCAGCCTGACCCCGCCAGGGCCCGCGGGACGCAGCTTGACAAGATCGAGAGGGGCGGAGGCGAAGACGACGGACGGAGAGAGCGGCTAGGTGATGCCCCGGTCACCACCGCCAGCACCAGCGGAATGCGGCAGGAGGGACACCGGCAGGGAAGACGAAGCCGGATTCCACGGGGAAGCCTGTCGGAGTCCAGCTAGAGGAGGCGGAGACATCCACACCTAACACCCCGACAAATCGCTCTGCCGGGGAGAAGACCAGGTGCAGATGATGGTGCTGCCGGCGCCTAGCTGACGGTGATGGTGCGTCCGGCGCTCAGCTGGAGTCCGAGCCACCGTCCTCCCGCTCGGCGCTGTCGTCATCAGCGTCACTGTCCTCTTCGTCACTGTCGCTCAAGGAGGAGCTTTCGTCGTTGGTCGAGCTCTCCGCGCAGCACCCTAAGCGAGCACCCGAATGCCCGAAGACCTTGATGGAGAGCAGGTCCGCATCCATTAACTTAAAATCAAGGACGTGCCCCTCCACCAAGCTTTGGGCACGAGCGAAGGTTTTCCAGCCGCGGCGGCGAAGCATGACATGAGGTGCGGGGAACTCTACGTCCGCCCGCATGTTGCCATTACAGTAACCCCTCATGTGCAGCTTCAACGCGTACGGCTGTTCAACCTCCATCACCCTTGCAAAAGGAGTAGGAAGCCGAAGACGGCTGCGCGGAGGCCCGTGCAGCCTGACGATGAACTCCAACGGCTGGTCCCTGACGTGGCCCTCCATCGTAGCCATGGCAACCGGGGGAGGAGCGACCAGAGCGCCACCGCGTCCTCCTCGGCCCCGAGCGCCACGACGGCTGCGCCCACGTCCCGTGGCACCACCTTGTGCACTGGATTCTGCCCCTACATCTCTAGCTGGGGCGGGAAGGCGCTGCTGAGAAGAGACTCTTGTCACTACCGCTGGAGTTCGACCGCGTCTTCTTCCCCTCGCCATAGTGGAAGAAAGACAGAGGAAGAAGGAGGAGATGTGTGTGAGCAAGCCCCTCGCCCACGCCTCCTTTTATAGTAGAGCATGCCCGGGGGCTGGCTCCTCACCACCCAGAAGGCAACCGCCCCACTCCACCATTCCAGTCCCTCTGCATCACTGACGGCGTCCAGAATCTATGACCGCCCTCCTGTGCCTATCCACGGCGCTGAGCTTTCTGCCATGGCGCTCATTCCCGCACCCTACACATCCGCCACGAACCCTACGCAATGCATGCAACGTACGTGGCGGAAACGGCAGAAGTAGTGGGATGAGTAAAATGGCAGTTACCTCTCCGTGAACATGGGCAGCCCGCGGGCCATTACGTGGGTAACCCCACATCGTTCTACACGACTCACGGAAAAACCGAAAACTGATTCAATCACAGGTTAATGAAGAAGCAAGGAGAATATCAAAAGAGACATAAATCCCACCGTGGCATGGCTCCGGTGCTCGCCTGTGTATTTGTTGGGGTCTACCCCAAAGATGCTCGGCAACACGTATGGGCCAGGCCCGGGGGCTCCTATCGGTACAACAAACATTCACGATTGTTGCACGGACTTATACACAGGCGTGCTGGCATCACATGTCCGGCACCAACATACAAAGCATGGCCAAGCCAGAGAGAAACCGTTTTTTGTGAGATCAAGGAGCGGATCAAGAAGACCAAGACAGCAGAGCATCACCTTGGGAAGGCCTCCCTTGCCGGGCAGGAGAGCCCGGCCTAGTCGATACCACCCCAAGGGCAAGTCCAAGATTGCCCCGACAGGCTTGCCGGGGCCGCCAAGGGCAAGAACTCCCGCCAGGGCACCACCGCTCCACCGCACCACGACGCAAATCACTTATCAATGCGGTGTCAAGCCTCCAGATGATTAAGTGGCCTCCACTAAGCATGTGGCAGCCCGTTGGAAGACATAATACCCTCACATGACACCCGTCCAGAGGCGTGTTAAACAGATAAGCAGAAGATGGTTAAGCGGCTCGGCAGGCTTGCCGGGCTTCACCCTCAGCATGACACCTAGTAGTGCATTTAATGCACTTTGTCCTAACTGCCAGAGTTAGGTATGATAGCACTGTTAGCTATCTAATCACCAGATAAAGACTGTTTTGCCACTGTGGTTACCCCTTGAGCTATAAAAGGAGGTCCAAGGCTACCTAGAAAGGGATTCGGACCCTCGCACACTTGTACACGTGTAGCAACTCTCACCGAGACCACCTTGCCGGGCTTGAGAGCTGCGTGTTCATCGTGTTCCTCCATCCAATCCACTAAAGCAGGAGTAGGGTTTTACTCTTCCCAGTGGCCCGAACCTGGGTAAAAATCACCAGAGTCCTCGTCGTCGTGCTGCCTCATGGCTTCCGCTCTTTGTGCAACGTGACCTCCCCCTTGCCGAACCACAAGGGGCCGATGGCCCCATAGGTGACCGTGTTCTCCCACGACACCACAGCCGTGAGCGATAGAGTGTGAAGCAGCGCTCTTCTCGCGGGTCATGTTTGGTGTTGGGGATATGACCCTGTGATATAACCCGCCCAGAAAGGGCCGGGTTAGACCGTTGGCGACTCATGAAGCTAAGCCTCAGACATGCTCAAGGGACTAAGGCTCAGGGCTGGAGGGGCAGCTCACAAGATGGGACGATTTAAAGCCCAAGACCAGAAGACGGCGCGTGGCCTGGAGGTGTAAGCCACCCTACGGTGACTTGTCCCAGAAGGCAAGGCGATTTAGAGTTATGATCGGTCATAGATCGTTACCCGACCCAGACTCTTGTAAGCCGGCGGCCTTGACCTGTATATAAAGGCGAGTCCCCGGCATAGAATAGACAGGTTACAATCAATCAAGAGCTAGGTCAAGCGAATCCGCCCCCTTGTAATCGATATTTCCACAATAAGCAACAAGAGCAGGAGTAGGATTTTACCTCCACCGTGAGGGGCCGAACCTGGGTAACTCATGTCTCTCGTCCTGCTCAACCCTGACAAGTTAATCACCGTAGCGATGGCCTCACACCTAAGTCCTTTCACTAGGGCATCTGCCGTGATAAACCCACGACAGTTGGCGCCCACCATGGGGCCAGCGCACGGTGGTTTTGAGTTCTTGAAGGGCTCTTTACCAGGGATCAAGGGATATGCCGTTGGCAAGATGACCAACAGTCGCCGTGGCAAGCTCTACATCGACGACGCTGGCTGGGCCCCTGAGGCCGACTCAATCGAGTACGGGTACCGAGTCCCCTTCGGCGGAATCCACGTCTTCATCGGCAAGATCAGCGGATCTGAGCTTGAGCCGGACATCTTCAACCACATCGTCGAGCCGGCTCGGCGCACGCAACCCGCCCATGTCCAAGCCGGGCGGAGGCACGCTTTCATGGGCTACACGCAAGCTATGGAACTTGCGGAAGATTTTGCATCTGGAGGAGAGACTCTCATCTACTCAGGTGATGAGTCCTCGACCGGCGAGACGGAGTCAATCTACCAGCTTCAGGACGGCGGGCTTGGGGGCTGTTCCGATAGCAATAGTATTTCGGACCCCTATGAGTCGCCAAACCGAGCCGCCATCTTTATGGCAGGCACGGTGCCGGCTCTCAACAACACGGCGGCTTGAGCGACAGTAGCTACTGACCCCTCAGGATCCGGCTCAGTCAGGCCGTCGGCTCAGGTCTTATCTGAGTTGGTGAATGAGTTGACGACTTTAATGTGGACCGAGGTCACAGTGGAAACCAAGCAGAGCGTAACATGGAGATCGCAAAGCTTAGGGAGTAGATGACCAAGGCCCAGGAAGATATCAACACCGAGAACACCCGGGCGGCCGAGTTACAGGCCCAGGTGCATGCCGAGTCAGAACGCCTAAAGGCAGAGGCTTGGCGTTTAAGTCTGGATCAAAATGCCTCCAATGTAGTCCTTCAGAGGAGGCACCAGACCCGTTTACCCCTGAATTATGAGCCCATGAATTTGTTCAACACGCCAGGGGCAGGACCAAGCACGGCTGGAGCACCGATTATACCCCAATTAACCATGGATGTGCGTGGAAATAGAACGATGGCTCAGCCTCACCGGCCGGAGCCGGTCTGGAGGGAGGAGCCGGGATCTAACCCGCCCCGGGTCGGACACCGCCGCCGCACTTTCCAACACCACCAGGTCATTTTTCTAATCCGGTGGATAACATGGTGGTGGCGGCAACCCGGCTTGCTGCAATTCCTGTCACCAGGGAGTCGCCAGTTGCAGTAGAGACCCGGAACACCATTGAGTTGTTGCAGACGGCAGTCACTCAACAAGCTAACTATTCCTACAGTCGGCAGCGTGTGCACTCAACCCATTCGCCTAGTCGTAGTTATAGCCGGCATATTGAGTCGCCCACAGTTTCCAGTAGTGAGCGGCGTCGCAACCCGCCCTGTGATAACCCGCCCCTTAACTCGAGGACTGACGCTCAGGCAATTGTGGAGGAGGCTAGAGCCCGCCGTGAGGCAGCGGCGATGGCTAACTAGGGGGCTTGTCAGCAGTGTCCTGTGGCCCCTTCAGCCTCGGTGGGAGCCGGGTCAAATTCCAGGACCATTGGGGTACCGTGCCTGGTGCCGGCTTTGCATAACGAGCGCCTGCCCAAAGATTTTAAGGGCCCTCGCAAGGTGCCCAATTACACGACGGATCTCCCTCCAGAGGCTTGGATTGAGAGTTACGAGCTAGCCATGGAGATGTTGGACGTCAATGATGCAGTCTGTGCCAAATATTTCACTATGATGTTGGAGGGACCGGCTCGTACATGGTTAAAGAACCTACCCCCAACTCTATCAATACTTGGGCGGCATTGAAGGATAGCTTTATCAAGAACTTTCAAGTAACTTGTAAGCAACCAATGACAATTGTCGATTTGGAGCACTGTGTGCAGCGAGAGGATGAGTCAGCTCATCATTGGGCACGCCGGGTTGCGACCATCATACATTCTTCAGAGAGTATTGGGGTGGCTCAAGCTGTACTGATCTTGGAGAAAAACTGTCACTTTGACCCCCTTAAGCAGAAGTTAGGGCGGCTCAAACGTAAGTGTATAGATATGGGCAAGCTCATGGATGTGCTAGCAGGTATGGCGACTCTGATACTACCAAGGATCCAAGCTCCGATGATGATAAATCTGGTAAGGGCAAGAAAAACGGTGGTGGCAGGGGCCAGCAGCAACACGCCTTGGCTCAACATGGTAACCAGAATAACCAAAACAATGGGGGGGAAGCGCAAGTACTCTGGTGGCGGGTCGGATTTTGTGGCTAATACCAATGCCGGGTTTAAAAACCAGCGTCACAATGGTAATGGTAAGCCGCCGTTCAGTGGAGGAAAGCCTTTCAATCTTGAAGCAATGCTCAATGACCCCTATCCAAAGCACAGTTATCCTAACAACCCGTCTACTCATGCCTGGAAGGATTGTTATACCATGCGAGAGTTCAGGAATCAGAGCTTTAACCAGCATCATGGTAATAATAATGGGCTGCCCGGCGGGTTAGGATCTGGTTTTCAGGGTTCCGGCTTTGGTGGTGGCGGCTCAAATTCTGGCTATCAGGGTCAAGGTAACGATGGTGGTCATAATCAACAGTCTGGTCAGGGTAATCAGCAGCAAAATACTCAGTCAGGGTATCAGAGTAATCCAAAGCAGCTTAATGGGGGACATTATCATGTCTTCATTACAAACACGTGCAAACGTGACCGGAAGCTCCATAAGCGAGCAATCAACACGATTGAGCCGGCAGTGCCTCAGTATTTAAGATGGTCAGAGCAGGAAATCACATGGAGCCGGGCGGATCACCCACCCTAAGTTGATGATCCGGGTCACCTGGCCCTAGTGGTTGCCCCCAGGTGGGTGGTTATAAATTTACAAAGGTGCCTATGGATGGTGGCAGCAGCATCAATATATTGTACTATGATACTTTCCGTCGGATGAGTCTGACCCACAAGGATCTCAAGCCATCCTCCACGGTATTTCATGGAGTGGTGCCTGGCAAGTCGGCTTACCCTGTTGGGAAGATATCACTGGAAATGGCTTTTGGTGATGAGTACAATTATAGAGCAGAAACAATGTGGTTTGAGGTGGTCAAGATCAAGAGTCCATATCATGCCCTGTTTGGACGGCCGGCTTATGCTAAATTCATGGCTCACCCTTGTTATGTGTATCTGCAGCTCAAGATGCCAGGGCCTGAGGGGACAATCACAGTTCACGGGAATCGCAAAGCCCTGGAGTGCGAGGAAGGAGATGCGGCTTATGCAGAGTCGGCTTGTGCCACGGAGGAGCTTAAGTATTACAAAGATAATGTTGACCCGGCTGATATGACCCCTTTGAAGAAGCCCACTGAGGAGACAGACTTGCCACTTAAGTTTAAGTCTGCAAAGGATACACAACAAGTTGATTTTGTCCCTGGTGATTCTTCTCAACAGTTCACCGTTGGGATAGGGATGGATCCCAAATAGGAAAGCACGCTCATTGAATTCATCCATGAGAATCGGGACATCTTTGCATGGAAGCCTTCTGACATGCCAGGTGTACCGAGAGAGTTCGCTGAGCACCGACTTAATATTGATCCTAAGATGAAACCTGTTCGCCAATTCCTTCGTCGTTTTAATGAGGAGAGGCGTAAGGCTATTGGAGAAGAAGTGGCCTGGCTCCTAGCTGCCGGGTTCGTAATTGAGGTGTTCCACCCTCAGTGGTTGGCTAACCCGGTCCTTGTGCTCAAGAAAAATGGCACTTGACGTATGTGTCTGGATTACACAGATCTTAACAAGGCTTGTCTGACCGATCCTTTTGCTCTCCCCGTATTGACCAGATTGTAGATGCCACGGCGGGTTGTGAGAGCTTGTGCTTTCTGGACACTTATTCTGGTTACCATCAGATCAAGATGGCAGTGGAAGATCAGGAAAAGACAGCTTTCATCATCCCTTTTGGAGCTTTCTGTTATGTGTCTATGCCTTTTGGGCTCAAGAGTGCCCAGGTGACTTACCAGCGTTGTGTTCAGAATTGTTTTCATAAGAAGATTGGACGTAATGTTCATGCCTATGTGGATGACATTGTGGTTAAGTCCAAGAAGAAGGAAACCTTGCTTGATGATCTGAAGGAGACCTTTGACAATCTTTGGGTGTACAAGATGATGCTTAACCCGACCAAGTGTGTTTTGGGGGTACCAGCAGGAAAATTGCTAGGTTTTCTAGTCTCAGAACGGGGCATCGAAGCTAACCCGGAGAAGATTGAGGCTATTACCTCTCTTTCTAAGCCGGCATGTATCAACGACGTTCAGCGCCTGGCGGGTCGTATTGCAGCCTTGAGCCGGTTCGTAAGCCGCCTTGGAGAGAAGGCAATTTCTTTGTATGAGATGATGAAGAAGACTAATCATTTCGTCTGGAGCGATGCTGCTAATGAAGCATTTGAGGCTCTTAAGAAACAATTGGCTGAGCCGCCCATCTTAGCTGCTCCCATAGACAAAGAGCCTTTGCTCATGTACGTGGCGGCTAATAATAAGGCCGTTAGTGTGGCAGTTGTCGTGCAGCGCAAGGAGGCGGGTAAAGAGTATCCAGTGCAACGGTCGGCTTATTATGTCAGTGAAGTTCTCACGGAGTCCAAACAATGATACCCACATTGGCAGAAGCTGGTGTTTGGGGTGTTCATGGCCAGCCGAAAGCTTAATCATTATTTCCTTGGACATCCAATTATGGTGGTTAGTTCTGCTCCACTTGGTGATATCATTCAAAACAGAGAGGCTACAGGCCGGGTTGCTAAGTGGGCAATTGAACTTGGACCACACCATCTGAAGTATGTGCCCAGAACAGCCATCAAGTCTCAAGCTTTGGTGGATTTTATAAATGACTGGACGGAGCTGCAAACACCTGAGGAGAATCCTGACAATATATATTGGAGTATACACTTTGATGGGTCCAGGCAGTTGGAAGGCTCGGGGGCTGGAGTTATTTTGGAATCTCCACGAGGTGATAAATTTTGTTATGTTTTAAGGCTCATGTTCCCTTGTACTAACAATGTAGCTGAGTATGAAGCTCTGCTCCATGGACTCCGAATGGACAAGCAAATGAACTTGAGCCGGGTTAGGTGTCTGGGCGACTCAGACTTGGTGGCACAACAAGTTTCAGGAAAGTGGGATTCTAAAGACCCGCTTATGGCGGCTTATCGTCAGGCAGTGAACAATATTGCTGGTCACTTTAAGGGGTACCAAGTGGATCACATAGACCGGTGAAAAATGAGGCGGCTGATGCACTGTCCCGGCTTGGGTCACAGCGTAAGCTGGTTCCCCCCAATGTGTTCCTTGATGTGCTGCACAATCCTTATGTTAAATTGCCTTCAGAGGAAGATCTTGCTATTCCTGACCCGGAGGGACAGTTGGTGGCGGCTCTTCGGGCTATTCCTGATTGGACGATGCCTTATCTGGCTTACCTGACACGAGGCGAGTTATCTCAAGATGAAAATCTGGCTCGACAGATGACAAGGCGGTCTAAGTCCATGACTATTGTCAATGGCGAGTTACATAGATGTAGTGTGACTGGCGTGTTCCAGCGATGTGTTTCCCCCGAAGAGGGCCGTGAGATCCTACAAGAAATTCATGCAGGCGATTGTGGTCATCATGCTGGGTCATGATCTTTGGTGGCTAAAGCTTTTCGTCATGGGTTTTTCTGGTTGACGGCTCACGCTGATGCAGAGGACATCGTTAGCA
Organism: Thinopyrum elongatum; assembly: GCA_011799875.1. NCBI lineage: Eukaryota > Viridiplantae > Streptophyta > Magnoliopsida > Poales > Poaceae > Thinopyrum > Thinopyrum elongatum. Next base: position 419,009,799 of record CM022297.1, on the reverse strand, counting down.
AGTGGGATGGGTGTCAGAAATTTGCAAGGCAAGCTCATGTTCCAGCTCAGGAGTTACGGATGATTCCCATCACTTGGCCATTTGCGGTCTGGGGGCTTGATATGGTTGGGCCGTTCAAGAGGTCTAAAGACAAGAAGACCCACCTTTTGGTGGCAGTTGACAAGTTTACCAAGTGGATTGAGGCAGAGCGAGTTAGCAACTGTGAAGCAGCAACTGTAGTTCAGTTTGTTAAAAAACTAATCTTCCACTTTGGTTATCCTCATAGTATCATCACTGATAATGGAACAAATCTGTCTAAAGGTGCTATGAAGGAATTCTGTCAAAGAGAGCACATCCGTCTTGATGTGTCACCGGTGGCTCATCCACAGTCCAATGGTCAGGCAGAACATGCTAACCAAGAGATACTACGAGGGATCAAACCCCGGCTTATGGTTCCTTTGGAGCGAACGCCGGGTTGTTGGGTTGAAGAGCTTCCTGCAGTCCTTTGGAGTATCAGGATCACTCCTAACAGATCAATAGGCTACACGCCTTTTTTCATGGTTTATGGCGTTGAGGCGGTTCTCCCAAGTGATATTCGTCATGACTCGCCCAGGGTGGCGGCTTATGTGGATGCAGATAATGAGACAGCGTGTCAGAACACTATCGATGCCTTGGATGAAGAATGTGATCTAGCAGCAGCACGATCGGCGATTTACCAACAAGACCTGTATCGCTATCATAGCCGCAGAGTTCGAAGCCGAACGTTTCAAGAGGGCGACTTAGTGCTCCATTTGATTCAAGATCAGACAGGCATGCATAAGCTATCCCCCCTTGGGAAGAACCTTTTGTGGTCAGCAAGAACCTCAACAATGGGTCTTATTATCTTATCGACATACGTGAGCACAATAAGTCACGTACCTCTGAGGAGGAGACCAACAGGCCTTGGAACATTGCTCATCTTCGGCCTTACTACACTTGAGCCACTGGCTCTCTTCATTGTACATAAATTTGTCAGTGTATATATCTTTTTATGATCAACGTAATAAAGCCGACATCCCCAAAATTCGGGGCCTCTGTCGTTTCATCTCATATTTTCTGTGCATGAGTGTTTATTAATTGATCATAAGGTCACTTGGGGGCTTCCAACTCACTGAGTTTAGCTTTAATACCCTCTTGACCGGCAAATAAATGCCATTATATGAGTTAAACCTGCCTGTATGCAAGATGCTACTCCAACAGGTGACCCGATGTACTCTTGACAGTCAATCTATTATGACCCTGAACTAGTCAAGGTTAAAATGGCGGCTTTTGTCACGTGAGAGCCGACTTACAGAAAGCAAGGATAAAATCACTTGTCTGCCTGTTGCTACTCCAATATGTGGCTCGCCATACTCTCGACAGTCAATCTATATGACCCTGAACTAGTCAAGGTTAAAACGGCGAAATTATGTCACGTGAGAGCCGGCTTACGGGAAGAACGGCTATCACGCCAAGCTTCTTTGAAGCAAGATTTGAGCCTTCAAAGGCCAGTCTTTTTTGGTCGAGCCTTAAAAGCCGACTTATCAATATTGAGATATTCATGTCTATATTCCCTGTTTCTATCTTTACAGATATTTTTTATGTTTTTAGGGATAATTGGTTTTATACCCTTAGTTGTGTCCGCCTCGTCAGGATTGCCCCTAGTTTCTGAAAACACGTGGTCTTGCCCAACCCACTTTGGCATCTTGTGCTTTTGCCCTTTGGCCGTTTGACCATCAGTTTGAAAACTTCATAACTAATTCATACTAAATCAGAAAAATGCAAATAAGATACCAAAATGTTTGGAAAAACATCACCTGTATGTCAATGTCACTTGCATTCATGACAAAAGTGTTGGTAAGTGCCCATCCGAGTTTTAGCTCTTATCATACCACCATGAACAATTAAATCTAAAAAAAATCAAAAAATCCAAAAAAAAGTTGGTGGCAAAGAATGACAAATGTTTTAAGTGCTTGCCAAGTTTCATCAGGGAATGACATTCGTGGAAGTAGTGGCAAAAAAACAATTTATTTTCGAGTGTTGATTGTTGTTTTCACCACAACTTCCACGAATGTCATTCCCTGATGAAACTTGGCAAGCACTTAAAACATTTGTCATTCTTTGCCACAAACTTTTTTTTGGAATTTTTAGATTTTTTTAGATTTTACTGTTCATGGTGGTATGATAAGAGCTAAAACTTGGATGGACACTTACCAACACTTTTGTCATGAATGCAAGTGACATTGACATACAGGAAATGTTTTTCTGAACATTTTGGTATCTTATTTGCATTTTTCTAATTTAGTATGAATTAGTTATGAAGTTTTCAAAGTGATGGTCAAACGGTCAACGGGCAAAAGCACAAGACGCCAAAGTGGGTTGGGCAAGACCAGGTGTTTTCCGAAATTAGGGGCAATCCTGACGAGGGGGACACAACTAAGGGTATAAAACCAATTATCCCATGTTTTTAATTATTTATATATGCAGACTACAAGTCCCTGGATCAAAGAGGGTCTGGGTTAGCATTGCTCAAAATTGAGCTTATTATGGCCATGAGCCGCAAAGGTGATCCACTTAAGACTTTTTCTTGACCATGGGTCATTGGGTTATTAACCCGCCCTGGCTTCTGACTATAAGTCACCAGTACAGGAATTGACGAACCCCTTACAGATTATATGTCAAAATATCAAGAAAGTGCCCGAATTCAAAGATGGTGCAAAGCAAAGCTGCATATATAACTTGATCAGGCATACAAAGAAGCTTGATCATAAAGTTGTTTGATCATTAGTTAAATAACATGCACGAAGGCATGACAAGGCAACCAACTGTTTTAAAGCTAAGGCTATTACAAGGCTACAGTTGAGCCCAAAAAGTTTTTTTGAACAAGTTTTTAGGGAGTTAGATTACTCCTTTGAGTCGGCTTCTGTGCCGTTGATACGTCCCCAACATATCTATAATTTTTTATTGTTCCATGCTATTATATTATATATTTTTGGATGTTTTATATGCATTAATATGCTATTTTATATTATTTCTGGGACTAACTTATTAACCTAGAGCCCAGTGCCAGTTTCTGTTTTTTCCTTGTTTTTGAGTTTTACAGAAAAGGAATATCAAACGGAGTCCAAACGGAATAAAACTTTACGATGATTTTTCTTGGACCAGAAGACACACGTCGTACTTGGAGAGCAAGTCAGAAGAGTCCCGAGGGTTCCACAAGCCCTCAAGGCGCGCCCTAGGGGGAGCGCCCCCTGGCTTGTGGGCCCCACGGGAGTCCTCCAACCCTAATCTTTGGCCTATAAATTCAGAAATATTCCCAAACGACCAGAAGCGTCCACCAAAATACTTTTCCGCCGCCGTAACCTTTTGTACCCGTGAGATCCCATCTTGGGGCCTTTTCCGGCATCCTGCCAGAGGGGGATTCGATCACGGAGGGCTTGTACATCAACTCTATTGCCCTTCCGATGAAGCGTGAGTAGTTTACCACAGACCTACGGGTCCATAGCTAGTAGCTAGATGGCTTTTTCTCTCTCTTTGATTCTCAATACCATGTTCTCCTTGATGTTCTTAGAGATCTATCCGATGTAATATTCTTTTGCGGTGTGTTTGTCGAGATCCGATGAATTGTGGATTTATGATCAGTTTATCTATGAATATTATTTGAATCTTCTCTGAATTCTTATATGCATGATTTGATATCTTTGTATTTCTCTTCGAATTATCAGTTTGGTTTGGCCAACTAGATTGGTTCTTCTTGCAATGGGAGAGGTGCTTAGTTTTGGGTTCAATCTTGCGGTGTCCTCACCCAGTGACAAAGTAGGGGTAGCGAGGCACGTATTTGTATTGTTGCCATCAAGGGTAAAAAGATGGGGTTTTCATCATATTGCTTGAGTTTATCCCTCTACATCATGTCATCTTACTTAAGGCGTTACTCCGTTCTTTATGAACTTAATACTCTAGATGCATGCTGGATAGCGGTCAATCTGTGGAGTAATAGTAGTAGATGCAGAATCGTTTCGGTCTACTTGACACGGACGTGATGCCTATATGCATAATCATTGCCTTGGATATCGTCATAACTTTGAGCTTTTCTATCAATTGCTCGACAGTAATTTGTTCACCCACCGTATTATTTGCCTTCAAGAGAGAACCCTCTAGTGAAACCTATGGCCCCCGGGTCTATTTTCGATCATATATTTTCAGATCTATAAACCAAAAAACCCAAAAATACCTTGCTGCAATTTATTTACTTTTATTTTGTTTTACTTTTTAGTGATCTTTTATATCTATCTCTATCAGGTCTCATCCTTGCAAGTGACCGTGAAGGGATTGACAACCCCTTTATCACGTTGGGTGCAAGTGTTTGATTGTTTGTCTAGGTGCATAGATTGGGGACTTGCTTGTATCTCCTACTGGATTTGATACCTTGGTTCTTAACTGAGGGAAATACTTATCTCTACTTTGCTGCATCACCCTTTCCTCTTCAAGGGAAAAACCAACGCAAGCTCAAGAAGTAGCAGGAAGAATTTCTGGTGCCGTTGCCGGGGAGATCTACATCAAGCCTACCAAGTACCCACCATAAACTCTCATCTCTTGCATTACATTATTTGACATTTGCCTCTCGTTTTCCTCTCCCCCACTTCTAAATCAATTTTCAGAAAAATACAAAAAGATTTGCCTTTTTATTCGCTCTTCTTCCGTTCGTCTTTTCGTTTGCTTTTTGGTTGCTCGTGTGCTAGATTGCTTGCTTTGTCACGATGTCTCAAGAAAATACCAAGTTGTGTGACTTTTCCAATACTAATAATAATGATTTTATTAGTACTCCGATTGCTCCCGCCACTAGTGCGGAATCTTATGAAATTAATGCCGCTTTGCTAAATCTTGTTATGAAAGATGAATTTTCAGGCCTTCCTAGTGAAGATGCCGCATCCCATCTAAATACTCGTTGAATTGTGTGATATGCAAAAGAAGAAAGATGTGGATAATGATATTGTTAAATTGAAGCTATTTCCGTTCTCACTACAAGATCGTGCTAAAACTTGGTTTTCATCTTTGCCTAAAAATAGTATTGATTCATGGAATAAGTGTAAAGATGCTTTTTGAAAGTGCGTTATATCGACTAGAGGGGGGTGAATAGGCGATTTTTACAAATTCGTCACTGAGGAAATACTAATTGAGGAATTTGCTAAGTGACGAACTACAAGCAGCAGAATAAGTACTCAGGTGCATGCATAACAAGACAGTAGCATAGTTATGATGATGAAATGAAACATACACAGAGCACAGGTAGCGTGTAAATAGGATAAGCAGGCAGAAGACAAGATGACTGAAGAAATAGGATTGAGGAAATTGAGAAAGTCTTCAGTCAAAGTCTTCAAATGGTAACGATCAATTTCATTAACACATGAGCGAGGAAATGAAAGGGTTGAGGAAATAGAACTAGTAGCTCGGTGAAGACAATGATTTGGTAGACCAGTTCCAACTGTTGTGACAGTTGTACGTCTGGTTGGAGCAGCTTGGTATTTAAACCAAAGGACACACAGTCCCAGGACACACAGTCCTTACTGTATTCTCCTTGATCTAAGGTAACACAGACCTCGCCCAATCACTCGTGGTAAGTCTTCAGGTGACTTCCGAACCTTCATAGACTTGGTCACTCGGCAATCCACAATTCCTCTTGGATGCTCTAGACCATGACGCCTAACCATCTGGAAGATGCATAGTCTTCAAAGGTAATAAGCGTCGGTTCCACACAGGAACAATCTCTTCAGTGATGCTCAATCACTTTGGGTTGTAGGTGTTTGGGTTTTGGGTTTTCCTCACTGATGATTTTCTCTCAAAGTTCTCGAAGGATGGGATGCTCTAAATGACAAGTGTCAGTTTCTCTCGGAGCAGCCAACCAGCTATTGGTTTTAGGGGGCGGCTATTTATAGCCGAGGAGCAGCCCGACATGATAAGACATAAATGCCCTTCAATGATATGACCGTTAGGTGGATAAGATATTTGGGACAGCTGCCGCGTAGCACAACAATGGTCAGAAATTTCAGCTCTGAAATTCCTCAGGGCTATCATGTTCCTCACTTGTAGGCAATCTGCACTGGCGAATTCCTAACTCCTCAGTCAGAACAAATTCCTGAGAGAGCAGAAGATCTTCTTCTTTGTCACTGAAGAAATTGACCGAACTGTATGAGATTTCCAAAGGCTTCACTCGAAGGATTGGGTATGTGTAGGCTTTGAGATGAGCATCACTTGGAAACTTTTCCTTAGTTTTACCTCGACCCCCTTTAACAGTACGGTGTTTCCTATGACTCAAGAAAGAGAAAATGAAACTACGAAAACAAAAATCTTCACGCTTCATAATCCTCGATCAATATCAATGTCTTCAAGGTCACACCAATTTCCTCATTTTCAAAGTCTTCAAGAAAACCATAATCTTCAAATGAGGATATTCATTTTTAGGGGTCGACATTCGTCGGATTTATCAAACTCCTCAGAGACTTATATAACCTGTGTACACTCACAAACACATTAGTCTCCTAACCTATAAGTCTTCAATACACCAAAATCACTAAGGGGCACTAGATGCACTTACAATCTCCCCCTTTTTAGTGATTGATGACAAATAGGTTAAGTTTTCAACGGGGATAAACATATGAAGTGTAAATATTAATATTGAGGAATTTGATTGCAAGATATAGAAGAACTCCCCCCTGAAGATGTGCATATTTGAGGAATTTGCTTTGACTGCAAATGCACATTGTGGAACAAAATCATGGAGATCTCCCCCTATATCTTGTAATCCATTCACGCATTTAACATATAATATGAAGAATTTGAAATGCATGATGGAAAATGGTGTCTGACGAAATTCAGCATGCGTGCATTAAGGTACTTGAGGAAATAAGCATGCAGAAAGCAGTTCAAAAGTATCAGACCACCATCTGACTTAAGTTTACAACTCAACCAACAAACACTTCAGAAGAGCGAGAGTTGTAACTTAACGAAAAAATAGCCCATATATAAGACCCGCTTGAAGACTAACTCAAATTTCTCCCCCTTTGTCATCGAATGGCCAAAAGGGATGAAAAATGAGGACTAACGCCCATGAAGAATATCATCATGAGGTTGATGGAGGAGCGCCAGCGTTGTCGGGGTTGTTTGTCGATGTAGGGCCTGCCGCAGTGTTGTTGAGATCCTTAGCTTCATCCGTCTCACGTGATGAAGAAAATGAACTGGTTACCAGCTGAGGAACTTTCACTTTCTTGAATTTCTTCGAAGGAGGATGAGCCCAGTCAAAGTTCTGCTGAACGTCCATCTGCTTGAGATCTTCAGCACTATAGAGATGAGAAAGAATGGCCCAAGTGCGATCGAAGATTTCATGCACATAGTAGTGATTCTTCTTCACAGTATTCTGAGTGACAGTCATGTTCTGAAGAATAGAGCCAAATTGACGCTTGACCCACTTGTGATTGCGATCGACCTTCTGATGAAGACTTAGAAGAAGCTCATGATCAGTCATCACTCGTGGGGCAGTGGCTTGAGGATTTTGCTCGGGGGCTTTGGCAGAATCTTGAGTAGCAGAGTCATCATTGGTGGAATACGATGCAGTTTTTCAAAACCGACCATCCAATGGACGAGTACCTTCATTAAGAACAGCAGCTTCGCCTTTTTCATCAGCTGAAGAAATGGTCCTTTTGAGGACTTCAATGGGAGGTAGAAAGCTGAGGTGATTCTGAAAATCTCCCTTGTAGTGAATTGAAGACCTGGTTCTGATGAATTTCATTATCCAGGGAGCATAGGGCTTCAATTCAAACGGCGACAGTGCAACATTGGCCAAAGTCCTCATGAAGAAATCGTGATAGTTAATGGGAATCCCATGTATAATGTTGAATAGCAGATTCTTCATGATGCCAACAACTTCTTCTTCTTCAGAGTTGTGGCCTTTGATAGGACTGAGGGTTTTGGTGAGGATGCGGTATATTGTCCTTGGCACATACAGCAAATCCTTCACTAGGAAGGTGGTTCTTGAAGCTTGGCCAGGCCGCAAAGGCTTCATGAGTACTTGCATCATATGATTTGGAAGTTCAGATTCTTCATACATAAGCCTTGTGCCTTCAACAGGGGGACTGACAGGAACGACATGAAGCAATTCAGAGGCCGGAGCTTTGTAGTGAGTGTTCTCAGTCATCCAATCAAGCACCCATGAGTTGACATCAGCCACATTTCCAGTGAGGTGCAGTGTTGCATAGAATTGAAGAATTAGCTCTTCATTCTAATCACAGATATCAGCACAGAAATTCAGGAGCCCAGCTTCATGAAGAACATTCAGAAAAGGTTGGAAGCAAGGAATGGACTCCATATCCACATGAGGAATTTGACGGTGCTGAAATACCTTATCCTTGTCAAACAGAAGTGATGCATAGAAATTCATCTGGCTTGCAGTCCTGAACCTCTTGCGCCAAAGTCTTGCAGAGTCATATGGATTTAGATCAGTGAAGAAATGATGCTCAGCGAAGAAATCATCAGCTTTGAATTTTGGCCTTTTTGCATGAGGATTTTGTTGCTTGGGCTGAAGATTTGCAGTTGATGGTCTCACAACCTCTTGAGTCACAACCTCTTGTGCTGCTGACTGAGGAATTGAAGCTTCAGGTTCTTCAGCAGCAGTTTGATTTTCCATTTCTTCAGCTGTAGCAGCTGGAATTTCCTCAGGTATGGAATGAAGAGAAGTTTGACGTCCTTCAGACCATGTGAGTATTTCTTCAGTCTGCACTAGGGACTGAGGAATTGGATGCAGAGGTGTGGCCATTGGGAAATTGGGGTGAAGATTTTCCCAATAGTCATCATTCAGCACAGGAGTAGTTGAGCCAGTATCCACATCTTCTTCAATTTCTTCAACGCCCGCCTCTTCAGCAGTGAACTGAGGCACAGGCGATGATACCAGTGGTGTGGAGACAACATCATCCACATTGATTTCTTCATCCAACTGCTTTGAGGAAGCAGCAGAAGGATTTTCTTCATCAGTGTCATCTGGAATGACATATTCTTCACCAAATGGAATGATCTCCTTAGAAGGCACTATAGAAATTGGAACAACATCAATTGGTTCTATGAAAGAGCTAGTCAAAGTCCTCACTTTCTTAGGAGCTGAGGACTCTGCAGAGGTTGATGCTTTCCTCTTCCTTGCGGCTTCCTTTTCCGCAGCCTTCGTTTTCTTCACTTCTGATGCAGAAGGAAGAGTGATTTTCTTCACCTTTGAAGATTTTGCAGGAGGAGCAGATGAAGTTGGTTCCGTTTCTTCAGGCACGACTGATGCAGATGCCCTGGCATTGTCTTCAGGAGCTGGAATTTCTTCAGCCCTGGTAGTTTCTTCAGCAGCCTGATTTTCATCCGCTGCGCTTTCATTTTCATCAGTTTGCTGAGCAGATGCTTCAACCTGAGGAATTTGCTGTTGCGATGATGCTGCAACGTCTGCCTTGAGGTTCTTGGCAATCTTGAAAAATCTAACTTTGGCACCTAGCCAATCTACATGATATCTGTCAAATTCATCACTGAGATCTCTGATCTCCCTCTGAATAGTTACAATTTCTTTAGGAGTCAGTGTAAGAACGTTGTTCCTCAGGAATCTTTCCTTCTTGTACTGGGCCTTCTTGACTTGCCTGGCCTTCTAAAACTTCCATTTTTCTTCGCCTATGAAGGCGGTCAGCACATGACTTTGACCAGGAGTGAGGTTCAGGTCGGGCAATGGAGTGTTGGGATCCTTATGCCATAGATAAATAAAGTCCAGGATCTTCCTTGGATCCAGCATAAGCGACACAATGCTGCCTTTGGCTCTAGCGGCCCTTTCCTGTCTATCCCTGATGATTTCAGCTAATTCTTCATCATCAGCATCATCAGCATCATCTGACGGAACATGGAATGCCACTTGCTTCTTGTGAGGACTTGGCCTCTTTCCACGTCCAGCAGTGGTCTTGACCTTCAGCAGAGTTGGACCACTTGAGGATTGTGGTGGTGCTGAGTAAGATGCAGATGCCCCTGAGGCAATAGAAAAGCCTGCAGTCCGCTGACACGTGGCAAGATGCACAGGTGTTGAGGACTTTGTGGCAGCAGCTGAGGATTTTGTAGCAACTGAGGGGATTGGCACTACCCTTGAAGAAGTTGCTTGAGGATTTTGCCCTTAAAACTTTGCCATTGAAGAACTTGGCCATGAGGGCATTGAGCTTGAAGATTTCTTCGCAGCAGACTTCTTCAGCATGGCCTTCTTTGGTGCAGTTGTGCTAGCAGAGGCCTCAGCAGCAGCAGCAGCAGCTTGAGAATCCTCATTGAATTTCTTCACTGCTTCTTTAGCAACTTTTGAAAGTTTGGCTTGGTGCTTGGCCCATTCCTTTGGAAATTCCTCACCATGTCTGACGCTGGTGGGATCAGCTTCTTGGCCAGCAGCCAATGGTGGTCTTGGACATGGAGGGTTTACGGCGAATTTCTTCATGTACTTTGGAGTTACATAACGATATTCCCTCCATTCCTTAGCCCATCTCCTCTCAATTCTCTAGATGCGCACTTTGTGTTGGTTCTTGTTTTCTTTCCCATCAATTTCTTCATCAGGTGTGCAGTATTCATCATAGATGTCTTCAGGGATTTCAAAAGCAGTGTTTGTTTCTGGCCTTTTGCCTCCCTTCTGAGGTATCTTCCTATCTGCCATTTTCCTCACTTGAGGACTTTGAACTTTTGATGTTTCTGAGGAAGTATGCAAATTTTCTTCGAGGAACGCTGCAAATGAGTTAAGTTGATGAGAACCTAGTGATTCAACAGCAGACATTTGTACCTGTGAATAGAGTATAGGTGCGAAGAATTTGGAGAGGTCATATGCGTTCTCAGATTTTTTTCAAAAGAATCAAGTTTGAGGAATTTGACCATAGGTGTCTTGAAGAATTTCACTAAGCGTTCTTGACTTAGGTTCCAGAGTTGTATAGATTAGAAAATCCACACAATTGAGGAATCTTGAAGAAAAACATAACTTAGAGAAACAAAACAAGGAACAAAAGTATTTCGGTGTTTAAGGAGTGGGAAGTTGAAGAATAAACACCTTTTGAGGATTTTGTGGAAAACATATGAATCAAAGCAGGGCAGTAAAATTAGATTTTAATTACCCTTGACGAAGAACACGACGAACTGAGAGTGGAGATGGAGAAGTTCGTCAGTTCAGATCTCCCACGCCCTAACTTGGTGGAGGGAAACAGCTACGGCGACGGCGGAGTGAAGATTTTCGCGGCCGGCGCGAGTACGACGGTGACAAGGTCGAGGCAGTGAAGCTCTTCCTCACCGGCGATGATGGAAGTTAGCGGCGGCGCTAGGTCTAAGAGCTCGAGCGAGGAGAGTAGCAGTCGAGCGAAGTAAATGAGGTCGGAGGAGGGCAAGGGGTATTTATAGCCGCAGTGAAAAACTGCTTGCCCGAAGATTTTGGACGAACATGCCCCTGGCCCTTACTATCCTATCGACATGTGTCACCCACGTATTGAGAGGTGGAGATAGTGGGGAATCATGGTTGAGTAGTTTTATCCATCGTGGGAAGCGGAACGGTTTGAGCGGCAATAGTCGAAAATTCAGATATGAAATTTTTTAAAGTTTCGTTCACAAATTCTTCAGCTGTCAAGGACACAATGAAGATTTTGAACGGGTTACAAATAGAATGCACATGAAGAATTTGTGAACAGATTGGGTTGAGTTTAGCATAGAGGGGGAACGGGTCCGATCACATTCACTTAGAAGAAAATCAACTTGAAGAATTAGCAATAAGTGAATGCTGTTGAGGACATTGAAAACTCAAATATATATATATATTCAATGAAGAACACCAATTGAAAAGTTTGAGGAAATTGCAAAGTTGAGGAATTTGAAAATTTGAAGAATTTGCAAAAATGAAGAAAAACTAAATTTGAAGATTTTCAACTTTTGTTGGTGGCGTGACCCACCGTATAAGAATGATGATTTCAGACATCGCGTACAATTGTCGTAGGGCTCTGAGAACAGATTCTTCATTAATTTCTTCACACTTAGAGGGTTAGTCTTCATTGATTGAAGAAAAATGTTACTTCATGTGTTGCACATCTAAGTCATCAATTTGCATAAGTGTTAGGATGTGAGTCCTTTCAAAGAACAATCGAAGATTCTAAGATATTTAGCTCACACCGCAACTTGCTAAATCTCTTCTCATCCAAGGGCTTTGTGAAGATATCTGCCAGCTGTTCTTCCGTCTTCACGTGGTCGATGGAGATGTCGCCCTTCAACACATGATTTCGAAGAAAGTGATGACGAATCTGGATGTGCTTAGTCTTCGAGTACTGAACTGGGTTATGAGTAATCTTGATGGCACTCTCGTTGTCACAGTAGAGTGGTACATTCTTCATGTTGATGACATAGTCCTTGAGGGTTTGCTTCATCCACAGCAATTGAGCATAGCAAGAACCAGCAGCAATATACTCAGCTTCAGCAGTAGAGAGTGATACGCAGTTCTGCTTCTTCGAGGACCAACATACTAAGGATCGTCCGAGGAAATGACATGTGCCTGATGTTGACTTGTGATCCACTCGATCACCAGCATAGTCAGAGTCAGAATATCCAATGAGATCAAAAGCCGAGCACTTGGGATACCATAATCCAAGTGTTGGAGTGTGAGCTAGATATCGAAGAATATGTTTCACAGCCTTATGGTGTGATTCCTTCGGTGTAGCTTGAAAACAGGCACACATGCAAACACTAAGCATAATATCTGGCCGAGATGCACATAGATACAATAAAGAGCCATTCATGGAGCGGTATACCTTTTGATCAAAGTCTTTACCATTTTCATCGGTGCATAGATGGCCATTTGTGGGCATAGGGATTTTGACACCTTTGCAATCTTGCATACCGAATTTCCTCAGAACGTCCTTGAGGTATTTCTCTTGAGATATGAAGATGTCGTTGCGTTGTTGACGAATTTGGAGACCTAAGAAGAATTTCAATTCTCCCATCATAGAAATTTGATATTCCTCACTCATCATATAGGCAAATTCGTCACTGTAACGTTGGTTAGTACAGCCAAAGATAATATCATCAACATCTATTTGGCACATGAATAATTCATCATCATATGTTTTGGTGAAAAGAGTTGGATCAAGTGAACTGGGTTTGAAGCCTTTCTTCATGAGGAATTCCTTCAGTGTATCATACCACACCCGAGGGGCCTGCTTGAGGCCATAGAGGGCCTTGTTGAGTCTGAAGACTTTGTTAGGATGCTTAGGATCTTCAAAACCTGGGGGTTGAGCCACATATACTTCTTCCTCAAGCTTACCATTGAGGAATGCACTTTTCACATCCATTTGATATAAGATGATATTATGATGGTTAGCATAAGCAAGCAATATGCGAATAGCCACAAGTCTAGCAACAGGTGCAAAAGTTTCATCGAAATCAATTCCTTCAACCTGTGTGTAGCCTTGAGCTACAAGACGAGCCTTGTTCCTCACCACTAGGCCATTTTCATCTTGCTTGTTGCGGTAGATCCACTTGGTACCGATGATATTGTGCTTGCGAGGGTCTGGTCGCTTGACAAGTTCCCACACATTGTTGAGCTTGAATTGATGTAATTCCTCTTGCATAGCTTGAATCCACTTAGGCTCCAGAAATGCCTCATCGACTTTGGTGGGCTCTGTGATAGAGACAAAAGCAAAGTGCCCACAAAAGTTAGACAAATATGAAGCTTTTGAGCGTGTGAGAGGACCTGGTGCGTTGATGTTGTCGATGATTTTCTCAATCGGCACTTCATTTGCAACACGAGGATGAGCAGGTTGACGACTTTGATTTGGCTGAGCATTTCCTTCAGCGACATTTTCTTCAGTTGCACCAGCATGATTTTCTTCATGTTCTGGAATCACTTCTTCAGGAGATTCTTTAGTGGGTATGACATCCTCAGTAGCCTTTAACTTGATGGATTCTTCAGGAGACATTTCATCTAGCACAGAAGGTAGGTGCTCTCTTTGCGAGCCGTTAGTTTCATCAAACCGCACATCTACAATTTCAACAACCTTGTTGTGATAAGAGTTGAAGACTCTATAGGTGTGCAAGTCCTTTCCGTAACCAAGCATAAAACCCTCATGTGCTTTCGGTGCAAATTTTGAGTTGTGATGAGGATCTCTAATCCAGCATTTAGCACCGAAGACTTTGAAATAACTCACATTGGGTTTCTTGTCAGTGAGGAGTTCATATGAGGTCTTCTTGAAGAATTTGTGAAGATATACCCTGTTGATGATGTGGCAAGCAGTATCAACAGCCTCAGGCCAGAAGCGACGAGGCGTCTTGTATTCATCAAGCATAGTGCGAGCCATCTCAACAAGAGTCCTGTTCTTACGCTCCACTACGCCATTCTGCCGAGGAGTGTATGGGCAGATAACTCATGAGTAATACCAAGTTCATCAAGATAGTCATCAAGACCAGTATTTTTGAACTCGGTCCCATTGTCACTCCGGATATGCTTGATCTTCACACCGAAATTCATCGAGGCCCTTGAGGAAAATAGTCTGAAGACTTCCTGCACTCCAGTTTTGTAAGTGATGATGTGCACCCAGGTGTAACGAGAATAATCATCAGCAATAACAAAGCCATATAGAGATGCAACATTTGTTAGAGTGGCATAATGAGTAGGGCCAAAGAGATCCATGTGAAGCAATTCAAAAGGACGAGTGGTAGTCATGATAGTCTTCAAGGGGTGCTTGGATCTGGTTATCTTTCCAGCCTCACAAGCCCCGCAAAGATGATCTTTGAGGAATTTGACACCCTCAATGCCAATGACGTGCTTCTTCTTCAAAAATGTGTGCAAGTTCCTCATGCCTGCATGACGGAGTCGACGATGCCATGGCCAGCCTTCTAAAGCTTTTGCATGTAGACATGTGGCAGGCTATGGTCCTGCAGAGAAATCAACAATATACAAGTCTCCTCTCCTAAAGCCTTCGAAGACTTTGGAATTGTCAAATTCCATGAGCACTAAGCAGCGATATTTGCCAAAGATGACAACCATATCAAGATCACAAAGCATTGAGACAGACATGAGGTTGAATCCGAGGGACTCGACAAGCATGACTTTGTCCATGTGTCGATCCTTTGAGATTGCAACCCTACCTAGACCCAATACCTTGCTTTTGCCTTTGTCAGCGTAGGTGATATGCTTCAGATGCGATGGAGATAAAGCAGAGTCCATCTGTAAGCTCTTGTCACCGGTCATGTGATTTGTACATCCACTATCGAGGACCCACTCAGTAGCTTTGGGTGGTTCATCCTGCAGATGAATTAGTCCAACTTACGAACTCATATACTTTAGAGTGAAGAATATGACATCAAATTCATCAGATAGAATTTCATCAAATAGTGCAACAGATATAGCAGTATGCGGGCGTGAGAAATGAGTAAATCATTTCTTCATGATTAGCTTGCGTCCTTTCAAGCATTCTCAGGTCTCCAGCAAATTCATCAGACGTTCAAGTTCGTCTGGAGACCTGACCCTGCATAAGAGATTAGTTCTTTTTCTTCACCACCCACATCTGGAGGGGTGGCAAAGAGTTCATCATTCTACGAGCTCCATAAGAGAAAGGTGGCATTGAAGCCAGTGCACTTCGTTTCACAGAAGAGGGGTTAGAGTATGCATATGAATAAGCAGAGAAATTCTTCAAGGACTTATGAACATAATGATTTGAAGAATAATGCACATATTCATAAGCCTTAGATTTTCCCTGCGAAACAGAAGCATTAGCACGATGATGCTCATATGAGGAATTTGATCCATATGAGGACTTGGATCCATATGAGGAATTTGATCCGTATGAAGACTTTGGTCCATATGAGGAATTTGATCCATATGAAGACTTTGGTCCATATGAGGAATTTGATCTAGGGTTCCTGTTCTTCACAGGTGGTGTCATGAGGACATTCACCTAAAGACTTTCAAGGCACCTTTTGGGAACCCAGATTTTCTTCATAGGAGGACCATTCCTGCAGTTAGTTCCAACATATCTAGCAAATACCTCACCATTCTGATTCTTGAACAGTTTATAGTTGGAGTCAAATGACTCATCAGATGAATATGAGGATTCACATGTAAAGCCAGATAAAGTGGATGGATCTACGGGAGGTCCTTTTGCAGCAACCCATGTGGTTTTGGGATACTGCTCAGGTTTCCAGTAGGTTCCATCAGCATTGAGTTTCCTCTCAAAGGCAATACCCTCTTTCCTAGGGTTCCTATTCAAGATCTGCTTTTTGAGCACATCACAAAGAGTCTGATGCCCTTTGAGGCTTTTGTACATGCCTGTCACATACAATTCCTTCAACCCTGCATTTTCGTCAGTGATACTTGTGGTATCCTCAGATGAGGAATTTGTGACCACAGAGATAGTTGAAGAATTTGCAGCAATAGTAGCATTTGAACTTTCAGGAGAAGAATTAGAAGATTCACGTTCAATGCATTTCAAACATGGTGGAATAAATTCTTCCTGAGCAGAACTGATTTGTTGAGCAAGTAATGAATCATTTTCCTTCTGAAGAACTTCATGACTCACCCTTAGCTTCTCAAGATCTTGCTTTCTCTGAAGAAATTCATAATAAATCTTCTCATGATCGGCTAGGAGTGTTTCATGATGACCTTGAAGATTATCAAACTAAGACTGTAGAAGATTATCAGTCAGAATTTAAGTTCGACTCATTTCCTCACCCAATAGGTCATCGCTTTTGTCTAACAGATTTTGAACCTTTTCCAAAGCCTTTTGTTGTTTTATGGCAATATTAGCGAGTTTGGAATAGCTAGGTTTGAGATTTTCATCAGATTCATCCTCACTTGATTCAGAGGAGGGATATTTGAGTACCTTGGCACCTTTTGCCATGAAGCAATAGGTGGGAGCATAGTCATCGTTGCCGTCGTCAGCAGTGTTGGGGAAGCCATTTTCCTCAGTGTTGAAGATGGACTTGCTGACGAAAGCAGTAGCGAGAGCTAGGCTCGCCACACTAGAGTCTGACTCCTCAGATTCCTCCTCTTCCTCATTTTCCTCAGATTCAGCTTCAGAATCCATTTCCTTGCCAATGAATGCCCGAGCCTTTTTGGAACTGCTCTTCTTGTGAGATGAAGTCTTTGAAGATTTTGACGATGAGGACTTTGAAGATTTCTTCTTTTTCTTCGAGTCATCTGAACTGTCATCCTTGTACTTCTTCTTCTTTGATTCCTTCGCCCATTGAGAACAATCAGTTATGTAGTGACTAGGTTTCTTGCATTTGTGGCAAGTCCTCTTCTTGTAATCGCGGGATGAGGAATCTGATTTCAAGTCATCACCTCTTGAAGATTTTCCAAAGCGACCACGTCTTGAGAACTTCTGGAATTTCCTCACGAGCATTGCTAGCTCCTGGCTTAGTTCTTCAGGGTCACCAAGGCTGCTATCAGAATCTTCTCCTTCAGATGAGGAAACTGCCTTGGCCTTCAGTGCGGGTGATCTTCCATAGCTTGGCCCATAGAGATCTCTCTTCTCAGCTTGTTGGAATTCATGAGTGTTCATCCTCTCAAGGATATCAGCAGGATCTAGTGACTTGTAGTCTCCATGTTCTTGAATCATCAGTGCCAGTGTATCGAATGAGGAATCAAGTGATCTTAGCAATTTCTTCACCACCTCATGGTCGGTGATGTCAGTGGCACCAAGTGCTTGAAGCTCATTTGAGATGTCAGTGAGGCGATCAAAGGTTTGCTGAACATTTTTGTTGTCGAGTCTTTTGAAGCGGTTGAAGAAATTGCGAAGAACGTCAACTCGAGAATCACGTTGGGTTGAGATTCCTTCATTGACCTTGGACAGCCTGTCCCAGATAAGCTTTGCCGACTCCAAAGCACTCACTTTGCCATACTGTCCTTTACTCAGATGGCCACATATGATACTCTTCGCTTGAGAGTCGAGTTGCTTGAATCTCTTCACATCAGCAACGTTCACGGAAGGAGTGACGGAGGGAACGCCATTTTCCACAACGTACCAGAGATCATTGTCAATTGCCTCAAGATGCATGCACATCTTGTTCTTCTAGTAGGGGTAGTCCATCCCATCGAAGGTAGGACACCCAGCCAAGACCATGATCATGCCTGCAGTCGACATAACTAAAACTCCAGGTGGTTAAACCGAAATCACACAGAATAAGGGAGTACCTTGCTCTGATACCAATTGAAAGTGCGTTATATCGACTAGAGGGGGGTGAATAGGCGATTTTTACAAATTCGTCACTGAGGAAATACTAATTGAGGAATTTGCTAAGTGACGAACTACAAGCAGCGGAATAAGTACTCAGGTGCATGCATAACAAGACAGTAACATAGTTATCATGATGAAATGAAACATACACAGAGCACAGGTAGCGTGTAAATAGGATAAGCAGGCAGAAGAAAAGATGACTAAAGAAATAGGATTGATGAAATTGAGAAAGTCTTCAGTCAAAGTCTTCAAACAGTAACGATCAATTTCATCAACACATGAGCGAGGAAATGAAAGGGTTGAGGAAATAGAACCAGTAGATCGGTGAAGACAATGATTTGGTAGACCAGTTCCAACTGCTGTGACAATTGTACGTCTGGTTGGAGCAGCTTGGTATTTAAACCAAAGGACACACAGTCCTTACTGTATTCTCCTTAATCTAAGGTCACACAGACCTCGCCCAATCACTCGTGGTAAGTCTTCAGGTGACTTCCGAACCTTCACAGACTTGGTCACTCGGCAATCCACAATTCCTCTTGGATGCTCTAGACCATGACGCCTAACCGTCTGGAAGATGCACAGTCTTCAAAGGTAACAAGCGTCGGTTCCACACAGGAACAATCTCTTCAGTGATGCTCAATCCTTTGGGTTGTAGGTGTTTGGGTTTTGGGTCTTCCTCACTGATGATTTTCTCTCAAAGTCCTCGGAGGATGGGATGCTCTAAATGACAAGTGTCAGTTTCTCTCAGAGCAGCCAACCAGCTATTGGTTGTAGGGGGCGGCTATTTATAGCCGAGGAGTAGCCCGACATGATAAGACATAAATGCCCTTCAATGATATGACCGTTAGGTGGATAAGATATTTGGGACAGCTGGCGCGTAGCACAACAATGGTCGGAAATTTAAGCTCTCAAATTCCTCAGGGCTATCATGTTTCTCACTTGTAGGCAATCCGCACTGGCGAATTCCTAACTCCTCAGTCAGAACAAATTCCTCATAGAGCAGAAGATCTTCTTCTTTGTCACTGAAGAAATTGACTGAACTGTATGAGATTTCCAAAGGCTTCACTCGAAGTATTGGGTATGTGTAGGCTTTGAGATGAGCATCACTTGGAAACTTTTCCTTAGTTTTACCTCGACCCTCTTTAATAGTACGGTGTTTCCTATGACTCAAGCAAGAGAAAATGAAACTACGAAAACAAAAGTCTTCACGCTTCATAATCCTCGCATCAATATCAATGTCTTCAAGGTCACACCATTTTCCTCATTTTCAAAGTCTTCAAGAAGACCATAATCTTCAAATGAGGATATTCATTTTTAGGGGTCGACATTCATCGGATTTATCAAACTCCTCAGAGACTTATATAACCTGTGTACACTCACAAACACATTAGTCCCTTAACCTATAAGTCTGCAATACACCAAAATCACTAAGGGGCACTAGATGCACTTACACTTTTATTTCCAAGTATTTTCCTCCCGCTAAGATCATCTCCCTTAGGAGCGACATAATGAATTTTATGAAACTTGATCATGAACATGTTGCACAATCTTGGGACAGGATGAAATTGATGATAAGAAATTGCCCTACTCATGGTTTAAGTTTATGGATGATCATACAAATTTTTTATGCTGGATTGAATTTTGCATCTAGAAATCTTTTAGATTCGGCCGCGGGAGGTACTTTTATGGAAATCACATTAGTAAAATCTACTAAACTCCTAGATAATATTATGGCTAATTACTCTCAATGGCATACTGAAAGATCTTCTACTAGTAAAAAAGTGCGTGCGATTGAAGAAATTAATACTTTGAGTGGGAAGATGGATGAACTTATGAAATTGTTTGCTAGTAAGAGTGCTCCTATTGATCCTAATGATATGCCTTTGTCTACTTTGATTGAGAACAATAATGAATCTATGGATGTGAATTTTGTTGGTAGGAACAATTTTGGTAATAACGCGTATAGAGGTAATTTCAACCCTAGGCCGTTTCCTAGTAATTCTTCTAATAATTATGGTAATTCCTACAACAATTCTTATAGAAATTATAATAAGATGCCTTCTGATCTTGAGAACAATCTTAAAGAATTTATTAATTCGCAAAAAAAATTAATGCTATGGTTGAGGAAAAATTGCTCAAGATTGATGATTTGGCTAGGAACGTTGATAGAATTTTTCTTGAGATTGATTCTTTGAAAATTAGATCTATGCCAACCAAGCATGATATTAATGAATCTCTAAAATCTATTAAAATTTCTATTGATGAGTGCAACGAAAGACTCGCTAGGATGCGTGCTAAGCGAGATTGGTTTGTTAAAGCGCGTTCTTCGATTTCTTGCGATAATAATGATGAAGATCTTAAAGTTATTGGTGTGACTCCTATTGAATCTTTGTTTTCTAATATAAATCTTGATAAATATGGGACTGGAGATGACTCAACTTTAGCTAGAAGGCGTCCCAATGATTCAGAGTTTTTAGATCTTAATGCAAAAATTGATAAAAGTGGGATTGGACAGGTTAAAACTTTAAGTAGCCATGAACCCACTCTTTTGGATTTCAAGGATTTTAATTATGATAATTGTTCTTTGATAGATTGTATTTCCTTGTTGCAATCCATGTTGAATTCTCCTCATGCTTATAATCAAAATAAAGCTTTTACTAAACATATCGTTGATGCTATGATGAAATCTTTTGAAGAAAAATTTGAGTTGGAAGTTTCTATCCCTAGAAAGCTTTATGATGAGTGGGAACCTAATATTAAGATTAAAATTAAAGATTATGAGTGTCATGCTTTGTGTGATTTGGGTGCTAGCGCTTCCACGATTCCAAAAACTTTATGTGATGTGCTAGGTTTTCGTGAATTTGATGATTGTTCTTTAAATTTGCATCTCACGGATTCCACTATTAAGAAACCTATGGGAAGAATTACTGATGTTCTTATTGTTGCAAATAGGAATTATGTGCCCGTAGATTTCATTGTGCTTGATATAGATTGCAATCCTACATGTCCTATTATTCTTGTTAGACCTTCCCTTAGAACGATTGGTGCAATTATTCATATGAAAGAAGGAAACATTAGATTTCAATTTCCATTAAGGAAGGGCATGGAACATTTTCCAAGAAAGAAAATTAAGTTGCCATATGAATCTATTATGAGGGCTACTTATGGATTGCATACCAAAGATGACAATACCTAGATTTATGTTTTATGCCTAGCTAGGGGCGTTAAACAATAGCGCTTGTTGGGAGGCAACCCAATTTTATTTTTTATGTTTTTTGTTTTTGGTTCTGTTTTTTAATAAATACACATTATTACCTCTGTAGTAATTGTGTTTTGGTGTTTTAATTAGTGTTTGAGCCAAGTAAGACCTTTGGGATGGCTTACGGTGATAGTTGATTTGATCTTGCTGAAAAACAGAAACTTTTGAATCCAGTAAAAGAATTTTTTGAATTCACTGGAGCGTGGAAAAACCCTGAATTTTTTACACAAGATTGATATAAAAATTTCCTCTGTTGTCCTAAGTTTTAAGAATTTTTAGAGTTAGAGAAGTATTAGAACAATTCAGATCTTCGCAGACTGTTCTGTTTTGGACAGATTCTTTTTTCTATGTGTTGTTTGCTTATTTTAATGAATCTATGGGTAGTATCGGGGGGTATGAACCGTGGAGAAGTTGGAATACATTAGATATTACAGGAATATAAATAAAGAATGAGTTCACAACAGTACCAAAAAGTGGTGATTTATTTTCTTATACTAACGGATCTCATGAGTTTTCTGTTGAGTTTTGTGTTGTGAAGTTTTCAAGTTTTGGGTAAAGATTTGATGGACTATGGAATAAGAAGCAGCAAGATCCTAAGATTGGGGATTCCCAAGGCACCCCAAGGTAATATTCAAGGACAACCAAGCATCTAAGCTTGGGGATGCCCCGGATGGCATCCCCTCTTTCGTCTTCGTCTATCGGTAAATTTACTTGAGGCTATATTTTTATTCACCACATGATATGTGTTTTGCTTGGAGCATCTTGTATGATTTGAGTCTTTGCTTTTTAGTTTACCACAATCATCCTTGATGTACGCACCTTTTGAGAGGGACACGCATGAATCATGAATTTATTAGAATACTCTATGTGCTTCACTTATATCTTTTGAGCTAGGCAATTTTGCTCTTGTGCTTCACTTATATCTTTTTAGAGCACGGTGGTGGCTTTATTTTATAGAAATTGTTAAACTCTCTTGCTTAACTTATATTATTTTGAGAGTCTATCTAAACAGCATGGTAATTTGCATAGGTTATGAATTTAGTCCTAATATGATGGGCATCCAAGAGGGATATAATAAAAACTTTCATATAAAGAGCATTGAATACTATGAGAAGTTTGATTCCTTATGATTGTTTTGAGATATAAAGATGGTGATATTAGAGTCATGCTAGTGAGTAATTGTGGATTGGTAGAAATACTTGTGTTAAAGTTTGTGATTCCCGTAGCATGCACGTATGGTGAACCATTATGTGATGAAGTCGGAGCATAATTTATTTATTGATTGTCTTCCTTATGAGTGGCGGTTGGGGACGAGCGATGGTCTTTTCCTACCAATCTATCCCCCTAGGAGCATGCGTGTAGTACTTTGTTTCGATAGCTAATAGACTTTTGCAATAAGTATGTCAGTTCTTTATGACTAATGTTGAGTCCATGGATTATACGCACTCTCACCCTTCCACCATTGCTAGCCTCTCTAGTACCGCGCAACTTTCGCCGATGCATTACACCCACCATTTACCCTTCCTCAAAACAGCCACCATACCTACCTATTATGACATTTCCATAGCCATTCCGAGATATATTGCCATGCAACTTCCACCATTCCATTTTATTATGACACGCTCCATCATTGTCATATTGCCTTGCATGATCGTAAGATAGCTAGCATGATGTTTTCATGGCTTGTCCGTTTTTTGATGTCATTGCTATGCTAGATCGTTGCACATCCCGGTACACCACCGGAGGCATTCATATAGAGTCATATTTTTGTTCTAAGTATTGAGTTGTAATTCTTGAGTTGTAAGTAAATAAAAGTGTGATGATCATCATTATTAGAGCATTGTCCCATGTGAGGAAAGGATGATGGAAGCTATGATTCCCTCACAAGTTGGGATGAGTCTCCGGAATTTACAAAAAATAAAAGAGGCCAAAGAAGTCCAAACAAAAAAAAGAGAAAAAAAAATGAGAGAAAAGAGAGAAGGGGCAATGCTACTATCCTTTTACCACACTTGTGCTTCAAAGTAGCACCATGATCTTCATGATAGAGAGTCTCCTATGTTGTCACTTTCATATACTAGTGGGAATTTTTCATTATAGAACTTGGCTTGTATATTACAATGACGGGCTTTCTCAAAATGCCCTAGGTCTTCGTGAGCAAGCGAGTTGGATGCACACCCACTTAGTTTCTTTTTGAGCTTTCACAAACTTATAGCTCTAGTGCATCCGTTGCATGGCAATCCCTACTCACTCACATTGATATCTATTGATGGGCATCTCCATAGTCCGTTGATACGCCTAGTTGATGTGAGACTATCTCCTTCTTTTTGTCTTCTCCACAACCACCATATTCTATTCCACCTTTAGTGCTATGTCCATGGCTCACGCTCATGTATTGCGTGAAAGTTGAAAAAGTTTGAGAACAACAAAAGTATGAAACAATTGCTTGGCTTGTCATTGGCGTTGTGCATGATTTAATACTTTGTGTGATGAAGATGGAGCATAGCCAGACTATATGATTTTGTAGGGATAACTTTCTTTGGCCATGTTATTTTGGGAAGACATGATTGCTTTATTAGTATGCTTGAAGTATTATTGTTTTTATGTCAATATTAAACTTTTGTTTTGAATCTTATGGATCTGAATATTCATGCCACAATAAAGAAAATTACATGGATAAATATGTTACGTAGCATTCCACATCAAAAATTCTGTTTTTATCATTTACCTACTCGAGGACGAGCAGGAATTAAGCTTGGGGATGCTTGATACGTCTCCAACGTATCTATAATTTTTGATTGTTCCATGCTATTATATTATCTGTTTTGGATGTTTTATATGAATTAACATGCTATTTTATATTATTTTTGGGAGTAACTTATTAACCTAGAGCCTAGTGCCAGTTTCTGTTTTTTCCTTGTTTTTGAGTTTTACAGAAAAGGAATATCAAACGGAGTCCAAACGGAATAAAACTTTACGATGATTTTTCTTGGACCAGAAGCCACACGTAGGACTTGGAGAGGAAGTCAGAAGAGTCCCGAGGGCTCCACAAGCCCTGAGGGCGCGCCCTAGGGGGTGGGGGCCTGGCTTGTGGGCCCGACGGGAGACCTCCAACCCTAATCTTTGGCCCATAAATTCAGAAATATTTCCAAACGACCAGAAGCGTCCACCAAAATACTTTTCCGCCGCCGTAACCTTCTGTACCCGTGAGATCCCATCTTGGGGCCTTTTCCGGCATCCTGCCGGAGGGGGATTCAATCACAGAGGGCTTCTACATCAACTCTATTGCCCTTCTGATAAAGCGTGAGTAGTTTACCACAGACCTACGGGTCCATTCCTAGTAGCTAGATGGCTTCTTCTCTCTCTTTGATTCTCAATACCATGTTCTCCTCGATGTTCTTGGAGATCTATCCGATGTAATATTCTTTTGCAGTGTGTTTGTCAAGATCCGATGAATTATGGATTTATGATCAGTTTATCTATGAATATTATTTGAATCTTCTCTGAATTCTTATATGCATGATTTGATATCTTTGTATTTCTCTTCGAATTATCGGTTTGGTTTGGCCAACTAGATTGGTTCTTCTTGCAATAGGAGAGATGCTTAGTTTTGGGTTCAATCTTGCAGTATCCTCACGTAGTGACAAAGTAGGGGTAGCGAGGCTGTCGTGGTTTTCACACGGCCACCTATGGGGCCATCGGCCCCTTGTGGTTTGACAAGGGGGACAAGCGCATTGCACGAAGAGCGGAAAGCATAGAGCAGCACGGCAGCAATGACACGGGAAGTTTTACCTAGGTTCGGGCCGCCGCGAGGCGTAAAACCCTACTCCTGCTTTGGTGGATTGATGAATAGATGGTGGTGGAGGCGCAACGCTCTAGCCCGGCAGGGTCGCCTTGGGGCGGGAGCAGCTACGCGCGTACGAGAGGACGGGGGTCCGAATCCTTTCTAAGGTTGCCATGGCCCTCCTTTTATAGATCAAGGGGTCACCACAATGGCAAATCAGTCATTGCGTACTGATTAGATGGCAAACAGTGCTATCATACCTAACTCTGCAGACAGGACAGAGCGCATTAAAGGCACCGCTTAGTGTCACATCGTAGCGTAGCCCGGCAAGCCTTGCCGTGCCGTTCGGCCACCTTCTCGCCTGCCTGCGTGACACATCCCTGGACGGGTGTCATTTGGAGGTGATTTCCTCTAGAAGTGGCTGCCACGTGCCAAATAACGGCCACTTAGCCACTTGGGGGCTCGACACCGCACCGATCGATGACATGCGTTGCTGTGAGGTGGAGCGGTGGAGCCTTGGTGGGGTAATCCGCCCTCTGCGTCCCTGGCAAGCCTGTCGGGGCAATCTTGAGACTTATTTTCTGGGCAACCTCGTCCCCGCCAGGCTCGCCTGCCCGGTAAGGGAGGTTTTTCCTTAGTGGTATCTTGCTCCTTTGGTTGGTCTTGGTCTTCTTGATCCGCCCTTTGATTTCTCAAAGAGCTGATCTCTTCTGCTTGGTCTGGTCTCAGATGCTGCAACCTTGTTCTCGAGCCTGTGTACAGTCTGGGCAACACACCTGGGGTTTGTTGCACCGACAGGAGCCCCCGGGCCTGACCTGAACGCGCTGCCGAGCGTCGTCGGGGTAGGCCCTGTCCAGTACACAGGTGGGGAGGCTGCGGTAGCTCACCCTTTGAGATCTTCTTTGCTTCTTCATTAATCTGAGTTTGAGTCAGTTTCCGGTTTTCCCGCACGTCGTGCAAGACATTGTGGAGGACATTATGAGCCATGATCCATGGGCTACCCACGTCCCACGTTCACGGGGTGGTAACTGCCATTCCACTATCTTTCCCACTTGCAGCGCTTCCGCCACATGTACCGCATGCGTTGCATGGGGTTGGTGGCGGACGCGGAGGGCATGGAAATGCATGCCATGGTAGAAACCCAGACGCCGTGGATTGGTGCTGAGGGTCGGCCTTGATTCCACGAGCCATTGGTGGCGCGGGGAAACCGGATTGGAGGAGTGGGGCGGCTGCCTTCAGGGAGAGGAGCCAGCCCCCTGCCCCGTTCACCTATAAAAAGGAACACAGGGCAGGGTGCTTCTCTACGCATCTCACCCCTTCCTTCTCCTTAGCAGCTCTCGTACACCATGGTGAGGGGCCGGGGGCGTGGCGGTTCTCCGGCGGTGGCGACGAGGGCTTCTACTCGACAGTGCCTCCCTCCTCCTATTGAAAATGCGGGGGCGGAACCCGCCGCGGGAGGAGGTGGGAGGGGGCGAGGTCGCGGCCGCCGTGGTGCCCGGGGTCGAGGAGGACGGGGTGGTGCTCTAATTGCACCTCCGCTGGCCGCACATCCCCCAATGGAAGGCCATGTCGGAGATCAACCGCTGGAGTTCATCATCAGGTTGTATAAGCCCCCGCGCGGCCGCCTCCACCTCCCTACTCCATTTGCGAGGGTGATGGAGCTTGAACAACCGCGTGCACTGAAGCTGCACATGAGGGGTTGCTGTAATGGCAGCATATGGGTGGATGTGGATTTCCCCGCCCCTCATGTCATGCTCTTCCGACGCGGCTAGAAGACTTTTGCCCGCACCCACAGCTTGTCGGAGGGGCACGTCCTCCATTTTAAATTAATGGACGCCAAGCTGCTCTCCGTCAAGGTCTTCGGATGCTTAGGAGCTCGCTTAGGGTGCTGCGCGGAGAGCTCGACCAACGACGAAAGCTCCTCCTCGAGCGATAGCGACGAAGAGGACAGTGACGGTGATGACGACAGCGCCGATGGGGAGGACGACAGCTCCGACTCTGGCTGAACGTCAGCTGCACCATCACCGTCAGGTGGAGGCACCATCATCTGCACCTGCATCTCATTCCCGACAAGGCGATTTGCCGGGGAGTTGGATGCAGAGGTGGGGATGATGTCTTTGACTCCTCCAGTAGCCTTCCAGCTAGGCCCCGGCAGGCTTCCTCGCGGGTTGTAGCTTCATTCGCCCTGCCGCGTCTTGCTGGCCTTGGTGGCGGTTGTCAGGGGGACCCTTCCACCGCTCTCTTCACCATCTCCCTCGCCCGTGCCCTCCCGATCTTGTCGGGCTCCCTGTCATGGGGCCCGACGGGGTCAGGCTGGGCTTGTACCCAGGCATCCCTTTTGCCTTCTTCTCTTCCCACCGTAGTGCCTAGGGGGAGAGGGACAAGGAAGGGATTACGGGGCACTTATCTTTTTTCAGTTTAAAATGTGTAGGCATTGGCCAAACTTTAGTCTAAATTATGTAAACTTCTTTATCCATGTTTGTGTTCTGTAAGATCTGTACTTGTTTATTAGCATATTAATGAAAAAGACAAGCTTTGCCAGGCACTTGTGCATGTATCTGATGTTTGCTTGAACTACGTCGGTATTTCCCCAAAGAGGAAGGGATGATGCAGCACAGCAACGGTAGGTATTTCCCTCAGTGATGAGACCAAGGTTATCGAACCAGTAGGAGAACCAAGCAACACTACGTAAACAGCACCTGCGAACAAAGAACAAATACTTGCAACCCGACGTGTTAAAGGGGTTGTCAATCCCTTTCGGGTAACGGCGCCAGAAATTGGCAAGTTGACGGGAGATAAATTGTAGTAGATTGGATAAATAGATCGCGAATAAAATAAAGTGAAGCAAAATATTTTTGGGTTTTTGGAACTATAGATCTGAAAATAAAAGTGGCAAATAAATAAAAAGGCAAATGGCAAAATAGATCTGAAACTATATGATGAGAAAATAGACCCGGGGGCCGTAGATTTCACTAGTGGCTTCTCTCGAGAAAAATAGCATACGGTGGGTAAACAAATTACTGTTGGGCAATTGATTGAACTTCAAATAATTATGACGATATCCAGGCAATGATCATTATATAGGCATCACGTCCAAGATTAGTAGACCGACTCCTGCCTGCATCTACTACTATTACTCCACACATCGACCACTATCCAGCATGCATCGTGTGTATTAAGTTCATGGAGATATGGAGTAATGCAATAAGAATGATGACATGATGTAGACAAGATCTATTTATGTAGAAATAGACCCCATCTTGTTATCCTTAATAGCAACGATACATACGTGTCGGTTCCCCTTTTGTCACTGGGATCAAGCACCGTAAGATCGAACCCATCACAAAGCACCTCTTCCCATGGCAAGAAAAATCGATCTAGTTGGCCTAACTAAACAAAAGGTTCGAAGAATAAATACGAGGCTATAAGTAATCATGCATATAAGAGATCAAAAGACTCAAATAACTTTCATGGATAAAAACATAGATCTGATCATAAACTCAAATTTCATCGGATCCCAACAAACACACCGCAAAAAGAATTACATCAAATAGATCTCCAAGAGACCATTGTATTGAGAATCAAAAGAGAGAGAGAAAGCCATCTAGCTAATAACTATGGACCCGTAGGTCTACAATGAACTACTCACGCATCATCGGAGAGGCAGCAATGAGGATGATGAACCCCTCCGTGATGGTGTCTAGATTGGATCTGTGGTTTCTGGAACTTGCGGCGGCTGGAATTGATTTTCATCGATCCCCTAGGGTTTCTGGAATATTGGGGTATTTATAGAGCAAAGAGGCGGTGTGGGAGGCGGCCGAGGTGGACACAACCCACCTGGGCGCGCCTGGGCCCCCAGGCGCGCCCTGGTGGGTTGTGTTCCCCTTGGAGCCCCCCTCAGGTACTTTCTTGCCCCAACTTGTGTCTTCTGGTCCAGAAAAAATCACCAAAAAGTTTCGCTGCGTTTGGACTCCGTTTGGTATTGATTTCTTGCGAACTAAAAAACAAGCAAAAAACAGCAACTGGCACTGGGCACTATGTCAATAGGTTAGTCCCAAAAAATGATATATAAAGTTGCTACAAAATGATTGTAAAGCTTCCAAGAATGATAATATAACAGCATGGAACAATCAAAAATTATAGATACGTTGGAGACGTATCAACATCCCCAAGCTTAATTCTTGCTCGTCCTCAAGTTGGTAATTGATAAAAACAGAATTTTTGATGTGGAATGCTGCCTAACATGTTCATCACATATTCTTTTCTTTGTAGCATGGACATCTGGACTTTTATATGATTCAAAGCAATAGTCTAGTTTTGACATGAAGATTTCAATACTCAAGCATATCAACAAGCAACCATGTCTTTCAAAATATCAACACTAAAGCAAGTTATCCCTAGCCCATTATGCTCAATCATTGATTCATTCATGAAACACACTCGCATATTAGCTACACCCAATGCTCAAGTATGATCATAGTGCCCCTTAGTTGGTGTTTTATAAGAGAAGATGGAGACTCAAAATAAAATAAAAATTGCATAAAGTAAAAGAAAGGCCCTTCGCAGAGGGAAGTAGGGATTTGTAGAGGTGCCAGAGCTCAAAGCGAAAAAAGTAGAGATAAAACATTTTGGGTGGCATGCTTTTCCTGTCAACGAAAACGATTGAGTAGTTCCCAATACTTTCCATGCTAGATATATCATAGGCGGTTCCCAAACAGAAAATAAAGTTTGCTCCTTTTTCCACCATACTTTCACATTCCACCGCTAACCGAATCCACGGGTGCCGTCCATACCAACACTTTCCAAGCAATTTATTATTTGACAACATAAAGTAAATTCATTTTTCATTTCGGGACTGGGCATCCCTAATACCTTTGCCATACTCTCGTGCAATGACAAGTGAATAAACACTCATCTTGAGAATAACACATCTAGCATGGAAAAATATCAGCCACCCCCTACCGTTTAATGAGCGGTACGAGCACACAAAAAAGAAATTTATTTTGAAATTAGAGATGGCACATATAAATTTGCTTAGAACGGCACGGAAATACCGCATATAGGTAGGTATAGTGGACTCATATGGCAAAACTGGTTTAAGGATTTTGGATGCACAAGTAGTGATCATACTTAGTGCAAATGAAGGCTAGCAAAAGATTGAGAAGCATCCAACCAAGAAACGAAAAATCTCATAAGTGAGCATTAAGCATTAATAACACCGAATAATGCACCACAAGTAGGATGCAATTTCATTGCATATCTATTGACTTCCGTGCTTGCATAGGGAATCACAAACCTTAACACCAATATTCTTACTAAAGCACAATTACTCATCAACATGACTCACATATTATATCATCATATCGCAAAACTATTACAAAGAATCAAGTTTATTTTGTCCAATGATCTTCATGAAAGTTTTTATTATATCCCTCTTGAATATCTATCACTTTGGGACTAGTTTCATATGTTGCTTTTGATTGCTCAAACAAATCTAAGTGAAGAACATGAGCATAAAATTTTCTTCTCTCAAAATAATATAAGTGAAGTATGAGAGAATTTCTTCAAAACTAACTCTCAAATAAATCTAAGTGAAGCATGAGAGCATTTCTTCAAAAATATTAAAGCACACCGTGCTCAAAAAGATATAAGTGAAGCACTAGAGCAATTCCATAGCTCAATTTTTTTTAAGTGAAGCACATAGAGCAATTCTAACAAATCATGGCATAATTTTGGCTCTCCCAAATAGGTTTGTTCAGCAAGGATAGATGACACAAATTAAAAAGCAAAACAAACAAAGACTCATATAACACAAGACGCTCCAAGCAAAACTCATGATATGTGACGAATAAAAATATAGCTCCAAGTAAAATACCGATGGTCGTTAGAAGAAAGAGGGGATGCCACTCGGGGGCATCCCCAAGCTTAGTTGCTTGTTTCTCTTTGGATAATGGCTTGGGGTGCCATGGGGCATCCCCAATCTTAGGCTCTTCTTACTCCTTATTCCTTCATCCATCGTAATCTCACCCAAAACTTGAAAACTTCAATCACACAAAACTCAACAAAACCTTCGTGAGATCCGTTAGTATAAGAAAACTAATCTTTACATTAAGTACTGTAGAAAACCCATTCAAATTTTGTTATTGCAATATATCTACTATATTGTAACTTTACCATGGCTTATCCCCCCGATACAAACCATAGATTCATCAAAATAAGCACACAATGCAAAGAAAATAGAATCTGTCAAAAACAGAACAGTCTGTAAAGATGCGCATTGTTCTCATACTTCTGTAACTTCAAAAATTCTGAAAAATTAGGAAAAAAGAGGCAATTTGTATATAAATCTTGTGTAAAAAATTCAAAAAATTTCGTCGCTTCGGTGATTTTAGACAATTATTTTACTGGACGCAAAAGTTTCTGTTTTCCAACAAGATCAAATCAACTATCACCAAAGCTATCCCAAAGGCTTTACTTGGCACAAACACTAATGAAAACATAAAAAACACAATCATAACAGAGGCATAATTGTGCAAACACTCAAGAACAGAAATAAAAAGGCAAAAATAAATTTTATTCATTGGGTTGCCTCCCAACAAGTGCTGTCGTTTTACGCCCTTAGCTAGGCATAAAGCATAGATTCAGGTATTGTCATCTTTATTTTCCAACTCCTCAATCAAACACTTAGAATTCTTCAAAGATTTAGCATACAAATTTTCAATAACAATACTCCTAGGAACAAGATTGAAAAATTCATTCTTGCAAAAAGGGTTTCTCACAAAGTCAACAAAGTCGGGGTGAATACTAATCATCTTAAGATCTTCTTTGTTATTATTAGAAGTTGCACCCTTGTTCTTAGTGATTTGAGTAATCTTGCCAATTTTAACAGGAGTTTTTTTGATAGTTTTAGCGGAAGAAAAGGCCATGCTTAGATTACTAAAAATTTCTTCCAACTTATCAATTCTACCGGGGCTCTCCTCTATTCTCTCGTTGAATGCGGGTTCTTTTTCTTTTAAAACTTTAAGAGCATCTCCCGCTTTTGACCCAATTTTATTAGCAAGATTGTGCATCTAATCTAATTTTTCAATATTTTCTTCAGTGAGCATTTTCTTTTCAATAGCATCTAGCCTTTCCATAACATGCTCAAGAGTTAAAGTTGTTTCATTAATCATAAGAGGTGGTGAACCAACTAGATTTCCCATAGCATTGAAACCATCTAGAGAAGGACACATCAAGAAATTTCCACCGGTAATCGTATCAAGGACGAATCTATACCAAGTAGTGATGCCCACATAAAAATAGCGAAGAAGAACAACGGTAGATTGCTTACGAATAGATCTATTATGAGCATTGCAAATCCTATACCAGGCATCTTTTAAGTTGTCCCCTCCCCTTTGTTTGAAATTAAGAACCTCGTTGTCGGGAGTGCACACAATAGAGGAAGAATTATCAATAATGACAAAGAGTGACAAACAAGATTGTACACAAAAACAGATCTGAAGAGAAAACGGCAAACGAAAAAGAGGGCGAATAAAACGGCAAATTTTTTTGTGAAGTGGGGGAGATGAAAACGAGAGGCAAATGGCAAATAATATAAATTGCAAGGAGATGAGGTTTGTGATTAGGAACCTGATAGATGTTGATGATGTCTCCCCAGCAACGGTGCCGGAAATTGGTGAGTTGTCGGGAGACTATCTTGACTTGATCCTCCCCGGCAACGGCGCCAGAAATTTCTTTTGATGTCGCTTGAACTACGTCAGTATTTCCCAAAGAGGAAGGGATGATGCAGCAAAGCTACGGTAGGTATTTCCCTCAGTGATGAGACCAAGGTTATCGAACCAGTAGGAGAACCAAGCAACACTATGTAAACGGTACCTGCACACAAAGAACAAATACTTGCAACCCGACGTGTTAAAGGGGTTGTCAATCCCTTTCGGGTAACGGTGCCAGAAATTATCAAGTTGACGGGATAAAAATTATGATAGATTGGATAAATAGATCTCGCATAAATGCGAAATAAAAGAAGTAACAAAAAAGTGCAGCAAGGTATTTTTGGGTTTTTGGAATAATAGATCTGAAAATAAAAGTAGCAAATAATAGATCGGAAAGCAAATATGATGAAGAATAGACCCGGGGGTCGTAGATTTCACTAGTGGCTTCTCTCGAGAAAAATAGCATACAGTGGGTAAACAAATTACTGTTGGGCAATTGATAGAACTTCAAATAATCATGACGATATCCAGGCAATGATCATTATATAGGCAGCACGTCCAAGATTAGTAGACCGACTCCTGCCTGCATCTACTACTATTACTCCACACATCGACCGCTATCCAGCATGCATCTAGTGTATTAAGTTCATGAAGAAACGGAGTAATGCAATAAGAACGATGACATGATGTAGACAAGATCTATTCATGTAGGAATAGACCCCATCTTGTTATCCTTAATAGCAACGATACATACGTGTCATGTCCCCTTTTGTCACTGGGATTGAGCACCGTAAGATCGAACCCATCACAAAGCACCTCTTCCCATGGCAAGAAAAATCGATCTAGTCGGCCTAACTAAACCAAAGATTGGAAGAAGAAATACAAGGCTATAAGTAATCATGCATATAAGAGATCAAAGAAACTCAAATAACTTTCATGGATAAAAATATAGATCTGATCATAAACTCAAAGTTCATCGGATCCCAACAAACACACCACAAAAAGAGTTACATCAAATAGATCTCCAAGAGACCATTGTATTGAGAATCACAAGAGAGAGAGGAAGCCATCTAGCTACTAACTACGGACCCGAACGTCTACAATGAACTACTCACGCATCATCGGAGAGGCACCAATGAGGATGATGAACCCCTCCATGATGGTGTCTAGATTGGATCTGGTGTTTCTGGAACTTGCGGCGGCTGGAATTGTGTTTCGTCGACTCCCCTTGGGTTTTTGGAATATTGTGGTATTTATAGAGCAAAGAGGTGGTGTGGGAGGCCACTGAGGTGGGCACAACCCACCAGGGCGCGCCTGGGCCCCCAGGCGCGCCCAGGTGGGTTGTGCCCCCCTCAGGGCACCCCTCTGGTACTTATTCGGCCTAAGTTGTTCCTTCTGGTCCATAAAAAATCTCCAAAAAGTTTCGCTGCGTTTGGACTCCGTTTGGTATTGATTTTCTACGAAGTAAAAAACAAGGAAAAATAGGAACTGGCACTGGGCACTATGTCAATGGGTTTGTCCCAAAAAATGATATAAAGTTGCTATAAAATGATTGTAAAACATCCAAGAATGATAATATAACAACATGGAACAAGCAAAAATTATAGATACGTTGGAGACGTATCAGTATTGAGCAGAGATGGTATGGTGAAAGTATTCAAGTACCAAGCACATTGCAATCAATATCCTTCGCACTTGGGGGCTAATGTAAGTTGATCTTTTTAGTCTATGCTACAGAAAAACCGGATCATCTTATACAGATAAGCCGGCCCTTGGGGGCTACAGGCGATTCTTCAACGTGGTCATATTAAAGACCCAGCTCATCTTATAAAGATAAGTCAGCCCTTGGGGGCTACAGGCAATTCTTCAAAGTGGTCATATTAAAGACCCGGCTCATCTTATAAAGATAAGCCGGCCCTTGGGGGCTACAGGTGATTCCTCAAAAAGGTCATATTTGAAAGACCCAGCTTACCTCATAAAGATAAGCCGACCCTTGGGGGCTACATTTTGAGTTATACATATTCTTATTCAAGTCTCAAACATACTCAACTTATTCCTATGCTTAAGACTTGGGGGCTACATATGGAGATATTACAAGAGAGAATAGAGTATACCTCATATTTCTTCCTCATCATGTTTACTAAGCTGGTTTCCCTCTCACGGCTTGTGGCCACGCGGTTTAAGTAGCCAGCATGAAGATCTTCAACACTAAGGTCTTCATAACTGGGCAGATCAAGTTTGGATTTGCCCTTTTCCAATAAAGGCGACTCATCTTTGGCCGGGTGCTTGGCTAATACATTTGAGGTCTCAGGAATTTTCTGACTCGCCCCAATAATAGCAATCTCCTCATTGTCCTTCTCGGGAGGAATTTCTTCAGTGATCTTGACAGGGCTTGAGGCAGCAATAGGGCTCGGTGGGTTAAGATTATCCGCCGGGTTAGCATCAGCGTCATTGGCCTCAGAGTCCATTACTTCAGTCCACGGGGGCGGGTCATCTTGGCCATCATGATGGTCTTCAGTTTCTTTAATATTGACCTCAGGGGTCACCAGCATTGGATCTGCTGACTCAGGGATCTTGGGGGTCTTTGAAGAGCCGCCCACCTTTTGTTTCTTGCTTCTAGCTTTGGCCCTATGGTCAGAATAGAAGGCTAAGGAACACATGACAATAAGTTTTAAGCTGTCAATAAATACAAGTACTCACCCTGGATTATTAACGAAGGCAGGTAGCTGTGTTGAAGACGAGCCGCCTGAAGACGGCGATGATTCCTGGTAATTTGAATCAGACTGGTTAAGAGGCTGTCTGATAAGGCCTGCTTTGGGTAAAGATAAAACTGGGCTAGGTGGCACCTCGTTAGGACGCTTGCGAGAAGGGTTGTGAGTTAACCCGACCACCAGATCTTCAGAGCCGCCACTCTGAGTTTGGCGCTTTAACTCATGTTGAGTTTTCTTCAAAATAAAGTACGGGTCTAAGTGAGCGTCTGGATGAGAAAAGCTTACTTTCCGGGTGACCCGCCTTATCTTCCTTGAGGGCAAGGAGTCTGAGCCGGAGGAGATAGAAATTACCTCAGCATCATCAGCACGGCTTGTGGCAGCCTCATCCTGAGAACAAGAAGCGTCGGCTAATTCAACAAAGAGTCGGCCAAGAGAATCGAGTTCTACCTCTGATTGATCATCGGCATCAGCTGACTCGCCCACAGCAGCCGGTTCAACTACAACAGCTGGCTTATTCTTCTTTGACTTTGGGCTAGTCCTGACTTTGGCTACAACAGTCTTTATATTCCTGTTCTAGAAAGTGGAGCCGGGTTGTGTAATAAAGAAGGTTTGATAAGTGAGACACAAAATAAAGTCAAAAATATTTAAGACTGGTATAAAATGGTACTTACAGCTGGGGCCGGGTTGAGTTTGAAGAATGGTAGCAATCCTATCTTATTGCAGATCTCTTGAGGCTCCCCAAGCAAAGAGTTCACAGTTTGAAAGATCTCCTCAGCGGTAAAGTTATCGGAGCTATACCGCTGAGGGTCATCTGACTCGCATGAATACTCGCACATTAAGGCGGGCCGACGGCTTAAGGGAAGGATTCTCCATGAGATCCAGCAACGGGCTAAGTCAACTCCAGTTAACCCATTGGCTAACAAAGCTTTTACTTTTGGATAGTATTGGAGTGCCTCAGTATGTTCATCTGAAAGAAGCTTGCTTGGCGGGCAAAATTGATAGGAAGGCGGTCAGCCCTATAACCCGACAGAGGGTTCTCATTAGTCGGGGCAGTGTTCTTGCAATAAAACCAAGTTTTTATCCATCCTTTGGGGTGGCTTGGTAAGGTGGCTGCAGAAAAGCCGCCATCTTTGCGTCTCTGGATTGAGACTCCACCCAGTTCTTGACTCGGACCATTTGTACATTCAGTCTGGCGGTTTATGTAGAAGAATTCATTGAAGAGAGCAATAGTGGGCTCTACTTGCAGATAAACTTCACAGAAGATTTGGAAGTGGCAAATGTTCGTCACCGTGTTTGGACCTATATCTTGAGGATGAAGACTGAAATAGTGCAAGATGTCCCGAAAGAACTTCGATCCAGGTGGTGTAAAGCCTCTGAGGATATGATCGGTAAAAACTATCAATTCTCCTTCACCAGGATTGAGGACATTTTCTCCTTGGCTGACTCGCCAGCCAATCTCTTCCTGAGTCGCCAAGAGACCTTGGCCCACATAGTCCTTAAGGATTTCTTCAGTAACTAGGGAAGGGCCCCAATTAGAGAGGGTGGTTTTTGTCATATTGAGTCACCTAAGGATGACGGAAGCTGCAGAACAAGAATATGGCGGTTTACGTGATAAGTAATGATTCATTGCCACCAAAACAAAGGTAAAGCAGCATAAAGATAAGTCGCCCTAAATGATGGCGGGTTATTTAAAGGAGACAGTTTCTGAAATATTGGCGAGTTACAGTTATATTGGTAAGCCGCCCAAGATGCAAGGGTGAGTTATCAAAACTTCAAGATTATTGAATTCTGCTAAGTATGGAGCAAACAGGTTTCAAAAAGGAACACCTATACTTACGGATCTATGGGCAGTTGAAAAAGAAAAAATAATTGCTAAACCTAAATGGTGGTGACGGAAGTACTAATGGACTACCTATCGATTCTGGAGAAGGTACAGTTTATTCAAGATGCCAGATGAATGTCAAACCAACAGCCATTGTATTTCTATGGTGTTTTTGGATCAAAAGCAAGTTCTACTCAAGATATGATGAATGACGAAATGGATGAACTACGACGAACGCCATGAACTCAGGTGACCTAATGTGGTTATGATAAGAAGAAGGGGGGTACCCGGCTGCGGCGAAAGAAGGCGGAGGAACGCCGAGCTCCGGTGAAGACGGGGTGGCGCTGTTGTCACAAGCGAGATGGCTGACTCAGGTCGATGGGCGCAGTGGAGCTCCGACTGGGGAAGGCCTCGCGACGAAGAAGAAGAAGCGGAGGAGACGAGATAAAAGGTAAAAGGAGGGACCCTCAGGCCTATTTATAAGGAAAGATTAACAGTGAATGGCCGGTGCGAAAATTGAGGAGGCACAATAAATTTTACAACTAAGGGACGCCTTGATTCTCGGAATGACGAATTTATACAAAGATTCGTTATGACATCATCAAGGGTTTCCCGAAATCACGGAGGTGACATCATCTTTTTATTATGGCGGGTTATGAAGATTTTTCAAGGCCGCGACTAAGAGAAATGAAGAGAAGACTCGCCAGACGGAAGGGTTTAAGATTGACATGAACAAGTTCAAATCAATCTGGGGCCAAATGTTGGGGATATGACCCCACGATATAACCCGCCTAGAAAGGGCCGGGTTAGACCATTGGCAACTAATGAAGCTAAGCCTCAGACATGCTCAAGGGACTAAGGCACAGGGCCAGAGGGGACGGCTCACAAGATGGGCCAATTTAAAGCCCAAGACTAGAAGACGGCGCGTGGCCTGGAGGTGTAAGCCGCCCTATGGTGACTTGTCCCAGAAGGCAAGGCGATTTAGAGTTATGATCAGTCACGTATTGTTACCCGACCCGGACTCTTGTAAGCCAGCGGCCTTGACCTGTATATAAAGGCGAGTCCCCGGCATAGAATAGATAGGTTACAATCAATCGAGAGCTAGGTCAAGCGAATTCATTCCCTTGTAATCGATATTCCCACAATAAGCAACAAGAGCAGGAGTAGGCTTTTACCTCCACCGTGAGGGGCCGAACCTGGGTAACTCGTGTCTCTCGTCCCTTTCAACCCCGACAAGTTAATCACCATAGCGATGGCCTCGCACCTAAGTCCTTTCACTAGGGCATTTGTCGTGATAAACCCATGACATTTGGCTTGCGAGATCTTGATAGTGGTGGGATTGGTCGGCATGACGGCGACCATTCAATTTGTGCCTTTTTTTATCTGGGTCTGCCTCTGTCTCGGGGTCGTGGCTCCCTCCTCGTTTGGTTGTTGTGTGGCCATAATTTTAAAATTCTGAACATTTTTTTAAAATTTAAACAAAAAATGAAATTCTTAACATTTTTTTAAAATTTTTGAATTTAAGAGAAAAAACATGGAAGGGAAGAAGAAACATGAAAGAAAAAGAGAAAGAAACAACAAAAGAAAAATAGAAACAAAACACAGAAAAAATAAAAACAGGCCCAGTCTTTGGCGCCCTAGGCTAAGCTCCAACTATTTTCCGCTACGAGCGGCAAAAAGGATTTTCCCAGCTGCGTGGGCAGAAAAATAGGAGGAATGGCTTCGTTGGGCCACACGCGCGGGGCACATGTACGAAGTTCTGGAGAAACTGTTTCTTCTTTTATAGCAGACGGGCACACAAAAATTTCGTACCACCTCAGATAATTTCTTTTCGACGATGAACGGATGAAAAAATAAAAATTAAAAAAACACACCAGACTTTATTAATATGTATAGATTTCTATGGAAAAAACTTCTTAAGATCTCTTTGGTTTATAGGAATAGAATCATATTCCTATGGAGGAATTCTTCACATCCTCCACATTTCATAAGAAAATAAATATTAGCCTAGACTCAATAAAAAAATATCCTATGGTGTGACGCCTTTCCTATTCCTATCTTATTTTCTATGACTTTCCTATTCCTATGATTTTTCTACCTTATAAACCAAAGGAGTCCTAAAGTCATGTTTGGCATGCATAGGAAAATGTAGGAATTGGATACATACCAAAGGACGCCCTAGGAAAACAATCCTATAGAATTATATTCCACTTACTTTCTCCAGCCCATATTACTTGTCTTAGATTCGTCTAGATTCGTCGTATCTAGACAAATCTAAGACAAGTAATATAAATCAAGAGAATAGTAAAAATACACGGATTTTTTAATGAGAACAATCTAGCATCCTGTCAGACAACTAGACGGCCGTTGGATGAAAGCACATATGTTGTTAGATGAGGATAGTGGCTAGCATGCACAACAAAACTAAAACCAATTAAAGCTAATTACGTGGGATTCATTATTCACTACACCCTACTTTGATTCTTCCATATTTTTAATCTTTAGAGAACTAGTTTTGGTTGTTAGGAAACTAATTATCTTCAAAACGAGTTTTCTCGTATGTTAGTTTGCCTCCTTATGAAATGCTCCCACTGTGAACCAATCTGTGGTTGGATTGTTACTAAAAGTGCTAGTTATCGACTAGAGGGGGGTGAATAGGCAATTTTTACAAAAGTCTTCGAAACAGCTAAGTATAAAAAGACAAACGAGATAAATAGAGATCTGAACAGAATACAGCGGAAGATGAACTACACTAGCAATACAATAGTCAAGGTACAATACAGAGAAAGCACGAAGACTAGTAGCAGCTAGGTAGAGCAGATCCGAACAGGAAGACAAAATGAAGCCAAATATGCAATCAGGGGTGAATGTCTTCACATAGTAAATTCAACAAGAGCAGGCAATCAATGACTTCACGAAGCTAAACAGTAAGTTAGGGGTGAAGTGATAGAACCAGTTGCTTGACGAAGATAAGGATTTGTTAGACCAGTTCTAGTTGCTGTGACAACTGTATGTCTTGTTGGGGAGGCTGAGATTGAACTCAGAAGACCATGTCTTCACCTTATTCCCCTTGAGCTAAGGTCACTTAGTCCTCGGCCAATCACTCAGGTAAGTCTTCAAGGAAGACTTCCAAACCTTCACAGGCTTCGTTCACCGGCAATCCACAATGACTCTTGGATGCTCAAAACGCGGCGCCTAACCGACTCGAAGATCACAGTCCTCAAGTGTAATAAGTCTTCGGATCACGCGGAACAAAAATACTTCAGTGATGCCACACACTCTTTGGGCTTTGGGGGTTTTGGGTTTTGTCCTTGCAAGGATTCTCTCTCAAAGGCTTCGGAGGTGGGTTGCTCTCAAACGATAAAAGTCGTGCACTAACTCTGAGTAGCCACCAATTTATGGTGGAAGGGGGTGGCTATTTATAGCCAGGGGCAACCCAGCACGATATGTCCGAAATGACCCCAGGTCATTGGGGAACGAACACGTGTCCAACGGTCGGATTTCAAACACACGCAACAGCTTGACTTGGGCTACAAGTAAAGCTAACTTATCCAACTCAAGATAAGATTTTCCCTCATTATGTTCGCT
Source organism: Thinopyrum elongatum (assembly GCA_011799875.1). Classification (NCBI taxonomy): domain Eukaryota; kingdom Viridiplantae; phylum Streptophyta; class Magnoliopsida; order Poales; family Poaceae; genus Thinopyrum; species Thinopyrum elongatum. Next base: position 418,968,690 of record CM022297.1, on the reverse strand, counting down.
CGAAGACATAGGATTTGGGATGAGCATCACGTCAGTTTTTTGACTTTGTTCACTTGGACCCCACTTGATAGTTCGGTGGTTCCTATGACTCAAGAAAGAACAAAATGAAACTACGGAAGAAACTATGTCTTCGTACTCCATTGTTTTCAAGCGAATGTCTTCATGCATTATTATATTCGATGTGAATGTCTTCGCGAACCACCAATGTCTTCAATGTCTTCATACATTTTTAGGGGTCATCTTCGATGGGTAAACCGAATCAATAGGGACTTCTACATGTGTTCTCCTGTGAATCTCACAAACACATTAGTCCCTCAACCAAGTTTGTCGTCAATACTCCAAAACCAACTAGGGGTGGCACTAGATGCACTTACAATCTCCCCCTTTTTCGTGATTGATGACAAACTGGTTGAAGTTTTCAGCGGGGATAAAAATATGTGAAAGTTACAGAACTTGGTCATTGGCTTCATGAAGTTTCAGGGCACCCCCTGAAGATGTGCATATATGTAATTTGCTTTTGAATGTAAATGCACATTGCAGGTTTTGCTCTGTGGAGATCTCCCTCTGTTCATGAAGTCAAATCAAGGTGCATACAAAAATGTTTTGAGGATAATGACATGCACAATGATAAATGGGCGTCTGCATAATGACTTCATGCGCATAAGATAGAGCTTAACCAGCGCGCATACAACAAACAGCAAATGTAGCAAACGTCCATTAGGACCTAAGTGTTACAACTCAAAAACCAAATGTTCACGAACAAGAGTTGCAAACTTAACAAAAGTAGCACCCGACCCAATAAACCCGCTTGAAGACTATCAACCCATATGCTTCTCCCCCTTTTGTCACCGAGTGACCAAAAAGGAATGAAGATATAGGGTGTCTAAGCGTTCCCGAAAGGCAGTGGTGAAGATGTTGGTGTAGCCGGGTCGATGTTGAAGTTGGGCGGAGCGGAGGGGCCTGATGCAGTATCCTGGTACAGTGAAGCCATTGCTGGTGAAGTGGCATCATCCTCCTCATCGATCATGCGAGCAACAACTGTTGGGGCGGATGATGAGTAGTCTGAGTCTTCAATAGAAGGTGTAGCACGCCACTTAGCTGATTCTGGGGCCTTGGAGTCAAACTTGGAGTGTTCTGTGAATCCATTAGCAATGAGTTCATCTTCAGCGCATAACAGCCTGAGGCTCTCCCAAGTGCGCCTGCAGGCTTCATGGGCAACGAATGAATTCTTGGTGGAGAGTTTGCGGATGCGATTGACATCAACAAGAGGACTCTGCATCTGGCGTTTCATTCAATTGTGATGCTTATCATGCTTTTGATGAAGAGAAACAATGAGTTCCCTGTCAATCAGTCTACGAGCATGCTTTTGAGCCCTCTGAGGTACTGTGCTGGTGGTCGTGTCAGTGTTTGCACGAGGTAGACAAAGCTGACCAACAAGTGAACCAGGAGCAACAGTATTGGGTACATGAATGGCTTCATGAGGAGCAGAGAAGCTTTGATAAGCAGCATTATCTTCACAGAGAGGTTCTTTGGCAGCCTGAGGATAAATGACTTCATGTGGCATATCAACGTCAGGAAAGAAGACAACATGATTGCGAGCTGAAGCTTGATAGTTGATGGTAGAGCGAAGCTTAATCAGATGCATTATCCCTGGAGCATAAAACTTCTGAACAAAGAGATCAATGCATGAAGCTGCCAGCTGCCTGACGAAGAAATCATGTGTGTTGAAGCATGTGCCATTGAGTATATAGAAGACCAATGTCTTCATGGTGCCTTCAAGCTTTGTAGAAGATGAGTGCCCTTTGATTGGCCATAGAGTATGCCTCACAATGTGATAGATGATGCGGGGCAAGTACTCGAGGTCCTTGACGTAGAAGTGAGTGGGGTACTCAGCATCAATGGGCAATGGCTTCATCATTGACAGCATCTGGCTCATGTTGGGATCAGGCTTCTGAAAAATGCTTTCAAGCTCCTTCTCATAGGCTCGACAACCTGGCTTGTATAGATCACCAAGAGTGGGCAAGGATGTGAGCTTGAGAATATATTGAGCATTGGCTTCATGATGAATATCGCTTGTCATTTACTCAAGGACCCATGTCTTTGCCCTGTTGTAGCCGGAGATATGCAATGTGGCATGGAATTGGAGCAGCAACTCTTCATTCCAGTGTTCCTTGTCCACAACAAACGGCTGCAGGCCAACATCTCGGAAGCAATCAAGGGCTTCTTCTAAGCAGGGCAGACCGACCATGGCATCACAACAGAGACCCTTATGAGGAAAAATCATGTCTTGATTGTATAGGATGCACATGTAGTAGTTGCGCTGCATATAGCTCCAGAATCTGTTAGAAGACATTTGTGGCTTCTTGTATGGATTCTTGGCTCTATCAAAGAAGTTATTGTGCTGTCTGAAGTTAAGCATGCTAAAGGAGCTCTCTGTTGTTGTGGCACTGCGAAGTCTTGGCATTTTGGGCATTGGCTTCTGAGTTTGAGGCCTTTGTTTGACATGGAACTCATACCGAGGTCCATGTACTTCTGGCAGTGTGAGAATGAGCCATCTGACATTGACCAGTTCACCTTCACGATTGAATGCCCTCACCATAGTATGCAGAACTGGTGCAGCAGTAGCAACATCAGAAGTGGATGGCTGGGAGGCTTCGTTGTCAGCCATGATCTCATCATTGGCTTCAGGTGGAACAGTCTCAGGAGAAGGAATCACAGGAGGTTCTTCTTCATTTTCATCGGCTGACGCAGCTGGAATATCTTCAGCCTGTTTGGCTTCAGACTCTTGGGCAGTATGTGAAGGTATGGCTTTAGGAAACATTTCACGTGCGACTGAGCTTGTGGGTTGCACATCCTCTTCAGGGATACTGGACATGGAGACGGAGGTCCTGGGGCCTTTACGAAGCCTATAAAATGCGGGCGACGCTTGCGGAGATGGCGTTGTCTTCTCCACGTCTTCAGATGGGACTTGGGGAGTCTCAAGCACTGGAATAGTCACTTGAGTTGGTGGTGTGTGTGGGATCACTTCATGCAAGGGCGAGTTGGGGTGTTGCTCTTCCCAGAACTCATCTTGGGCAATTGGCGTCGTGGGACCGCCAATGCTTATAGTTTCATTGTTCGACGGAACAGACGATGATACCGGTTTCTGGGTGAGCTGAGGAAGGACTTCATCATCATCTTTTTGTACATTGTCTTCTTGACCAATGTGCCTTTGATGACTTCGTATTCTGCCTTTTCTAAGAGGGAGAGGCTTCAGAAGCATCTTGGTGCTTGCGCTTCTTGGCTTCAGCCTCAGCTTGCTTAGTCTTCTTCCTTTCGGAAGCAACTGATGGAACAGATGACTTCGAACTAGCAAAGCTTGGAGGGAAGATAATCTTTGACACATCTTGCCTTGTAGCCTCGGGAGCAGAAACATTTGCCTTCTACTTCTTCTTCTTTCCAAGCTTGGGGCCAATAGCAGGGCGACCAAGGGCATTTATTTTCAAGCCCTCATTATGAGCTTGGACGCACTTCGATGCATAGTTCTTCAGACGCTCACGGGAACCTTTAGCTTCATCACGACGCCTCTAGAATTCAGCTTTCATGCTAGTCATCATCAACTTGAACTTCTCAATGTCAGTGGCACTGAGCTTGGCCACATGCTTCTTGAAGACAACCTTCTCATGATCAATCTTGTTATTTTGCTCAATCACTTTCTAAGCAATGGCTAGTTCTTGATTAAGGAAACCTTGGAAGGTAACGCTGATGCCAATGGGCAGTTGCAAATCTTCAAGAGACAGAGATGGATCATCGAACCACTCATCAATGAAGTTTCTCAAGATGTCTGCATCGAACAGAGGCAGGTTCTTGAAGATATCAGCTTCTTCCTGCTTGTTCTTAATCAATAGCTCCAGAGCATCATCATCAAGATCTTCATCACTTGACAGATCAATGATGTCTCCATCATCTCGCAATATTCTGGTTGGTGGAGAGGCTCGCCCAATGGTGTCCTTTGTCTTTGGAGAGGTCCGAAACAGATCTTCAGAATGCACACTGGATTTAGGAGGTGCAATTTTCAAGGGCTTCACTCTTGAAGCCTTTGGGGTAGTGGCAGTCTTTGAAGCCTTTGCTTTCTTGACAGGCTTCAAGGACTCAAGGGCAGCAGACGGTTGAGCACTATCTTGGGCAGCTTCAACCCTTGCTCTTCGTTCAGCACAGTGCACAAGATATGCAGCAAAGTCATTGAAGGGACTAACAATATTGGGTTCGGCTTCACAAGTGCCATTGAGTCTTGGTTTTGCTGGACCTGGGTTGAAGATAATCCCAAGGTCCTTCTTGTTTTGGGTTGCAGAGCCCCTGGGGAACTGATAGTTGGCTTCAAAAAGATCATCCTCTCGGCACCATAATATGCTACAGGGATCAGGGTTTTCAGGCATGGGCCACCTCACCATGCACGGGTAGAAGCCTTGCTGAATGGCTTCAGCCTTAGTCCTCGGGTGAAGTTTCTTGTAGACGATGTCGGCCCATGGTGGCCTCACGGCGTTCTTGGTAGCATACTCTGGGGTCACAAACTTGTAAAGAAACCATTTTCAGCCTAGTACCTACGAATCCATTGCACGCGCGATTTGCGCTCCCCATAAGTCTCTTCTGGATCAGACTTGTACATTTCATACAGATCTGGAGGCAGATCCAGTGCAGTATTCTCTCTATGCTACCTACCCCCTTTCTTTGATGACTTTCCTCTAGCCATTGGGTTCACAGTAATGATTGGCTTTGCTCTGCTTGATAAACATGAACTGGCTTCAGGAGAGTCAAGGTGAAGCTGTAAGAAGTCTGCAAATGTATTCAGACTATGAGAACCAAGAGACTCGCCCACGAACATGTACCTATGAAAGATTTAGAGATGCGAGGGAAGCAGGAGAGGTCATACGCATTCTCAGAGGATTTTGAAGATAAAATCAGTTTGAAGATATTGACCTCATAGTGCGAAGACATTCACTTATACGAATATGTTGGTTCCAGATTTGTACGAATCCAAAAATAAGTACAAGTGAGGAATCACACTAGTTATGAAGCATAAGTGAAAGTACTTTGCAAGTTTTTATTTACCACTCAAGAACTAAGGATGAACTACAAGACGAGGCGGAGCGGAGGCCGATCAGTTCAATCTCCCGTGCCCTAACTTGGCGACGGAAGACAGTTACGGCAGCGGCGGGGCGAAGATGACCGCGGCCGGTGTGAGTACGACGTCGAGGAAGTCGCGGCAGCTAAGCGCTTCTTCTCCGGCGACGATGAGGTTAGCAACGACGCTAGGGTTGCGAGGATGAGAGCGATAGGAGTAGAGAATTAATGACCGCGGGGGCTTTGTATTTATAAGGAGGAGTGCGACGCTGGGAATTTACTACACTGCCCCTGGCGGTTCACATCTGCGTGACGCATGGCATGCATGCGTAGTTTAAACAACTATGCCACGACCCCACCACATAGCTGGTTTGGTGGGAGGTCGTTCTGGCTTTTGCGGGTTCCGACACAATGGATAAGGATAATAAAAAAATTAAATGTTTGTCTCAAAATCTTCAACTTATAAGGACACAGTGAAGACAATCAACACATGACAATAGAATGCATATGAAGATTTAGAGAGAGTAGGAGAGATAATCAAAGATGAAATAAGGGTCCGATCACATTCACTTAGTGCAGAAAAGGCAACTTGAAGACATAGCTATAAGTGAATGATGTTGAGGACAGAATATATATCTTCAGGAAATCATGAAGATAATGCAAATGAACATGACACGAAATGAAAATCTTCAGGAAAGTTGGGTGGTGGCGTTACCCACCGTATAGGAAGTATTAGACCCATACACGGCGCACAATTATCGTGGCGCTCTGAACTCAAATTCCACATTAATATCTTCACACTTAGAGTGTATATCTTCATGAATTGAAGACATATGTTACTTTGTGTGTTGCACATCTAAGTCATCAACATGCATAAGCGTTAGGATGTGTGTCCATTCACAGGACGTTCGAGGATTCTAAGATATTTAGCTCACGCCACAGCTTGCAAAATCTCTTCTCATCCAAGGGCTTTGTGAACATATCGGCCAATTGCTCTTCTGTGTTGATGTGAATGATACCAATGTCTTCCTTTAGTACATGATCTCTGAGAAAGTGATGACGAATCTGAATGTACTTTACCTTGGAGTGCTGAACAGGATTGTGTGCAATCTTGATGGCACTTTCATTGTCGTAGTAGAGGGGCACCATCTTCTTGTTGATGCCATAGTCCTTAAGAGTTTGCTTCATCCAGAGAAGCTGAGCGCAGTAAGATCCAGCAGCAATGTATTCAGCTTCAGTAGTGGAGAGTGACACGTAGTTCTACTTCTTTGAAGACCAACAGATAAGTGATCGACCAAGGAAATGGCATATGCCAGAAGTAGACTTGTGATCCACCTTGTCACCAGCATAATCAGCATCTGAGAATCCAACTAGATCAAACTCTGAGCCCTTTGGATACCATAATCCTAGCGTTGGGGTGTGAGTCAAATATCGAAGTATTCGCTTCACCGCGAGGTGATGCGACTGCTTTGGTGCCGCTTGGAATCGGGCACACATGCAAACGCTAAGCATTATTTCTGGCCTAGATGCACATAAGTACAATAAAGAACCAATCATGGAGCAGTATACCTTTTGATCAAACTCTTTACCATTGTCGTCGGAGCCTAGTTGACCATTGGTTGGCATTGGCGTCTTATAGCCCTTGCAATCTTGCATTCCAAACTTCTTTAGACAATCTTTGAGATACTTCTATTGTGATATGAAGATGCCATTGCTTTGTTGACGGATTTGAAGACTAAGAAAGAATTTCAGCTCCCCCATCATGGACATCTGATATTGCTCTTGCATCATGTGACTGAACTCGTCAGTGTATCTTTTGTCAGTGCAGCCAAAGATAATATCATCCACATAGATTTGGCAAACAAATAGTTCTCCATCATATGTCTTCATGAAGAGAGTGGGATCCAGAGAACCAGGTTTGAAGCCTTTGCTCTTCAGGAATTTTTTGAGTGTATCATACCAAGCACGAGGCGCTTGTTTGAGGCCATATAGTGCCTTATTGAGCTTGTAGACCATGTCAGGATGCTTTGGATCTTCAAAACCAGGTGGTTGAGCAACATAGACTTATTCTTCAATTTTGCCGTTCAGGAAGGCGCTCTTCACATCCATTTGCTACGGAAGGATATCATTGTGATTTGCATAGGCTAGCAGTATGTGGATGGCTTCAAACCTAGCCACTGGAGCAAAGGTTTCATCAAAGTCAATTCCCTCTACTTCTGTGTAACCTTAAACAACGAGGCAAGCTTTGTTTCTGACAACTTGACCATGTTCTTCTTGTTTGTTGCGGTAGATCCATTTGGTGCCAATAATATTGTGCTTGCATGGATCAGGACGCTTGACTAGCTCCCACACATTGTTGAGCTTGAATTGTTGAAGCTCTTCTTGCATAGCTTGAATCCATTCTGGTTCCATGAAAGCTTCATCAACCTTTTTGGGTTCGGATATGGAGACGAATGCAAAGTGCCCACAAAAGTTTGCCAGTTGTGTGGCTCTTGATCGAGTGAGTGGACCAGGTGCATTGATACTATCAATAATCTTCTCAATCTGAACTTCATTTGCCACACGAGGATGAACAGGGCGAAGACTTTGCTATTGCTTATCATTGTCATCATTTTCAGTATTGCCTTCAGTTTCAGCATTGTCTTCACGCTTAACAGGAGCTGGAATCACAATTTCATCATCACCTTGATCCTCAATGGGTATGATTTCTCCAGTACCCATTAGCTTGATGGCTTCACTAGCTGGAGCTTCATCTAGCACATTTGGCAGGTGCTCCCTTTGCGAGCCATTAGTCTCATCGAACCACACATCTATAGTTTCAACCACTTTATAGTGAAAGAAGTTGAAGACCCTGTAGGTGTGCGAATCCTTTCTGTATCCAAGCATAAAACTCTCATGTGCTTTCGGTGCAAATTTGGAAGTGTGATGTGGATCTCTTATCCAACACCTAGCACCGAAGACTTTGAAATAACTTACATTTGGCTTCTTATCAGTGAGTAGTTCATAAGATGTCTTCTTGAAGAACTCATGAAGATATACTCTGTTGATGATGTGGCATGCAGTATCAATGGCTTCAGGCCAGAACTTTCTTGGAGTCTTGTATTCATCAAGCATCATGCAGGCCATCTCAATAAGAGTCCTGTTCTTGCGCTCCATGACGCCATTCTGCTGAGGGGTGTATGGAGCAGATAACTCATGAGTGATGCTAAGAGTATCAAGGTAAGTGTCGAGGCCGGTGTTCTTGAACTCGGTGTCGTTGTCACTCCTGATGTGCTTGATCTTGATGCCATAATTGGTCATGGCACGACTGGCAAATCGCCTGAAGACATCCTGCACTTCATTCTTATAGAGAATTATGTGCACCCATGTATATCTAGAGTAATCATCGACAATCACAAAGCCATAGAGATGTGCAGTAGTAGTAAGGGTAGAGTAGTGAGTAGGGCCAAAGAAGTCCATGTGTAGCAACTCGAAGGGACATGAAGTCGTCATGATTGTCTTCGAGGGATGTTTTGCCCTAGTCATCTTCCCAGCTTCGCAAGCACCACATAGATGGTCCTTTTTGAACTTGATGCCCTCGATCCCAATGATGTGCTTCTTATTCACAAGAGTGTGCAAGTTTCTCATGCCCGTATGTCCTAGCCTTCGATGCTAAAGCCAACACTCTGAAGCTTTTGCTAGAAGACATACGGCAAGTTGTGGTCCTGCGGAGAAATCTACCATATGCAGATCACCTCTTCAATAACCATCGAAGACTTGAGATTTATCAGAAGCCATTATCACAATCATGTCAAGATCACAAAGCATTGAGACAAACATTAGGTTGTATCCAAGGGATTCAACAAGCATCATGATACGTCTCCAACGTATCTATAATTTTTGATTGTTCCATGCTGTTATATTATCATTCTTGGATGTTTTATATTCATTTTATAGCAACTTTATATCATTTTTTGGGACTAACCTATTGACATAGTGCCCAGTGCTAGTTGTTGTTTTTTACTTCGCAGAATATCCATATCAAACGGAGTCCAAACGCAGCGAAACTTTTTGGAGATTTTTTCAGCCCAGAAGACAACATGGGAGCCAAGGAAGTGCACGAGGGGAGGCCCGTGTCACACCCTGATTTTTTGCCCTTTCTTTTTCTTTTGATTTTCTGTGGATTTTGCTTGGATTTCTTTTTCTGTGGCTCTGTGGCCTTGAAACTTGGGAAGATCATCTCTTCTCAAGTCTCACAAGTGGCTTTTCATCATCTAATCCATCGCAAGATCATGTCATTTACCTCTTAACCCAATCCCAATATTCTTTTTATTGGGAATATTCTTTTTCCTATTAAAGAAATAACCCTATTTGCCCTAGGTTGTGAAGCAACCTACCTTTCTGTCTTCCACAAAATTCCCAAATAATTCTCATAAATTGTTTGGATCATATATGCCCCAAATATGTCCAAACTTTCCTTTCCTAGCCCAAAAATAATTCATCAATATTCATTCTTCAATTCTGTCAAGTGTGTCTTTTTGTAAAGGAAGTGCCACCTATCTTTCCTTGATTGCTCCCAAACTTTTTGGACACTATTTCCTATCCATATCATTGCCTCATGCCAAAATTCAACTCCATTTGCCTAGTGAATCTTCCTCACCAAATTTCCAAAGTTTCTGTTAGATGGAAGCCTTTGTGAAAGAAGTACTAGCTAGGGTAATCCTAATAAGCTGAAATTTTTCATGGTACTTTATATGATCAAATAATGACTCTCCACAAATTATGAGCTTCATTCATCCATCTATGTGAGCACACCATCAAATCTTGGTTTCTGGTCAAATTTTCAGGTTCTAAAGCAACTACATTTTATATTGCTCCATTAATTCTGAAAATTTACCAGAGCATGGTCCTTCCTATATAACCTCAGTCCACCAAATTTAGGGACATTTCATAAAGCAAATCTTTCTCCATAATTTTCACATGTTTCTGTCCAGTGAGAAGCTCTGTGAAGCAAGTACCATAGTTACTCATCCAAATGGCATGAAATTTTTATGGCACCCTCATATGCCTAAATCATCATTTCATGCCAATTTTTAGACCAAGGTAACACATTATGTGAGTGCCACATCAACATTAAGTTTCTAGACCATTTTGTTGGTTGTAAAGCAACTATAACAAATATTGGTCCAAATCCTCCCCAATTTAACAGGACAGTAGTCCTTCCTACTCTAAACCTCCAAGACATCCAGTTTGTCTCTTATCCCATCTCTGTTGATCAAAGTGATGCAGTCAATTTTGCTACATCAAACTTTCATCGATCCCTCACTTCATATAAGAGCCTCTTCTGATGATCCATCACCTCTAGTGGGTCACTGGGAGAGAGGGCAACACGCTAGACATCTTTTGCCTGCCTCTTGAGTCCTTTCCTGGCCTGTGCACGCGGTGACCGCGTGTTTGCACGCCTGTGCGCGTGCTCTGCAGCGCTTGGTCGCATCCAGAGCACTGTCGTGCACCAGTCCCTTCTCCTCTCGTCGCCCTCGCGTGCCTGAGCATGTCTTGTAGCTTCCCCGTGTCGTCGCCGTCGCTCTGGAACCCTCTCCCTCTCTGGATTCTTCCTCTACGCGCCCTCTCCGTCGAGGAACAGTGAGTGCCCGTGACCGCCGTCGTCTTCCTCTCCCCTGGCCTCTTCCTCCCGAGTCATCGCGTCCTCCTGCTCCTCATCATGTCGGCCGCACTGCGACGCCGAGCTAGCCTCCACCCCTTCGCGTCCGAGCACTGGAGCTCCGGCGATGTGTCCCGCGGCCGTGCTCGCCCACCCGCGTCACCGCGGCTATTTAAGCCACTCCCGACTTCTCTCGTCCTCACCAGCAGCTTCACCTCCCTCCGAGAAATCCCCCTTCCCACCCAATCGAGCTCGAGGAGCCCCGTTCACTCCCACGGCCACCATGGCCGCTGCCTCCCCTCGGCTCGAATTCGAGTATTCGGAGCTCTCCCTCGCCGCCCTATCACCACAGGAGGCCCCTACCATCACCTCGTAGCTTGCCCAGCCACCCCTCTCCTCCTCCCGTGCGGCACACCATGCTCCTTAGAAAGGACCGACACCGTCCTCCGCTGCGGCCAAGGCCCTGCCAGACCCCGAGCTTCCCCGCGTGCGTGGAGCAGACGGAAGGATGCGCCTCGCCGCCCCGATCTCTCCGGCAGTCCAAGTTCCGTCGGAGGTGGCCTGCACCGCCGGGACAGGTGCCGGCGCGGGCGACCTCCCTCTGTCCCACGCGGGCGAGCGAGGAAAGGAAGAAGATGACCCAGGTCTGCCCATGGACCCCGCGTGTAAGCCTCTAAGCGTTGATCCAGTGGACCCGGTGACGTGGATAAGTGGAAACGTATTCCGCGAAATACGTTTTCGCTATTCTGAAAGCGTACTAAGTCTACTGCGGGTAAAAAGGTGTTTTCTTTTGCAGAAGACGTATTTCATCAGAAGGCATTTTCTGTTTTTCCAGTCAGGGGCCTGTTTGTGAAGATCTTTTTACAGATTAGTCCCTGATCTTCATCTATCCGTATCTTGATGACCGTAGCTCCAAATCAGTTGAATCCAAAGCCCACGTTCTCGTCTCGTCGAGCCCGTTCTGTTGGTACCATTTTCGCTATGTTGTCACATACTAAAAATGACCATTTTACCCTTGCCCCTATTTAGCCCCCTCCGAGAGAGAAGAGTTTTCGGCGAATCTTTTCACGACTTCATCGCACCTCTTCCCGGAGAATCCCTCATCCCCAGGCAAGCCACAACAGCCACTTGCATGATGGTATTGCAGTAGCCATGGTTTCCTACTTGAATAATAAATTGTTTGTGCATGTTAATATTTTTGGAACGCTATATATATGCTCGTGAATCCATGCTTATCTTTATGATACGATCATTTTACATATGTTGGTTAAATGATTATTTGCTAATATTATTATCATGTTCTTTTCTGGTAAATATTGCCGATGCTAGTGGTCATGCTATGTTCATCTGAGTTGTTATTATACTTGTGCTATTTATGATCACCGGTATGCCATGCTCATTTGCATCAAGTAGAATAAATGATTTATTGTTGTTGATATGGTTAATGGTTATGTTGCTCATCCATACTCATGTTGACATCATGTTCATATGCATCGTTATTGTATCATGCTTTTATGACTCAGCATCATTCAAGTTGAACTGGACTTTAATCGAACTCAAACACCTGTTGGCTGGGTCATAGTGCCATCGAATCGAGCTGACCAGTGCAGGCACACTTGCTGTTGGATGTCACGAGGTGACATCGGGGCCACCCATGAGTTAGCCCAAAGGGGAGTTTGTCAGAGTGGCCGGGAGGGTGCCATGCAATAGATCGGTTTTGTCGGAACGCCATTGGTCCACCCAAATGGGAGAACGAGGCCTTGGGTTCCGTGGTGTGGGTACAGTGTACTAACCTCTGCAGAGTGTATAATCTATCGATAGCCGCCCCTCGCGGATATGGGCCCAGTTCGTAGTAGGTCACACTATGAGTCAACAGTAATAATAACCTGACTAATGAACAACCCTGGTTCGATGAGGAAAGAAGATGGTTAATCTTTGATCGTGAGAGGATCATGGTGGTATCGTGGATACCAAGGTTGGTTGATATGTATGGTGTCATGTGATGATCCCGGGTAAAGATCATGCTCCTTGTGGTCTTGTGGTCACTACGGTATTGTTAATACCAAGCTTGGTTGAACTTGAGATTGATCGTGTGATGACCATGATGGTAAGTGATGCTTGTGGTGGTTACGAGGTAACCCCGAACAGAGTAAGTGAATCATGATAGTTTAAACATGCTGCATGCTAGTATCATGATGTTCATGTGTTCATGCCATACTCATCTGATATTGTTCTAGTGATATCTTGTTCATCATGTCCATGCCATGTTGCTCTAGTTGTAGTATGTTCATCATTGATTTAACCTGTAAATGCCATGCTGTTGTTTGTCTTGATTGCTTTTGGTTGCTCTGAGCTTACGAGTACATTCAAAGTACTCACCTGGCGTGTCATGCCAGTTTGCAGGTCATGCCTTGTTTGCTTGCTTGTCAAGGATGCCGAGTTTGCGAGCTAGGATATGCGTACCAGCTAGAGTCCCTGCGGAGTGGAGTCCATCGCTGTTGTCGTTGTTCCGCTGCTAGAAGATATTCCGCTGCTACGAGGTGTTCGGCTGCTAGCATAGAGCAACCTGAGCAGGCGTAGAGTCGCCGTGCTGATGTAATTCACTGTTATATCGGAACCCTTGTATCCCCGAGTATTTGTAATAAAAAGCTGATTTGTTCTATGCCAAGAAGTGTCGTATTCTAGAAGACTTGATCTCTGGGCTGGGATACGGGGTGTTCCGGTTCCTCTGAGCCGGGGTGCCATAACGGTTGGTATCAGAGCAGGTCTGGCTGTAGGACACCCTAGTCTGCGCGAACGTTAGAAAATGGTAGTATAGAGTTCAGTCGGTTTGTTGCATTTGTTTGCTGCATAGCATGCATATAGGATTATTATCTTCTCGCTAACGGTTGATCTTGTGAGTGTAGGTGGTTTCGGTTTCGATCCACTACCTGTACCATCTATCTTTGCATCCCTGCTTTTCAGTGTTTGGCGTCATCTCTGTCCCATCGGAGTGATGCCGAGGTACCAAGTGGTATCGAACATTTGCAGGAGTTATGCTCAAGTATCGCGCCAATATCTTTCCGCTAGTCACCCCTATCGTTTCGGTGATGGACATGTTTCTATCCCGAATCGTGCCTTCCGACTTGCCGCTTTGGTAACTGGCCCTCACTAGCCTTTGTTGTTAGAAACGGGCAATGCCAGCAAGCTCTGTTTTTCCATCGCTATCCTACCCTGTCACCCATTCTTTGGACATGCACGGTTTTCGTCCGTCCACTTGATGATGATATGGTTGTGAAATTCGTGTCTCGCTACATAATCACCAAGTCTGTCCTCACCTCCGTATCCGTCCAGATACAACTGGTGCTAAGCCAGCGCTTGGTGTAGCTTTGTTTACACCAACCCCTCCACACGTGAATTCACTTTCGTGCACACCGCCATAGCATATTAGATCGCAATACCGGAGTTCCCACGAGATTGGTGTGCCTAAGTATGCATGCATATTATTGTTGTGAATAGCAGTAATATGTGGTGTTGCTTGAATATAATATTATTTGTGTGCTTTTGTTCTCGTCGTTTCTTTTGCTTCTTTCTTTGGGCCCTCGGTGTTGCCTTATTTCCCTTTATTAAAGTTGCTCGTCAACCGACACTGGACCCAAAGAATCAACAAGGAGTTCAAATATTTGGAAGCTCAGCTAAATATTATGGAATTCTCAGCCGACTGCATTGTATTTGGAATATCTGGTATGAATGCAAACGATATCCTGGCTTGATTATCAGCATCAAGTCTACATCAATGTGCAATCTTCAGAGCCGTAACAATGAAATAAACCGGAAGACAAAGTGGTATGCAAGGCCAACAGTATATTATCAGTCAAAGGTATGGTTCATATACAATGTTTGATTCTGCTATGAGTACGATTTGGAACATGTTATACCTGGAAGAAAGCGAGGATGTGCCAGGTATCCAGTACTCAGAAAGAAGGACAGTCTGACAAATTTTTTCATACAAGTAACCGGCAGTAGAAATATTAAAGGGTATATATATGGTAATGAGTCAACATGTCCCAGATAGAAGCTTCTGGTGCATGCAATCCAGTCATCCTTCACAAGCTACCAGAGAAGCTTACAATGCAAGATTCCTCAGCCTTCCTCGGTACGATATGTGGATGACTTCCAGCACAAGATACTCCGTCTTCCTCAGTAAGCCACCGCAAAAGCTTCCGGCATAAGGTACCGAGTCTTCCCCATCAAGTCTTTAAGGGGGGGAGCTTCTGAAGCACGATACCCAGTCTTCTTCAAGCTGCCCCGACAAGAGCTTCGAGCACAAGCTATTCAGTCTTCCCCAGTAAGATACCCTCGATGGCTTCCAACACAAGCTGTCCAATCTTCCTCAGTACGGCATCGGTGCAAGGTATTACACAATGAGTTGGCAGCATATGGCAGTGCATTCCAAGAATTAGATTCGCAACCGTTTGGTCAGAAACAAGAGTCAGTCAGAACACAAGTATGCTTCGGGAATCAGACCCTGCTATATATATATATATTGTGAGCATGCTGCCAAGTTCTTGCAAATCACTGGTATGATGATGAAATCAAGGTAAGAACCCGACAACCTCACCAGTTATGCACGAGGAAGAAAATCTGTTATACACCTCCGTGGATGATGCAAGGACCGACAAGCTTTGAAGAAAGACAATATGGGACAACAATTTTGGCAGTGCTTATCAAAGCTAGCTTCCTCACACCCGACAAGGTGATGTAATTAACCTTTGTCACTGTATTGTATGATTGAAGACAACAATGAGCTCCGTACAAGCATACGTGGACCTGGCATATATCCTATGACCCGAGTCATGAACAAGGCCAAGGTATGATTGCCGGAATATTGCATCTGACAGCACCTATGGTCACACGAAGAAATAAGGATATATGTGGCCAAGTTCTTTCGGCAAAGGATCCGGACAAAGAAAACAATAATGAAAGAGCCAGACCGGCAATACAGCTATGGTACTTGTTGCAAGACCAACATGGTACAAATACCCCGGACAGTCTGATTCAGTATTGATCACCATGAACATACGTCCAAGGGGTCTACTCCATTTTGGGAAGGACCTCATGTCAAGGCAACCCATTTGTCCAGTTGTATATGCTCAGAATCTTCAGTATGGTATACCCAAGTCTATCACGTCAGACCAAAGGCTAGCTCAATAGATTGACTTCAGTGACAGTGCTAAAGCATCGCACGACCTACTATCCACATGGATATACTGACAAAATGAGTAATCAGAATGTTGAACAACAGTCGCTAAGCATGTGTCCTCACATATGGGAATCAGTTAAAGCATAGCCTGCCGTCAACAAGATTCTTCTACTAGAACCATCGTCAGTCAAGGGTGTGGATAATATCATTATAAGGCTGTACACCCTTATGCTGGTCATGACAAGCGACAGTCAAATCTTTGGTACGGATTTGATACTCAAGATAGTGAATCCAGTCAAGGAGATTCAGAAGCGCCTGCGAGAAGTCAGAATCCGTCAAAAGAACAGTTATGATTCGCAGCACTGTTTTGGACCCGGAGGACATGCATCTTTTTGAGCGACCCAATGCAAGGAGTAAAAGATTGGGTGTCCACCGGGAAGATCTGTTCACAACTCCATGGAATGTTGTCAGTGCTGGATACAAGAATGACACATCCATCGGAAACCACCCTCGAACTTGTGAGAAGGGCACGTGTTGCAGTCATGATCATCTTTTGTACCCCAGCTAAGTCAGCGGATAGGAAAGGAATTGGAGCCATTATAAGCATGAACATGTGAGGTAATACCTGTCAGAATGTCGGATACGGTGAAGCAAACCACCCCAGAGCAAGTCGGTCAATCATATGAAATTTTGTAGGAATATCATAAAAGGAAAAGGATACCCGAGTTGGAAACGGTTTCCTTAAGTCAGAATATACATGCTTGTTCCCTTAGCAACCAAATCTCGAGGATGAGATTTCTTTAAGGGGGGAAGGTTTGTCACACCCTGATTTTTGGCCCTTTTTTTCTTTTAATTTTCTGTGGATTTTGCTTGGATTTCTTTTTCTGTGGCTCTATGGCCTTGAAACTTGGGAAGATCATCTCTTCTCAAGTCTCACAAGTGGCTTGTCATCATCTAATCCATCCCAAGATCATGTCATTTCCCTCTTAGCCCAATCCCAATATTCTTTTTATTGGGAATATTCTTTTTCCTATTAAAGGAACAACCCTATTTGCCCTAGGTTGTGAAGCAACCTACCTTTCTGTCTTCCACAAAACTCCCAAATAATTCTCATAAATTGTTTGGATCATATATTCCCCAAATATGTCCAAACTTTCCTTTCCTAGCCCAAAAATAATTCATCAATATTCATTCTTCAATTCTGTCAAGTGTGGCTTTTTGTGAAGGAAGTGCCACCTATCTTTGCTTGATTGCTCCCAAACTTTTTGGACACTCTTTCCTATCCATATCATTGCCTCATGCCAAAATTCAAATCCATTTGCCTAGTGAATCTTCCTCAGCAAATTTCCAAAGTTTCTGTCAGATGGAAGCCTTTGTGAAGAAAGTACTAGCTAGGGTAATCCTAATGAGTTAAAATTTTGCATGGTCCTTTATATGATCAAATAATGACTCTCCACAAATTTTGAGCTTCATTAATTTATCTATGTGAGCACACCATCAAATCTTCGTTTCTGGTCAGATTTTCTGGTTGTGAAGCAACTACATTTTATAGTGCTCCATTAATGCTGAAAATTTACCAGAGCATGGTCCTTCCTATATAACCTCAGTCCACCAAATTTGGGGACATTTCATTAAGCCAATCTTCCTCCATAATGTTCACAAGTTTTTGTCCAGAGAGAAGCTCTGTGAAGCAAGTTCCATGGGTACTCATCCAAATGGCATGAAATTTTTATGGCACCCTCATATGCCTAAATCATCATTTCATGCCAATTTTCAGACCAAGGCAACACATTATGTGAGTGCCACATCAACATTAAGTTTCTAGACCATTTTGTTGGTTGTAAAGCAACTATAACAAATATTGGTCCAAATCCTCCCCAAATTAACGGGACAGTAGTCCTTCCTACTCTAAACCTCCAAGATATCTAGTTTGGCTCTTAGCCCTTCTCTGTTGATTACAGTGATGCAGTCAAGTTTGCTACAGCAAACTTTCATCGATCCCTCACTTCAGCTCAGAGCCTCTTCTGATGATCCATCACCTCTAGTGTGTCACTGGGAGAGAGGACAACACTCTAGACATCTTTTGCCTGCCTCTCAAGTCCTTTCCTGGCCTGTGCACGTGGTGCCCGTGTGTTTGCACGCATGTGCGCGCGCTCTGCAGCGCTTGGTCGCGTCCAGAGCACTGTCGTGCTCCAGTCCCTTGTCACGTCGCCCTCGCGCGCCTGAGCGTGTCTGGTAGCTTCCCCGTGCCGTCGCGATCGCTCTGGAACCCACTTCCCCTCCGGATTCTTCCTCTACACGCCGTCTCCATCGAGGAATAGTAAGTGCCCGTGACTGCCGTCGTCTTCCTCTCCCCTGGTCAGTTCCTCCCGAGCCGTCGCGTCCTCTTGCTCCTCGTCAGGTCGGCCGCACTATGATGCCGAGCTAGCCTCCAGCCCTTTGCATTCGAGCACTGAAGCTCCGGTGACGTGTCCGCGGCCGTGCTCGCCCACCCGCGTCACCGCAGCTATTTAGGCCACTCCTGACCCCTCTCGTCCTCACCAGCAGCTTCACCTCCCTCCTAGAAATCCCCCTACCCACCCAATAGAGCTCGAGGAGCCCTGTTCACTCCCACGGCCACCATGGTTGCCGCCTCCCCTCGGCTCGAATTCGAGTCTTCGGAGCTCTCCCTCGCCACCTTATCACCACAGGAGGCCCCTACCATCACCTCCTAGCTCGCCCAGCCACCCCTCTCCTCCTCCCGTGCGGCACACCCTGCTCCTCAGAAAGGACCGACACCGTCCTGTGCTGTGGCCAAGGCCCTGTCGGACCCTGAGCTTCCCCGCGTGCGTGGAGCAGATGGATGGATGCGCCTCACCGCCCCGATCTCTCCGCTGGTCCAAGCTCCGCCGGAGGTGGCCTGCACCGCCGGGTCAGGCGCCGGAGCGGGCGACCTCCCTCTGTCCCGCGTGGGCGAGCAAGGAAAGGAAGAAGACGACCCAGGTTTGCCCATGGACCCCGCGTGTAAGCCTCTAAGCGTTGATCCAGTGGACCCGGTGACGTGGATAAGTGGAAACGTATTCCGCGGAATACGTTTTCGTTATTCTGAAAGTGTACTTCGGTCTACTGCGGCTAAAAAGGCGTTTTCTTTTGCAGAAGACATATTTCATCAGAAGGCGTTTTCTGTTTTTCCAGTCAGGGGCCTGTTTGCGAAGATCTTTTTATAGATTAGTCCTTGATCTTCATCTATCCGTATCTTCGCGACCGTAGCTCCAAATCAGGTGAATCCAAAGCCCACGTTCTTGTCTCGTCGAGCCTATTCTATTGGTACCATTTTCACTATGTTGTCACATACTAAAAATGACCATTTTGCCCTTGCCCCTATTTAGCCCCCTCCGAGAGAGAAGAGTTTCCGGCGAATCTTTCCGCGACTTCATCGCACCTCTTCCCGGAGAATCCCTCATCCCCAGGCAAGCCACGACAGCCACTTGCATGATGTTATTGCAGTAGCCATGGTTTCCTACTTGAATAATAAATTGTTTATGCATGTTAATATTTTCGGAACGCTATATATATGCTCATGAGTCCATGCTTATCTTTATGATATGATCATTTTGCATCTGTTGGTTAAATGATTACTTGCTAATATTATTATCATGTTCTTTTTTGGTAATATTGCCAATGCTAGTGGTCATGCTATGTTCATCTGAGTTGTTATTATACTTGTGCTATTTATGATCACCGGTATGCCATGCTCATTTGCATCAAGTAGAATAAATGATTTATTGTTGTTGATATGGTTAATAGTTATGTTGCTCATCCATACTCATGTTGACATCATGTTCATATGCATCGTTATTGTATCATGCTTTTATGACTCAGCATCATTCAAGTTGAACTGGACTTTAATCGAACTTGAACACCTATTGGCTGGGTCATAGTGCCATCGAATCGAGCTGACCAGTGCAGGCACACTTGCCTTATGGGCTGTCCTAACTGGGTCTATTGTCATGCCTCTCGCCGGTGCCTCCAACTAGGGAAGGTTATGTGCGTGCGCTACCCTGATCAGGTAGGCGGCCATAAACCTTGTGTGCCCAAGTTGCAGTATGTTCATCATTGATTTAACATGTAAATGCCATGTTGTTGTTTGTCTTGATTGCTTTTGGTTGCTGTGAGCTTGCGAGTACATTCAAAGTACTCACCTAGCGTGTCATGCCAGTTTGCAGGTCATGCCATGTTTGCTTGCTTGTCGAGGATGCCGAGTTTGCGAGCTAGGATACGCGTTCCAGCCAGAGTCCCTGCGGAGTGGAGTCCATCGCTGTCGTCGTTGTTCCGCTGCTAGAAGATATTCCGCTGCTACGAGGTGTTCAGCTGCTAGCATAGAGCAACCTGAGTAGGCGTAGAGTCGCCGTGCCGATGTAATTCATTGTTATATCGGAACCCTTGTATCCCAGAGTATTTGTAATAAAGAGCTTATTTGTTCTATGCCAAGCAGTGCCGTATTCTAGAAGACTTGATCTCTGGGATGGGATACGGGGTGTTCCGGTTCCTCTGAGCCGGGGTGCCACAGCCCATGGGGCCCACCACCCACCTGGGTACGGTAGAGGCCCCTAGCGCGCCCTGATGGGTGGTGGGGCCCATGGAGGTCTCCTCCACCGCCTCTCAAATCTATAAATACTCAGATATTCTAGAACCCCTAGGGGAGTTGTCAAAACACAATTCCAGCCGCCGCAAGTTCTAGAACCACGAGATCCAATCTAGAGCCCTATTCCGGCACTTTGCCGGAGGGGAACACGATCACGGAGGGGTTCATCATCCTCATTGGTGCTCCTCCGATGATGCATGAGTAGTTCACCATAGACCTACGGGTCCATAGGCAGTAGCTAGATGGCTTCTTCTCTCTTTTTGATTCTTAATACAATGTTATCCTTGATGTTCTTGGAGATCTATTTGATGTAATGACTTTTTGCGGTGTGTTTGTTGGGATCCGATGAAGTGCGAGTTTATGATCAGATCTATCTATGAATATTATTTGAGTTTTCTTTGATATCTTATATGCATGATTGTTATAGCCTCGTATTTCTTATCTGAAACTTTAGTTTGGTTTGGCCAACTAGATTGATTTTTCTTGCAATGGGAAGAGGTGCTTTGTCATGGGTTCGATCTTGCGGTGTCCTCACCCAGTGACAGAAGGGGTAGCGAGGCACGCATATATCATTGCTATTAAGGATAAAAAGATGGGTCTATTCCTACATGAATAGATCTTGTCTACATCATGTCATCGTTCTTAATGCATTACTCCGTTTCTCCATGAACTTAATACACTAGATGCATGGTGGATAGCAGTCGATGTGTGGAGTAATAGTAGTAGATGCAGCCAAGAGTCGGTCTACTAATCTTGGATGCGATGCCTATATACATGATCATTGCCTTGGATATCGTCATAATTATTTGCTATTCTATCAATTGCCCAACAGTAATTTGTTTACCCATCGTATGCTATTTTCTCGAGAGAAGCCACTAGTGAAATCTACGGTCCCCGAGTCCATCTTTTATCATATTGTTTTCAGATCTATTATTCCAAAAACCCAAAAATACCTTGGTGCACTTTTTCTTTACTTATTTTATTTTGCATTTTTGCTAGATCTATTTATCCAATCTCATACAATTTAATCTATCTTTTTACCGTGGAGGGATTGACAACCCTCTTGCGCATTGGGTTGCAAGTATTTGTTCTTTGTGTGCAGGTATCGTTTACATAGTGTTGCTTTGTTGTCCTACTGGATTGATAACCTTGGTTTCATAACTGAGGGAAATACTTACCGTTGTTGTGCTGCATCATCCTCTCCTCTTCGGGGAAATACCAATGCAGATACAAGCAATCACATCACTTTATCCATGTGTTGATCCTTTGAGATAACAACCCTACCTAGACCCAATACCTTGCTTTTACCAGTGTCAGCAAATGTGATATGGCTTTTTGTAGATGGTCGTTGTCGTGGGAAACCACGGCCACCTATGGGGCCATGAGCCCCTTTTGGTTCGGCGGGGGGATGGGCACGTTGCACAAAGAGCGGAGAAGCGTCGCATAGCACGGCAGAGATCACACAGGCAGTCTTTACCCAGGTTCGGGCCGCCGTGAGGCGTAAAACCCTACTCCTGCTTTGGTGGATTGATGGTGGATAATGGTGGTGAATGTAGCACACTCGCCCGGCAAGGTCGCTCTGGGGGCGAGAGTGGCTACGCGCGTATGGATATGTGAGGGTCCCACCCCTTCTATCGTTGCCATGGGCCTCCTTTTATAGATTAAGGGGTCACCATAGTGGCAAATCAGTCTTTGCGTACTGATTAGATAGCTAACAGTGCTATCATATCTAACTCTGCAGGCTGATAGAGCGCATTAAATGCGCCACTTAGTGTCACATCACAGCTCGCCCGGCGGGCCCTGCCGGGCTGTTTTGCCAGCTTCGCGCTTGCTCGCTTGACACGTCTCAGGACGGGTGTCATATGGAGGTGTTTGCTATAGGAAGTGGCTGCCATGTGGCAGAAAGCAGCCACTTAGTCACCTTGGAGCTTGACACCGCTTCGATTACTGACTTGCGTCGCTTGTGAGGTGGAGCGGTGGAGTGGCTTGCCTCCGCCAGCCCCGGCAGACTTGCCGGGACGATCTGGGAGCTTGCTTCCGGGGCAAAACCCAACCCTGCCAGGCTCGCCTGCCCGGCAAGGTAGGTCCTTCCCTTAGCGATGCCCTGCTCCTCTGGCTCACCTTGGCCTTCTCGACTTGCACTTGGATCCTTCAAAGGAGTTGATCCTCCTTGTTTGGTCTAATCTTGGTCTTGTAATCTTGTCTCTGGCCTGTGCACAGTCCGTGCAATGGACCCAGGGTCTGTTGCACTCACAGTCGTAGAGTAGAGTCCATGAGAAGACTTCGATCAACATTCATGTGGTTAGTGGAGCCACTGTTCATGATCCATTCAGTGGCTTTCGGAGTTGTACCCTACAGAGCAGTTAGTAGGTGATATGTCTCCGGCATATCTACTTTTCCTAACACTTTTGCTCTTGTTTTGGACTGTAATTTGCATGATTTGAATGAAACTAACCCGGACTGACGCTGTTTTCAGGAGAACTACCATGGTGTTGTTTTTGTGCAGAAATAAAAGTTCTCGGAATGGAGCGAAACTTTTTGGAGAATTTTAATGGAATAAAAAAAAATACTGGAGCCAAGAACTACCAGAGGGGGGCCCTTGGGTGAGCACAACCCACCAGGGCGCCCCCCCTCCAGGCGCGCCCATGTGGGTTGTGCCCACCTGGTGGCCCCGCAGACCCTGACTCTGACTCTATAAAATCCTATTTTTGGAGAAAAAATCAGGGAGAAAGAATTATTGCGTTTCACGATACGGAGCCGCCGCCACCTCCTGTTCTTCGTTGGGAGGCCAGATCTGGAGCCTGTTTGGGGCTCCGGAGAGGGGGATCTTCGATCTTCGTCATCACCAACCCTTCTCCATCGCCAATTCCATGATGCTCCCCATCAGGAGTGAGTAATTCCTTCATAGGCTCGCTGGTCGGTGAGGAGTTGGATGAGATTCAACATGTAATCGAGTTAGTTTTGTTAGGGCTTGATCCCTAGTATCCATTATGTTCTGAGATTGATGTTGTTTATGACTTTGCCATGCTTAATGCTTGTCACTTTGGGCCCGGGTGCCATGATTTCAGATCTGAACTGTTTATGTTATCACCATTATATCTATGTTCTAGATCCGATCTTGCAAGTCATATTCACCTATTACGCGTTATGATCCGTAAACCCCGGTGTGATAGTAATCGGGATACTTTCCGGTGATGACCGTAGTTTGAGGAGTTCATTCACTATGTGTTAATGCTTTGTTCCGGTTCTCTATTAAAAGGAGGCCTTAATATCCCTTAGTTTCCTTATGGACCCCGCTGCCATGGGAGGGTAGGACAAAAGATGTCATGCAAGTTCTTTCCATAAGCATGTATGACTACTTACGGAATACATGCCTACATTATATTTATGAACTGGAGCTAGTGCCGTATCGCCCTAGGTTATGACTGTTATATGATGAATATCATCCAACGAATTCACCGATCCAATGCCTATGAATTTTCCATACATTGTTCTTGCTAAGTTACTACTACTGCTGCTGTTACTGTTACAACTGCTACAAAATCATTGCTATCACTGTTATCGTTACTATCATTACTGCTATCAAAATTATCATATTACTGTGCTACTGATCGTATTGTTGCAGATAATCAATCTCCACGTGTGGTTGAATTGACAACTCAGCTGCTAATACTTACAAGTATTCTTTGGCTCCCCTTGTGTCGAATATATAAATTTGGGTTGAATACTCTACCCTCGAAAACTGTTGCGATCCCTATACTAGTGGGTTATCAAGAGTAGGATAGTCTTCACCAAGAGTGTTGTGAAGAATAAACATGTATCGATAGAGACGTTCATCATAGGTAAGCATAGTTGAGGATATGGTAGGACGATCATCAAAGAAACCATGGGCGAAATAAATGGTAAGACCATTTTGACATTTTATCTTGCGCCCGACAAGATTTTTCAGGGCCCCAGCATTGTCTTCAGAAGTCAATGTTTTTCTGCTGGAGACCCGACCCTGCAAGAGAAGTTAATTCTTATTAACCACCCGCATCTAGAGGGGTGGCTTAGAAGCAATGAGTCTAAGTGCAACATCTGAGAATTTTGGCTTTGAAGCCCTAGAAAATAGTTTCGTGAGAGGTGAATAGTACTCAAATGAATAAGCATAAAAGTTCTTTGATTTGTGAACATAGTGGTTCGAATAAACATGCTCATATTCATGAGCCTGATGATAGTTTCCCTGCAAAACATTGGCATTACGGTGACCATATGAGGTCCTCGGTCTGCATGAAGCCTTTGGGCCATATGAAGCCTTTGGTCTGGGGTTTATCTTCTTCCCTGGTGGTGTCATGATGACATTCACGGGAAGCTTCTCAAGACGACTTTTAGGAACCCAGATCTTCTTCATAGGGGACCCATTCCTGCAATTAGTTCCAATAAACCTGGCAAATACTTCACCATTCTGGTTTTTGAACAGTTTATAGTTAGAGTCAAATGACTCATCAATGATGATAGGATTATCACAGTTAAAACCAGATAAGGCGGATGGATCCACTGAAGGGCCCTTTGCAGTAACCCATGTGGCTTTGGGGTGCTGCTTAGGCTTCCAGTAGGACCCATCAACGTTCATGTTCCTCTCGAAACCAACACCCTCTTTCCTAGGGTTTCGGTTCACTATCTGCTTTTTGAGGACATCGCACAGAGTCTGATGCCCTTTGAGGCTTTTGTACAAGCCTGTTTCAAGAAATGTCTTCAACCTGGTGTTTTGATCAGCAATAGTAGTGGCATCCTCAGAAGAGGGGTTAGTTACCACATCAGCAGTTGAAGATATTGCAATCTTAGAAGCATTTGAACATTCAGCTGTAGAGATAGCATTATCACACTCAAGACATTTTAAGCAAGGTGGCACAAACTCTTCCTAAGAGGTTCTGATCTGTTGAGCGAGTAGTGAGTCATTTTTCTTTCAAAGATCATCATGAGACGCTCTCAGTTTTTCTAGATCTTGCGTCCTTTGAAGATAATCATAGGAAAGCTTCTCATGATCAGCTGAGAGGGTTTCATGACGACTTTCAAGTTCCTCATACTTAACTCGAAGATTTTTTATGTCTTTGATTAAGGACTGAGTTCGATTCATTTCCTCGTCCAAGAGGTCATCGCTTTTGTCTAACAGTTTTTGAATCTTTTCCATAGAAGTTTGTTGCTCAGTTGCAATTTTAGCAAGTGTCTTATAGCTGGGTTTGGATTCACATTCAGAGTCATCTTCACTAGAGGTCTGAAAGTAAGCATCACGAGAGTTTTCCTTTGCACCTCTAGCCATGAAGCAGTAGGTAGGAGCAGAGTCGTCGTCATCATTGGCTTCAGCGTCCGCGACGTGACCATTATCTTCAGTGCTGAAGATGGACTTGGCTACGAAAGCTGAAGCTAGAGCCAGGCTTGCAACGCCTGAATCAGACTCCTCCTCCGACTCCACCTCTGCCTCCCCAGAAGCAGACTCCTCCTCTGAATCTATTTCCTTGCCGATGAAAGCATGAGCCTTGCCAGATGAGCTATTCTTGTGAGATGAAGACTTTGAGGATTTCTTCTTCTTATTTTCGTCAGTCATATTCCTTGCTCTACTTCTTTTTCTTGGCTTCCTTTTCCCATTGAGGACATTCAGATATGTAATGGCCTGGTTTCTTGCATTTGTGGCAGGTTCTCTTTTTGTAGTCACGAGTGGAAGCCTCAGCATTCTTGGAGCTGGATTTTGAAGACTTTTCGAAGCGATTATTCTTGGAGAACTTTTGAAATTTTCTCACAAGCATTGCAAGCTTCTTGCCAAGATCTTTAGGATCACCAGAACTGCAATCAGAGTCTTCAGATGAGGAAATAGCCTTTGCCTTCAAAGCACGGGATTGCCCATAGTTAGGGCCATAGATATCTCTCTTCTCAGATAGCTGGAACTCATGTGTATTGAGCCTCTCAAGTATATCAGACGGATCAAGATCCTTGAAGTCTGGACGTTCTTGGATCATCAGTGATAGGGTGTCAAATGAGCTGTCAAGCGATCTCAATAGCTTCTTCACAACTTCATGCTTAGTGATCTCAGTGGCGCCAAGTGCGCGAAGCTCATTTGTGATATCAGTAAGACGGTCGAAGGTGAGCTGGACATTCTCATTGTCAAGCCTCTTGAAGCGGTTGAAGAGATTGCGAAGAACATCGATTCTCGAGTCTCTCTGAGTTGAGACGCCTTCGTTGACCTTGGACAGCCAGTCCCAGACTAGCTTCGCAGACTCCAGAGCACTCACATGGCCATACTGCCCTTTGGTCAGATGACCACAGATGATGTTCTTTGCAGTTGAGTCTAGTTGTGCGAACCTCTTGATATCAGCAGCGGTGACACCTTCACCGACTTTGGGAAGTGTCAGCCTTGAAGACATACCAGAGGTCATTGTCAATGGCTTCAAGATGCATGCGCATCTTATTCTTCCAGTAGGGGTAATCAGTGCCATCGAAGACCGGGCATGCAGCGGAGACTTTGATTATCCATGCAGTCAACATAGCTAAAACTTCAGGTGGTTAAACCGAATCACACAGAACAAGGGAGCACCTTGCTCTGATACCAATTGAAAGTGCTAGTTATCTACTACAGGGGGTGAATAGGCGATTTTTACGAAAGTCTTCGAAACAGCCAAGTATACAAAGACAAATGAGATAAACAGAGATCTAAACAATACAGCGGAAGATGTACTACACTAGCAATACAATAGTCAAGGTACAATATAGAGAAAGCACGAAGACCAGTAGCAGCTAGGTAGAGCCGATCAGAATAGGAAGACAGAATGAAGCCAAATATGCAATAAGGGGTGAATGTCTTCACACAGTAAATTCAACGAGAGCAGGCAAGCAATGACTTCACGAAGCTAAACAGTAAGTGAGGGGTGAAGTGATAGAACCAGTTGCTTGACGAAGACAAGGATTTGTTAGACCAGTTCCAGTTGCTGTGACAACTGTACGTCTGGTTAGGGAGGCTGAGATTGAACTCAGGAGACCACGTCTTCACCTTATTCCCCTTGAGCTAAGGTCACTTAGTCCTCGCCCAATCACTCAGGTAAGTCTTCAAGGTAGACTTCCAAACCTTCAGAGACTTCGTTCACCGGCAATCCACAATGACTCTTGGATGCGCAGAACACGACGCCTAACCGACTAGAAGATCACAGTCTTCAAGTGTAATAAGTCTTTGGATCACGCGGAACAGAAAGACTTTAGTGATGCCAAACACTCTTTGGGCTTTGGGTGTTTTGGGTTTTGTCCTCGCAAGGATTCTCTCTCAAAGGCTTTGGAGGTGGGTTGCTCTCAAACGATAAAATCCGTGCACTAACTCTGAGCAGCCACCAATTTATGGTGGAAGGGGGTGGCTATTTATAGCTAGGGGCAACCCAACATGATATGTCCGAAATGACCCTGGGTCATTGGGGAACCGACACGTGTCCAACGGTCGGAGTTCAAACACACGCGGCGGCTTGACTTGGGCTACAAGTAAAGCTGACTTATCCAACTCAGGATAAGATTTTCCCTCATTGTCTTCGCTCGAAGACATAGGATTTTGGTTGAGCATCACGTTAGTTTTCTGACTTTGTTCACTTGGACCCCACTTGACAGTTCAGTGGTTCCTATGACTCAGGAAAGAAGAAAATGAAACTACGAAAAAAAACTATGTCTTCGCACTCCATTGTCTTCAAGCGAATGCCTTCACGCATCATTATCTTCGATGTGAATGTCTTCGCGAACCACCAATGTCTTCATACATTTTTAGGGGTGATCTTCGATGGGTAAACCGAATGAATAGAGACTTCTACCTGTGTTCTCATGTGAATCTCACAAACACATTAGTCCCTCAACCAAGTTTGTCGTCAATACTCCAAAACCAACTAGGGGTGGCACTAGATGCACTTACAGTTACGAGAACAGTGATATTCCCAGGCCATCAGGGTTTAAGTCCTAGACTTGACACCAGTGCTTACATTTCCCTATATTTAGTTCAGCCCTTCTGGCGATGTGGGTTCAATGAAAAGAGACGATCCCGTTAACTACGAAGGCGTCTGTGGCGAGTTTGGCAATCTCAAGATGATATGTCATCTCAGTCCATCAGATGTGCTCATAGTGGTAGGGTGTGCATCATAGGGTTGGGTGTATGTGCGTATGTATGGGCGTATGCATTTATGTTATGTTAAAAAATGAATTGCTTCCACTGAAATTCTAGTTTGCTTCGCATGGATCTGAAATTTGTTTCTATCTAATTTAAACCAAAAATTGTTTGAGATGGTTTATGGACACACGGTAAATTTATGTTTCCAACTATCAAGGCTTGAGTATCAGAGTTTAATCAAATTTGCTTCAATGTTTGTTCTAGATGCAACAACTTTAAGCTTCCGTCGACTGAAAAATGAGCTTCCCTAGTTAATGAAATTTGATTCAGTTTCATAGAATTTTGTGGAATGCATTCAACACAACAGATTTAAGCTTTCCTGTTATAACAGATTTTAGTGTATGATATATCTATACCAATATAAAAAGACCCAAAGGGGCAGATCCAATTAATCTCGGCCATTAAATCATGTCAATCCAACGACCTAGACTGCTTCAATGTCGAGCGCTCAACACGTTTAGCGTGCAGTTAATTTCATGCCAAATATAGTGCTAATCACATAATTACATGCAAATAATATCCTACATAATATCTGCATGCACTTAATATACTTCCAAATTAACGTGCATTGCACGTACATATTGACTAGTTTCTTCAAAAGCATCATGAAATTGATTCCATGTACTAGAGAACTTGCTTCAAACGAAATAGTAACTTGTTTCCATTGAAAAGATTATTTTCCTTTTAGTTACTTTCAACATGACACATGCTTATAATGAACTAGAATGAGTTTCCACTAAAATAAAAGTTGCATCTATCACAAGGATAAATTGCTTCTTATGAAGAAACAACACATATATGTAATTTATATTTTTCATTGCTTGCGTTAATTGGTTTCTAATCTGTCCATGATGTATCGCTTCAAGCTGGGGTAGTGAGCACGAGCACCGATTGACGGAGTCGATTCGGCGAATCTCGGATAGTGGGTCCCGAGCTGATAGCCTAGATGCGATGATAATAGTAGACACGAGGTTTTACCCAAGTTCCGGCTCTCTCGGAGAGATAATACCTTACATCCTGCTTTTGTTTGTATTGATTGTGGATGGAGTACAGAGTACATGTTTATCTACCACGAGATTGTCTATGATTCTCTATGTGTCATACCCTTCGGTTTATATAGATACCATCGGGTCTAGGGTTAGAGATATGTCGGCTACGTATATGATAGACCCTGGCGTAGTCGACTTCTAAGTCTTGAAGTATGCGCCAAGTTTTTGGGAACCTTCCTTGTACACGTCGTGGGTCTTCTAGATATGGCCCATTAGTGAACCGTCATGGGGGTCCTCGGCTTGGCCCACCTATCCGGGAGACGACATGATGAATACACCCTGATACATGACACCATCAGTAGCCCCTGAACCGGTCTTCAAGTCAGGGATGCTCCCTCGGTTCTTCGAACTGCTCCTCGTCTTCAATCATTAGTCTTGAAAGTTGGTTCAACAAATCTTCCCATCTTCAATCTCGAGGATCACCGAGGTGTATTCGAAGAGTTCACATGTCGGGCATCCGAGGAGCCATGTCCAGGTTCCCTTAGTCCTTATTAGATGCTTCATTATGTTCACCCGGGTCAGAGTTTTCCTCGCGCGACAGTGCCTTAGCCTCGAAGTGTTCCTACACTAAGACCAAGTTGACAGACCAGTCATTCTCTAACAGCCCTGACCGATTCCATTCGTCCTCCGACGCGACGGTGACGTGCCGTCATTTCGACGATCATCATTACGTATGAGCGTGGCTTGAGGCCCAACTATTAACACGTCCCATCAGTAAAGGATATCGTGCCCCGATATATGTGGTAATTTAATTAAGCAACCCCTCGATTCTTGCGCCTAGTTAACACTCGACGTCCGGTAAACTAGTGAAATTACGGCCACGCAACGCATCTTACCCTGTAGTCGTTTCGTGTTCTAATACGCCTATCAAAGGCTAAGGCTGAGAGAGATCCAGGTTTACGCTCTCAATCTTTAAGCCCTCATCTTCTTCCCCGAGCTCATGTGCTAACAAGCTTTCCAGCGCTCGAGCCGAGAAAACCCCGCCGCTCCTCTTTCAGTTTTCTTCAGCCATGGCCGGAGAAGGGATCTAGGCGAAGCCCCCAAAGGGCAGCAAAAAGGTTGTTGTCGAGGCCTCGAAGCCCCCCCCCCCCCCACACCCCCCAGCATAAGGGGACTATGGAGATATTTCCACGGTTACCAAGAGCATCGTTGACATGCTTCGAGAGCTCGGATTGCTATGAAAACATCAATGTAAATCATTTTCTGCTCAAGTTATGCTCGTACATAGAGATAAGGGAAAACTTACCACAAAGCGGACAATCGGCATCGACTTCGTCCGTCTACCCTCTCCGACGAGCTTGTTCCATTGGCCATCCGATCAGTTCACACAATATGTCCTTGGGGTTAAATGCATGCGGGTTTAGTTGAGTACGAGCAATGGAATGAAATCACACGAAACAGCGGCTGAGTGCTTCCGTATCAAAAGGTCACGGGCCAAGGCAAGCGTATGCTTTTACCTAGTGGAGCGAGCGTCGTAGGTTTACCAACCAATGGACTCACCCGCCCTCACCGCTAACCCAAGCCACTGGCACCAACACGGGAGCACCCTCAGACAACGTCGGGGTACACAAGGAGGGAGCCACACAGTTCAAACACCAGAGCCAGCATACACATTACCCAGCGAAACACCCCCAAAGCATACAAACCGTCTACCCCAGAGAAGTACGAAAGGAACACAGCTTCATGCGGACACCGGCCGTACAAAACCAACAAGACAGAACAAACACAGCTCCACGCAGACACTGGTCGAATAGAACTAGCCGGACGGATAGGCAGGAACCAAATGAAAATAGCCGGGAACGAACCAAAAGGAATGAACCCACCTTATCTGACTAGCAAGGCGCCATCTCCGCAACGTCTCCCAACGCGCCAGCCCGAAGAACCAGCCGGGTGGGGTCCAAGAAAGACGCACGAGCAACCCAACACGTGCACGCACAACTGGGCAGACGCCGCCACACAAGTGAATGAAACGGCACACGCAGGTCGAGGGCAACGTGCGGCATACGAATGGTCACACGGGAGCCCCAGGGCCATGCGTCGTGGACCTCGAGGACACCGGCTCGGTGAGGAATGCCCGGGCCCAATCGAGCGCGGGGAGGATGCTAGGCAGGCATCGACGCAAGGCGCGCGCGAGCGAGGATGACAACTCCGGCATCCTTTATACGAGTAACTATACAATCGTGTGTATATAAATATTCTAGTAGATTTGCATGTGATTACCAGCCCATATTAATGTGGTTACGTAAAATACATATCTTATTTGGTAAATATTTATTGACTTACCGAAGAAAAATAAATTTTATTTAGTAAGTTAATACTAATAGGTAGGGCATGAGGCGGTTGTTAGGGGAAACCGCTAGAGAAAACTAGAATTGGGAGAAAATAAAATCAAAACAGATAAAAAATGTAGGGAATATAGGTAAGGTTGGACGATGTATGAGTGAAAAGTAATTTTTTATTAGCTTATTTGTATATTATAAAGTATTACTACTACAATTTTATTTTACTCCCTCTGTACCAAAATACTTGTAGTTGGGGGAACTTGTATTAGTTTTCTCCAGCTACAAGTATTTCGATACATGTAGTATTTTGAGAAAAGTTCCTTCGTTTTCGACATGTCTGAAACTTGTGTCGAACGTGATGCACTGTTCCAACGGTAACACTACACGAATCGGGAGGGAAAAAATCGGGAGGAAATGTGGCAAGTTCCATGGCGTGTCTCCGGGAACCGCTCCGCCCCCGCCCCGCCCCCCACTGGCACCCGGGGCCCACGCGCCCAACGTTCGACTCACCTCGCGGTAGTAGTAGTAACCGCTCCTCCCGCACCCCACCACCACCCGCTTTTCTCTCAAGGGGAAGCCCACGCGCCGCAGTAAAACAAACAATCGACAGGGATCCCTCCCGTTCACGAAAAAAAGGAAGCTCCTCCCTCCTCCTCATCGCCGACCCGCCGCCGTCGACAGCGCGCCCGACGCGATGGCCCGCACCAAGCACCCGGCCGTGAGGAAGGCCAAGGTGCCTCCCAAGAAGAAGCTCGGGCCGCGCCCCTCGGGCGGGACGCAGCGGCGGCAGGAGACAGGTCAGCCCGTCCGTCCCTCCTTCCTTCCCCCATCTCCTTCCCTTCGAGCGAATGCCGCCGCCTTTTTGTGGCAGAGCGAATGCCGCCGCCTTCTCTGGCCTCCCTCTTCTCTTCCTTCTTCTTCTCCTTCTCTGGAGCCTTGTACGGCTCCACGGCCAACATGGCCGTCAGTAAGGCCGTCCTGGGCCCTCGGGCAGTGGGGCGGGGCTGTCGATTCGCTTCGCTTTCTTCAGCCAGCTCTGCGGATGGAAGGAAGGGGAGTTAAGTACTCTGTCAAAAAGGAATATCCGAACATAAGGGTAAAACTTATCATACCTCACGAGGGGAGTTTGCGGTGTCGAGACCGATGTCTTCCTCCTCGGCCGGCCATTCCTTCTGCGGCTTGAACATCACCTTTCACAACTTGGCGTGGGAAAGTGCGGTAGAAACTGAGCACGGTGGCGAGGTCTTCGGGCTTGTAGGCCCACATGGGGGAGGTCCGGTCCTGAAAGGGCGGGATGCGGCGGCGAAGCATGATCAGAATCACGTTGGTCAGTTCGGCCCCCTGCTCTATTATCCAGGATATCCGGTTCTGCAGCAACGCCACCTCCTTGGTTGACCCCCAGTCGAGGCCCTTTTTGGTCCATGAGACCAGCCTTGTGGGGGGGATCTAAAAGCAGGAATCGCCGCCCAATCTGTGTTTCGTGGCTCTGTGATGTAGAACCACTCTTTCTGCCAGATCTTGACAGTTTCGATGAAGGTGCCTTCTGGCCACTCCACCTGGGGGAGTTTGCTGATCATCGCCCCCCCCCCCCGGTAGTCCGCCTGCTGGTCGTCAACGATCTTCGGCTTGACGTTGAACACTTTCAACTACAGGCCGAAGTGTGTCCGGACCCGAAGAAAGGCCTCGCAAATGATGATGAAGGCCGAGATGTGCAGAAAAGAATTCGAGGCGAGATCGTGGAAATCTAACCCGTAGAAAAACATCAACCCCCTGACGAAGGGGTGGAGGGGAAATCCCAGTCCCCGGAGGAAATGAGGGAGGAACACCACCCTCTCCCCTGGCCTCGGCGTGGGGATGACTTGACCCGCCTCTGGAGCGCGGTGGGCGACATCAGCGGGAAGGTAGCCTGTGCTTTTCAGCTCTTGGATGGCGTCCTCGATGATGATGGAGGCCTCCCACTTGCCCTTGGACCCGGAGCCGGCCATGGCTGGATTGAGGAGATGGCTGGATGGGTTCTTGGAGGGCAGAACAAATCTGGGCGCTGGAGCTCAGAAGATTGGGAAGGCAATGGCGTAGGGGGAAGAGAGAGCGTGCCGAGGAAATGGTATCTGCTCCCCTTTTATGGGCTACGGAGAGGCCAAGAGTCCTTTTACTGCGCCGGCGGCCTCGGCACTTCCCAATATAATCACGCCGTTATGCGCGCATGGGATAGCACAAATCATTGATCATATCCCTTAAAAACAGGGCACGATCTCCTATTGATGGGACGTGCCAATGGAGAAACCGCCTCGAACCGCGAATCAAGTTTTCGTAACTGGCTTGTGGCTGTGACCGGTTGTGACCCTTCGGCAAAAGTTGTCAAATAGAGGTACTATTCACACTCGGACGGCTGGCTTTCGGTGCTAAGTTACTTCTACACTTCGGAAGCTATGATGTGGCCCAAGGGACATGTGGCCAGAAATGATCAAGGCGACTGCAGAAGGGAAGGAATTGGTCCACAAAGCCAATGATGTCCGTACATACCTCGGCTTCGAAGACTAGTTCAGGGGCTACTGAGGATGTCCCGGACTAAGGGGTCCTCGGGCCGCCGGCCTATCTCTCATGGGCCGGACTGGTGGGCCACTCTTGATTCATCAATGGAAGGCCGGGCTGCAGGCGACCCCTTGCTATGGAAGGAAATCTCCGAAGACTTGACGTATTCTCCAAGTCTTGTTAGCGAAATCAGCATGTTTATCCCCGGATGGTGATCATCCATATGTAACCCTAAGTACTCCTGGTGTCTATATAAACCAGAGGGTTAGACCGTACAAAGAGAGAACCATTACTGCCATACCCACCTAGGGTTTAGTTCATCCGATCTCGGGGTAGATCAACTCTGTAATTGTCATACACATACATCAATACAATCAAGCAGGACGTAGGGTTTTACCTCCTCGAGAGGGCCCGAACCTGGGTAAACGATGTCTCTATGTTCCCTGTTACCCATCGATCCAAGATCCACAGCTCGGGACCCCCTGCCCGAGATCCGCCGGTTTTGACACCGACACAAGGCGAGAGTATAACTTACCTAGTGGAGCAAGCGTTGTAGGTTTACGAGCCAATGGACTCACCCGCCCTCACCGCTAACCCATGACACTGGCACCAACTGGGGAGCACCGCCAGACAACGTGGGGGTACACAAGGAGGGAGCCACACAGTTCAAACACGAGAGCCAGCAGGCACGTTACCCAGAAACACCCCCCAAAGCATACAAACCGTCTACTCCAGAGAAGTATGAAACAAACATAGCTTCATTCGGACACCGGCCGGACAAAACCAACAAGACAGAACGAACACAGCTCCACGCAGGCGCTAACCGAATAGAACTAGCCGGACGAGTAGGCAGGAGCCAAATGAAAATAGCCGGGCACGAACCAAAAATGAATGAACCCACCTTATCCGACCAGCAAGACACCGTCTCCGCAACGTCTCCCAACGTGCCGGCCTGAAGAACCAGCCGGGTGGGGGCCAAAAAAGACGCACGAGCAACCCGACATGCGCAGGCACAACTGGGCAGACGCCGCCACACAAGCAAATGAAACGGCACATGCAGGTCGAGGGCAACGTGCGGCATACGAACGGCCCCGCGGGAGCCCCAGGGCCACACGTCGTGGACCTCGAGGACACCGGCTCGGTGAGGAACGTCCGGGCCCGATCGAGCGCGGGGAGGATGCTAGGCAGGCATCGGCTCGAGACGCGCACGAGCGAGGATGACTACTCCAGCATCCTTTATACGAGTAATTATACAATCGTGGGTATATAAATATTCTAGTAGATTAGCATGTGATTACTGGCCCATATTAATGTGGGTGCGTAAAATACATATCTTATGCGAACCAACCTGTGGTTGGATGGTTAGAGAGACTGTGGTATCCCCAGCCCACCAGGGTTCAAATCCTGGTGCTCGCATTTATTTCTGAATTTATTTCAGGATTTCCGGCGATGCGCATTCAGTGAGAGGAGACGTTCCCGTCGACGACGAGGTGCCTACGGTGACTTCGTAAATTTCAAGATGATATGCCGGCTCAGTCTTTCGGAGGTGCTCATAGGGGTAGGGTGTGCATGTGTGCGTTCATAGGGGTAAGTGTATGCGCGTGTATATGAGCGCTTGCGTCTGTACTGTGATCAGAAAAATACATATCTTATTTGGTAAATATTTATTGACTTATCAAAGAAAAATAAATTTTATTTGGTAAGTAAATAATAGTTGAGGCAATGAGGTGGTTGTCAGGGTAAACCAAAGGAGAAAATAAAATCAAAACAGATATAAAAAAATTAAGGGAATATAGGTAAGGTTGGACGATATACAAGTGAAAAGTAATATTTTTATTCGCTTATTATAAAAGTGTACTCACTCCGTCTCAAAATAAGTGTCTTAGGTTTAGTACAAAATAAGTGTCTTAGGTTTAGTATAAATTTGTATTATAGCCAGTACAAAGTTGAGACATTTATTTTGGGACGGAGGGAGTATTATATACTGTAGCCCCCCACCCAAATATACTGTAGTTTCCCCCATTTTTTTTTTTTTAAGTTCCTTCGTTTTCGCCATGTCTGCAACTAGTGTCGAACGCGAGGCACTATTCCAACGGTACACTAGAGAGGACGAATCGGGAGGAAATGTGGCAAGTTGCATCGCGTGTCTCCGGGAACCGCTCCGGCCCCACCCCGCCTCCCACTGCCGCCCCGGGCCCACGCACCCAACGTTCGACTCGCCTCGCGCTAGTAGTAGTAACCGCTCCTCCCGCACCCCACCACCACCCGCTTTTCTCTCCAGGGGAAGCCCACGCGCCGCAGTAAACACAAACAATCGCGAAAAAAAGGAAACTCTTCCCTCCCCCTCCTCCTCCTCGCCGACCCGCCGCCGTCGACAGCGCGCCCCGACGCGATGGCCCGCACCAAGCACCCGGCCGTCAGGAAGACCAAGGCGCCGCCCAAGAAGAAGCTCGGGCCCCGCCCCTCGGCCGGGACGCAGCGGCGGCAGGAGACAGGTCAGCCCGTCCATCCTCCCTTCCTTCCTTCCCCCCATCTCCCCCCTCTCGACCGAATGCCGTCGCCTTGTTTGTTGCGGCACAGAGGTGCCCGCCCGTGATGCTAACGAGTTCTTCCTCTCCTTTTGCAGATGGCGCGGGCACGTCGGCGACTCCGGTGCGCGGGTCGCTTCCCTTTCGTTTCGTCTTGTTTTCTGTTTTTTGGTCTGACTTGCTCGTCACCTGTTCGACGGAATGCAGAGGCGAGCCGGGCGGGCGGCGGCCCCAGGGGCGGCTGAAGGTGCGGCCTTCCTTGCGCTTTTCGGTTTTCCGGCACGTGTT
Organism: Thinopyrum elongatum; assembly: GCA_011799875.1. Classification (NCBI taxonomy): domain Eukaryota; kingdom Viridiplantae; phylum Streptophyta; class Magnoliopsida; order Poales; family Poaceae; genus Thinopyrum; species Thinopyrum elongatum. The sequence continues at coordinate 418,931,297 of CM022297.1, read as the reverse complement.
TAGGGCCATTTCCGTCTTGTTTGGGGGTGGGTGAGGCGGGGGCTTGTTTTTTTCCTCCCCCTTCGTTGTTGCGCACATTTCTCGGGAATGCTTCCAGGAGCGGTTGCAGTTCTTTGACCTTAGGGGGAGGGCTGGATCGGCAGTTTTCTTCGCTTCCTTGGTCCAGATTTTAGTTTATCTTGTACAGTAGCAAGATGATGGATGGGGACTTGTTTTTTCTTTCCCCTTCCTTGTTCCGGACATTTCTTTGGAGCAATTTTTATGCATTTCCCAGTATTATCCTCCTCCCTTAGAGGGGAGGGGATCGGCAGTTTTCTTTGCTTCATTGGTCCAGATTTTAGTTTATCTTGTACAGTAGCAAGACGATGGATGTGACACAAAGTTCTCAGTTTGGGGGTTGCGCTCTTCCGGGCAGTTGTTATTTTGGTCTGTGACTGACTCGTATCTATTCTTGTGGGAGCAGGGGCAGCTGGGCAACCCAAGCAGAGGAAGCCACACCGGTTCAGGCCAGGCACGGTGGCACTGCGGGAGATCAGGAAGTACCAGAAGTCGGTCGACTTTCTCATCCCGTTTGCACCATTTGTCCGTCTGGTGGGCACCCCTCTGTCATATCCTCTCGCTCTCTCTACAAACGATCTGCAGTGCAGAGTGTAATTGGAATCTTTTGTTGCTGACAAATTTGCAGATCAAGGAGGTCACCGACTTCTTCTGTCCTGAAATCAGCCGCTGGACTCCCCAAGCGCTCGTCGCAATTCAAGAGGTCAGTGCTGAAACCTGGCATGTACTATTAGATCTGATGGTTTGATTAGAGTACTATAATTTAGATGAATTCAAGATCCGAGAACCATCAACTGTGGGGTAGATACATTTATCGCCTTAATTCATAGTTTCTGAATGCTCTGGTATTAATTCAGTTTGATATATTTATTTAGCAGCATGGTATTAATTCAGTTTCTGAATGCTTGTGGGCATCTGGTTGTTTGGTCAAGATATACAATCTTGCAACATGATCCTGCCCACACACTCAAAACCGAACTATTGGTTTGTGCACATCTGGTTGTTTGGTCAAGAAGGCATTTCTGAACATCTGGTTATTTGATCATTTCGCTTATGGAATTTAGGGTGTAACTGAGAGGTGAGCAAGTGGTAGTGACCAGAGCTACGTTCAATTTTGATTCACGAAGAGGATCGTGCGATCCAGAAAATTGCATGTTATGGTTATGTGTCCGAAAGCCAAATGATTATCTCTATATCCAGTACATGCTTATGTGTCCGAAAGCCAAATGATTATCTCTATATCCAGTACAACAACAAAAAGTACTTTAGAACCATTCAAGTTTATTGTGCATTTATACAAGATTGTTGTTTGCACAATAGACTTACTTTAGTCCCCTCTTGCCAGAAATGCCTTCTTCTGCACAACGAGCAAAAATAACATAAAGTTGACTATACTCGGTGTGGCCTAAGAAATGAGTTGAATGTCCTAATTGTACTTTCAGTCACTGGCCTGTGTGAATTGACACCCTTTTCCTTTCCCTCTGCAGGCTGCAGAGTATCACCTCGTCGACGTATTTGAAAGGGCAAATCACTGTGCCATCCATGCAAAGCGTGTTACCGTCAGTAAGTTGTCACTGAATGAAAACTTCCTTTGTTTTACAATATTATGCAGAAGGAAACATGCCAGTTATGAAAGCGTTTCAATTTGATGTGATATCTAGTTTCGATGTTGTTTCAAGTTGCAAGAATTCTAATGATTAATGATAGGATCCACAATTGTTATATTTCCTCAGCTCCTCATATCTGTTGTCAACAAACAAACTTGTCAAACAATTCATTAAGAAAATGAAGATGTCAAACAAACAGTATGTAAACTGCATATTAGATATCAAACCTGGTTACTATAGCAGGAAATTCTGGGTTGATTACCTATTTATTTCTTATATGAAGGATAAACATTGTATCAAATCAGAATTTTATTTGTAAGTTACTTTTTTGTTTCCTCGTAAAACTTGGAAACTGTTTTACTGTGACAAATAGATGCCACTAGAATCATCATCATGATCATCATGGCTGTTGCTTTTGTTCTAACAAATAAAATGGATGCTCCTGAACAAATATATGAAGAATAGACTAGCATGTTCTCCTGTTAACCTGACCTTTTTTTGTGCTGCTACAGTGCAAAAGGACATACAGCTCGCGAGGCGTATCGGCGGGAGGAGGCTTTGGTGATACTTCTGGAAGACGTTTTCCGCATCATAGGGTGAAAAGACTCTGGTGTTTTAGGTATTGGGGGTGCAGAGGCAATGTTGATAGTGGTCCAAAATGGGAGATGTTTTAGGTATTGGGGGTGCAGAGGCAATGTTGATAGTGGTCCAAAATGTTTGACTGTGTCGTTAGAAAGTATTGTAGGTGTATCTTCATTTAGTTAGCTGTGTCTTCGAAGTTGATCTGATTCGTTACATGGTTGGGATCATTCAACTTTTTCATTCAGGAATTGTTCCATTTGAATTGATTGTGGATATGGGATTTAAAATGACTTGGAATCGGTTGTGGATTTTCCGCATTATTGCAGGAGCAAACCAGAATTGCGCACAAGCGTTTTCATGCATGTTTTGTTTACTTCAACTTCTCGAAGAATTTTCTTTGTGAACTGCTGTGATCAGCGCCTTCGCAGTTCTAATGATGCAGTACAATGATGATCGCTGATTTCACGACTCTATAGGAAAAGAATTGGCTGTCAAATTCTCACCCAGATATCTCAGCTAAAACAGAGGTCAGGTCACACCCAACGCTCTGTCTGGCAGAAACAGCAACGAAAAGACACTTTCTTTGGGCATGGCCATACATGACGAAAAGAGGTGTTCGTCAGATAGAGACAAACATAACTTATCATGTACAAAGGAGCTCTGATAAAATTAAAACATGTACCTGGCAGATTTACACACACTGACAAAGCCTCCGAATAGACAGATCATCTGGGACATGCTAAGGGCCGCCTAGGGCTGCTTCTACAAACTCTGAACCACCGGGCTGGGACAAGCTACAACACCTCAGGCTACCAACTGTTTCTACCACAACCACGGAAAACATATGAGCGGTGTAATCTACAAAATTTACTATCGACGTCAAACAGGGGCAGAACTTGTTCTCCGGAGTTGATACTTGGGTTCTGGGGGAGGCGCGGAGGTTATCATCATGTCCAACTCCTGAAATTATCATCAAATGCAAGGCGTCAGACATGAGATGAATATAACATAATATAAGCTACTTAGCATCCAAAAGAAGTGTGAGGATATTGTTTGCTGAATTGAAGAACAAGAGTCAATTACATCATGCTGACAAAAAATTATTTACAGCCACAAAGTAATGACCAATGAAATCTCAGTATCATTGTGTTAGGCTAAAAAAGAATAGGACTACAAATATTGCTAGATATAAGTAATATCACCAGCATCATCTTTAGGTGATGTGGTTTTTAACAGATAAATGGCAGGCACCCATTGCAAGGACCAAATGGAATTGCACTCAAAATACAGAAAACACAAGCATAGATGCTCTCTGTGGTTTTCTTTTACCCGGTGCTCTGTTGCTTCACGCGTGATTATGATTTAGTGAGTACAAAGTCTAATGTATTCATTTCCAATGGTGATCTGTTTGTTAAGTGTGGTTCCTGTCAATGTTCATGATATGTGTTCATTTTACTTTCATGAAGGACTGCAATCTGTTGGGTAACTCTAGGATTGTCAATTGTATAAAGAACTGGGTTTTCATTTTTAGATTGTACGGAGGGCTACTGTGCAATTGTGAACGGGGAAGCAATTCTGTTACACCGCTAACTCGCCAAGTATAGAGACATGATTCATTGATTCAAACAAAAGTTCATTAAGATAATCTATCTATATATTCAATTCTCAGCAGCAACTCAGGTTTGACCAACCAAAGCAAATGCCGTAAGGGCGCCAAGCATCTTACTGAATTGCTACACTGCAGAGAAGGGCAATAAACTTCTACGAATTAATGCTGCAGTTCTTCGTACAAACTGCTTATTAGGAATAGCATGCAGTGCTGAAATCACTCGCATTGTTAACTAATAAGAACCACTAAGAAGCAACCGAAACAATAGAGTACAACATGTGTGCTCGCAACTATATATCTTATATAGACAAACCCCACTACAAGTCATTAAATAGCAGTTTTTCTGCTTCCGTATCATTAAAATTGTTGTAGCCATGCGCATATCAAGTTCACCATGCAAAACATCGACATGCTTAGCCTAAGTACAGCAGTCAATACATTCAGTAGGGTATATTCAATTAAATAAGATGCTCAAGAACTTCATAAGAGTTTCCTCTAAATTCGAATGACCAGCTGCTTATATTTCCAAAAATTACTGAGTTCAAGCTAACAAAACTATCCCCATTCAGTTGGTTTATATACATTATGGTATGTTTGGCCTTGTAAAAAAAGTGTAGCACAAAGTCAATGCCAAAACTTAGTTAGTGTAAGCAAGAAAAATAACTTTGAGACTTCACTTTCATTACATAGCCTCCAATAGATAATTGAACATCAAAAACAAACAATGAGATCACTGCATGTGTCTGTCAGCATGGTAACTAACATAGTTTTCTCAACAATACTGGACAAAAAAAAGTAGCAATGATCATATGGGGTTCAGCAGTGACAATATAGATACAGGTCTGCAAAGCATACTAAATGAGTTGTGTGGGTGGTGGTACTATGGAATTAACTAACATGATCACATCAGTATAGTGCACTTATTACACATGATATTATTGAGCCCAAGTAAAAAGAAGTTGAACGATCGACTAGTGTGAAACAAAATAGCTTACTGCCTGAATAAAAACATTGTTATAATAACCTGGGTTCACTACAATGCATAGTGGAATGCTGTAGTTAAATATCCCCTCCACCAAAAAGAAGGGGCGAAAAGTAACAGTGTTGCAGTAACAGAAGACAAAGTACCTTCTGCTTCTTCAACCTCTCGTTCTCCTCTTCTAGACGAGACACCTTGTTTTCAAGCTCATTAGTGTAAGCCTGCCAAGTAGAATGCACTAGGTTATTGCTATATTTTTATTAATAGAGTAGAATGACATGGAATGAGAATAAGTCAATAGGCTACTCCAGTGGCATAGTCGTTTCTTTTTACTCTGCATATAAGTTTTGTCTGAAGTCAAACTTTATAAATTTTGACCAACTTTGTAGGAAAAAAATATCAACATTCGCAATACAAAATCAATATCATTAGATGCATCATGAAATTAATTTCATACTGTATAACTTTAGTATTGTCAATGTTGATATTTTTTATATAAATTTTCTCAAACTTTATGAAGTTTGACTTCAAACAAATCTTATATGCGAAGTAAAAGAAACGGAAGGGAGTACCTAATGATACTCTTGCAATTTGAGACTAAAAAATGTAATACAAATACTTAAATCGATACATTCAACAATAACTTTTCACAAAGTTTTGATGCTGCAATGATAACATTATAACAGGGCATAACCAATGCGTAGGAAAACAGGAATAGACAGGACAATAGCTGTAGACCTGCTTCCTCGCTCTGGACCGTGCAGCTGATTCCCTGTTTTTTATCATTCTCTTCTGCCTTCTTTCTACGACTTTATCAGTTACACCATCTGAGGCACCACGCTTGCGCCTAGGTGTCTGAGGATCAGAAAGTGCATCGAGCATTGGTGACGTAATCTGGCCATCCGGGTAAATTGGTTCCATGATAGCACCTGTAGCAACAGACAATGGCTGAGGACCCAAATGACTTGCCATGAAAGGACCTGCCATGCTTGGATGCTGGGGCTCCAGGTACTGCTGTAACCAATGCGCTCCGGGGTTCAAACTGGGCGCAGCAGCCGCAATTACACTGCTCCCAACCGCACCCATGTTAGCTGGCAAGTCAATTGGATCCTTCAAATGCCCTTCAGCGACAACTCCAGCTTTCACCAGGAAATCCTCAAGTGTCATCTCCCCAAAGGTCGGCTGCCTCTCCCGCCTCTGCCGGCTACCCTCCTCACCACTTCTCTTCGGCGAATCTTGGATGCCCTTCCACACCTCGTCCACCGTCTTCTTGCTCAGCTCCGGAGGCATCGTGATGCTTCCCTGGCGAAGCAGGCCCGGGGCCGGCTCAGACTGGCCGGCGAAGCCACCGACAGGATCCACGCCGTCAGGAAACACGCTCTTGAGCAGCTCGTCGAGGTTCATACTAAGCAAAGGCTCTGTCAGCTGGCTCTGCACCTCATCGAGGGTAAGGCTGTACATGGAACCTTGCCTCGCCAGGCCCTGCGCCTGCCCGCGCTGCCCCGGGCCAGCATAGCCGCCGCCACTGCCGCCTCCTGCCTGCGACTGGGACGCCATTGCCTGAATCATGAACAAGCGCTCTCTTGGACTGGTCGCCCCTATGGGGACAAACACCTAGGGAACAACGATGCCCAAAGCAGCCCCCTTTCCACCGGCAAAGACCCGGTCACAAGTCGGCGAACCGCAGATCCACGAGACCGCGCACAGCTGCGGCAGCACGCGCCGGCGAACGAACCTCCTATGAGACAGTAGCGTGTTTGCATCAGACAGAATCGCACACTCGTTCATGAACAGAGTGACTTGGGAAGGAAAACACGAGCACATACAGGACGAACGCGCAAGGAACGTTAACCCAACCTCGAAGACGACGGCGACCAGCGGATTGGAGGCACGTCCGGCGACCGGATCTCCGCTGCTCCGACCTCCCAGCTGGAGTCCGCGCCGAATTGAACGGGGCACCCGCGCGATTCCCGCCCGCCTGGCGCCGGATCAAGGCCTCGCGCGGCGGTCAGAGCTTGCTGAGGCTAGCGCTTACCATTGGGGAAGGGAGGAGGAGGCGACGGCGGAGGCAGGCACGGTGGGAGTGGAAGTGGAGGAGAAGGAAGAAACTGACGGGAGGGCCCTGATGCGAAACCGTGGGCGACGGGGGAATGGGCCCACCGAGGGACGGAAATGGGCCTGGGTGTTTACGCACCTCCGCCTATCGGATAAAAAGTGCCGGATCCGGAGCGTGTCGGGTTCCAGTTTGAGCTTCCAACAAAGAAAACATTAACCATGCAAAGTGACGGTTTTTTGTCGATGCAAATGGAGCTGCTACTAGTACGATGTCGATGGATTAAACGTGGGCAAAGTAATGCACTACTCTCTTGTCCCATAATATAAGAGTGTTTTTGTCACTAGTATATAGGAAGCGATCACAATCGGCCAACCCATTGCACCCTTGCGTCGATCGCTCGGCACACACTTCCCTGGCCCACATCCAGTCCTCGTCCATGTGGGCTTGAGAGTGGTTCCGTGTACTCGTATAGACCACACACAGCACGCACTCTTGTCCCCTTTCTTCATCCTCTTCCCTCGAACAAAGCTCTCCTCTCCTATGTTGTTTTCTCCACAAACGGCTCGGGATCCCATCCGGACAGCAAACTCCATGAATCCCCCTCCCTCTCCCTGCCTCCCGTACTATGCGCTCCCTCGTGCAAGGATGCCGCGCTATTTTGCAAGCGGGAGCCATTGTCAAGCCTGAAGAAGTGTGTGAATTCTTCAGTTAACTGGCGGCACAGACGAAAGCATGTGAGAAGGCCCAAAGGCTCGCGTGGCTCGCCTAGGACGGATCTTTATTTACTCTTACTGTACCATTTCTATTGCTTGTCGTGCTATGACATTTCTACTACTTGTCTCTGAGCTATATATGCTCCCCCGCTGGCCTGTAACCCTATGATGATTTGTAAGAGCTTTGCTCCAAACAGAAACAATACCTCTTTTAGCGAATATACCTCGCATATACTCTGTACTTTCCCCTCTTCTCTCTGATTTGGGATGAACCCTGGCTTAGATCGAGATCGAGAGTGTGACAAATTGGTATCATGAGCAAGGTTCTTCCTCGGCGGCGCGGCGGATCGACGGGGCTCCCGTGATTTGCCCTCCCTTCTTTGGTGGCGACTGTCGGTGTCAAAACCGGCGGATCTCGGGTAGGGGGTCCCGAACTGTGGATCTTGGATCGATGGGGAACAAGGGACGTGGGACACGATATTTAGCCAGGTTCGGGCCCTCTCTAAGAGGTTATACCCTACGTCCTGCTTGATTGTATTGCCTGTGTATATGAGGATTACATAGTCGATCTACCTCGAGATCAGATGAACTAAACCCTAGGCTAATAGGATTATGGATGTTCTCTTGCCCTATATGGACTAAACCCTCTAGTTTATATAGACACCAGGGGTACTAGGGTTTACACATAGTCGGTTACATAGAAAGAACAAAGACGCCGAATCTTCCACCTTGACTTGGGGTACACACCAAGGCACAAAAGGTCTTCGGTCCGGATACTGCGCGGCCCAACTGTCCGGCCCACGAGAGATAGGCCGGCCAGCCAAGGACCCCCTAGTCCAGGACTCCCTCAGCGACGGCGGCGGTGATTTTGGACGGCGCAGTCAGCGGAGTGATTCGGCGTTGGCGGCGGTAGACACATTCGGTGACTGTTGTGGTTTTCTCACGGCTGATACCATAAGATGGCTAAAAGTGGGGCCAGCGAGGCTACAGTGGAGATCCAGGACGAAATTGGGCAATAGCACACGATGGTTTACCCAGGTTTGGGGTCCTCACGTGGAGGTAACACCCCTACTCCTGCATGTCTGATGTATATGGAGTGCATGTTAGGACCAAGAGTATATCGACCAGGGGGGGAGGGGTGAACGGGAGATTCAAAAATTCTTCCGAATGTTTTAAACTGATCCCAAACACAGCAGCGGAGAAAAGTTTCGGTAGATCAGAAATTGAACAAGCTATCTATTGAGGAACAAATTTATCAAGATAAGAGGCAATAATGGTTCTAGCATAGGATATCACAGGTTTGACAAAAACGATAGTAATGCAGTATGCAAACAGATATAGTAGCATGGATGAATATGGGGTAGGTACTGTGAATCAAAACACACAATGAATATGTAGAGCAATATGTGACTGTAGCAACAAAACAGATAAAGAGATAGTAGAATGATGTGCACCAAACAAAGTGAATGGAAATAACAGATACGATGAATGCGAATGATATGCAACAAACAGTGATCGATCAGGTAAACTATCGACACAGAGCACGAAAGCAAAACTGCCGAGGGTAAAGCAGTGAAGTAGATTGAACCAGTGGTGCTCGATGGCGACAGAGAGATTTGGTAGACCAGTTCGCCCTTCTGCCATAGGACTACGTCTGGTTAGAGGGGTTGTGATTTAACATAGAAGATAAAGTCTCTTCGGCCTATTATCCTTCAACTCAGAGCTGATGACTCTAGTTGATTTCACTCGTGGTAGATACTTGTCGGCGATCTCCAAACCTTCGGTCGACCTTCGCGAACCACAATCACTCTTGGTTGCTGAAGATCTAGCTCGGTGAAGACAACAACTCTTCAACACTCGAGCCGAAACCTATCCGTCTAGAGAGTGCGCAGCTCTCAAGAGTAATAGGTACAAGAACTCAACTCATAACTACTGTGATGCTCTACCACTATCTAAGTTTGGGCTCTTGATTTTTCTCTCTCAGTGGATCTTAAACTCAAATCACTCGGAGAGGGGATGCTCAGTCAATCTTCTCAGAAATCTTAAGCGGAGCAGCCAACTTACAACTTTGGAGCGGGGTGGCTATTTATAGCCACAGCCTTCCCTGATGGGAAATGACTAAATTGGACATGTAGAGCAGCCAATGGCTGAACGACACGAGTCCAACGGTCAGATTTTGAGCACAACGGTAACATTACTTGCGGAGCAAGTAATGCTAACTCCTCAGTTCAAAAGATATCTCCTGCAGCACGAAGAACAACGTCTACTGCTGCCAGGTAATCATTCGAAGCATAAAGAGATTTCTCTCGCATCTTGCATAGGTTTTGGGCTAAGCATCACAGCGGATCTAAGCATCGAGAACCTATACCCCTCTTAATAGTACGGAGGTCCTATGACTCAAATAAACAGAAGAAGAACAACGAAAAGAATACTACGTCTTCACTTTGTCTTCGACTTCCATTCGCTGCAGTCATTTTCCTTCGGACAGAATCTCTGAACCGATTGCTTCACGTCAGCAATAATTTTCGAGGGGCTAACTCCTTCACATCAATCTTCTCGCCTACATGTCTTCAAGAAATGTAGCTCATTCTTCTCTGCAGTGTAGATATTCTTCGGTGTAGTTCCTCGAACTTGACACCTTAGAAAGCATTCTCTTTGGTTTCTGCATGGACTATTTCTCTCAGTGTGCACTAGCAAACAAATCAGTCCATGCCTGTTTCTGTCAACAATCTCCAAAACACAAGAGGGCAACTATCGCACCAACAATCTCCCCCTTTTTGGACGATTATTGACAAAATAGAACACATCGAATGATAGATAAGTGAATGAAATGAATGCGAAGGATAATGAGAGACGAGAGATAATTACGAAGATGAGACCCGCTCCCCCTGAAGATATGCATCTAGTGCGCAGAAGATAAAATGGAGGGAAGCGAGATGAATCTTCATACGAGTGATATTGACATACACTACAAAAAAACTTCTGTGATGATACGTGTTTGTCACAGTAGGTCACGTTTTCTGTCATGCATGTACATCCATGACGATTTTATGACAGAATCAAGATAGTCATACATGTGATGTCGTAGAAGTGTTCCATGACAATACTAAAATTATCATCACGGAAGTGTCCACTTCCATGATGATAAATGGCGCATCATGGAAGTTCTTTCGTCAAGAGTAACCGACACGTGGCATCCACCGTAATGGGTCATTGTTAAGCTATCGGATTCTAGTTTGGATCCGATAACCCGTTAACAGTCCGGACCAATGGGGATTTTCCATGTGTAAAATTCTGATTCGGCGGAGTATCAACGTGTCTGCTCAGCGTTGGGACAGATGTCGTCCACTCATTGGACGGGATGCGCCTATGATACGTCAAAACGTGGCACGGCCCAATAGTGGCCCATTTAGGTGAAAAGGCCGGCCCGTTTGACATGGTCAAAAGGTAGCGGGCCGGCCCACGGAAAGCCTGTTAACGGCCTGTTCACATATAGCCTATTTATAGCCCGCTAACTCATGGCCCGTTATGGCCTATCCGAATTAGGCCCAGTACCGGCATCTGGGCCGTCCAATATGATTCCAGGCCGTTGTAACTTCCGGCCCATGTATGGCCCATGACGTTTGTCGGCCCATATGAGGCCCTATGTAACTCTTGGCCCATTAACGGCTCGTGGTGAAATTGGCCCATAATGAATAGTGTATCGCTTTATACCCATTAACGGCCCATTATTCCATTGGGTCCTTTCCAGCCCGTGTGATCTTTCGGCCTTCTAAGGGCCCATTTATTCTTGGGCTCATTTCCAGCATTCGATTACTTCCGGTCCATTACTGGCCTGTTCCGCTTGCGGGCCAAATTCAGCCCGTGGTTACAGCCGGCCCGTTTGTGTCCCGTTAATCCATTGGGCTATTTTCTTAGCGTCATCAAATACGGCCCGTTTAAGCCCGTTATACATATCGGCTATTAACGGCCCGTTATGATCGGGCCATAAACAGACAATTTTCACTCTAGCCCGTTTATGGCCCATATTGCGGTCCCTTATTGGTCCATGAATAGTACGACCCATAGAAGGCCCATTGATTCTAACGCCCGCACAAGGCCCATTGATCCTACGGCCCGTAGGAGGCCCATGGTCACTACATAACGGTCCGTGGTTATTACGGCCTAGTTTAAAAAAATATTTTATTGTTGCCACTAGCAAACCGCGGAAAAAGAACTGCAGTGACTACAACCAAACAAATAAACAAGACAATAAGGAAATAAATAAGCAAGCAACTTACGCTAGGCTATTATGGCTATTACACATATTACATTCACCGGGCATCAAAGTTCACCACTAGTGCAAATATAGGGAACAAAGCAGCATATTACATGCACTGGGCGTCTAAATTGGCCACCAGTGCAAATAAATGAGCGGCAGCAAAACAAGTCCATAACTGAAACAACTTCACAAGAGCTCAAGAAACGTTATCCTGGGTATCCACCATGCTGGCAATAAGCTTAGCAAGCTTATTAGCTTTCTCTTGTTTGGCGCTAAAATCCTCCAACACTTGTTGTTGCACCAGAAAGTATGCATCTGAATTCTCCAGGGACTTCCTCAGTCCTTCGGCTTCTTGTCGCAGCACAACTGATCGATGTCTTTCAGCTTATAGTTGAGACTTAAGAAACCGAACTGATTCAGACAGTGAGTTCGAAGAGCTTGTGGCAGCGGTAGTGGCCAGTAACTCGAACACTACATCAAGACAGGACTTTGGGGTTGTCTCACTGTCTTCAAGATAGTTTTCCTTAGCTGTTTTATCAGCTTTGTTGGAGACCAACAAGGATGTCTCACTATGCTGAACCTTATCTGCATTACTTCCTTTACCATTGCTTAATAAGGTACTCTTCCCAAATATTCTGTCAGCATTCTAAAAGAATAAACAAGCAGACAAATAACAGATTTAGCATGTAGCACATGTAACTCATTTCGGTGAACTAGTTCAGTAGTAAGGTGTCGGTGTCAAAACCGGCAGACCTCGGGGTAGGGGTCCCGAGCTGTGGATCTGAGATCGATGGGGAACAAGGGATGATGAACACGGTGTTTACCCAGGTTCGGGCCCTCTCGAAGAGGTAATACCCTACGTCCTGCTTGATTGTATTGGATGTATAATACGGTTACATAGTAGATCTACCTCGAGATCAGCATGAGCTAAACCCTAAGGTGATGAGGTGATGAATGTAGCTCTACCCCTAAAGACTACAACCCTCGGTTTATATAGACACCGGTAGGATTATGGTTACCGAAGATAGATTACAACAAGGGGTAAAGAGATCCTGCCTATCCTTGACTTGGAGGGCACACCACGGCTTCATAGATTTTCTGTCGTTATGCGGCTTCACCAGTTCGGCCCACATTCAATGGGCCGACGCCCTGAGGACCCCTTAGTCCATAACTCCCTCAGGAGCCCCCGAACTTGCCTCCAACGCCAAGGCTTGTGTCCGGCATCCGCTCACCTAACAACATTTGGCTTGCGAGGCGAGTTCTCCGGTTCGCTTTGCTCATGTTCGGAGTCAAGTGATGTCCGGAACCTGAAATGGCAGTTTTACTTAGCCACGAAGGCAAAAATTGTTCAAGTGTGAATGGCGCCTTCATCTGACAACTTTTTCTCTTTCAACGAAGAGTCACATCCAGCCATAACGCCGAGCGGTTAGTATTTCTTGGAGCACGGCTTGAGGCCAACGCCACATTTGGCACATCTCATCAAGGTGGAGATCGTGCCCCGCCTTTCGGGCAATATGATCAATGATTTCGATTTCCCACCCCCACTACTGCAGGATGTTGCTAACGCGACACTACGATCAGAGACCCTTTGACGAAACTGTGTGCGATGCATTAATCGCAAACGGGGATGTAAAAAAACCGTCAAAAAATGATGCAAAATGTTTGCGATGGCGGAGACATCAAACACGATTTAGATTTTAGTTACGTGTGCGATGCGGGGCATACGGTTAATCCATATGAACTGTTTGCGATTAGACAGAACAACAGAAACGGGCAGCCATATCAATATGTATGCGATATATGGCATATAGTTCGCTCTGATGAACTGTTTGCTATTAGGGAATGCAACAGAAACGGTCAGCCAGATCAAGGTGTGTGTGATATACGACATACGGTTCACTCGGACGAACTGTTTTCGATTAGGGAACACAACATAAACGGTTCAACTTAACAAGATGTGTGTGAATATGCGGCAGACAGTTCACATAGATGAACTGTTTGCGATGAGCCAAAAAAACACAAACGATTCGTGTAAACAAGATGTGTGTGATACGCGGCAAACAGCCCACTCGGATGAACTGTTTGCGATGAGAAAATATAACACACACGGTTACTAGTGTTAATTCATGTGCGATTATGTGTGTACTAAAAACTTTGAAAATGCATACTAGTTGCTTGCGACGGCTTGGAGTATCGCACACGATGCGTGTGCGAGTACTCGTGTGCGATGATTAGTAGGTTACACATATGTTTCCTTATGTTAACACGTGTCCGGTAACACGTGACAACGCATATGGTTGTCGGGTTGTGTGCTCAAGTCTTCCCGCGCTCCAGCGAAGGCTTCCCGCGCTCCACATGGGTGAATTGTAAAATCCTCAATCCCCTAGCCAGCTGCTAGCTATAAATAACCACAGCAATAGCCGTCGGCGGCGACTCGCTACTGATCCACTTGCTAGCTAGTTACCCACACATACCCCCAACGGCCTACGACAGGATGGAGTTGCGCGACGGGAACGGGCGCCGGAGATCATAGTTTAGGTTAATTAATTATACCTCCAGAGCTGGATGATTCCGGCTCTGGAGGTATAATTAATTAACATAATCTAAGATCAAATAACTAAAGCTTCCCCAACCGCTAGCAGAGCGCGCGCAGAGGGACGACGCGACCCGAGCGAGACTTGGCGCCTAAACGGCGAGCAGAGCGTGCAGAGGGATGCGACCCGAGGGTGCATAAACGGCGAGTAGAGCGCGCGGAGGCACGCGAGCAGAGCGCGCCACGGCCGCCTAAACGGCGAGCAAGCACATGCATAATTATTGCATATAGCAGATGAACATAGCCGGGAATAGCCGTCCAACAATATTATTTTCGATGACATGCATTAATATATTCTTAGTTAAATCTAAGGTTAAAGTTGGGTACTACAAAATACGAAGGGGGCCAATAAAGAATAAAACACGACAGAGGTAGTACCTATAGGAACACAGACGCCCAGTATGAAAGAAAATGTGGGTCAAACCCTAGTTGAAAAGGGCAACAATGTCTAACTCCAGCTTACAAAAGGTACAAAAGCACGAGGATTAATTGTTCATCAGGTTTACACATAACCCGGATTGAACAGGACAATGACATCTAAATCAACCAAAGTTTTCGGCAGTTACAATCAAATGGATCAGTCTGATCCATAAAATCAAGATCCCAGTACAATAATTCTACTGCTCCATGATGACCACAAGCTGTTGTAAATAGAAGCCGAACACGATCAGAAGCCCTTAGGTCCATCTGAAACTTCTTTTTATGCTATTCAACACTTGCAGCTGTGAGCCTGTGAGTAATTTCTTATTGAAAAACTTAATCCTCACGGACAATAGTGCCCTCGCATTCAACATGAAGAATGTGACAAAGTTAGTGTTTGCACTGTTGGATGAATATCGTTCCAGCGTTACTGTCTTCAAACGAATGTCATGAGATCTGAGAAAATCCCCGTGCTTCATCAACCATCGATTGGTTATACCTTTTTCTCCATGTGTTGTTGCCTAAATAGAGATGAAGATTGAAAACAGTTAATGTCTAAAAAAGATTATGTTGAAAGAGTGATAGCTGAATGATTAATTATAGTACATTATATATGGGCTTTCAATGTACGTGAAATCATCATCTTTATATACAAATTCTCCAGACATGGAAAGCATTGCAGCAAGGCAATAATGATGTTGAGATCAAAACACCACATACTGATATATAAGGTCTTGACAGAATCCACCACCACTGATAGGATGGACAAGCGCTTCATTGAGCATAGAACATAATATTAGCACTGAAAGTGTACTCCAAGATGATACTTAACTTATGCACACAAATGAAAAATGCAAATTACAAAAGTGTACGTGAATAATATACAGTACCTCAATAGGTGTGGAGGCAAACACCATCTTGAACCATTTAAACGGATCACGAATTGCACCCAAGGTCTCCAGTTTAGGCGCAGAGACCACCGTTATTTGCGAAGATTTATAACAACAATCAAGGACCAACCTTTGAAGTGAAGGGGCATCTTCGATGATGAGCTCCTGTCCTTCAAAATGAATTCCAATGCTTACAAGGTGAGTCAACTTTATTTTGAGACAAGGGATATCGATTCCTGCTCCAAAAACAAGCACCAAACGCTCCAGTGCAGGGCAGCTGGAGTGGATCATGCTGTGCAGTGAGGCCTCCGACAGATGAACCAACACAAGCGCAAGTTTTTTCAGCAGTGGCAGTCGAAGCATTTGTACCAGATTGTCTGCTAGATGGCACCGGGTCAAGGTGGCGGTGTGGAGAGAGGAGGAAAACCATGAGATGGGCATCGGTGGTGAGGGCACAGATGCAGCTATTGGTGGTAACCTATCGCTGTAGTAATGGTAGAACTCAAGCTGCTGGAGTTTATCGAATTGACGGGATGTCAGCCAGGCGGCCACTGTGCAGGGTATGTCCAGCAGGTAGCATGCCGGGATGCAGGTGCCTTGAATGGAGCCCTGGTGGGAGGAGATGATGGCTCCGGGGAGTTCAGAATCATCATCGACAGATAGCTGACGATAGTCGAGATTAAGAGGCACGGCGCGCCATTGAGTGCGCCACCGAGATGCAAGGACTTGTGTGCGGCAGCCATCCTTGGTGGGGAGAAGGGAGATGATCTCCCCAAGGATGTCGTCTGGGAGATCGCTGATGCGGTCCGCCGGAGATTCTACTGGTTCCTCAGGTCCAGGGGGCGTGGCCGCTTCTGGCTACGCAGCCGGGTCCAAGATCTACATCCGGCGGCGGCGCTGGACGGAGCCTCAGCTGTGTACATACCAATCTGAAAGAAAAAAAGGCAGAAACATACATGTAGGACATTCAAAATCAATTCTCAAGATCTGGAAGAAAAAAGGCACAAACATATATGTAGGACATTCAAAATCAATTCTTAAGATCTGGCCATGAATTATTAGCACGCAAGCTAACCCTAGTCGGATTATTACCAAAAATCATTTGTACAGAACAAACAATTAATCACTAACTCTCTACGGATAACATTCAAACAATCAATACACTACGTGCATCTAACGGATCTTAATTACTCTGATTTCATGGACTGAGAGAACATAACCATAGGATTTGTATTCCAAAAAAATTATAGAGGGGGGGGGGAGTAACCAGAGAAAACACATGATACGTTTGCCACACAAATGGGTATATAGATGACTAACCGGTTTTCCGTCGGAGTCACAGTCATTGCCGGAGTTGCTGTTGACCTCCGGCTCTGGCTGGGGGGCACGACGGGGCCGACGAAGTCAAGGTCATGCTGCTGCCCGCGCGAGACCTCGTCGGCGGCGACGGCAACCTCTGTGCCCAGCTTCACGCGTTGCGCGGGTGCTTTACTAGCCCCGGCGTCGCCACTCCCTCCGATGGTGCGCTTCGGCGGCATCCTCATACACTCCAGAGTCCAGACGTTGGTGACCACTGTGGACCGGGGGTGCGGCCGCCTATTATGGCCGGCGGCTTGGGCGTGCAATTAATATGGACCAGTGGGAGCGAGGCGGGCGGCTGTCAAAGGCTGTCTCGCCTCCCGGTGAGCCTGCGCGGCGGACTTCTGCCATTTCTACCATCATTTCACACAGCTACTCGCACGCCTCCCGTCAATACGCACACCTGCACGCACGACTCCCGGTATGCCTGCACGGCGGACTGCTCGCATGCGTCCCGTCAACTCACGCCTGCTCGCACGGCACACGGGGCGTGTGGCAGCACATATATTTTTTGGTTTATTGATGATTCATTCCGCCGCTTTACTGCTTAACCGAAGCATGGCACGGTCTAACGCACACGGTCCGAATAAATAATCCGTATGAGATATTGGTTGCCAGTTTTTAATAATCTCCCGTTTGTAAGAAGATTATATCAAAACGGGTCTCAAATTTGACGAAAAAAATACAATATCACAGTCTATTGGTGTCCATATATGACACCACGATAAGTTTCATGAATTTCAACTAAGTTTTGGATTTACTGAATTTTAAAAATCTATATTCTCAATGTTTTGAAATCTCTTGCAAAGGGAAACGTGCACCCAGGGACACATATGATTTTGCATTCCATTTTGGTGCACATGTAGCCCAAATTTGATTTTTGCACATTAAATCCCTAGAAAATCAATCAATGTATAAAAACGGTCGAATGATGTCTGTTTTTTTTAAATTTTAACACGACACTCCGCCTTTGGTCACATGTTCACTGCAGAAAAAGTTTGACATGCCTCAGAGTGGCTGTGGTGGTGCGGGATGTGTGTGTCTGTGTGTGTGTGGGGGGTGGGGGGAGGGGTCCGGCAGTACACTACGAGTCGTGAACCTCCGTGTAGGATTATTGATCATTTTGTGAGTCATATATATATGCCACACCAAAGTCATGAATTGGTTATTTAAAGCATTACACAACCCTTTCATACATTCATGTTCGGGCCACATGCATGCATTGGTGGTCCTCTCGGACACTCTCCCTCGTGCGGTTATCAGCGACATGCCCATTCGTTAGCCCGCAAAGGTTTTCAGTTTCCACCGACAACGAGAGGCATTTGACCAAAAGGTGGATTCATCTTGGCATGTGTGTGGTGTGGATCATGGTGAGATTCCATATCAAAGTTCAAGCACGTGCATACACACCCTCCCACCGGCTTGAAGTGAGGGGGCTACACGCATCATGGTGTAGTGTGTTTCCAGTTTGCGAAGCATGTGCCACGTCAAAGTTGTGCATTGGGTAGTATTCAAACATCACATAACACACGGGCGCATGCACGCAGTGGTTTTGTCCTATGACATCACTCGCGTGTGCCTCTCTTTGTGGGCCCACGAGGTCGTCGTCGACCAGTTGAACGTACAACGAGAGAGAGGTTAATTTGACCAACAAGGATGGTTCTTTTTTTGTTTGTGTTACGTATATGCACGGTAGGAGCATGTACATGTCAAAGAGGGGGCAACATGAATACTCTATATATATGCGTGTCATAACCTCGCTCCATGTGGGGACTTTCCGGTTCCCGAGGCAGGTGCCACATCAAAGTTGTACATTATATTGGTATTCAAACATCACGCAATACCATGCAGGCGGTGGTTGCCCTATAGGAACTCACTCGCGTGTGGCGCTTCCATCCGTGGGCATGCGAGGTTATCCTCCATCACTTTGACCCAACAAGAGAGAGGTTAATTTGACCATCAAGGAATGATTCTTTTTTGGTTTGTGCTATACAGTAGAAGTACATATATACCACGCGTCGAATGGGGGCGTACATATAGCACATACCACGCATCATGAACCTCGCGCTCTCTGTGGGGACTTTTTGGTTTCCTATATATGTGGTGCCACATCAAAGTTGTGCATTGCGTATTCAAACATCACACAAACACCTCTTTGGGCCACATGCAGACGGTGGTACGTAGTCCTATATAGGATGATCACTCGCGTGCGACGTACGCTTCGCTTCTGTGCTGGGCCCGCGAGTTCGTCGTCCATCACTTTGACCCAGCGAGAGAGAGGTACGTTTGACGAACAAGGAGGATTAATTCTTTTAGGGCTGTGTTACTAGGTGTATAGTACGTGTCGAAGGGGGGGGGGTGACCAGCATATATATATATATACTAGGTGTCACATGAACCTCACTCTGTGTGGGGACCTTGCGGTTTTTGAGGCAAATGCCACATCAAAGTTGTGCATTAATTAGGTATTCAAAACATCACAACACACCTCTTCATATATATGTTCTGGCACACGTGCAATCGCGATGGTTGTTGTCCTATATATGGCACTCACTCACGCGGTTATTGGCGATGCTTCCATCTGTCGGCCCGCTTGGTCCATCACTTTCACCGACAACGCGAGAGAGTTAACTAATTTGACTTAGGAGGGGATTAATTTTTTGTTTGTCTCATGATATAGATCATGATGTGAGATTACATATATATAATAGCGCATGTATACACATGAATCCATCCCGCTGGATCGAGGGGGGGGGGGGGCAAGCACACGACACGTCATGAACGACCTCTTGCTCTGTGTGGGGACCTCTGCGATTTTCAACGCATGCACCACATCAATGTTGTGCATTGGGTCGGGTATTCAACACGTATGCATGCATCACACACCTCCATAAATATGTTTGGGACACACGCATGCAATGGTTGTCTTTGGACACACTCTCACTCGCTTGGTTATGGGCGGCAAGCCTATATATATTCATGGGCCCGCGTGGACGTCCATCATTTCGACCAATGACGAGAAAGGTTACCAGGGTGGATTCTTCTTCTTTGCTTCGAGTTACCGTATAGTAGGTCGACCATTCCAAGCCTAATTAAGTTTGAGCGCATGCTACGCGTCGTGAACCCTTGCTCAGTGTGGGGATTTTACGGTTCCAAAGCATGGTGCCACATCAAATTTGCGCATTGGGTATTCAAACACCACACACACCACTTTCATATACATACTTGGGCCACATGCACAGAGTGGGTTTGTCTTCATACAATACTCCTCGGGAGGTTATCGGCGACGAGCTAGCCCATTTTGCGGGGCCGTGTGGACGTCCATCACTTTGACCAACAACGAGCGGGAGAGGTTGTACGACCAAGTTGGATTCTGTTTGGTCCATGTTACAGTACGTCTTGGTGAGATGCCCTCCCCCCGACGTGTGTGTGTGGGGGGGGGGGCTACTTCGCGCTACCTGCAACCTCCGCGGGGTCGGGGAAATCCGGTTAATTTGTGAGGCACACGTGCCACATCAAAGTTGTGAATGATAGTTAAATTACACACCACACCCTTTTCATACATATAGTAGGGCCACCCGCATGTGGTTCGTATGTGGTCTCACCCATCTCGTGCCACAAGCACACATTTGTGGGTCGGCACACGGTCCACCTTTGTCGGGAAGCGAAAGGGGAAGTTTGACCATATATATATGATGGACTCCTATAGGTTTTGTGTTACGGTAGGGTGAGATTTCAGACCTAGCTATTTGGGGGCATGCATTCGTAGCTAGGATTCCCTTACCGCCAACACGAAGTGGGGTTCGTAGGGGGTAGCTCACTAGCAATACTGTGCTTTTGTGCGACAGGTGCCACATCAAAGTTGTGCACTGGGTATTCGAACATCAAACCACCCTTTTCATACATATATTTGGTCCACATGCAAGTGTATTCGTGTTCTGACCCTCTCCCGCATTATTCTTTTGCCAAATTTATAAACAGCACACGAGTTGGATGTAGAAACCGTCTGCGATTGGGTATGCAACAGACACAGTTCGGTCAGACTATCTGTGTGCCACGCCCGTGCCCTGCAGTCCCTCACATCAGCACAGTTAGATTGGGCTCCACGAGGCTTGCCTCCCGGTCTCGAAAATATCTACTACCTCGTAATCTCAAAAATATCTACCGCCTGGAAGGTTTTAATGTTTGATAGCACACGATTAGTATGTGCGGACCGTGTGCGATGTCTGTTACTCCCACTCAGCTTCAGTCCCTTGATTCAAATTTTCAGTAGCCCCGGCATTTTACTCCCGCCTCTGCATCCCTCGCAATCTCAAAAATATCTGCTCGCCCTTGATTCAAATTTTTATTTGCCCCGGCATTTTACTCCCGCCTCTGCATCCCTCGCAATCTCAAAAATATCTACTCGCCCTTGATCCAAATTTTCAGTAGCCCCGCCTTGTTACTCCCGCCTAGTAAAATTTTCAGTTGCCGCGGTATTTCCTCAAACACCACCTTGCCCCCCTCCACACACACCACACACTCCCCAAAACCTCCGCTCACATAGACACACACCACCCCTCCCTCGCTCGCCACCGCCGCCTCCATCCTCAACCTCTGCCTGTGTGCTGGGGAGCTCAAGGAGCCAATGGCCAAAAAGAGGTTTATCGCTGCCTCTTCGCCCGACGCCGGCGAGGTGGCCGCCGAGGTGTCCCCGTCGTCCTCCGCGGGCTCTTTATCGATCCGCCGTCGCCGGTCGCCCGATCCGCCTGCCGCCACGCCCCTACGCCGGTTCGAGGACTTCCCCGTCCTCCCTCGGGCCCGACCGCTGACGAGGTCCTACCTCGGGGTCCGACAGCGGTGGTGGGGGACGTGGGTCACCGAGATTACGGATCGGGAGACCCACAACCGCCGGTGGCTCGGTAGCTTCCACATGGCCGAGCTCGCGGCCATGGAGTACGACCTCTGGCAGGTCCGCAACCACGGCGCGGTGGCTAGGCCCAATTTCCCTTTCGGCACACGTCTGGTAGACCTTGTTCCGTCGGAGGCAGGGGTGGTGAGCTCGGCTATGGCGTGGGAGGACCGCGAGGCATGGGAGCGCCTCGAGGCCGAGGCCGCCGACGAGGCCTACATGCAAGAGCTCCGCCGGTAGCACCCGGAGCTCGTGGAGGCGGAGCAGGTGATCTTTGCCGGCGCGGAGGGCGGCGAGGTTATCGTGCTCTCCTCCGATGATGAGGTCGAAGGCGGCAAGGACGGCGGCGCGGAGGGCATCGAGGTGGGTGGTGAGGTCGAGGAGATCGACGTCGACGAGTGGAGGAGTGTCTTCCCCAACGACCCCGACGACGGCACCAGCCCGGACCCGGCTCGCGGCACACCGTACCTGATGAGGAAGGATTGGCTCGACCTCCACTTCGACCGAAAGTAGTTTAGCTTAGTTTAAATTTATGTTTTATGTTCGGTTATGCAAAACTATCTATGTTTATGTTTGAATGCATGCTACTTTCGGTTGAACCTGCTTTGAACTTGATCAAATTGAAGTTTACAATGTTAAGTTTAGGGGATCGACTAGAAACGGCCAAAAATTGCTAGAGTATATATATATCCACTAAGGGTTTTAGTCCGTTAACTTTTAAAGGATCGGCTAGACATGGCCTTATGCCTTGTTTATTTCAGTTCTTCACAATGTGATGCTCTATATGTGCAACTATTTGACGTGCAGTTCAATTTCATCAATAACAGTTTCAACAATACCACTATGAATTATGATATTTGGTTGATGTTAAGGATGTTGCAGTTAACATGCCTTTTCATTTTTTTTAACAATAACTACTGTACTTTAGACCTGCACAATACCAGTTTGAATGACTATTTGCTTGTTTTTAAATGTTATGCCTGATGCAGTTAACACACCTTTCCACTTCTTGTTTTGCTTAACTAGCGTGCTTAAATCTGCACACTGAAGCTATCATTTGTAGATTTTGTTGTCTACCATGGATATATTTTGTTGATGTTTAGCCTGTTGTGCTTAACATACCTTTATATGTACTCATACAGGACAATATTGAGAACAGTGTTGTTTTCCATCGAGGTTAGTTTCATCGCATTGCTTATATGTACTTACTGTTCAGGATATCGGTAGCTGGTACCATATAGCCTGGGGGCTAATAAGGGATTAATCGTCGAACCGAACATTTCACTGAATATATCTGTAACCCATTTATCAGTAGGTTAACTAGGGCCATATTTAATATATCTGAGGCTACATAGCAACATGCATTGTACTGAATGACTAAATATGCAATCCCAGGCTACATAGCAACAAGGAAGAGTGTTACCTTAATGTTCTGATGATGTCTAGATATACATGTAATAAAATCTTATATAGTGGGATGGAGGGAGTGCTGTACTACATCATTTTGCAATTGCTGTTTAGCTTCTAATATTAACTTGGTGCTTTTAGGTACATATGTCATTGCCAAAGATCCACACTTCGACCCTTTCTGCGTATGGGGCAATGAGATATTCATGAACCAACATCAAGTGAGGAAACTGATAAAGATTGTTATTAAAATGGGTCAAAAGAAGTCAATCGAACTATTTGTTTACACTTTATGCAAGACAACAGTGAACTGCAGGATGGTAAGTAAGAACTCTGTAGCCTTCTTTTTACTGCCCGTAATGAGTTGTGTTAGATGACAATGTCTGAATCTTTTTTCCTTTGCAGTGGATCCTGAAGCAGTTTACTCAAGATTACCTCTCAAACTACATGATTGGCGGCCGACCATCACAAGGGGTTGGACTAGAGTCGTGCGTGCCTTCTGCATCCAGGAGAGCACAATAGGGCCATTCCGTTTCACCTTGTTCAGCAACGAGAATGTCTGTCGCTCTTTCTTTACCATCTGTAATAGTACAAGTATAGAACCCTGGTTCATCATTCTTTATTTGGTGCTTATGTAATTCTTAAACATATGTACCTGTGAATCAAATAATGCATTAGTTGTTTGAACTTGAAGGATATGAATAAAGCTATAGCCTACTTTCAAGTTCAAATTAGGTACAATTTTAAATAGCAGCAATTAAATTAGGGTGAAATTATGGTGTGCAGGTCATTACGGCGCACACGGTCTATAAAGCACAACATGTGCGATATACATCATAATCCGACATGGTTCACGAAGAGGAAACATGTGTAACAATGCACACAGTTGCCGTTTGCAAAGCGTATGTGATGTCAGACACTATCACAAACGGTGCGGGAAAACTAAATATGTGTGATTGTCTACCTATCATACACGGTTTACAATCATGAACTTTTTGTGATGTGCCAGGCATCATAAACGTAGCGCCAGTTTGGTACGTGCCTGGAAAACTCCCGTGCCTGGTTTTAGGTAAAACCACAAAACTCTGACTGCGATGGCAATGCGAGCACAAACGAGTAGCAAGGATGAAGCGTTTGGGATATTCGAGATATCGAAAACGGTTATATAGGGACAATTGTATGCATCAAGGTTCCCTATCCCCGACGGTTTCTGGGTCGTGTGTGAAGGACCCCCCTATCGCCCACACTCACTAGGCAACGATTCCAAATGCCGTCGCGGAAAGGGGTTAAAAACCGTTTGTATAGCACCTCGCTGTACCAGTGCCCGCACATAACATTGCAAGTGTATCGGGAAGTGGAGGCACCCGTGGCATGAAAAAAAGGGACTCTTAGCTTATCTACAACCTATAATGGGGGGGGGGGAGCTTTTACAGTTTGCATCCCACGCCTTCCACCACCTCTCGCTTACGCGGTTACTCAGAGCTCCAGCTCCCCCTTCTCTCTGCTTCCACAGCGAAACCTTCCCCGTCTCCTCTAGCCATGGCCGGATCTGGAGCCAACGAGAAGTGGGAGGCCTCCATCATCACCGATAGCGACATCCTGAAGCTGAAGCAGGCCGGCTACTTGTCGGACGACATAGCTCATCGTGCCCCCGAAGAGGGCCAGATCATCCCTACGCCCAGGCCGGGCGAAAGGGTTGTGTTCCTCCCCCATTTTCTCAGGGGGCTTGGATTTCCCCTGCACCCCTTTGTGAGGGGGTTGATGTTCTTCTATGGGCTAGATTTTCATGATCTAGCCCCCAACTCCCTTCTCCACATGTCGTCTTTTATCATCTTCTGTGAGGCTTTCCTCCGAGTCCAGCCACACTTTGGCCTATGGCTAAAGGTGTTCAACGTCAAGCCCAAGGTAGTTGGCGGCAAACATGTGGACTGTGGTGGGGCCATGATCAGCAAACTGACGCGGCCTAGTGGCCGGCGGGCCACTTTGTCGACACTGTCAAAATGTGGCAAAAGGAATGGTTCTATATCACCGAGCCAAGGGGAGCCGGCTGGACGGCGGCTCCCGTATTCAGATCCGGACCCCCTACCAGGCTGGCCTCATGGATCACCAAGAGCCCGAACTAGGGATCCGCTGACGACTTGAAGGCCCTGCAGAAGCGCATCGTCAGCGTAATGGAGACTGGCGTGAAGCTAGTCGACGTGATTCAGATCATGCTCCATCGTCGACTCCTCCCCTGCCAGGAGAGGGCCAAGCCAATGTGGGAGTATGACCCCGAAGACCCGGCCACCGTGCAACACCTCTTTGGCACGACCCACAAGAAGGTGTGGGGTCTTCTATTCAAGCCGCAGAAGGAGTGGCCGGTTGAGGGGAGGACATCGGCCTCGACGCTGCGAACCCTCCGAAGAAGGTGAGTGGCACTTGTCTTAACATGAGTTCGAATATTCGCACCGTACGATTTGATCTGAACCCCTTTATGTGGATTTTGTAGGGCTGGCTCGCCAAGGCCAAGAAGATTAGCGGCCCGGCACCGCTGCCAGAAGGGCCCTGATTAGAACAGCTAGAGAAGTTGTTGGTCGTGGTGCCTTACAAGGCGCCAGACAAGAAGGGCAAGAAGAAGGAGGAGCCGGAGGCCAGGGAGGGCCTCCGTCGTAGAGCCCGTCCGGACAGCCGATCCGGAGATACTGCGGCCCCATCCGCACAGGAGGGGGACGAGGAGGAGAGCGCCTCCTCGCATTCTAAGAAGAGGGTGGCGTCCAGCGACGTCAAGGAGATTCAACCTTCTTAGGGCCCCAAAGAGGCAGCACCGGCCTAAGCTGGTCCTGCCTGATAGCTCGGACTCCGATGAGATGTCCGAAGCGTCTGAAAAGGTTCTGGAGAGGGAACCCAGGGTCAAGCCCCCTGCGGCCAGGTAAGTATCATGCATTTTCAATTGCTTTATTCTTCAGCAGTCCCTGGTAGAACGTAGATTGATTGTTTATTTTGGTGGTGCAGCCCTCCGCGTGGCCATCCCACTGAGCAAACCTCGGAGGGGACGTCCCCGCCCGCCGAACTAGCAAACAGTGGCTCCGCGTCATGTTCTGCACCTCCTCCGATCCCCGAAGAGGTTGGGGAGGTGCTGTCGCAAAAGACTCCTCCTCCTCTGAACACGGGGGAGGAGGTCGACGCCACCATGGCCGAGGTCGATGCCTCAGTCATTGAAGACCAGGGGGATGCATCCCTCGTGGCCAATGCGGGAAGGGGATCCGGAGCATCTGAACCCCTACAACATCCGGCTCCCGAGCCCCCGAGGCCCTCGAGGGAGCCAATTCCTCCTTCCGGTAGGGAAGGTGCCGAGGGCCCAACGCCCGCGCCGAACACCGCTGTTCGGGCGGTGGCAGACTGGCCGGACGTGCTGGCGGAGTTGGTGAGCAACTCTACCATCGTCGACGAGCACCACACTCTTATGGGTGTGGTTATTCAGGGTGTTCGGTCCATTCATTCTGGACTGAACGACGCTGTTCAAGGCCTGTTAACAGGCTTTGAGGTAAGTCACGTAATACTCTTATCCTGTAAAGCGGTTGTAACCTTTAGTTTGAATAGGCCGTGTATATAGCAGCCCCCGATACTATGCAAGGACTTCGGAGAAGCTTGCAGAGGATCATACTTTGTAGGCCGATCAGTAATGTCGACGTTTTTTTGCTAACACAGGCATCTTCCATGGCTGCGGCTGTTAATGCCGCGGCGCTAAAGGAGATGGACCAGAAGCTCGAGCGCTCCAGCGGGGAGCTTGACCTTGTCAACAAACGGCTTGACGAAGCGCAAGGTAAGCTTTTACGTTAATGTGTGTGATCGCTTGTTGCCGGGTACTTATACACTAGACTGTATGCTGATCATTCAATGTGCGGATATTTTAGCTGCCGCCGCAGAGGTTGAGGGCTTGAAGGAGGCCCTAAAGAAAGCCGAGGTTGAGGCGGCCGCCAAGAAGTTGGCCACCGAAAAGGCGGTGGCCGAGCTCGAAGAAGCCAAGCTTTCCAGTCAAAAGCACGAGGCTCGAGTGACCGAAGTACAGGTGGAGCTCAAGGACGCTGCCAAGAAGCTGGAGGCCCTTGAGAAGGAGAAGGGGGTGCGGTCCTCCGCACTGTCCAAGGTGGAGAAAGAGTTCCAGGAGGCGAGGATCAAACTGCGAGGTGTCTGGGAGGAGCTCCGCCAAGTGGGACAAATTGCCAATGGTAAGAAATACTTACTGCAGAGTGTGTTCGAAGGCAATAGGTTCGCCTTGCTGACGCGAGTCTGGCGCTCCGCAGGCGTCTTCGTCGAACTTTCGAGGAATGCGGCGGCCGCCGCCGAGCACTATGCCAATCTCGAGGAGGACTCCACTCAACGACTCTTCTGGTCCCAATTTCTGGCTTCCGAGCATCCTCCCCTCCTCAGCAACCAGATGAAGCAGCTGATGGAGATGCATCGGATGTCCGAGCTAGCCGCGAAGGACCTCTGTGTCAATCTGTGGCCCGCCAAGCCGATTCCAGACACCTACTTCGGCCTTGTGCAGAGGATGCGGGAGGTGCCGTCCCGGATTGACGCCATGAAGCGCTCAGCGTGCCTTGAGGGGGCGAGGCTTGCGTTTGCGAAGACCATGGTGCGTTGGCCGAAGATTAATCCTATGGACATGGCCACTGGTCCTCCGGCCAAGGGAAAGGAGCATCGCCGCCCTGAGCAATAGTTTGCACAGGTGATGAATGGCGCGCAGGCGATAGAGGGCCAGTGTTCGAAAGATGTAATGCTTGAATAACTGTATTAAGTTTTTATCAATTGGACCCTATGCTTTATGATGCATCAGTCTGACTTATTTTGTCTTGTAATGATTTAATTCGACTCCTGTGCGGCCGTATGTTTATTCTGAAAGCTACCAGTCATCGGCCTCAGCCCCCAGGTGAATATCACGAGGGGTGTTTTGTCTCCACACTGTTACCCTTAGCCAACGTCTTGGTACCCGGAGGCGGTAGCGCTTGAGCGAAACTAGGCAATCGGACTATTCGGTTTTATTGCTTTCACTTAGCCTTAGGAGCTTGACGGTGGGGGTTAAGGACTAGCCCCCGGTGTTTTATGATGTACTGGGGGGGGGCGATACCTACCCTTTCCGATCACATGGTTTGTGTTAAGACGAACCTTTCATGTGACACGGAGAAATCGCCAACGATTTTTGGAGTCAAACCTCGTCATCGGATCGCTGACCAGCTCGCGCTTACTATGACGGTCAGTTTTCGGCTTTCTCCTCCTGAGGTACTTGACCGGGCTAGCTAGAAGTACAATTGCAGGGGTTCTCCCTTTGCCCTCTTAGCCGAACGAGCAAAACATAAGGGGCAAGCACAGGAGCCGGGCAACCCAACTATTGACCCAAGACATAGTTCGGAACTAATGCATATAGTGCAATATCCGAGATGCCGAACACTCAGCGAAAAGCGGTGTCGGACCTGGGGTACGGAGGCGGTGTTTAAATCAAGCTTTAGGTTAGTTAACCGATAATGTTTTCATGCCGAGCTGTTCGAAGAGCAAGGGGAGCATCGGAAGGGAAGGAGACAATCGCAAGATGCGGGTATCCGAACACCATAAAGGGCGTTTTTATTATTTCTCGTAGGCTCAAGACGTCTAACCGTACAATTCGAACTGCTAAGGCATTATTTGTAAAAAGGAAAATTTTTTACAGAGTAAAGGTTTACGCAGGTCCTTGATGCGTGAGTCGAAGCCTCAACTGTGCCCTGCTGCACGTCTGCGCCTTTGCTTCTGAGAGGTGGGGGTTGGGACCTTCGATGAAACCTTGAGGGGTGAGGATCCTGCCGATGAAGCTTTACGCTTGGGGGGGGGGGGCTCCGGAATTGGCCCCCGGGTCGTCCGAAGACAAGGTAATTCCGAAGTTCGGTTTAGCCGAACATATGCTTCGGATTTATTGATATATGCCTCACAGCTGCCCAAGGTATTTTGAGTGCGAAATTGTGCTGACGAGGCACGTGGAGCATGAAGAATCTGGGTGTGCCGTGGGGCGCGCATCCCTATTTGCGATGAACGCATGCGGGTTCCCATGACGGGGAGCGGGTTCGGACCCGTTTACTGTTGTCGCCGGCCTTTACGGCGGGCTGGTATCGGGACCCGTATGGGCCGGTTTGGTCTTCGGCCGCTAGGGCCGCAGTGTGCTCTTTGGTCCGAAGTGAGCGTTCTGTATTGCCGTTGATAGTTATGATGCCTGAAGGACCGGGCATCTTCAACTTGAGATACGCGTAATGCGAGACGGCATTGGATTTAGCGAACGCTGTTCGGCCGAGGAGGGCGTGGTAGCCGCTGTGAAAAGGTGCAATGTCGAAGATCAAGTCCTCGCTTCGGAAGTTGTCCGGAGAGCCGAACACTACTTCAAGCGTCACAGTGCCTGTGCAGCGGGCCTCCACTCCCGGAATGACCCCCTTGAAGGTGGTGTTACTGGGTTTGATCCTTGATGGATCGATCCCCATCTTCCTCACTGTGTCTTCATATATCAGATTGAGGCTACTTCCTCCGTCCATTAGGACTCTAGTGAGGTGGAATCCATCGATGATGGGGTCGAGCACTAAGGCTGCGGACCCTCCATGGCGTATGCTGGTCGGGTGGTCCCTGCGATCGAAAGTGATCGGGCAGGCTGACCATGGGTTGAACTTCGGTGCTACGGGCTCGGCAGCATATACGTCACGCAGCACTCGCTTCCTCTCCTTCTTCGGTATGTGGGTTGCGTAGATCATGATTACCGTCTTGACCTCGGAAGGGAAGGGTTTCTGGCCTCCACTATTTGGCCTGCGGGGCTCATCATCGTCCTTGCTTCGTGGGCTTTTGCCCGAGTCTTCGGCCGATAGCTTGCTGGCCTGCTTTATCACCCAATAGTTACGGCTGGAGTGATTGGTGGGCTTCTCTGGCATGCCGTGGATCTGGCAAGTCCTGCCAGAATTGCGTCTAGTCTGGACGGGCCATCGCCGTTGCCCTTAGGGGCCTTCTTTCGGGGTCCGGACTTCGGATTCCGGAACCCGACATTTACTGCCGTATCCTCGCCCTCGCCGTCATTGTGGCGACGTTTACTCTTGCTGCGTCGCGGCTTTCCATTTTCATCCCGAACCTCGGAGGTACCGGGTGTGTCGGGATTGGTGTTTTTACGAGCGAGCCAACTATCTTCGCCCGCGCAAAAGCGGGTCATAAGGGAAGTAAGGGCTGCCATCATTCTAGGTTTGTCCTGGCCGAGCTGCGTCACGAGCCATTCATCCTTGACACTATGCTTGAAAGCGGCCAATGCTTCGGCGTTCGGATAGTCGACAATCTGGTTCTTCTTGGTCAGGAATCGGTTCCAAAATTTTCGGGCCGATTCTCCAGGCTGTTGTGTGATGTGATTTAGGTCGTTAGTGTCCGGAGGCCGGACATAGGTGCCCTGAAAGTTCGCTCGAAAAGCATCCTCAAGCTCTTCCCAACAGCCTATAGAGTCTTCGGGAAGGCTGTTCAACAAGTGTCGAGCTGGACCTTTAAGCTTTAGTGGCAGATATTTCATGGCGTGGAGGTCATCTCCTCGCGCCATGTGAATGTGGAGGAGGAAATCCTCTATCCATATGGCCGGGTCTATGGTTCCGTCGTATGGCTCGATGTTCACAGGCTTGAAGCCTTCTGGGAATTGGTGTTGCATTACCCTCTCTGTGAAGCACAGGGGGTGTGCGGCGCCCCGAACTAGAGCTACATCGCGTCGGAGGTCTTCGGCCATCCGAGTCCGCTGCTGCTCCCGGACTCTATCGTTTCAGTTCATCCAATCGTAATGTCCTTCTCGGTGAGTGGGCGGGTCTTCTCTGGATCTGTAGATGGACCTGGTACGGCCTCCTCGGGGGTCTAGGTCGTGGCGGAGGTCGTATTCATAGACGAGACACACTTGATCCTTGACGTAACGGCGAGGTGGGGCGGCGGGGTGCTCAGCCTCGTTAGCTTCTCTATCCCACCCTCTAGGGGGGGTCCGGCTATTCGGCGCATGTGTATGTCAGACGTGTTGCTCTACGGCCTCGTCGTCGAATTGCGGCAGCAATCTTCGCTTGGGGTAACTCTTGACCGGCTGTTCACGGCCGTACCCTTCTTCGGCGGCTAGGACTTTGGTCCATCGATCGTTGAGGGTGTCCTGTTTGGCCTTGATTCTGCGCTTTTGTTTCTTCAGGCTACGGGCGGTGGCTAGAAGCCTCCATTTGAACCTTTCCTGCTCCAGCGGGTCTTCGGGGACGATGAAATCATCATCCCCGAGACTGGCCTCCTCTTCAGAGGGTGGGAGGTAGTTGCTGTCCTCGGAGTCATCGGGTTTTTCTGGGTTGAGCGGGTCCTCCTGCCCCGCTGGGTCATCCTGATGATGTTTGTTGGCTGTGGCTCCGGTGAGGTCATCCGTATTATTCGCGGTGCCATTTTCCGCAGAGTCCACGTTGCTCGCGTGGCCTCGACATGGCTTTGATCGACGGCGCTGTTTTCGGCGTTTGGGCGGCTCATCTCCGGGCTTCTCTCGATCCTGGTTGCGAGTGCCATCGCCGTCCTTGGGGGTGTCCACCATGTAAATATCATAGGTGGACGTGGCCGACCAGCGGCCTGTGACGGGGGGAGGGGGGGCAACATCGGTGCTAGCTGTGGCCCCTCTATCCTCGTCCATGTATTCGGCGTTTTCCGAATCATAATCTAG
This sequence comes from Thinopyrum elongatum, assembly GCA_011799875.1. Lineage (NCBI taxonomy): Eukaryota > Viridiplantae > Streptophyta > Magnoliopsida > Poales > Poaceae > Thinopyrum > Thinopyrum elongatum. The sequence continues at coordinate 418,899,187 of CM022297.1, read as the reverse complement.
CATGTCAGTTAAATCTTCGACAGTGGCTACCAAGTGGGTGGTGGGTGGGACGTAAAATTCCCTACGGTACGCCTCGAAGGGTTGATGGTCGTGGGCTGAGGGCGGATCCTCCCGGACGGTCATTTTCTAAATTCGGTCCAGTGCTTCGTTTATCATAGCGAGGGTCGCCGAACTCGTGGGCTCTAGGCCAGATTCCATCGTAACGGGGCGGGGGGAAGTCTGTGCCCTGGCCGTTCCTTGGGTTTCGTGAGCCGAGCTAAGCTCGGGGCATGGGGCCGGATCCTTGAGAGGGTCCAGATTATCCCTGGGGACTAAGGGCGGGCCTTGGCCTTTACGTGTAGCTTCCGCGCCGGGGTTCGGGGTCGAACCGCTTTGGGCCGGGGGTGGCCTCCGACCATCGGTTGCCGATTCGTCATAGAGGCTCGAAGCCAGAAGGGTGTTGTGACGGAAAGGATCGACCAAGATTGACTCTTGGCTTATGCCTCCTGCTTCTGCCTCAAGGGCCGAAGATGGGCCCTCCGCGGATGTGGTGGGTCCGGCTAAAGAGAGAGTCCGGCCCTCACATAGAGCGGAGCCCTCCTGGCTCGGAGCTGTTCGGAGGGCCGGGGCTAGTCTATAGATCAGATCGGAGGGGAACTCCAGAGCGGGCATGGCGAGGCCTGCGGGGGCTTCGGAAGGGGCAGTGAATCCGATGAAGACCACATCGCCCCGCGCATCCGCCACGTATTCCAGGTTGCCGAATCGAATCCGGTGTCCAGGAGCGAAGTTATCGATCTGATCCAAACGACCAGTCGGGTCGGCGTGTAGCACAATGCTGCCGAACGCGAAAAGTTGACCAAGGACGAAGAAGTCCCCTGAGCTGATGCCTACTCCTACGATCAGGCGAGCCATCGATGCTTTGGGTGACCCCACAGCGGAACTCTCAATGAAAGCACCAATGTCGGTGTCAAAACCGGTAGACCTCGGGGTAGGGGTCCCGAGCTGTGGATCTGAGATCGATGGGGAACAAGGGACGATAAACACGGTGTTTACCCAGGTTTGAGCCCTCTCGAAGAGGTAATACCGTACGTCCTGCTTGATTGTATTGGATGTATAATACGGTTACAGAGTAGATCTACCTCGAGATCAACATGAGCTAAACCCTAAGGTGATGAGGTGATGAATGTAGCTCTACCCCTAAAGACTACAACCCTCGGTTTATATAGACACCGGTAGGGTTAGGGTTACCGAAGATAGATTACAACAAGGGGTAAAGAGATCCTGCCTATCCTTGACTTGGAGGGCACACCATGGCTTCATAGATCTTCTGTCGTTATGCGGCTTCACCAGTTCGGCCCACATTCAATGGGCCAATGCCCTGAGGACCCCTTAGTCCATAACTCCCTCAGTAAGGGAATTTGATGAGTTTCTTTGCCAGTGAATTACGTTTTCTTCAGGTAATTCCGATACTGCCATGATAACCCACAAGTATAGGGGACCGCAACCGTTTTCGAGGGTAGAGTATTCAACCCAAATTTATTGATTCGACACAAGGGGAGCCAAAGAATATTCTCAAGTATTAGCAGCTGTGTTGTCAATTCAACCACACCTGAAAGACTTAATATCAGCAGCAAAATATTTAGTAGCAAAGTAGTATGGAAGTAACGGTAACGATGGCAAAAGTAACAGTAGCAGTTTTGTAGCAATCGTAACAGTAGTAGCATGAACGTAACTTAGCAAAGATCAATATGTGAAAAGCTCGCATGCAATGGATCGGCAATGATAATTGTGTCGAATTTATTCATCATGTAGCAGCCATAACCTAGGGTGACACAGAACTAGCTCCAATTCATCAATATAATGTAGGCATGTTGTAACACCCCAAAAATATTTTCCGAATATTTGAAATCTTTCCTTTTAAAATAAAAGTTTTGAAAATCATTTTGGTCATATCACCTTTCTTCAATTTGAAAACCTTTTCAAATTTTATTTGGGTTCCAATCTTCTTTAAATATTCTGGTTGAAGAGTTTAAAATTATAAGGATAATTATTTTGGGGTTTTCAAACAATTTGTTTTTAGCAAGAAAAGTTTTGGGATAATTAAATTTTCAAAGGAAATAACCTTTTCACCTCCTTTAGCCCTACTAAAATCCATCCAACAAATTTTCTGCCACTCCAAAATTATCCCACAAGTCACTCACCTCATCTAGGACAGAATCCAACTCTTTCCTACCCCACAAAAATATTTTTCACCACCCAAATAAATTCCAAAATTGGAATTCATATATTCCATCATTTCTTTGGTTTACAAAGGAACCACCATTTCTACAAGGATGCCACCTCCACCAAAATTATCCCAGCAAATATATGGTACCCACAACCCATTTTTCCAAAAACATGGGGTGCCACAGTTCAAAAATTTCAAATTCCACTCAATTCAAATTTGGACCAGATTCAATATTTCTGATCCAAACATATTTTTAAATGCTCCAAAAATTCCCAAACTTTTCCAGGCCCTCTCTTATGCATTAACACATCACCACAAAAATCCTCAACATTCAAAAAAATCCCTAGCACTCTCTGCCATGGGATCATATGAGTGTATGTGCACTGTTCATAGCTGAATAAGATTCAGTTAACTGAATCTTCAGGGGACAGGGGGTGATCGAGCCGTGCACTGCACTCCATCCATCCTCTTCTCCTCCACGCCTTCCCTCGCCTTAAATGTGCAGACGTGGGGCCTCCTCGTCAGCCCCTCGCCGTCAACAAGCCGGAGGCTGGCCGGTGCAACGGCCACCACGCTCGGCCACGACAGGCCGAGTGAATCAGCTCGCGCCACCAGCCTCATTCACTGCACCGTACCCTGCTAACCTACTTTCCTCTCCACGCGTCGCTTCCCTCCGCAGCTCCGCGCACTGACCAAACCTCTGGACCCGGTCCGGCAGTCGCCGGAGACGGGCACGTCCGCCGCACCCGTACACCGACCTCGCTGTGGATAAGGCACCCGAGCTCGAACTCGTCCACGCTGGCGCTTCGGGCAGCTTCCTCCACCCTCACTGACACTCACCGACCACGACCACCGCCCAAACCGACCTCGCTGACCATCATAACTCCGGCGTGATCCGAACCCCGCCGGACCGCCTCGGGATCGCCTATATAAAGGCCCCCGAGCCCCGTTCTTCTCACCCATCGCCTCCACCACCTTCCAATCGCCCCTACACCACCCACCCGACCTCAAGGAGGACTTCTTCTTCCCCTCCGATCACCGCTCCGCCGCCACTGTGACCAATCCGTTCATCGTCGTTACTCCACCTCAACTGCTCAAATCTTGCCAGTAGTCATATATTCCACCAAATCATCGATTCCCCGCTTCAATTCCACACCCCGAGCTCTCTCCGACGAGATCCCAACGCCACCGAACCACCGTCGACCTCGCCGGTGTTCAGGTGCTTCCCGGCGACCACCACCACCTCCCTCAGACGCGACACTCCTCCCTGGTCATGTTCCGACCATTGCCGCCTTCCAAGACCCCGGCGATCACCGCCGGCGAACTCCGTCTCTTCTCTGTTTCCGCGCGCAGGTTCAAATGTTTGAACCTGACGGGTGGACCCCACCTTGTGCTTTTTCTTTTCTTTTTCTCTGTCTAAAAACGAAGGCGTAATCTCGACTTTTACACCTTCCGCGCTGAGAAGCGTATTTCGGCCCGAAGCGTTTTCCTTATAAACGCACAGGGACTGGCTTTTTTTTACAGAAAAACCCCTGGTTTTGAAAGTTTAATAACTTTTAAACCACAACTCCATTTGTGTTGAACTTTTTTTGAAATTCTTATTTTTCTCTCTAGTTTTTTTAGTATTTATTTAAAAATGTTTTGGGACAACTTTTTGTACTGTTGCCAAATTTTTTAATTTGAGTTGATTTTGAATTTCAGAAAAAGAAGAGGGAAACTTTGCCGAGAATTTTGAAGGGTTTTCACCTGACTACTTTGGACAAGGCAAGCATTATTGAACTTGGGATGTGGTGATTGCATTTGCATTTGCATGTTGCATCGGTTGGTATTGCACCATATGTGTAGTATGTCACTAGCACTTGCATGCATGGTCATATCTCTTTTGCTCATAGCTTGCACATCACTCAAGCAAGAGATTCTTCTGACATGGTAAAGTTGTGGAAATACGGGAGAGTGTCTCCTGCCTTGGACGTGCCGGTGGGCACGGGCCATTATGTTTGACACGGTGGTGTCATGTGACTTAAGTGGATTATTCCGGTGATGTTAATTAACACCTCCTGAGTTGGCCTAGATCGAGTCTTGTTCCGTTACACCTAGCTGGATACCGTGCTGCCATGGGTCCTTTCGCAAGGAAGGTACGGCTGAGTAAGTTGTTAACCCCTGTCTAGGTACACACCGTACAGAGGGCCACGATGAGGGTTTCCAAAGGCCTTGGACTAAATCCTGTCATCGGGTCAGGGGGCATGGGTGTTTCCGGTTGTGACTGAGAGGGGGGCACCCCTTGTAATCCGCGCGTAATAATAGTGATCCCATGCAGGACGTTGGTCTCTCCGTCTCAGAGTTTTTCTTGAACGATGCTTTGGGTGATTCCTGGCATCCGGACAGTTATTCTGGTGTGTACTGGTCAGGTGTGTTTTCAACCCAAAGTCCGTAATGGGAATTAGTCAGTGTCATGGTACTGACTAAAGAAATCCTTTACTTGTGGGTAAAGAGTACACCCTCTACAGAGTTAAAACTGTTCGAATAGCCGTGTCCTTGGTCAAAGGGCGTAGCTGCGTGGGTCAAGTGTCAGTCCCGGTATCGGTCTCCGGAGGAAATAATTAAAATATGTCTGACTCATTTTTGCAGTATAATTGTTGATACCCTGTTGCTACCATGATTATTTTTATTATTATGGCTATGCATAATATTGAGGACTAACCCATTTCTCTCAATTTATATTCTGCCTGAGTGTCTCAGGGGCTGGCTAGACTACCCCGGGCACTCAACTATTATTTTCAAGACCTCTCGTGGCGTCTCTCGAGTTAACAGGCGGTTTATCTCGCCACTACTCTTGTGGACACCTGATTGGCATTTCTCTTCAAGTCCAACCGTGGCGTCACTTGACGCCCGACAGGCATTTCTTTTCAAGACCTCTCGTGGCATCTCTCGAGTTAACAGGCGGTTTATCTCGCCACTACTCTTGTAGACACTCGACCGGCATTTCTCTTATTTTTTCGGAATGTCACTTGGGCTGGCTAGACTACCCGTGGCATTCACTTGCTTTTATTTTCTTAAGAGACTGGTTATGGCTAACATGTTTTATTTACTTCCGCATCATTTTATAATTATGTCATGACCAGGATTTTAGTCAGCATGAGCATGTCATTATGTTCCTACATGAGCATGTGCATCCATTATATCTTTTGTTCAAAATGTTTGCGAGTACATTCCAACGTACTCACTGGCTTGTCCCTGGCTATTTACTTGGCCAGATTTGGAGGAGGACGAGCTTGTGGAGAAGGATTGCGCTAGTGAGCCCAACGCTTAGAGGAGTCCCAGTCAGTCAACCTGTGAGATAGGAGTCTACCACATGTATCATCCACTGAGCTTCTACTACACCAATAAAATAGTCAAGCCTCACTCTGACGCTTGGCTTTACGTTATTGTATCAGAGATGTACCACCACCACACCACTGTCATATTCCGCCACTGCCATATATTTGGCGAGTTTGTAATAATTTTGTTGAGCCGTCAGACTCAACCCTGTGTAATATTAGTTGTACTGGTTATCTGTATCAAGGAAGTCCACCAGTTGTGTTGATCTTGGGGCTGGTGTGACTTAGGGCCTTTTCTGAGATTTATTCCCAGAAAGGGGCTCGACACATGTATTCCGAATATAGTCATACGTGCTTATGGAAAAGAACTTGCATGACATCTTTTGTCCTACCCTCCCGTGGCAGCGGGGTCCTAATGGAAACTAAGGGATATTAAGGCCTCCTTTTAATAGAAAACTGGACCAAAGCATTAGCAGTTAGTGAATACATGAACTCCTCAAACTACGGTAATCACAGGAAAGAATCCCAATTATTGTCACATTGGGGTATGCGGATCATAACACGTAATAGTTGTCTACAACTTGCAAGATAGGATCAAGAACACAAATATATTCATGAAAACATAATAGGTTCAGATCTGAAATCATGGCACTCGGGTCCTAGTGACAAGTATTAAGCATAGCAAAGTCATAGCAACATCAATCTCAGAACATAGTGGATACTAGGGATCAAACCCTACCAAAACTAACTCGATTACATGATAAATCTCATCCAACCCATCACTGTCCAGCAAGCCTACGATGGAATTACTCACGCACGGCGGTGAGCATCATGAAATTGGTGATGGAGGAGGGTTGCTGATGATGATGGCGACGAATCCCCCTCTCCGGAGCCCCGAACGGACTCCAAATCTACCCTCCCGATGAAGAACAGGAGGTGGCGGCGGCTCCGTATCATAAAACATGATGAACTCTTCTCCTTGATTTTTTCTCCCCGAATAGGGTTATATGGAGTTGGAGTTGAGGTCGAAGGGTCTCCAGGGGGCCCACAAGCCTGCAGGGCGCGCCCCAGGGGGTGGGTGCGCCCCCAGGGCTTGTGGCCTTTGGGTGGCCCCCCTATGGATAATTCTTGCGCCAGTATTTTTTATATATTACAAAAATATTCTCCTTAAATTTTCAGGTCAATCCGAGAACTTTTATTTCTGCACAAAAATAACACCATGGCAATTCTGCTGAAAACAGCGTCAGTCCGGGTTAGTTCCATTCAAATCATGCAAATTAGAGTCCAAAACAAGGGCAAAAGAGTTTGGAAAAGTAGATACGATGGAGACGTATCAACTCCCCCAAGCTTAACCCATTGCTTGTCCTTAAGCAATTTAGTTGACGAACTGAAAGTGACAAAGAAAAACTTTTACAAACTCTGTTTGATCTTGTTGTTGTAAATATGTCTAACTGATGTTCAGGTTTTCAGCAAAGATTATAAACTAACCACATTCACAATAACATTTAGGTCTCACATTTACTCATATCAATAGCATAACCAACTAGCGAGCAATAATAATAAATCTCGGATGACAACACTTTTTTTTCAAAACAATCATGATACGATATGTTATAATGGTATCTCGCTAGCCCTTTCTAAAACCGGAAAACATAAATGCAGAGCACCTCTGAAGACCAAGGACTGACTAGACATTGTAATTCATGGCAAAAGAGATCCAGTCACACTCATACTCAACATCAATTAATAGCAAAGCATACAAATGACAGTGGTGCTCTCTAGCTGGTGCTTTTTATAAGAGGATGATGAGTCAGCAATAAAAGTAAATAGATAGGCCCTTCGCAGAGGGAAGCAGGGATTTGCAGAGGTGCCAGAGCTCGGAGCTTTTAAAACAGAGATGAATATAATTTTGAGTGGTATGCTTTCATTGTCCACATAACAACCAAGAGATCTGACTATCTTCCATGCTAGATACATTATAGGTGGTTCCCAAACAGAATGGTAAAGTTTTTACTCCCCCTCTACCAACAATCACACTCCACGGCTAGCCGAATCCACGGGTGCCGTCCATACCAACAACAGTTCTGGGGGAGTTTTGTTTAATTATTTGCAATTTTGATTTTGATCTTTTGATCATAGGACCGGGCATCCCAATTACCAGCCACTTTCTCATGAATGACAAGTGAATCAACACTCATCGTGAGAATAACCCACCTAGCATGGAAGATACTGACAGCCTCCAGTCGCTACATGAGAGATTCGGGCATACAAAATATATTATTATTTGAAGGTTTAGAGTTTGGCACATGCAAATTTACTTGGAACGGCAGGTAAATACCGCATATAGGTAAGTATGGTGGACTCATATGGAACAACTTTGGGTTTAAGGAAGTGGATGCCCAAGCAGTATTCCCGCTTAGTACAAGTGAAGGCTAGCAAAAGATTGAGGAGCGACCAACTAGAGAGCGACAACGGTCATAAACATGCATTGAGATTAACCAACATTGAATGCAAGCATGAGTAGGATATAAATCACCATGAACATAAATATCGTGGAGGCTATGTTGTTTTTGTTTCAACTACATGCGTGAACATGTGCCAAGTCAAGCCACTTGAATCATTTAAAGGAGGATACCATCCTATCATACCACATCATAACCATTTTAAATTGCATGTTGGCTGATACATCTCCAATGTATCTATAATTTTTGATTGTTCCATGCTGTTATATTATCATTCTTGGATGTTTTACAATCATTTTATAGCAACTTTATATCATTTTTTGGGACTAACCTATTGACATAGTGCCCAGTGCCAGTTGCTGTTTTTTGCTTTTTTTTACTTCGCAGGAAATCAATACCAAACGGAGTCCAAATGCAGCGAAACTTTTTGGTGATTTTTTCTGGACCAGAAGACACAAGTTGGGCCAAGAAAGTACCTGAGGTGGGCTCCGAGGGGAGCACAACCCACCAGGGCGCGCCTGGGGGCCCAGGCGCGCCCAGGTGGGTTGTGCCCACCTCGGCCACCTCCCGCACCGCCTCTTTGCTCTATAAATACCCCAATATTCCAGAAACCCTAGGGGAGTTGACGAAAATCAATTCCAGCCCCCGCAAGTTCTAGAAACCACAGATCCAATCTAGACACCATCACGGAGGGGTTCATCATCCTCATTGGTGCCTCTCCGATGATGCGTGAGTAGTTCATTGTAGACCTACGGGTCCGTAGTTAGTAGCTAGATGGCTTCCTCTCTCTCTTTTGATTCTCAATACAATGGTCTCTTGGAGATCTATTTGATGTAACTCTTTTTGCGGTGTGTTTGTTAGGATCCGATGAACTTTGACTTTATGATCAGATCTATGTTTTTATCCATGAAAGTTATTTGAGTCTTTTGATCTCTTATATGCATGATTACTAATAGCCTCGTATTTCTTCTTTGAATCTTTGGTTTAGTTAGGCCAACTAGATCGATTTTTATTGCCATGGGAAGAGGTGCCTTGTGATGGGCTCGATCTTACGGTGCTTGATCCCAATGACAGAAGGGGAACCGACACGTATGTATCGTTGCTATTAAGGATAACAAGATGGGGTCTATTTCTACATAAATAGATCTTGTCTACATCATGTCATCATTCTTATTGCATTACTCCATTTCTCCATGAACTTAATACACTAGATGCATGCCGGATAGCGGTCGATGTGTGGAGTAATAGTAGTAGATGCAGGCAGGAGTCGGTCTACTAATCTTGGACGTGATGCCTATATAATGATCATTGCCTGGATATCGTCATAATTATTTGAAGTTCTATCAATTGCCCAACAGTAATTTGTTTACCCACCGTATGCTATTTTTCTCGAGAGAAGCCAGTAGTGAAATCTACGGCCTCCGGGTCTATTTTCTCATCATATATTTTCAGATCTATTTTGCTATTTGCCTTTTTATTTATTTGCCACTTTTATTTTCAGGTCTATATTATCAAAAACCCAAAAACACCTCGCTGAATTTTATTTGTTTTTATTTGCATCTATCAATCTACTACAATTCATCTCCCGTCCGTTTGCCAATTTCTGGCGCCGTTACCCGAAAGGGATTGACAACCCCTTTAACACGTCGGGTTGCAAGTATATGTTCTTTGTGTGCAGGTGTTGTTTACGTAGTGTTGCTTGGTTCTCCTACTGGTTCGATAACCTTGGTCTCATCACTAAGGGAAATACCTACCGTTGCTGTGCTGCATCATCCCTTCCTCTTTGGGGAAATACCGACGTAGTTCAAGCAAACATCAAAAGGAATTTCTGGCGCCGTTGCCGGGGAGGATCCAGTCAAGATAGTCTCCCGACAACTCACCAATTTCTGGCGCTGTTGCCGGGGAGACATCATCAACATCTACCAGGTTCCTAATCACAAATCTCATCTCCCTGCAATTTACATTATTTGCCATTTGCCTCTCGTTTTCTTCTCCCCCACTTCACAAAAATTTGTCGTTTAATTCACCCTCTTTTTCTTTCGCCATTTTCTCGTCAGATCTGTTTTTGAGAGCAATCTTGTTGCGTAGTCACGATGACTCAAGAGAACACCAAGTTGTGTGATTTCTCCAATACCAACAACAATGATTTTATTAGCACTCCGATTGCTCCTCCCGCCACTAGTGCGGAGTCTTGTGATATTAATGCTGCTTTGTTGAATCTTGTTATGAAAGATCAATTTTCCAGTACTCCTAGTGAGGATGCTGTGTCCCATCTTAACACATTCGTGGAATTATGCGATATGCAAAAGAAAAAAGATGTGGACAATGATATTGTGAAGTTGAAATTATTCCCATTTTCTTTGCAAGATCATGCAAAAATTTGGTTTTCTTCTTTGCCTCGCAATAGTATCAATTCTTGGGATAAGTGCAAAGATGCTTTTTTTACTAAGTATTTTCCGCCCACGAAAATTATTTCCCTTAGGACGCAAATCATGAATTTTAAGCAACTTGAGCATGAACATGTTGCGCAATCTTGGGAAAGAATGAAATTGATTCTAAGAATTTGTCCTACTCATGGTTTAAATCTTTGGATGATCATACAAATTTTTTATGCGGGATTGAATTTTGTTTCTAGAAATCTTTTAGATTCCACCGTGGGTGGTACTTTTATGGAAATTACTTTGGGTGAAGCTACTAAATTGCTAGACAATATTATGGCAAATTATTCACAATGGCATACCGAAAGAGCTCCTACTAGTAAAAAAGTTAATTCGGTTGAAGAAATTTCTTCTTTGAGTGAAAAAGTTGATGCTCTTATGAAATTGGTTGCTAATAAAAGTGCTCCTGTTGATTTTAATGATGTGCCTTTGTCTACCTTGATTGAGCAAAATAGTGATGCCGTAGATGTGAATTTTATCTCTCAAAACAATTTCAATAACAATGCTTATAGAGGTAATTTTAATCCTAGGCCTTTTCCTAGTAATTACTCTAATAATTATGGTAATTCCTATGGTAATCCTTCTTATAATAATAATAGGAACACCTCTGATTTTGAGAATAATATTAAAGAATTTATCAATGCTCAAAAGAATTTTAACACTACGATGGAAGAAAAATTGAGTAAGACTGATGATTTGTCTAGAAGCGTTGATAGAATTTCTCATGATGTAGAAAATATCAAGATGAAATTTTTTGTGCCTAAGGTTGAGGTATCAATTAAAGCTTTATATGTTTCTATGGATGAAAGTAAGAAAATAACTGCTATGCTTAGAGCTAAAAGAGAATTTCTAGAAAAAGCGTCTTCTAGTGATTGCTTTCATAAAAGTGATGAGGATCTTAAAGTGATTGGTGTTTCTTCTATTGATTCCTTGTTTAGTAAAATTAAGATTGATAATAAAGGGACTGGAGAAGAGTCAACTTTAGCTAGAAGGCGTCCCGATAATTTGGAGGGTGAAAATCTTGTTGAGAAAATTGATAAAAGTGGGTTTGGAGAGGTCAAAACTTTAACTAGTGATGTGCCCACTCTTTTGGATTACAAAGACTTTAATTATGATAATTGCTCTTTGATTGATTGTATTTCTTTGTTGCAATCCATGATAAATTCACCCCATGCCTATGAACAAAATAAAGCTTTTACTAAACATATTGTTGATGCTATGATGAAAGCTTTGGAAGAAAAGTTGGAATTAGAGATTTAAATTCCTAGAAAATTACATGATGAATGGGAACCTACTATCAAAGTCAAGATTATAAATTATGAGTGTTTTGCTTTATGTGATTTGGGTGCTAGTGTTTCTACAATTCCGAAATCTTTATGTGATGTGCTTGGTCTTACCGATATTGAAGAATGTTCTTTAAATTTGCACTTGGCGGATTCTACTATTAAAAAGCCTGTGGGAAGAATTAATGATGTTATTATTCTTGCAAATAGGAATTATGTGCCCATAGATTTTATTATTCTTGATATTGATTGCAATCCGTCTTGTCCAATTATTCTTGGTAGACTGTTTTTGCGCACTATAGGTGCCGTGATTGATATGAAAGAAGGGAACATCAAATTCCAATTTCCTTTGAGAAAGGGTATGGAGCACTTCCCTAGAACAAGAATTAAGCCACCATATGAATCAATCATGAGGGTGTCTTATGGATCTAGAAACAAAGATGACAATACTTAGATCTTTGCATTATGCCTAGCTAAGGGCGTAAAACGATAGCGCTTGTTGGGAGGCAACCCAATGAATAAAATTTATTTTCATCTTTTTCTTTCTGTTCTTGAGTGTTTGCACAATTATGCTACTGTTATGATTGTGTTTTTTGTGTTTTAATTAGTGTTTGTGCCAAGTAAAGCCTTTAGGATAGCTTTGGTGATAGTTGATTTGATCGTGTTGGAAAACAGAAACTTTCGCATCCAGTAAAATAATTATGAAAATTCACAGATGTGACGAAAAATTCTGATTTTTTTTACAAAAGATTGATATACAAATTTCCTATGTTTTCCTATTTTTTCAGAAGTTTTGGAGTTACAGAAGTATGAGAACAATTCGTATCTTTACAGACTGTTCTGTTTTTGACAGATTCTGTTTTCTTTGCATTGTGTGCTTATTTTGATGAATCTATGGTTTGTATTGGAGGTTATAAGCCATGGTAAAGTTAGAATACAGTATATATAATGCAAGAACAAAATTTGAATGGGTTTTCTACAGTACTTAAAGTAAAGATTGGTTTTCTTATACTAACGGATCTCACGAAGGTTTTGTTGAGTTTTGTGTGATTGAAGTTTTCAAGTTTTGGGGGAGATTACGATGGATGAAGGAATAAGGAGTAAGAAGAGCCTAAGATTGGGGATGCCCCATGGCACCCTAAGCCATTCTCCAAAGATAAGCAAGCAACTAAGCTTGGGGATGCCCGAGTGACATCCCCTCTTTCTTCTAACGACCATCGGTATTTTACTTGGAGCTATATTTTTATTCGTCACATATCATGAGTTTTGCTTGGAGCGTCTTGTATGATATGAGTATTTTCTTGTTTTGATTTTTATTTTAAGTCATGATTCCTTGCTGGACACACCTATTTGAGGGAGCCAAAATTATGCTATGACTTGTTAGAATTGCTCTCTATGCTTCACTTAAATCTTTATGAGCTATGGAATTGCTCTAGTGCTCCACTTATATCTTTTTGAGCACGGTGTGCTTTAGTATTTTTGAAGAAATGCTCTCATGCTTCACTTAGATTTATTTGAGAGTTAGTACTTTTTTTTAGAAATTCTCTCTTGCTTCACTTAAATTATTTTGAGAGAAGGAAATTTTATGCTCATGTTCTTCACTTAGATTTGTTTGAGCTATCAAAAGCAACTTATGAAATTAGTCCCAAAGTGATAGATATTCAAGAAGGATATAATAAAAAAATTCATGAAGATCATTGGACAAAATAAACTTGATTCCTTGTAATAGTTTTGCGATATGTTGATATAATATGTGAGTCATGTTGATGAGTAATTATGCTTTAGTAAGAATATTGGTGTTAAGGTTTGTGATTCCCTATGCAAGCACGAAAGTCAATAGTTATGCAATGAAATTACATCCTACTTGTGGTGCATTATTCGGTGTTAGTTATGCTTAATGCTCGCTTATGAGATTTTTCGTTTCTTGGTTGGATGCTTTTCAATCTTTTGCTAGCCTTCATTTGCACTAAGTATGATCACTACTTGTGCATCCAAAATCCTTAAACCAGTTTTGCCTTATGAGTCCACTATACCTACCTATATGCGGTATTTCCATGCCGTTCTAAGCAAATTTGTATGTGCCATCTCTAATTTCAAAATAAATTTCTCTTTTGTGTGCTCGTACCGCTCATGAAACGGTAGGGGGTGGCTGATATATTTCCATGCTAGATGTGTTATTCTCAAGATGAGTGTTTATTCACTTGTCATTGCACGAGAGTACGGCAAAGGTATTAGGGATGCCCAGTCCCGAAATGAAAAATGAATTTACTTTATGTTGTCAAATAATAAATTCCTTGGAAAGTGTTGGTATGGAAGGCACCCGTGGATACGGCTAGCCATGGAAAGTGAAAGTATGGTGGAAAAAGGAATAAAATTTATTTTCTGTTTGGGAACCGCCTATGATATATCTAGCATGGAAAGTATTGGGAACTACTCAATCATTTTTGTTGACAGGAAAAGCATGCCACCCAAAATGCTTTATCTCTACTTTTTTCGCTTTGAGCTCTGGCACCTCTACAAATCCCTACTTCCCTCTGCGAAGGGCCTTTCTTTTACTTTATGCAATTTTTATTTTATTTTGAGTCTCCATCTTCTCTTATAAAGCACCAACTAAGGGGCACTATGATCATACTTGAGCATTGGGTGTAGCTAATATGCGAGTGTGTTTCATGAATGGATCAATGATTGAGCATAATGGGCTAGGGATAACTTGCTTTAGTGTTGATATTTTGAAAGACATGGTTGCTTGTTGATATGCTTGAGTATTGAAATCTTCATGTCAAAACTAGACTATTGCTTAGAATCATATAAAAGTCCAAATGTCCATGCTACAAAGAAAAGAATATGTGATGAACATGTTAGGCAGCATTCCACATCAAAAATTCTGTTTTTATCATTTACCTACTCGAGGACGAGCAGGAATTAATCTTGGGGATGCTGATACGTCTCCAACGTATCTATAATTTTTTATTGTTCCATGCTGTTATATTATCATTCTTGGATGTTTTACAATCATTTTATAGCAACTTTATATCATTTTTTGGGACTAACCTATTGACATAGTGCCCAGTGCCAGTTGCAGTCTTTTGCTTGTTTTTTACTTCACAGGAAATCAATACCAAACGGAGTCCAAACGCAGCAAAACTTTTTGGTGATTTTTTCTAGACCAGAAGACACAAGTTGGGCCAAGAAAGTACCTGAGGGGGGCTCTGAGGGGAGCACAACCCACCAGGGCGCGCCTGGGGGCCCAGGCACGCCCAGGTGGGTTGTGCCCACCTCGGCCACCTCCCGCACCGCCTCTTTGCTCTATAAATACCCCCAATATTCCAGAAAACCTAGGGGAGTCGACGAAAATCAATTCCAGCCACCGCAAGTTCCAGAAACCACAGATCCAATCTAGACACCATCACGGAGGGGTTCATCATCCTCATTGGTGCCTCTCCGATGATGCGTGAGTAGTTCATTGTAGACCTACGGGTCCGTAGTTAGTAGCTAGATGGCTTCCTCTCTCTCTTTCGATTCTCAATACAATGGTCTCTTGGAGATCTATTTGATGTAACTCTTTTTGTTGTGCGTTTGTTGGGATCCGATGAACTTTGAGTTTATGATCAGATCTATGTTTTTATCCATGAAAGTTATTTGAGTCTTTTGATCTCTTATATGCATGATTACTTATAGCCTCGTATTTCTTCTTCGAATCTTTGGTTTAGTTAGGCCAACTAGATCAATTTTTCTTGCCATGGGAAGAGGTGCTTTGTGATGGGTTCGATCTTACGGTGCTTGATCCTAGTGACAGAAGGGGAACCGACACGTATGTATCGTTGCTATTAAGGATAACAAGATGGGGTCTATTTCTACATAAATAGATCTTGTCTACATCATGTTATCATTCTTATTGCATTACTCCATTTCTCCATGAACTTAATACACTAGATGCATGCTGGATAGCGGTCGATGTGTGGAGTAATAGTAGTAGATGCAGGCAGGAGTCGGTCTACTAATCTTGGACGTGATGCCTATATAATGATCAGTGCTAGGATATCGTCATAATTATTTGAAGTTCTATCAATTGCACAACAGTAATTTGTTTACCCACCGTATGCTATTTTTCTCGAGAGAAGCCACTAGTGAAATCTACGGCCCCCGGGTCTATTTTCTCATCATATATTTTCAGATCTATTTTGCTATTTGCCTTTTTATTTATTTTCCACTTTTATTTTCATATCTATATTATCAAAAACCCAAAAATACCTCGCTGATTTTTTTATTTGCATCTATCAATCTACTACAATTTATCTCCCGTCCGTTTGCCAATTTCTGGCGCCGTTACCCGAAAGGGATTGACAACCCCTTTAACACGTCGGGTTGCAAGTATATGTTCTTTGTGTGCAGGTGTTGTTTACGTAGTGTTGCTTGGTTCACCTACTGGTTCGATAACCTTGGTCTCATCACTGAGGGAAATACCTACCGTTGCTGTGCTGCATCATCCCTTCCTCTTTGGGGAAATACCGACATAGTTCAAGCAAACATCATTGGCACACAAGACAAACCATTATCCACTCCTAGCTGATTAAGCATGGCATGAGTTACTATAATCTCTAATTGTCATTGCAAACATGTTTCATCCATAATGAGCTGAATCAGGAATCATGAGCTAATCATATTTACAAAAACAAAATAGGTCGAGTTCGTACCAGCTTTTCTCCATCTCAATCATTTCATCATATATCATCATTATTTCCTTTCACTTGCACGACCGAATGATGTGAATAATAATAATAAGAGTGCACATGCATTGGGCTAAGCTGGAATCTGCAACATTTATTCAAAGGAGAAGACAAGGTAATATGGGCTCTTTGTTAGATCAACAATAATGGATATGACAGCCACTCAATATTTTCATCGTGGTCTTCTCCTTACAACCCAAAGAAAAGAATTTCAAAGAAACACACTAAAATATTTTTGGAGTTTTTGTTTTTCTGAAGAAAGTAAAACAAGAATGAGAAAAACTACGGGAAAGCTCCCAACAAGCAAAAAAAGAACAAGAAATCGTTTTGGGTTTTCTTTTAATACTACAACTAAAATAAACTGGAAAGAAAAACTTTAAACAAGCGAGAACTAATTTTTTTGGATTTTCTCAAAGTTTTTCAAACACACAAGAAGGAAGCAAGAAAAATAAACTAACATGGATAATACAATGAAAGAGTATGAATACCGACAACTGAAATGAGCGTGTGAACATGAATGTAATGTCGGTGAGAAATACGTACTCCCCTAAGCTTAGGCTTTAGGCCTAAGTTGGTCTAGGGCCACGGCTGGAAATAATCCTCTCCTCAATACTCCGGAGGGTCCTGGGGGTTCCACTGGTTGGCGAGCTCTTGTGGCTCCCACTGATAAACATGTTCTAGGTATGGATCCGGCGATAGTGCTGGCTCAGGAACTGGGGATCGCGTCCGCTCCCGGTATGCATAAATGTCATCGGGCATAATAATGTACCTGCCTGAATGAATATCGAACAAAGAAGGTGCAGGCAAAGTAATAATCTGATAGGTACCCTAACTGAATACTAGGTTATAGATGAGCCGCTTATCATCGTCCTTAGCAATAAAATCATGTGCTACCATACTAGCATAGTCTAAATACTTAGTGGATAACAACATTTCGTCCTTTTCATCATGCCTAATGGGTATCTCAAAATGTTTAGCTAAGCGGGAAGCATATATACCTCTGAAAATAGGACCCCTCGAACGGTTTAAACCCAACCTTTGAGCAATCATAGCGCCCAAACTAAAAGTTCTATCAGAATGTAAAGCATGACGCAAAATGGCAAGGTTAGGAGCACTGAGGCCTCCACTCTCCCCGCGACCAATTAAACATCTCCCAACAAATAATGGATAATAGCGTAAAACAGGAAAATGTAAACTAGCCACTCTCGCTTTCGACACCCCTCTCTCTTCTCCTACAGTAGTTTCAGCAATAAAGTCCTCCACGTCTCTAGGATGTGGTTCACTAACACTGGCCTCATAAGGTATTTTTTGCAAACATCGCAGAAATCATAAAGTGTCATTTGCTTAGGCACATCATATAAGTGAAATTCTACCATGGGAGGATCCTTCCTAGAATCAAAGTGAAAATTTTGCATGAAAGTATTAGTGAGTAGGAGGTATTGGTCACACTTATCGTGGAGGAAGTCGGTTATGCCGGCATTCTCCGCCAAGAAATAGAAATCCTCATAAATTCCAGCCGCCCTCAAGAATGTATCACTTGACCATTCGCATGGTCGAACCTCCGCGGCACGAGGAAGATTGTACTTGGGCTTCTTCTTCTCCTCATTTTCATTTCCCTCAGAGTTGTGGCTCGAAGAACCCCTTAACAACCTCCTCATCATGTCTTTTCTTTCCTCTGAAAAATTTCTAAAATTTTTAGAGACTCAAAATAAAAGTGAACCAAACTCAACAAGATTGATAGCAACTACTCCCACAAGTGTCTAGAGTATCATGCAACAAAACTACTTTGAACCATATAAATCTGACATGCAAGCTCAAGAACATGGTCACCACAACAGCAAAAATTTGCAATATATAAAGTACTAGAACAAAAACTAATTGGACCATTGGAGGAGTCACATACCGAAGAACAATCCCCCAAAACAGTTTTGCAAATGGAGCTTTGAGCTAGGAGATCGAAAATGGCAGCAAGATGAGCAAGAACAAGGGTTTGAGCAATGGTGGGATTTTTTCTGGAGGAAGACGAAGTGAATGGGTGCTGGCATAAGTGAGGGGGACCCATGTGGGACCCACAAGCCTTGGGGGCACGCCTAGGGGGGTAGGGCATGCCCTGTGGGCTTGTGGCCCACTAGTGCACCCCCTGATGTGTGTTCAGTGCAAAAAATTCTTAAGTATTCTGGAAAAAATCATACTAAATTTTCAGGGCATTTGGAGAACTTTTATTTTCTGGACATTTTTATTGCATGGATAATTCAGAAAACAGAAAAATAATAGCATTTTTGCTTTATTTACTCTAAATAACAGAAAGTAAAGCGGGGGTACAGAGAGTTGTGTTTACTAAATTCATCCATCTCATGCCCGTCAAAAGGAATCCATTAACAAGGTTGATCAAGTCTCATTACCAAACTTCTTCCGAATGACATGAAACCGGAGAATCTTCATATAGCACTAAGTTACCTCAACGGGGATATGCATGTCCCCAACAATAAGAATATCATATTTCTTTTTGACAGTAGGAAGAGGGAATTTAAAACCCCCAAAAGCAATTGTTGGAATTTCTCCAATAGAATTGATACTATTCACTTAAGGTTGTTTCTTTGGAAAGTGTACCGTATGCTCATTACCATTAACATGAAAAGTGACATTGCCCTTGTTGCAATCAATAACAGCCCCTGCAGTATTCAAAAAGGGTCTACCAAGGATGATCGACATACTGTCGTCCTCGGGAATATCAAGAATAACAAAGTCCGTTAAGATAGTAACATTTGCAACTACGACAGGTACATCCTCACAAACACCGATGGGTATAGCAGTTGATTTATCGGCCATTTGCAAAGAGATTTTAGTTGGTGTCAACTTATTCAAATCAAGTCTACAATATAAAGAGAAAGGCATAACACTAACACCGGCTCCAAGATCACATAAAGCAGTTTTAACATAGTTTCTTTTAATGGAGCATGGTATAGTTGGTATTCCTGGATCTCCTAGTTTCTTTGGTATTCCACTCTTAAATGTATAATTAGCATGCATGGTGGAAATTTCAGCTTCCGGTATCTTTCTTTTATTTGTAACAATATCTTTCATATACTTAGCATAAGGAGACTTTTTCAGAATATCAGTCAAACGCATACGCAAAAAGACAGGTCTAAGCATTTCAACAAAGTGCTCAAATTCCTCATCATCCTTTTTCTTGGATGGTTTAGGAGGAAAGGGCATGGGTTTCTGAACCCATGGTTCTCTTTCTTTACCATGTTTCCTAGCAACAAAGTCTCTTTTATCATATCTTTTATTCTTATGTTGTGGGTTATCAAGATCAATAGCAGCTTCTATCTCCACATTGTTATCATTACTAGGTTGAGCATCAACATGAACATCATCATTAACATTATCACTAGGTTCATGTTCATCACCAGATTGTATTTCAGCCTCGGAAATAGAAATATCATTTGGATTCTCAGGTGTGTCTATAATAGGTTCACTAGAAGCATGCATAGTCCTATCATCATTCTTTTTCTTTTTATTATTAGAAGGACTAGGTGCATCAGTATTACCTCTCTAAGAATCTTGTTCAACTCTCCTAGGATGGCCCTCAGGATACAAAGGTTCCTGAGTCATTTTACCACCTCTAGTCATGACTCTAACAACATGATCATTGTTTTTATTGTTCATCTCATTAAGTAAATCATTTTGTGCCTTATGTACTTGTTCTACTTGAGTTTTTACCATGGAGGCATGTTTACTGATAAGCTTAAGATCATTAACAGTTCTACACATATAATCACCCAAGCGTTCAAGCATATAAGCATTTCATTTCAATTGTCTACTAACATAAGCATTGAAGTTTTCTTATTTAACAATAAAGTTATCAAATTCATCTAAGCATTGACTAGCAGACTTATTATGAGGAATATCACCTTCATCAAATCTATAGAGAGAATTTACCTCTACTACCCGTGTCGGAGTATTAAGACCGTGTATTTCTTCAATAGGTGGTAAATTCTTAACATCTTCAGCTTTTCTTTCATAGATTTCTTTGCCTCTTGCATATCTTCAGGACTGAGGAATAGAATACCTGTTTTCTTTGGAGTTGGCTTAGGAGGTGGTTCGGGAAGAGTCCAATCATTATCATTACTCATTATATTATTCAATAGTACTTCAGCTTCACTACTGCAGGATGGTCCAAACACGACAGTCGAATCAGAGACCCTTCGACGAAACTGTGTGCGATGCATCAATCACAAACGGTGATGTAATAAAACCATCAAAAAAGATGCAAAATGTTTGCGATGGCGGTGACATCAAACACGGTTCATATTAGAGTTGCGTGTACGATGAGTGGCAAACGGTTAATCCAGAAGAACTGTTTGCGATGATGAAGAACAATAGAAATGGCCAGCCATATGAGGGTGTGTGCGATATACGGCATACAGTTCACTAGGATGAACTGTGTGTGATTAGGCAACACAATGGAAACGGTTCAACTGAACAAGATGTGTGTGATACGCAGCAAACAGGTCCGTAATCAGAAATGTGTGCGAAGACCAATAATAACACAGACGATTGCTGCTAATAAGCCGTGTGATTTGCTCTGTCTACAGAAGAATAACATGTATATAATCTTTGGTGACATGCATTTGTATTTTATTAGTTAAATCCTACTTATAAACCAGGACGGGGGTATAGTAGGTAATTAAATCGCAAACGTTTTTTTATTAACCGTATGTGTACGTGGCCTTTCATCCTCCTCTCGCATGTCTTTTCACCCCGCTGCTGCAGACGGCTTACAGCGCAAGCTTGCGCAGCGCGCGGGGGCGTTCTTTTGGCCAAACGGTGGCTCGAAGTAGCGCCAATGAATCATCGGTGAGCCCGTTCCCGCGCAACCTCGTAGGTTCCCACGCAAGATTCCCGCCCGACTCGGTGAAATCCCCCAAAATCCCAATGCTTACCGGCCTGCTATATAAACCCTCACGGCCGGCGAGTCCTGCGTCGCATTTTACCCTCCCTCCCTGTAGCTTATCTCATCTGCTTCTCCCACAATCGCCAATGGCACCGGTCCATCGTCGTCGCTCAGCCACTCCGCCATCATTAGAGGACGGCTCCAGCTGGGAGGCTACACCGCGTCGGCGGCGCAGTCCCCGGCGTAGTGTAGTGCGTGTGGCGTCCCTGTTGTTTGTGCGCGGAACACCCACCACACGCTCCACCGCCGCTGCCCATCGGCAGCTGTTGCTGGCTGCCATTGCCGCCACCCCACCGTCTGCCGCCGTGGCTGCCACACCATCGTCGAAAGCCAGGGCCATCGCCCGCTCCGTCGCCGCGGCCCGAAGGCGGGAGGTGGCCGTCGTGGCCGCCACCCCACTGCTTGCCACCGTGGCCATCATCCGCTCCGCCGCCGTGGCCCAAAGGCGGGAGGTGGTGGTCATGGCCGCCACCCCATCGTTGTCCGCCGTGGCCGCCATCCCACCGTCGACCGCCGGGGTCATCACCCGCTCCGCCACCGCCGCCCGAAGGCGGGAGGAGGAGGTGGAGGCCCGCACGTGCGTCAGCGACCTTGCGCGCTACACCGAGTTCCTGCGGGAGGAGGAGGAGCGCCTTGTCAAGCACGCAAAGAGCCTTACCGCCGCCGTGGCCGCAACACACGCCACCGTAGAGGCGAGGAATCAGGAGATCTATGAGGAGAACCACCGCTTCGAGAGGGGTCGTCTGGAGCGGCAGAGGGCGTTCGAGGTGAGCGTCGCTGAAGGTGCAGCAGCGGCAGGCACCGTATTGCAGTTGTCCAGCTCGTCGGTAGGCTCCTCCTCCTCTGCCTCTTACTGAGTGCGCTCGGCAGAGGAGAGGCTGCCGGAAGTAGTACAAAGCCCCTCCGTAGTAGTAGTATTTAGGGGCTATTTTGTTCAGTTCATCTGACTATAGATGTGGTGAAACTGTACAACGTACTTAAAATTAGTTAGTATATATAGTTCAACTAGCTATTTCAGTACGTGGTTGGCAACAATTGGGGAAAAGTTTGGTCGGTTCAGCTGTCGAGTTGAACTGTTTGTATAAAGAACGACTGCTTAATCTATGAATGAAAATATGCTTAATTACTGAATTTTAGTTGCAAAAATTAGATAGTGCTAGTGATTTTTAGCTGCATATTTTGACAAATGGCAATGTTACTAGGTCGACAAATGTCAATCTTTCCAGTTTGACAAATGGCAATATACCCAATATGACAGATGCAAATCTTACAAAATTGTCTGTACGTGGTTACACACGGGTCATCCAAAATAACCGTTTGCGTTGAAGGGATGTACAAATCCTGCTCTGCACATTTTCTCTTGGCTTAGCGCCAAAGTCTAGCTTTGCATACCGTATTCAATCTGAACCATTTGTGTTGAAGAGATGCACAAATCCTACGCTGCGAATTTTCACTTGACTTAAGGGGAAAGACCATAGCTCTCACTTTGCATACGGGTGTTCTATCTAAAATATTTGTGATCAAGAGCTGCACAAATCCTGCTCGGCACATTTTCCCTTGGCTTCCTGGGGAAGCCGTCGGTTTGCATATGGGTGTTCTAACTAAAATGTTTGTGATGAGTGTTTTATATTTAAAAACCATTGAATTTTTTTCAAAAGAAAATCTTTTCATAAGTCTGTACATTAAGAGAGAAAAACGCAAGTTCGGTCAAACCATATCTTTCATTCAGTCACACTGCGAATTTATATTCATATGATTGAGATACAGTATTAAACCCAAAAAAACTATTTCCGGCGGCGGCGGAGGCGGCGTGCCGCGCCGGCGTTGTTGTTGTCGTCCTTCGGGACGCCGTTGTTGAAGTCTTCAAGGCAGCACATGTTCTTCACTTGTAAATCAAACATCATGTCGTCGCGTGATCGACGGGCGGAGCGCGGGAGGATGGCAACTGACGGCACTGCGAGGTAGCGGTCGACGGCGGCGTCCCATGCCGCGGAGGGGGGCGCGCACGGGCAAGGGTGCGGCTGGTGCAGGCAAACGCACGGGGACCGGCGCCGTAATGGGTGGAGGGGTGCGCACGGGCACGGGCACGGGTGCTGGCGCTGTCATGTACATGAGCTCGTGCGGGTCCGCAGAGACCTCGCTGACGCCCGCGGCTTCCAGCTCTGCGATAGTGCTCGGCGACCAGCCCGTCAATGCTACGGGGATGGTCGCTGGCGCGGGCGCGGGGATGGGAGCTGGGACGGGCGCGGGGGCAGCAACCGCCGCGGCCAGCTCGTTCAGGGCCATGTCCATGAGGCCCCATTCCTCCTTATTTTCTATCTCCTCCGACTCGGAGTTGACTTCACCAAACTTGAAGACTAGTGGCAGATGATCCTTCTGCGCCATGGCGTTGGTGGAGGTCTGCGGGAGGGAGGGGAATGGGAGGCGAACAATAAGGCCGCCCGTATTAAACAGTGGCTCGGGCGCCATTAATGGAGAGGATGCGAGCAAGGCGGGCTGCCATGGAAGTCAAAGGGCTCGCTTCCCAGTGAGCCTGCGCAGCGTACAACTCGCACGCTTCCCGGTGAGCCTACGCATTGGAGGACAGCTTGCACGCCTCTCGGTTAGCCCGCGCACCGGACTGCGCTCGCACGCCTCCCGTTCAGTCAAGCAGCTATCCGCACGGCACCTCCTATAGCCATTAAAACCAAGACACGTGGCGTCACGTGAATGGTTAACAGAACACACATGATTTAAATTATACAAATGTTTGAGATATTAAAGTGGCAGCTATTTTTTCAAAATGCCTTTGTTGGCTGTTATTCGAGTGCGCCTTCTCTCAAAATGGACACGAAAAATACCACAGCATGTCGGGTGCCATTCCATGATAGCATGCCAAGTTTCATGAATTTCAGACGAGTTTTGGATTTACTAAAATTTAAAAACAAAGTATCTCAACATTTTGCCGGTAATCAACAGTGCCCTGGTGTTTGAAATTCATTCCCATTTCTTGCATGGGACCTAAGCATGCACCCAAGGACACACATTTCATATGTCAACCCATTTTTCTGCACTTGAGCATGTGCATGTAGTTCAAATTTGAATTATGCACATAAAATGCCTAGAAAACCCAGTTAACATATTAAAATGTCCAAGCGAACCCCGAAAAATCCCAAAAATTGACACAACACTCCTGTCGTTCTATGTTGACACTAGAAAAATTTTGAAAGCAAGAAGAGGCAACGGATATCGTTTCGTCCCCAAGGGTGGCACGTTCCCTACCGAAACCATCAGGCTTGTTGTGAGAAGCTCTGGTTTGCGAGAACCTTATACCCAAACCTGCCCCCAAATGGGACAAATTTTTTACCACAGCATGTTGATGCCGCTCCATGATAGCATGTCAAGATTCATGAACTTCAGACGAGTTTTGGATTTACTAGAATTTAAAAACCATGTATCTCAATGTTTGCTGCCGAGCGACGGTGGCAAGGTGTTTGACATTCATTCCCATTTCTTGCATGAGACCTAAGCATGCAGCCAAGGACACAGATTTGATTTTTCAAACAATTTACATGCAATGGAGCATGTGCCTGTAGTTCAAATTTGAATTATGCACATAAATGCATAGAAAACTCAGTTAATGTATAAAAATGTCCAAATGAACCCCGAAAAATTCCTAAAATTAACACAACACTCATGTTGTTCTATGTTGACACTAGAAAAAAATTGAAATCAAGAAGAGGCAACGGATATCGTTTCGTCCAGAAAGGTGAAATGTTCCCTACCGTAACCATGAGGCTTGTTGTGAGAAGCTCTGGATTGTGAGAAGCTTATACCCCAACCTGGCCCAAATGGGACAATATTTTTACCACGGCATGTTGATGCCGTTCCATGCTAGCATGTCAAGTTTCATAAATTTCAGACGCGTTTTCGATTTACTAGAATTTAAAAACCATGTATCTCAATGTTAGCGGCCGAGCGACGGTGGCAAGGTGTTTGACATTCATTCTCATTTCTTGCATGGGACTTAAGCATGCAACCAAGGACACACATTTCAATTTTGAACCCATTTATATGCACTGGAGCATGTGCATGTAGTTCAAATTTGAATTATGCACATAAATGCATAGAAAACTCAGTTAATGTATAAAAATGTCCAAGCGAACCCTGAAAAATCCCAAAAATTGACACAACACTCCTGTTGTTCTATGTTGACACGAGAAAATTTTGAAAGTAAGAAGAGGCAACAGATATCGTTTCGTCCCCCAAGGTGGCACGTTCCCTACCGAAACCATCAGGCTTGTTGTGAGAGAAGCTCTGGTTTGCGAGAAGCTTATACCCAAACCTGCCCCAAATGGGACAATATTTTTACCATGGCATGTCGATGCCGTTCCATGATATCATGTCAAGTTTCATGAATTTCAGATGAGTTTTCGATTTACTAGAATTTTAAAACCATGTATCTCAATGTTAGCGGCCGAGCGATAGTGTCAAGGTGTTTGACATTCATTCTCATTTCTTGCATGTGACCTAAGCTTGCAACCAAGGACACACATTTGATTTTGCAACCCGTTTTTATGGGCTGGAGCATGTGCATGTAGTTCAATTTTGAATTATGCACATAAATGCCTAGAAAACTCAGTTAACGTATAAAAATGTCCAAACGATCCCCCAAAAAATTCCAAAATTTAACACGACACTCCTGTTGTTCTATGTTGACACCAGGAAAAATTGAAAGCAAGAAGAGGCGACGAATATCATTTTGTCCACAAAGGTGACACATTTCCCTAACGGAACCATGAGGCTTCTTGTGAGAAGCTCTGGTTTGTGAGAAGCTTATACCATAACCTGCCCCAAATGGGCCAATATTTTTTACCCCTGCATGTTGATGCCATTCCATGATAGCATGCCAAGGTTCATGAATTTCAGACGGGTTTTGGATTTACTAGAATTACAAAAGCAAGTACCTCAATGTTTGCCGGAGAGCCACGGTGCCGTGGTGTTCGAAATTCATCCCCATTTCTTGCATGGAACATAAGCATAAACCCATGGACACATATATGATTTTGCAACCCATGTTGGTGCACCGGAGAATGTACATGTAGTTTAATTTTGAATTGTGCACCTGAAATGGCTAGAAAACCAATTTAATGTATAAAATGTCCAAACGAACCCTATAATTCCAATTTTTTTACGACACACATATAGTTGCATGTTCACTGCAGATAAAAGTTCTAGCAATTCAGACACCCTCCATTGCCGCTGTGACCCCATTATGTAATTCAAATCAAGTAGATCGCACATAGTTTATTATCGCAGTACAAAATATCCTGGAGCATCGTCGGTGTATAGTACGCCTATGGCTTACGCGAGAAGGTGCGTCGGCTACAGTCCACAATCGGCGTGTCAAGCACACTAGCTCGCTCCCCAAATATCATTTCACTGTTCAATCATCGCCGGGGAAAGATGGGGACATGGACCCGCGTTGTGAGGGCAACTTCGGCAGCCCACTCCGGCGAGAGCGCGGCCGCAGCCGCCATGCGCGTGCTAACAAGGTGCATGAGCGCAGCCGCAATCTGCGACCGGGCGGCCAAGGCAGCCCAAACGGCCGCTGTTGCTTCTCAGGTGGCGGCAGCAACATCTGCCTCGGGGATAGCAACTGGCGAGAGCAGCACAGCAGCTGTCCGTTCCGCAGCGGCGGCCTTAGCCCTGATGGAGGCCGCCCACGACCATGTCGATGCCGCCCACGCCCAGCTCGTGGCGGTTACCGCACAAATCGAACGAAGCTTCTCCGACAACGGTCGACAACCCACGGCCGAAGAGTTGGCAATCGCCGAGAGTGTTCAAGCAGCCGTCCGTTCCTCGGCCGCATACCTTACCACAACGGAGCCCGTCCAAGCCCAAATCGCGGCCGCCCACGCCCAGCTCATGGCAGCCTTTTCCAAAGAGATGGCGGACGCGGATGGCGAGATGCTTGCCAAGTATGGTGCGATGGATCCCATGGAGCTCCTTCCCCAGGAGACCGCCGGGCGCGAGCTGGACATGGAGGAGGCGGCGGAGATCGACGAGCACTAGCCGTAGTAGTACTCTTTGTTTTGTTTAATTAAGAGCGCCGGTCTTTAATTTGTTAGAGTAATGTTTAGGTCAGCTAGCTCTGTTTAATTGCTGAACTTGCTCGATTAAGAAGTGTGGGTGTGCTGTAGTCTCCTTTGTGTACCCAAATTATGCAATGACGTGGATGACCACTGTAACCAGGGAAATTCGAACCAAAATTTTTGACGTTCAAACTCATCACACACGGGTTAAGCTATCTGAATCGTTTGTGATGTTCACATATCGTACACAGTTCTGAATAAGGGACCGTGTCTGATGACACTTTGCGCACCAGTTTTTTTGCTGAACCGATTCAAAATTTTCGGCTTCCGTGGAAATATCTACTCCCCGCCCCCTCCCCCTTACCAAAAGCCACATTTCCCCTTTTACGCCTCCCTTTCCAAGTTGAAACCTTCACTCCTTGCTTGCAGCGCCGCCTCCTCGCCGGCGACCCTCCTTCAAGCTGCTCGGCCTCGTCTATCCAGGCAGGTAATCCACACCCGACCCCCATCCTCCTTCTCCTTCCACATCCCACATGCCCCCACCGCCGGCGTGACACCTTCCACCCAAATCACCGACCCCTCCACCAAATAAGCGCCGCCCTAAGCCATGGTGCATGCAGTATAGCCAGGAGCTCAAGGAGCATTTGGTAGCGGAGAAGCAAATCGTGGCCGCACGCGCGGATGAGGTCGTGATGGCTGCCATTCGTGCCGACCACCAGATCTTGGAGGAGCACCTTTCCATTTGGTAGCTACGCCGGTTAAGCATGATCGGCTTACCCGTTGCGTGTGCTGCTCCTGCCTTTCCTTAACAAATTCTAATGAATTGTGCTATCTAATTTTACCATGCAATCTGTTGCTCTAGTGTATATGTTCTATATGTCATGCAATGTGGTGCTCACTTATTAACTGTTTGGTTAATTAGTTGTCGTCTTCAGTTAACTGTTTGGTTCAATTCTGCAAATGTGATGTTCAATTCTTTAGGCTGCAATTTTGTATTGTCTTCCATGTGAGAAATAAATCGAATTTATCTTTACAAAATACATGAGAAACGAATACAATTGCTATATTTCCAAGTTGTCAAGCATGCTTGGTTTGGTTAACTGTCTGATCTTCTAGTATGTTATACATTGTGCAATGTGGTGCTCAGTTAATGTTTGGTTCATTTGTTGTGGTGTTTAGTTAACTGTTTGGTTCAATTCTGCAATGCGATGTTCAATAGTTATGGGTGCATTCTGTTATTGTATACCATGTGAGAAGTAAATCAAATTTGGCTGTACTAAATACATGAGAAACAAATACAATTGCTATATTTCCAAGTTGTTAAGCATGCTTGGTTTGGTTAATTGTCTGATCTTCTATTAGGAGTATGCTATATAGTGCAATGTGGTGCTCAGTTAACGTTTGGTTCATTTCTTGTGGTGTTTAGTTAACTGTTTGGTTCAATTCTGCAATGCGATGTTCAATCGTTGTGGGTGCATTCTGTTATTGTATACCATGTGAGAAATAAATTGAATTTGGCTATACTAAATACATGAGAAACAAATACAATTGCTATATTTTCAAGTTGTTAAGCATGCTTTGTTTGGTTAACTGTCTGATCTTCTATTAGGAGTATGTTATATTGTGCAATGTGGTGCTCAGTT
Organism: Thinopyrum elongatum; assembly: GCA_011799875.1. Classification (NCBI taxonomy): domain Eukaryota; kingdom Viridiplantae; phylum Streptophyta; class Magnoliopsida; order Poales; family Poaceae; genus Thinopyrum; species Thinopyrum elongatum. The sequence continues at coordinate 418,870,080 of CM022297.1, read as the reverse complement.
AATATTTGGTTCATTTGTTGTGGTATTTAGTTAACTGCTTGGTTCAATTCTGCAATGCGATGTCCAATTGTCGTGGGTAGAATTTTGTATTGTTGTGCATGTGAGGAATAAATCGAATTTGGCTGCACTTAATACATGAGAAACATATACAAGTGCTATATTTCCTAGTTCTTAATCATGCTTGGTTTGGATAAATGGGTTTTCCATGTGGCTTGAATTAATCTGATGAATCTGCAATGTGTTTATTTTTCATCAACATATTTTACTAATAGCATGCGAACCCTCACTTAACCTGATGACTAACTACCTTATATGTGTTGCAGGGAAACAATGGGAAGCACTGAGGTTTACAATCAAGGTTAGCACATGCATGGTCCTTTGTCTAATAGCACATTATTGTGCAATTACAGGAACCATTCTAATATTTAGGTTTTTAACAATTTGGTCTTGCACATGTAGGTCCTGCTGTCCGAGGTTTTGACCCACTATTCGACCCTTTTTGCATATGGGGAAATGAGTTGTCCATGAATATCAATCAAGTCAAGAAACTCAGAAAGATTGTTAGGATAAAGAAATTAGCGACAAAAAACAACAAGATCTTTGTCTGCACAATGAAGAAGACATCAGTTCACTACAAGATGGTACTAACTATTATACCTTGCCTTTTTTTATTCCTTTGCCCCATTTCCAATATAGAGAAGATATTTATGCACATCCTTGTTTTCAGGCCTTTCCAAAGCAGTTCACTGATGATTACCTCTCAAACCACCTCTATGGTCAGGAGGCGAGGAAGGTTTTCATACAACACCCATGGTTCAATATTGAAGTGTTCCTGAAGAGGACGAAGGATGGACGGTCAATCATCCACAGGCACTGGCCTAAAGTTGCAAAGACCTTCAACATCAATGAAGGCTCAATATTCGCCTTCCGCTTTAGCAGTTTTCCAGATGAGATGCATCTGTCTAGGTACCGTCTATGATGTTAATTTCAAAAGGTTCTAGATGTTGCATGTGAAACTTGGTGCTGGTGCAGTTGTGTAATGGGTTAGCTGAGTGCTGAATCTATATGATGTTGTACTCTGATGTATTTCAATTATGAAATCGTATTTCCTTAATATGGAAATGAAATATATTATGTGCTTAATATGAAATGTCAATTAGATTAATAAATGGATTATTAATAATAGGGCAATTAGCCTGCTAATGGCCAATTAGCCCGCTAATTGGGTTTTTCAATTGCAAACGGTTATTGAGAAAACACCGTGGGCGATGACCTCAAGTAACGCACACAGTTTCTAGGAATAAACCGTGTTGGATCAATGAACAATCACACACGACATCCTCTTGAAAACTGTTTGCGTTAGGCCCCCTTGCGCAAATGTTTACCACATAAAAACTATGTGTGATGGACAGCCTTTGCCACACAGTTTCTTCTACGCACCGTGTGTGATGCATTCAATAATGCAAACGATAAAATTGTTAATATCGTGTGCAATGGAAAAGCTATCACAAATGATTTAATGGGGAAAATTATGTGTGATGTATCTGCGAACAGAAATGTTTTCCTTGGAGCGACTGTGTGGGATGTATATACAAACGGAAACGTTTAGCGGGGACTGACTGTGTGGGATGTACTTACGACCGGAAACGATTTCGCCTGTATAATTGTATTTTTTAGCACTACTGTACGTATAACCGTATTTGATTGCTCGCCGGTCGCACCCGACCTCATTTTGCCGAGCGTGTGTGCCAGGAGGGCATATCCCCGACGGTTTCTGGGTCGTGTGGGAAGGACCCCCTATCGCAGTCACTCACTAGGCATCGGTTCAGAACGCCGTCTTGGAAAGGGGTTAAAAACCGTTTGTATAGCACCTCGCTGTACCAGTGCTTGTTCAACAGTTCGTTCCCTGAAAACACAACCAGCACAACTATCTAGGTGGTCCCTAGAAGCATCGGTTAGTCCATTATAAAAGATATCAAGTATTTCATTTTTCTTGAGAGGCTAATTAGGAAAAGCATTAAGTAACTGGAGAAGCCTCCCCCAAGCTTGTGGGAGACTCTCTTCTTCAATTTGCACAAAGTTAAATATTTCCTGTAGAGCAGCTTGTTTCTTATGAGTAGGAAAATATTTTTCAGAGAAGTAATATATCATATCCTGGGGACTACGCACACAACCAGGAGTAAGAGAATTAAACCATATCTTAGCATCACCCTTTAATGAAAAAGGAAACAACTTAAGAATATAGTAATAGCGAATTTTTTCCTCACGAGCAAACAGGGTGGCTATATCATTTAATTTAGTGAGATGTGCCACAACAGTTTCAAATTCATATCCATGGAAAGGATCAGATTCAACCAAAGTAATTAACTCAGGATCAACAGAGAATTCAAAATCCTTATCGGTAACACAGATAGGTGAAGTAGCAAACTTAGGATCATATTGCATTCTAGCATTCAAAGATTTTTCTTTCCACTTGCATAATAATTTCTTAAGATCATCTCTATCCTTACAAGCAAGAAAGTCCCTAGCTACCTCTCCATACATAACATAACCCTCAGGTATAACAGGCAATTCATATCTAGGAGAACTAGGTCTAGCAAGTGTTTCAAAGTGTTCAGTTTCAATAATTTCATCAGTCTCAGAAATATCATCAGTTTCAGCAGTAACTCTAGCAAGTTGTTCATCAAGAAATTCACCCAGTGGCATAGTATTATCAAGCATAGTAGTAGCATCATAAGCATCGTTCATAGCAGAAGTAGCATCATCAATTACTTGCGACATATTAGGATTAATAGCAGGTGGTGGTGTCGCAAGCTTACTCAAAACAGAAGGTGAATCAAGTGCAGAGCTAGATGGCAGTTCCTTACCTCCCCTCGTAGTAGAGGGATAAATCTTGGTTCTTGGATCTTTTGGTTTCTTTATAATGATAAATAGATATAAATACCAAGTGACTCAGAGAATAAAGCTATGCTCCTCGACAACAGCGCCAGAAAAAGGTCTTGATAACCCACAAGTATAGGGGATCGCAACAGTTTTTGAGGGTAGAGTATTCAACCCAAATTTATTGATTCGACACAAGGGGAGCCAAAAATATTCTCAAGTATTAGCAGCTGATTTGTCAATTCAACCACACCTGGAAGACTTAATATCTACAGCAAAATATTTAGTAGCGAAGTAGTATGGAAGTAACAGTAACGATGGCAAAAGTAACAGTAGCAGTTTTGTAGCAATTGTAACAGCAGTAGCATGAAAGTAACTTAGCAAAGATCAATATGTGAAAAGCTCGTAGGCAATGGATCGGCAATGATAATTGTGTCGGATGATATTCATCATGTAGCAGTCATAACGTAGGGTGACACAGATAATTGTCACCTTGGGGTATGCGGATCATAACACGTAATAGTTGTCTACAACTTGCAAGATAGGATCAAGAACACAAATATATTCATGAAAACATAATAGGTTCAGATCTAAAATCATGGCACTCGGGCCCTAGTGACAAGTATTAAGCATAGCAAAGTCATAGCAACATCAATCTCAGAACATAGTGGATACTTGGGATCAAACCCTAACAAAACTAACTCGATTACATGATAAATCTCATCCAACCCATCACCGTCCAGCAAGCCTACGATGGAATTACTCACGCACGGCGGTGAGCATCATGAAATTGGTGATGGAGGAGGGTTGGTGATGATGATGGCGACGAATCTCCCTCTCCAGAGCCCCGAACGGACTCCAGATCTGCCCTCCCGATGAAGAATAGGAGGTGGCAGCGGCTCCGTATCATAAAACATGATGAACTCTTCTCTTCGATTTTTTCTCCCCGAATAGGGTTATATGGAGTTGGAGTTGAGGTCGGAGGGTCTCCAGGGGGCCCACAAGCCTGCAGGGCGCGCCCCTGGTGGGTGGGCACGCCCCCAGGGCTTGTGGCCTCTAGGTGGCCCCCCTCTGGATAATTCTTGCGCCAGTATTTTTTATATATTCCAAAAATATTCTCCGTAAATTTTCATGTCAATCCGAGAACTTTTATTTCTGCACAAAAATAACACCATGGCAATTCTGCTGAAAACAGCGTCAGTCCGGGTTAGTTCCATTCAAATCATGCAAATTAGAGTCCAAAACAAGGGCAAAAGAGTTTGGAAAAGTAGATACGATGGAGACGTATCAAGCCACCACGCATTCTTGAAGATAGCTGAGGTATTAGCACAGGTTACCTCATCCTGAGTTTCCAAATCGGCCCTTCTCTATAGGAAAAAATGGGAACATTTGTTGTATTATAACCAGCATGGAGGTAGAATGTGTGGGACAAAGCAAAGTATTTTCCATGAATAACATTACTTACACATAACTCCTGGATGAACACCTGCAACTGGCTTTTTCCTTCATCTTCAGTATAATATTTCCATGATGGGAAGATACGCACATAGGATTTAACAACATCAAATGCGATAGATGCTAAACTATGAATGGCTGGTTGTGCTTCGTCCACAGGAATATGTGTACTAACTGGTGGAGTTGGGGTTCGCCGTGGTAGTACTGGCACTTTGGGCATTGGAGCTGCCATACTAACTGCTCTTGTTTGGGAGATCTGTGCTGGAGATGGTGCTGTGTCAACTGGAACTGGGTTACTATCTGCTGTGGTTGGGGTTAGATTGGGTGAAGCTGGTTCTCTGTCCATCGGAGTAGGGGTACAATCTGCGAGAGTCTGGGTTATGTGTGGTAGGGCTGGTTCTCGTGCATGTACAACCGGGGTGCTATCTCCACCAAGAGGTAGCACTGTTTTATTTGAAGACCGTGTTTTTACTCTGCTAGATACTGCCATCGCCCCCTCCAATTCAAATGGCTAATAAACAAGAAAAGTAGTTGAATGTACAGACCTTGTATGAGAGACATATGCAATAGATAGTGTGGAAAAAGAGGGCATGAAATAGTTCACATGTATATTGTTTAACTAAAAAGGATAGCATGACATAATTTCACATATATGATGTCTATCTAAACTGCATAGCATAGCATGATATAATTCAAAGATATGATGACTAACTAAACAGGATGGCATGAGATAATTATATGATATCTTTAGTAAACAGGTTGGCATGACATAATTCACATACATGTTATCTAAGTAATCAGGATCGCATGATATAATTCACACATGTGATTTATATACTAAGCAGAGGGCATTCGCATATATGATGTCTGAACTAAGAACATGGTGTTGAATATTGTGTATATGATGTCTAAACTATGCAATGCAACACACCGTATGCATGATATGAGCAGTATAACCATGCCAAGTTAGAGCGTACACCTCGGTTGGGGAAAAGGACTGGTCATCTGTCTCTGAATCCATCTCTGAGGAGCTATCGGGACCCAGCAAGAGATCTTCTTCAACAGGTAGCACTGTCTGCTCTGAAGACCTTGTTTTCACTCCAGATTTTTCCATCACCCACTCAAATTGCTGATTCACAGGAAGAGTAGTTGAATGTACAAACATTGTCGACAAATGGAAATGTAATGAAGAAAAGGATTGGCAAGATATATTTGAAATATATGATGCCTGGTTAAACAGGATGGCATTGCATATTTCACATATATTATGGCTGGCTAAAAGAGATGAGATTGCATAATTCACATATATGATATAGAAACTAAACAGGTGGCATTACAGAACATGTCTAAACTAAGCAGATGACATATATGATGTCAAAAGTAGGCACTGCAAGGCAACATATGCATGATATGATCAACATCATCATGCCAAGTTAGAGCAAACACCTCGGGGGGTAAATAGGAGTGGTCAGCTCTGACTGAATCCGCCTCAGAACAGATATCTTCCTCTGGATTACAATCTGGAGGGGGGGGGAGGGTTTGCCATTGCACCCACCATGGAGCGATGTCTGCATGACATTGTATTGCGGCGCAAAACTCTTCTCTTTTTCTCTACATGTTCAACATGACTGTGTACTATATCTGACATGCATACGAAAAAATATAGTGAGATTATGTAAGGAGAGCATGCAGAAATCTAGAGTGATGGTAACAACCAGTGGATAGATCCAAAAATAATGATAGCAGGCTGATGATAGCTTTACTTTAATAAAAAGGCAGATGATGATTGCTTTACTGTTTGTTTCCCACCCAAGATGAACAACATAAACATACCCTAGGTGAACCAGATAATAGACAGAGATACTATTCATTTCTGCCTCGATATGTGCCTCACAAACATTTTAAAACTCAAGTTTGAACATTAATTCGAACCTGTCTAAGAGGTGAACAGGACGATAAAGTAGCAGGTAATATTAAGCAATGCATAACATAAGCAGAAACAAAAGAGTGCGACCTCTCTTGTGGACCCGTGTACTTCTCAGGTTCATCTGCTGAGTCAATGATGGTGATGTAGTTGCAGTGGGTGCCGGCGGTAGGGAAGGAGATCTGAGGCGGCGAAAGACGGTCGGGAGTCATGATGTCTGGTATGGTGGATGCTTCTGTCGATGGAGTAGCTCAGGTGAGGTGGATGACATCATGGCAGGAGCAGGACAAACCACACAAAGTTTTCTTCGACACCTATATGTAACTGAAGTAATTCTATAAGGGCTCCTTTGGCTTGCAGGATTCTAAAAACGCAGGGATAGGAAAAACACCGGAATAGGATAGGAATGCATGTGGGAAATAGAGCATTTGTAAACACAGGATTTCTGTCAACTTGGGCGTTTGGTTCATAGGAATTGGAAGAGCAGAGGAATGCAAAGAAACATGGCCAAATTAAGGTGAAACCATATGAAAGTGTGTACAGTTAGAATGTTATTCTGCCACTAATGCACTTAGTCTTGTTTTCATGCATAGGAAAAGTAGCTCCAGGTGGATGTTTTGCTCCATTCCTTTCAACCAAATGCATGAATAATTGAATAGTAGAGTACCATAGGAAAATTTCCTATTGCTATGTTTTTCCTTCACTTTTTCCTTTGAACCAAAATAGCCCTAATGGATCGACATGAATGTAGAGTAATAAGTGATACGACAAGTGTACAACCTCTTTGGCGTAGCTATGTCGACCTCAGCATCATTGGGTTGGTCGCTGAAGAAGTTGCAGCAGAGGTGGCTATCGGAGGTGTGGTGGAAGATCTGAGGCGTCTGTAGATGGCGTCCAGGGTACTGCTCTATTGTGATGGATGGTTCCGTCGTTGGAGCAGCTCCGGCGAGCCGTAAGACATCGAGGCTGAAGCAGCACAAGACAGACATCGTTAATCTCATGTGGGATTCTAATAGCATCTCTAATAGATGATGTAAAATACATTACCAAAAAGTATTGCGGAGGTCGAAGCTTGGGTCCTGGAGGTGGAGGTGGCTGAAGACGCGCGTTGCGGCCGAGGTAAAGAGCGTGCGGCACTCTCCCTCCACCACGGAATCCAGCCCAGCGGCGACGCCCTCAAGCGCCTCCGCAAGCTTGGGGAGAAGCCCAGCAGGGCCATCCTCTGGAGTCGCCAGCGGCTTCTTGTACCCTCCCCCATAGAGGGAGCACAGTGCCTCGCGAGACCTGAGCTCGAGGAAGACGAAGGCTTCGCGTCCCACGGCCGCCGTCTCCTCGGCAGCGGCGAGGCCCTTCTCCGTGGTCTCCAGCCTGGCTATCGTTTCAGAGACGAGCTGGGTGTGCGATGCACGAGCCTTGTCCACCTCCTCTTTCAGCTTGCCTAGGCGGTCCCATTCCACGACTTGGTCCTTGGCCGCCTGGGCTAGCTTGGTGTCGCGATCGGCGAGCGTCGCCTCCCGGGCCTTGAGCCCCTCCTCCTGCTCTTGAAGCCTACGAGTGTGGGCAGCCTGCTCCTCGCGAAGGGCCTTCATTGCAGTCTCCGCCTTGTTGCAGCGCTCCTTGGTGGACATCGCATCGGCCCGCGTCGCGTCGAGGGCCTTGGCGGCGTCGTCGGCCTCCCACCTGTTCTCCGCGGCGGCGGCCTTGGCCAGGCTCCAAGCCGTCCTGGTGGACACATCGGCTTGGAGCCACACCGAGACTAGCCCTAGCTGCTCCTTCACCGTGCACCTGTCGGTGTCCTGGAGATCGGTCTGGAGCTAGTCCAACACGGAGAAAGCTTCTTCCAGAGCCCCGGGCCTGGCGAGGGGGCTGCAACCCACCAGCACTAGAGCCTGGGAAGAGGCGGCACCGGCGCATGAACTGGCGACGCCGCAGCGGCAAGGGCAGCTAGCGGCTCTGGAGCATCCGAACCCCCCGCAGGTGCGATGGGGACAGGCGGCTCCGGAGCCTGCTGGCCCATGGAGACGGCCTCCTCCTGAGGCTACGCCACCGCGCCTTGAGAGGCCCGCTCCGTCACGAGGGGGCGCGAGGCGATCTCCTCCACCTGCGCCAGGGTCACCGTGGCCGCGGCCGACGGTGGTGCCCCTGAGGCCTCGCTTCCCTCCTTCCTTTTCTTCACCACGGTCTCCATCCTGGTTGCCGAGAGGTGAGTACTGCGGGCACGACGCCAAGAACGATAAATGAAAGCAAGATAAGATACTTACTCGTCAGCGGTGATGTACCCCCTTTTCCTAACCGAGGCCAGGGCACCCCCAATCTTCCTGAGCGCGGGCTTTGCCGCGCCTTGGGGATCGGCGGGGCGCGCGATGACTAGTTTCAGTGCGGCGGCGACGGACGACAAGATGGAGGAGATGTCTCGAGGAAGGGATGCCGCCTTGCCCTTCCTAGGAGTCGTTCGGCCTGGCCTCCGGAAAGAGGTGGCCCCGGACCGCGTGATGACCCTGGTGGAGCGCGGGGATCCCTTGACCAGGGGCTCAGCGGCGTCGTCGTCGTCAGAGAGGCCACGGAGAAGCTCGCTCTGCAGCAGGGGAGAGGTCTCCGCCACGTCATCCACGGTCGCCTCCGAGTCCTCCTCCCCCTTCTCCTCGGCGTCATCACCGGAAGATACCATCACCGAGGAGCTGGGGAGTTCTAACGGCACGAGCCCCAGCTCGTTGAAGACGGGCATGGCGGCGACCAGCTCCACCCCGTCGCCCCGAAGGTAAAACGGGATGTAGGCTGTCGGGAGGCCGCCCGGATCCTTCTCAAGTAGGGTATGCATGGCCTTGTCCAGCTCCTCGCCCGTCAAGCTCCCTGGGCGTAGCCAGATGTTGTCCTTCGCGCCCTTGAAATCCCACATGGGGCGCGAGTGTGCCTGGAGCGGGGCCAGACGTTGTGTCAGGAACTCCTTGACGAGCATGGCCCCCGTCAGCACGCCGGCCTCCATGTCCGCCATCATCTTCTTCAAGACTGGCACCACCCGAGGGTCGGTGAGCTTCTCATGACCCCACAAATCGAGCTTCTCCGGCAGTTCGGTCGGCAGTTCCAGCCGTGCATGAAGGCCCCCGGCGTCCATGAAGACCCACTTGCGCCGGAAGTTCTCCACGTTCTTCCCGCCCCGCATGAGCGCATTGCCGGGGTGGACAGCGGCGAAGGAGATGCAGCCGGAACGTTGGGCTGGGTCGTGCTGCCGAAGGTAGAAGAAGTGGCGGAGAAGCGCAACGGAAGGCATCATGCCCCACTCGCCAGAGTCGACAACCTCAACCTCCGCCTCTGATGCTTGGCTGCAGCAGCCGTTGTGTTGCAACCACAGCTCGATGGGCCCCCGTGGTGGAATCTCCCTCGCCAGAGACCGCGGGAGCTGGATCCATGTGCGTGGCGGCATCGCCGCCCACACCACGAACTCGCGGGCCGTGCCTTCGGCGTGGGTCCGGGGGCGGATCGGCCGCGTGGCCACTGCTTGTTCTCCTCCATGGTTTCGCTCCTCGCGGCGACCGCGGCCGCCCTCATGGACGGGGCTCTGCGTGCGAGCCTATGCGCGGACCGGGAAGCCTAGCGGAGCGCGTTCATGCCAGGGCCGCGTTGGTGTAAGCGCCGCGGCGGTGTCCCAAGGGCAACCTTGCCTTTTCTTCGACGGGAGCAGCTCCGGTTCCACCTGAGGGACTTTTCCCTCCTCCGCGGCGGAGAACCTCCTCACTGGCGCCATGCAAGCTTCGGCTAGATGGCGGGGGAACTAAAGAGAAAGGAGGAGTAGGCGACGAGAAGATGAAGATGAGCTAGGGGCTCTGGCCCTCGCCCCACTTATAGGAAGAGGGAGGCCAACCGCCGGCCTCTCACATTCCGAGCAATGATGGTTCTTCTGCATGCATTAGGCAGTTGTCAAGTCGTGCAGCTGCCGAGGCGGTGTGGTGAAGCGGAGACGCCCACGTCCCATCAGAGCGCCACGCATCAGCCTGGTCCGCAGGCGACTGGGTCCCACAACGCTTCGTCCTTGCCCTTTGGCTTCGCCTCGAAGCCAAGTCCGAGCGTGCCTTGGGCTCGGGGGCTACTGTCGGCGTTCTGGGAACCAGGGTACCCAGACTTGCCTGCCTGCGGCCCACGGCATGGCTCCATCGATGGCCTGGTATGGCCCATCTACAACACCTTCAAGACAAGACCCTCGCGAGGGGCCAAGCCTCGCGAGGCGGGCGACATCAAGACCTCTGGAGGGAGCAGCCTCCTTAGGCTGGCTCTTGAGGAGCGGAGATTTCTATGCAGGTGCCCACCTCATGAGGTCGATGTGACGTAAGCCATGATGACCAAGGCCAGGCGGGCGCCAGCGGGCGCAGGGCAGCATGTTTCCTCTTTGGTGCTAAGGAGGCAAGCCCAGGCGCGGGGTCTCGAGGAATCACCCAAAGGTTTCCATTCCCGTGCAACGAGACCAAGACCGCTAGGACGGCAGGACGGATGTCATCGCCGAGCCCACCGCGGCGTCACGACCAGAAGCTTTGCAGGCGAAGACCACCTTTCGTCAGGATAAGATGTACTACTTGTCCCCTTTTAAATTGGCCGTTGTGGAATCCCTTCCCGCCTTCATTTTCGGGGAAGAGGACCGAGGCCACTATAAATAGGTTAGCCACCACCATAGGAGGAGAGATCCGATCGGGCCCGAAAAACTCACTCTCACCAGAGCAAGCCTCGCGAGCTTGTTCATCCTCTGTACTAGTTCATCCTCAGCCCATCGTGAGGCTAATCCACCACAAAGCAGGAGTCGGGTATTACAGCGCAAGGTGGCCCGAACCTGGGTAAACTACCGTGTCCATCTTCTTCCTTGTTCTTCGAGCTAGGCTATAGGGTGGTGCCTTCTGTTGGCTGGATAGGTTGAGTTCTTCGCACACACCCCAGAGTTCGAACCTTCTTTGGGTCTGCGGAGCCCTGAATCCAACAGGCTGGTCCAACATTGCCTATTTTTTACTATTATAGAGGAAAGGCCACTCCAAAAGTTGTCCTGGTTTATCATTTATGCATCGGTGGAGGTATACATGTTTTTTTTGACAAAAAGTACATTGTCCATATGCTCCTATTGCTGCTGCTAATCTAAAACTATCACTGGTAAAATGAAGCAATGCCCATGTAGAGGCGTCGATAAATGCTTCTGTCTTGCTTTAGTTTTTTTTTGGTATCCTGCTTTAGTTCCCATCAAGATAATCATGATGCTTCTATTTTTTGGTGTACGTTTCATTAATTCTTATTGACAATTAAGATGCCGCTATTAATCTTGTTCCACTGCTAAAACAAAGTAATGACACTACTTAAATATCATTTTTTTTATTTTTGCAAAAAGGGATGCGTATCTCCATACTCGGGCATGTCTTCCTCAATTTTAGTGGAACTGCACAAAATTGGATGTCCACTGTTGCTCAGCCTCACTGTCCTCTGCCAAGTGGTTCTTCCTTTCTCAAGCTTGATTACCAAGAAGAAACAAACCACAGTGAGGATTATCAAACTTCATTGGTGCCTGACCCAAACTTGATGCCAAAATCGATGATGCATCACCACGATGACCTATCGATGCTCATGGTTGCGTCTCATGGTTGCATCGGCTGGTGAAGCTGATCGATGTTCAATGAAGAACGGGCTATCTTCCATCAGTGCTCTTTGCTTGTTACCACAAAGACAATATACTTCATCAGTTCATCTTGGAGCAGTCGTTTACGTTGGTGCAATTTTATCACACAATTGGATATGAACCAAATGTTTCCTCGAAGAAGCATCAACGTTGGTACTAAGAGCAAAAGTTTGTATTGATTCCTAAGCCTTCTCACAACTTTTTCTTCAGCTACCCTATAATTTCATTTGTCTAGCTTTTAACTAAATATGTGGTCAGACTTTGATTAAAAATATGGTGTGGACTAAAAACCCGGATGGAGGTAGTACCCCTCCATTTTTATGTAATCTGCATTTTAGATTTGACTGAAGTCAAACTTTGTAAAGTTTGACCAAGTTTAGGCCGAACACAACAAACCATAATTATTGAGAGAGGGCAAACTGTACATACAAAATAATTTGGCGCGTGTGTGGTTGTTCACTTAACGGAGGGTAGTGTACCGCACGTGAACGACAGGAAGTGCGACCAGGGCGCGTGGATCGTTAGTTGATCGTAGTTTTCTTCACTGGCATGTTAAATAAAGAGTTTTGTTTCGTACACAATTTAAAATGATTGTTATGGAGAGAAAAAGAAAACCACTCCACTATATTAGTACTATACATGAGTATGTACTATATAAGCTGGAGCCTCAGTGCTTGTTCGCTGGGGTTTGCACTCTTCACACTCTCGCTGCACTACATATATATATGTATACACGCTGGAGGCTCAACGTTCCTTTGCTAGGGTTTGCTCCATTCACAATCTCTCACCCTCTTCATCAGATCTAAACAAGACTGCGTTGGCCTCTCTCTCTCTCCCCCCTCACAGCTGGTGAAGGAGCCGTCCGGATCCCGTCGCACCGGGAAGGGGAGGAGGTGCAGCATTCACTCTGTCGCCTTCGGTGAGGGAGGCATTCCACTGCCGACTGCGCTGTTCTCTTTCACCCAGCGTCAGTGCGGGAGGGCCTCCGACCCCTTCTTCCTCGCTGTCGTACGTACTGTGGGAAGATCCGGCCTCCCGACGCACGCCTAGCCACATCCCGTAGACCCTAAGGTATAACTTTCTTTGAAACCGTCGTTGCTCTAGCTGCATGCAGATATTTTTCGATTATTTAGTCGAATCTAGGTCTTGGTTAAAAGAGGAAAGAAGAAGGGCGGGGTGGAGCATGAATCTAGGATGTGGTTCAATGAGGAAAGGAGCGAGGGAAAGTAGTATAGACTGGCTATCCAGCCGCTCTGTTGGTCGAAAATGGAAAAAAGGGGTAACCCAGTACACACATCTGTAAGGAACCGATCTCTTTGTTGAAAAAGGAAAGAAACTGGCACTACAAAAAAAGACACATCTGTGACATTTTGGGCCGAACAATTTTTTTTCTGTCATGCTTATGACACTTCTATGATGATAATTATGACAAAACCTGGTATCATCATAGATGTGGTGGGCTCCTACTTCTATGATAAAAAATCATGACAGAAAATGGGCTTTTCGTTCTGGGCGGGCAGGAGACGCACCTGCATGACATTCTTTGGGCCGTCCATAATGGAAAAAATTGTGGTAGAAGCGAGGGCGAGGAAAATTTCGGGGAGTTCCCGGTTACCGTGGGTGGTCGGGGCCGAGCGATGCACGGAGGTTTGCGCATTTTCTCTCGTATACGTACGCGTGTGTGTGCGAGGCATTGGGCTCTAACTGAACCCGAGCGATTGCACTAGTTATGATACTGAACCCGAGCGATTGCACTAGCTATGTTACTGAACCCGAGCGATTGATCGATCCCTGGATGTTAACTGAACCCGATCGAGGGATTCCTTCGCTACTGCTGCTAACTGAAGTCGATCGAACCTGCTGCCTCTTGATGAATAGTGAATGTGGGGGGTTGGTTGAACAAGTCGAGACGTACGTGGTTGGGGTTGGATGAACAGTTCCCGGTGGGGGTTGGATGAACAGGACCCCGTGGTAGTAGTAGTAGGCCGTTGCCGCTAGATGAACAGGACCCCGAGAGGAGGCCACCACAACCGAGCTGGTTGGGGGTGGATGAACAGGACCCACGACCAGAAGCTTTGCAGGCGAAGACCACCTTTCGTCAGGATAAGATGTACTACTTGTCCCCTTTTAAATTGGCCGTTGTGGAATCCCTTCCCGCCTTCATTTTCGGGGAAGAGGACCGAGGCCACTATAAATAGGTTAGCCACCACCATAAGAGGAGAGATCCGATCGGGCCCGAAAAACTCACTCTCACCAGAGCAAGCCTCGCGAGCTTGTTCATCCTCTGTACTAGTTCATCCTCAGCCCATCGTGAGGCTAATCCACCACAAAGCAGGAGTTGGGTATTACAGCGCAAGGTGGCCCGAACCTGGGTAAACTACCGTGTCCATCTTCTTCCTTGTTCTTCGAGCTAGGCTATAGGGTGGTGCCTTCGGTTGGCTGGATAGGTTGAGTTCTTCGCACACGCCCCAGAGTTCGAACCTTCTTTGGGTCTGCGGAGCCCTGAATCCGACAGGCTGGTCCAACATTGCCTATTTTTTACTATTATAGAGGAAAGGCCACTCCAAAAGTTGTCCTGGTTTATCATTTATGCATCGGTGGAGGTATACATGTTTTTTTTGACAAAAAGTACATTGTCCATATGCTCCTATTGCTGCTGCTAATCTAAAACTATCACTGGTAAAATGAAGCAATGCCCATGTAGAGGCGTCGATAAATGCTTCTGTCCTGCTTTAGTTTTTTTTGGTATCCTTCTTTAGTTCCCATCAAGATAATCATGATGCTTCTATTTTTTGGTGTACGTTTCATTAATTCTTATTGACAATTAAGATGCCGCTGTTAATCTTGTTCCACTGCTAAAACAAAGTAATGACACTACTTAAATATCATTTTTTTTATATTTTTGCAAAAAGGGATGCGTATCTCCATACTCGGGCATGTCTTCCTCAATTTTAGTGGAACTGCACAAAATTGGATGTCCACTGTTGCTCAGCCTCACTGTCCTCTGCCAAGTGGTTCTTCCTTTCTCAAGCTTGATTACCAAGAAGAAACAAACCACAGTGAGGATTATCAAACTTCATTGGTGCCTGACCCAAACTTGATGCCAAAATCGATGATGCATCACCACGATGACCTATCGATGCTCATGGTTGCGTCTCATGGTTGCATCGGCTGGTGAAGCTGATCGATGTTCAATGAAGAACGGGCTATCTTCCATCAGTGCTCTTTGCTTGTTACCACAAAGACAATATACTTCATCAGTTCATCTTGGAGCAGTCGTTTACGTTGGTGCAATTTTATCACACAATTGGATATGAACCAAATGTTTCCTCGAAGAAGCATCAACGTTGGTACTAAGAGCAAAAGTTTGTATTGATTCCTAAGCCTTCTCACAACTTTTTCTTCAGCTACCCTGTAATTTCATTTGTCTAGCTTTTAACTAAATATGTGGTCAGACTTTGGTTAAAAATATGGTGTGGACTAAAAACCCGGATGGAGGTAGTACCCCTCCATTTTTATGTAATCTGCATTTTAGATTTGACTGAAGTCAAACTTTGTAAAGTTTGACCAAGTTTAGGCCGAACACAACAAACCATAATTATTGAGAGAGGGCAAACTGTACATACAAAATAATTTGGCGCGTGTGTGGTTGTTCACTTAACGGAGGGTAGTGTACCGCACGTGAACGACAGGAAGTGCGACCAGGGCGCGTGGATCGTTAGTTGATCGTAGTTTTCTTCACTGGCATGTTAAATAAAGAGTTTTGTTTCGTACACAATTTAAAATGATTGTTATGGAGAGAAAAAGAAAACCACTCCACTATATTAGTACTATACATGAGTATGTACTATATAAGCTGGAGCCTCAGTGCTTGTTCGCTGGGGTTTGCACTCTTCACACTCTCGCTGCACTACATATATATATGTATACACGCTGGAGGCTCAACGTTCCTTTGCTAGGGTTTGCTCCATTCACAATCTCTCACCCTCTTCATCAGATCTAAACAAGACTGCGTTGGCCTCTCTCTCTCTCCCCCCTCACAGCTGGTGAAGGAGCCGTCCGGATCCCGTCGCACCGGGAAGGGGAGGAGGTGCAGCATTCACTCTGTCGCCTTCGGTGAGGGAGGCATTCCACTGCCGACTGCGCTGTTCTCTTTCACCCAGCATCAGTGCGGGAGGGCCTCCGACCCCTTCTTCCTCGCTGTCGTACGTACTGTGGGAAGATCCGGCCTCCCGACGCACGCCTAGCCACATCCCGTAGACCCTAAGGTATAACTTTCTTTGAAACCGTCGTTGCTCTAGCTGCATGCAGATATTTTTCGATTATTTAGTCGAATCTAGGTCTTGGTTAAAAGAGGAAAGAAGAAGGGCGGGGTGGAGCATGAATCTAGGATGTGGTTCAATGAGGAAAGGAGCGAGGGAAAGTAGTATAGACTGGCTATCCAGCCGCTCTGTTGGTCGAAAATGGAAAAAAGGGGTAACCCAGTACACACATCTGTAAGGAACCGATCTCTTTGTTGAAAAAGGAAAGAAACTGGCACTACAAAAAAAGACACATCTGTGACATTTTGGGCCGAACAATTTTTTTTCTGTCATGCTTATGACACTTCTATGATGATAATTATGACAAAACCTGGTATCATCATAGATGTGGTGGGCTCCTACTTCTATGATAAAAAATCATGACAGAAAATGGGCTTTTCGTTCTGGGCGGGCAGGAGACGCACCTGCATGACATTCTTTGGGCCGTCCATAATGGAAAAAATTGTGGTAGAAGCGAGGGCGAGGAAAATTTCGGGGAGTTCCCGGTTACCGTGGGTGGTCGGGGCCGAGCGATGCACGGAGGTTTGCGCATTTTCTCTCGTATACGTACGCGTGTGTGTGCGAGGCATTGGGCTCTAACTGAACCCGAGCGATTGCACTAGTTATGATACTGAACCCGAGCGATTGCACTAGCTATGTTACTGAACCCGAGCGATTGATCGATCCCTGGATGTTAACTGAACCCGATCGAGGGATTCCTTCGCTACTGCTGCTAACTGAAGTCGATCAAACCTGCTGCCTCTTGATGAATAGTGAATGTGGGGGGTTGGTTGAACAAGTCGAGACGTACGTGGTTGGGGTTGGATGAACAGTTCCCGGTGAGGGTTGGATGAACAGGACCCCGTGGTAGTAGTAGTAGGCCGTTGCCGCTAGATGAACAGGACCCCGAGAGGAGGCCACCACAACCGAGCTGGTTGGGGGTGGATGAACAGGACCCCGTGGAGGGCTGGTTGAATAGTAGCCGGTGGAGGGCTGGATGAAGAGTAGCTCGTGGATGAACAGTAGCTAGTGGAGGCAGGAGGAAGACGCGATGGATGAACAGTGCAGGTGCAGGCTGAAGGAAGTCGACGGTGGGTGAACAATAGCCCGTGGAGTCCCGTTTTGTGGTACGCCACACCCCTCCGATGAACCGGACCCCCGTTTCGACCGTAGCGCTCCAACACAAGTTCGTTTCCTCCGTTTTGTGGTACACCACACCCCTCCCGATGAACAGGACCCCCGTTTCGACCGTAGCGCTCCAACACAAGTCCGTTTCCTCTGTTTTGCGGTACGCCACACCCCTCCCGATGACTAGGACCCCCGTTTCGACCGTAGCCGGTCAAACAGAAGGCCGTTTCCTCCGTACTGTGGTACGCCAGACCCCGTTTTGGCTGGTCTATCCAAGCCGGTTGGCTCCCATTGAACAAGACGCATTCCGACCCAGTCTGTTGCCTCCCGATGAACAGGACGTTGTTTCTCCATTCCGACCCAGCCGGTTGGCTGCCCGATGAACAGGGCGCCGTTGCTGCCGTCCGTTGCCTCTCCATGTACACGAGCCTTGGCCGTACGTATGCACGAGTAGGCGTTCGAGACCCCGCCCGTATGTACGTATGTGGCCGTATTTTTTGGCATGTGGCTGTACGTACGTGTACACTGTTTAGAAGGGACTACCTGAACTGCTACGTCGGGGGCTCTACTACTACACGTGCCGCTGCTTGCTCAGCCACGGTTCATCGTTGCAAAGAGACCGATCGACCAGTATGTACGTACACGTTCGCGACAACGCTACGTACGCTTCGACCAGGTGGGTCCCGGCTGTCAGGGAGGATAAGGATGCACTTCCTTGCGTGCGAAGTTATTGATGGTGGGTCCGAGCTGTCAGGGGGAGGATTCATTTTTTTGCGCCTAATATGGAGGCACTTTCCTTGCATCCGAAGATATAGCTGGTGGGTCCCAGCTATCAGGGGGAATTTTTTTTTGCAAAATACAGCTAAGCCAAAATACAGAGGCCCTTCCGGTAGATCCCTGCTGGCAGGTGGAGGAATCATTATTTTGCGAGTAATAAGGAGGCACTTCCTTGCTCCGGCTATGGACCCAGCTGTTAGCCTCTCCACGTACAGTCCTCTTCCGATGTAAGTCGTTCCTTGACCACGTTGACCATGCAGCGCCGAGAGCACCAAGGCGGTGGATGACGGTGAGGCCTAGGAAGGGAATGACCCGGAGCCGGGGAAGAATCGGCAGTTGTTTCCCATGCGGAGGGGCATACAAGGGTTTACTGGTTGGGCTGCAGTGTGAGGCTGCCGTCGCCGGAGAATAACAACAGGTCTGGGTGAGTACAGGGATGGCCAGGCCAGCGATGGGAGTAGGGTTGGGCGGTGAGGCCTGCGCGGCAGCAGAGCCGGCCATGGGAGGCAGGAGCAGGCGGCACAACCGGCGCTGGTTTGGGCGGCTGGAGAAAGAAGACCAGAGGTTGAAGAAGCACTACGTCCGTTGGATGGACATCGTACGGTCACTGAAGCTAGAATCGTTCATATTGACTAAGTTGACAAAGCCCTCCGTCCGCGTCAACTTAGTAGGCCCACAAGTCAGCCTCCAACTATGGTGGGTCCTAGATAGCAGGGGGAGTATTCATTTTTTTGTGCGTAATAAGGAGACACTTCCTTGCGTGCGAAGATATAGCTGGTGGGTCCAAGCTGTCAGCGGGAGGAACGTTTTTTTCGCGAAATACAGAGGCCCTTCCGGTGGGTCCCTGCTGTCAGGTGGAGGAATCATTATTTTGCGCGTAATAAGGAGGCACTTCCTTGCGTGCAGCCATGGACCCAGCTGTCAGCCTCTCCACGTACAGTCCTCTTCCGATGGATGTCCTCCGTTGAGCACGTTGACCACGCCGCATCGAGAGCACCAGGGCGATGGACGACGGCGAGGCCTAGGAAGGGAACGACCCAGAGCCGGGGAAGACTCGGCAGTGGTTGGCCACACGGTGGGGAGTATGAGGGTTTACTGGTTTTCCTGCCATCGCTGGAAAATAACAGGAGGTGTGGGTGAGTAGAGGAATGACCGGGCCAGCGATGGAGTAGGGTGGGGCGGTGCAGCCTGTGCGGCAGCACAGCCGACCACGGGTGGCGGGAGCAGGCAGTCCCACCAGCGCTGGTTTGGGCAGCTGGAGCAAGAAGATCAGATATTGAAGAAGCAGCACGGCCGTTGGATTAACATCCAACGGTCACTGCTGCTAGAATCGTTTCTGGACTAAGTTGACAAAGCCTTTCGTACACGTCAACCTAGTAGACCCACAAGTCAGCCTCCAAATCTGTCCAAAACAGCATACAACCCAAAATTTCTAGCCAGATTCAAATTAATTTAAAAACTAAACATACCTTAATTTAAATCCAATGAAATTTTACCCGCACAAAAACAATTAAATTTAAAATATCAAAATCCGAAAGAAAAAAGTATTTTGGAACCAATTGCCTGTTTGCTATCTTTTTTCATTTTACAACCCATTTCTTATTACTTATAGCCCATTTTCTGGGCAAGCCCGAATGCATCCCTCCTCGTCTTGAAAGATTTCCGGCCCAGCAGGGTGTAGAAAAGCAAGTAGGCCTACGTTGGTTATTCTGCAAAAAATAAAATAGCTGGGCTAGCCACTTTCAGAAAGGAAAAAAAACTGGGCTGGTCATGTCGTACACATATGAAATAAAAGCCTGGGCTAGACGGGCCACAGCTCCCGCACAACCCAGTTGATACCCTTCTCCATCCCAAAAAAAATATATTGCGCGCGCTGCTGGGTCCCGGGTGTCAGCCGCTCCTTGTGCAGTTATCTCGCTTATTGACTACGTTGACAGTGGCGTGTGATCCAGATGTCAGGAAACCATCAGGAGGAACCTTTTTTTCTTGTAAGAAAGGAGGCACTTGCTTGCCTACTGCCATGATCCTGGTGGGTCCCTAATGTCATCCTCACCATGTACAATCATCTCCTTATTCCTCTCGGTTGTTGACCATGTTGACAACACTGGAGGGCGGCGCCGTGGCGAGCGAACCAAGGCGGAGGACGATGGTGAGGCCTCGAACGGGAACGAACAGGAGCCGGGGAAGATGCGCAGAGTTTTAGGGTGTGATGTGGCCACGATGCGTGCGCGGCAGCACAACCAGCCGTGGGAGGCGGGAGCAGGCGGTCCCACCGGCGCTGGTTTGGGTTTGGCGGCTGGAGGAAGAAGAGACTGAAGAAACACGACAGACGTTGAATGTCAATCCAACGGTCAAGGTTGGCACAATCGTTTGTTGACTAAGCCGACACCAAGTAGCATACTTTTTTATATATAGGAAGAAAAGAAAAACTGGGCTCGTTCGCCAGATAACATTCCCGAAACTGCGACCGTTTGATCTTGCGTCACAACTAAAACTGCGAGGAAAGTGCGTTTGTTTGCCGTCCTCCTCCCAGGGAACGTTCGCCACATAAGTGACTAGCACCCTTGGTTTTCAATCGAGAGGTCTTGGGTTCGAGTCCCAGGAACCCTCAATTTTCTCCTCCTTCCTTCCTCGCAAAAAAAAAAGAAAAGAAAATCAAAGACTTGAGAAGGCGTACAGAACAAGCTAGCGTACCAGTAAAGAGACGTTGCTGAGTTTTAGAAAAAAGAGAGACGTGCTCCTGTAGCTGGTTCGAATCCAAACCTAGACTATGACTATATATGGTGCTAGGCTACTCTGCAAGTAATGAAACTGACATATCCAACATTCGCTTCTCCTCTTCTCTACTTACTCTGCCTAGCATCAGAAGCTCTGGCCGCAGCAACCATGTCCGCTGGCGGCTCGTCCACCTACTCTTCAGCAGGCAACAGCCAGATATGCGCCAAGTCGCCACCCGTACCATCGCCTGTGGGTCTCATCACACCCCCGCTGGCACACGCACCACAGCCGGTTGCTCATCACAACCCGCTGCCGTTGGTGTGGTGCCACTGCTGCAAATCACGCAGAGTCATCCGTCGCATCTCAACCACAATCCTCAACCCTGGCCGAGTCTTCTACAAATGCCCGAATCATGGGGTAATAATATGTTTAAGTGTTGTTCCGCTACTTTCAGTTGCTGATTGTTTTAATAGTTTGGTTGATGATCTTCCAATTTGATTCGTGCAGAAAAGGGAAGATTCATGTGATTTGTATTTCTAGGAAGTTGCTGATGTGGGGGAATGCAACTACGCTGATTATTTGGTTAGCCGAGGAATCCCAATACCAGCAGGTTGGGGTGTTGGACAAGTAACTGAAGGAACGGCAGAACAGGAAGATGCAGAGCAGAAGGTTAAAGATGCAGTTCCTCTAATCATGGCCAAGCAACAGCTGTTGAACGGCCTTGACAGCAATGAGGAGATGAAAGAGCTTGTGAAGATAATGGGCAAAATCGATGTGCTCTGTAGGGTGATTGTCTCTTTATTTGCAGTGTATGTAGCACTCGTGATGTATTCAGTGGCTATGACATGAGCACTTTGCTGAAACTAGTAATGAATGAAACATGTTTAGCAGGCTGGGCATAGTGCTGTGAACATCTAATGATTTCTATCAACGGAAATCGGGGGTATCCCCTTTTGCTCATAAATAAATAAATAGCAGAGGCCCTTTTGCTAATAAATAAATAAATTAGCAGAGGCCCTGTCGGGTTAGCTTTGTTCCCATTCGAAGACGTCGAGCAAATTGCAGTCCAACAACAAACTATGTCATCAAATACAAGTTTCACAGCCAAATATGAGTACAACTAAACAACAATGTCATCATGTTTTAG
Source organism: Thinopyrum elongatum (assembly GCA_011799875.1). Lineage (NCBI taxonomy): Eukaryota > Viridiplantae > Streptophyta > Magnoliopsida > Poales > Poaceae > Thinopyrum > Thinopyrum elongatum. Next base: position 418,848,106 of record CM022297.1, on the reverse strand, counting down.
TCGTCATACAATCACCAAACACAAATCAACATACATAATAAGTGATGTTCTCATAGCAAAATACTAAACAACAACTTCATCAGGTTTCAGTTGTCATAGCAAACATAATTTCACATAGTAAATAAAAAAATGTCTTCTGACAGGCAAATACAACAAAAGCAATCTAATCATCATCCGCAGCAGCAGCGTCAACATCTTCGTCATGTGTATCAATCTGAATCGTAATTCCCCCCAGTGTCATCTTCTTCTTCATCCTCAATGTCCTTGAACGTTGGTGTCTTATTGATCAACTCTCGTATGTCCACAGCCCGACAGGTAATCTTTTCGCTAGCGTCATTGACATGATGGTTCTCAAAGATATTAGGAACATCTGTGGAATCTTCTACATCAGGAGCAGTGTAAGCATCATCTTGTTATGCAACTTCATTAAACGAATTCTCCTGCTCAAACCTTTGCAATACTCTCTAGTCATCGCTACGTGCAAATGTGTCTTCCAAGAAAAATATCTATGTTGCTTGATTTGCCAAAATAAAAGGCTCATAGGTCTGGTACGCCGCCTTGACATTGATGGATTTGAAATAATCATCAGCTATGGGTTTTGCGATCCTGGAAAACAGGTTATACCAACAACAGCACAACAGAACCACACACTGATGAACCTCAAAACTAGAGATATACTACAACTGAACAATGTATGTTATGTTAGCATACATTTCAGTTGTCTCTTCGCCATACTTATCCATTCTCATGATAGAAGTGTTTTGTGTCTTCCTGCCTTCGTCGTGTGCAAGGGTGTTGTAGCGCACATCTCCAACAACGCAAGATTCATAATATCTTACCCGAGTATCAGGACCCATTGCTAGTGCGTAAAGAGCATCATTAACTGCCTGCCCATCCTCCCACATCTTCTTAACCTATGGTTAGAAAATAGACAACATGATCATCTTATGTACTCAATATATTAAAAAAACTGACAGTGCAATTCAAAAGCTTACATGGCTCTTGAACCATTTCGCAAACCCTGCCATAACCAGTTTGTCAATGTTTCTTGGATTTTGCGGCAGTAACTCCTTTTTGTAGATGCTGCACAACATAGTGATCGCGTCAAACATCTAAATATATAAGAATGTGCTGCAAGTTTAGTAGATTACGATGTATAAGCTGCAGTACTTAGGACTTACTCGATATAAGGTAGAATCTCAGGAAAGTTATTCAACACATACCAAACCATTTTTTCCAAATCTTTAGGTTTGTCGTCTTGTCGACTCTTCCCTGTAACTCGAACAGAAAAATCGAAAACATTGAGCTCGGGATTGTCTTCACCCACCTCTTTGCTAAGCTCATCAGCTGTTTCAATGTATTTTGAGCAGAATGTCAACGCTTCTGTAGCAATGTTGGCCTCTGCAATGGAACCCTCAGGTCTAGCTCTGTTCCTAACATAGCCCTTGAAAGTGCCTAGCCACCTTTCAATAGGGTACATCCAGCCATACTGTACTGGACCTCTAAGTAGTGCCTCATCAGGTAGATGAACAGCCAAATGCACCATCACATCAAAGAAGGCTGGAGGATATATCTTCTCAAGGTTGCATAGGATAGTTGGTATGTTGTCTCTAAGACGCTCCAAAGCATCTATCCTGATATTTCTACTACAGAGTTCCTTGAAGAATTGTCCCAACTCTGCAACTGCTCTGTATAAGTCAAGGCGGCCCAATCCTCTAAGGATAACAGGTAAAACCCTTTGAAGTAGGACGTGGCAGTCATGAGTTTTCAACCCTTGTACCTTGTTTCCATCTGCACTGACTCTCTTTTCAGGGTTGGAAGCAAATCCATGTGGGAATCTCACACGTGACAGGACCTTGCAGAATTCTTTTCTTTTTACCTTGTCCAAGACGTACACAGCTGGTGCCATATCCCGTGGTTTACCTTCATCTTCCACCTGCAAATCCTTTCTGATACCTAGGTGTGTCAAATCAATCCTAGATTTTAAGGTATCTTTCGTCTTGCCTTCAATATTAAGAAGTGTGCCGATAATGCTGTCACATATATTTTTCTCGATGTGCATCACATCAAGATTATGCCGCAGATCCAAGTCTTTCCAATACTCCAAGTCCCACAAAGTGGACCTGCGGGTAAACAATAATCTCTCTTCTGCCCTGCCACGCTTCCTTTTCCCACTACCATTATCAGGATGGTTTCCTGGTGTAATATGCCTGACCTTCTCTAATTCCACTTGCAACTCATCGCCGGCGAGCCTCTTTGGCGCATCACGGTTTTCATGCTTTGCATTGAACACATGTCTTCGGTATTTTGTAGGACACGGCTTGTCCTTGGCAAGGAAACGGCGGTGTCCAATGTAACATATCTTGCTAAGTATTGCGTATGAGAGCGGATTCTTGTCACAACGAACACATGCATTGTAACCATGTGTCGTTCGCCCTGACATAGTGCCCAAAGCCGGATAATCATGGATGCACCAAATTATAACAGCACGCAGAAAGAAATCAGCTGGTGGGCTGCTATATAGGTCTCGAGTGAGAACACCCCTCCATAGCTGTTGAAGTTCCTCCACAAGAGGCTCCATGAATACATCAAAATCCTTTCCAGGACTTTTTGGGCCTGGGATGAGCAAGGCCATCATGTAGTTTGATTCTTTGGTGCAGACATTTGGAGGCATGTTGTAAGGGATAACAAGCACTGGCCACATGCTATATGTGGCGCTCTGGTGGCCAAATGGGTTAAATCCATCTGTAGCTAAGCCAAGTCTAATGTTTCTCGGGTCAGCAGCAAACTTTTTGTCTTTCTGATTGAAGCTTTTCCAGTCACTACCATGAGATGGATGGCTCATTATACTCTGATCTCTGTACTCCTGGTTCCTAGAATGCCACAGTACATCCTCTCTTGTTTCAGCATCATGAAACAACCTCTGCAATCTTGGTATAATTGGAAAATGTCTCAGAACATTATGAGGAATCCTCTTCACAGCATCACCATCTTTCCATCTTGATGATTCGCATTTTGGGCATTCACTTAAATTGGTATAATCCTTCCAGAACATAACACAATTATTCTTACAAACATGGATCATATCATATCCAATTCCAACTGCACGAAGGAAATTCTTCATTTTACTGTAGGTGTGTGGCAGCTCAGACGCATCTGGGAAAGATTTGCGGAAAGCAGCCAACATCGCATCGAATGATTTGTTGGTCATCCGCTCAGATGTCTTCACCTGAAGAAAGGTGACCATAGCTGAGAATACTGACAGCTTATTTCCTGGGGTGACAGCCACGTTGCATTGTTCCAACATGCGGGCCCACCATTTTTCTTCTGCAGGTGAAAGTTCATGAAATGCACGAGCATTTCGTAGCATTGTTTCAATGTTGGTCAAACTCACTGGCTCCGCCACCACCACCTCCTCCTCCTCTTCCACCTGAGCATCAGGCAGATCAAGATGGTGATCTGCTGCTTCCACATAGTCAGTAACATTGACGTTCACAGCTTCACTATTATGAACCCACCTAGTATATGTGACCGACATCCCATACAAGTGTAGATGATTTTGCACAGTTGACTGGGGTCTTGTAACTGAGTTCATACAACTGCTACACGGGCGGAGCACATCTGATTTCGGACCACCATACTCAGCTCTAATAAAGTTCCTGAAGTTTTTAACCCCCTCGACATATGCAGTGGAGAATCTTCGAGCAGAAGTTATCCAAGTCCTGTCCATCTGTTAGACATACAAATTAGTTCTTCTACTAGATATTACAGGAAAAACATATATGCTTTTTTATGAAGTCCAGAAAAAATACCTAGGTCGATGTCTAAAGCTATGGCAAGATATTTGGACAAGCAGAACTAAGTAACGAAATATATATATATGTAAAGCTAATTCAGCAAACAGATTTGAGTGCTAAATTATGGCAGGCTGTTTCAGCAGTCAATGAGGCCGAGCACACAGCCATCGAAGGCCATCTCAGCAACAAGGATCGAGTATAAAATGGTGTAGAGCTATTTCACCTAACAGATTGGCTACTAGACCATGGCAATCTACGTCACAATAAATATATGGCAGGATATTTTAGCAACTACTCGGGCATGGCATGCCATCTCAGCTAAGCATATTGAGTGCAGAACAGGGCAAGGAAGCTTCTTAAGTAGAGCATATAAACTATTTCGGCAAACATTGAGATTAACAACGTCTATCAGCTAACATTCAGCGCTACTCCGACATGCACGGGGCCTCAGTCTAGAATGCGCGTACCGTGGGAGAAGCTAACCGCCGTGTGTCTCCACAAGAACATCACCAGCGGTGGCAGCGCGGCTAGAGGACGGCAGTCTACGAGACCATACTGTCGGAGCGAGAGGATCGCCGTGCGTCCCCTCGACGAACCGCGGCGCCGACATATCGGCGCAGCGGGGAGGGCAGCTTTGGCGGAGCGAATGGAGTGGAGGGGGCCGGGGGGAGGGGGGTTTGGGGAATATTATTGGCTAGTTGGCCGAAGGGCGGTTGATTTTGGGATTTGGGGGGAATTTTTGCGGGGAATTTTCACGCGGTGGGCGGGGGAGTTTGGCGCATTGTTGATTTCTCCAAGTGCGGTCCCACGTGTCAGTGAAGAGGCAAGCCGAAGCGCGTTCCATTTGCGTGAGCCGTGGGCAGGACCGACCGTGTGAGGGGTGCAATGCGACCGCGACAGGCGTGCTGTGAGTGTACCACCTTTTTCCTTTTAAACTTGGTGCTTCGCACGATCCATCGATAATACTACTAGTAATCCGGTAATCCCGACTAAAACAGCGTGGCCGGGTCTTTTCCCGCGCGATATGCTGGGAAGTTGTCTTAGTTGGTTTTTTAGGACGAGTAATGCTACACCTACGTAATCCCAGTTACGTAATTAACGTAATGTGAAACGTGTGGGTTGTTGATTGGAGATTGGGGGGAGGGAGGGGCCCACCACCATGAAAATCAGGGGGAGAGAGAGAGGCAATTTACGTTAACCCTTTCGTAGGTTCCCGTAGATGTAGAAAGATGTGAAATGCGTGAATGTGTAGTGGACGTACTATTGGAGTGCCTAAGATAAATTGTGTATGTAGACCCTATGTGTTTATTTACTTCGCATGTTAGCTTTATCTCGGGTCAAACCTTCTAAGTTTATACACACAAAAACGAATCATCATTCCATATATTTTCATACTCCTACAATATATCTTACTATTATTTTGAAAGTTCATATACACCAGACGAGATTCATGCAAACACGGTAGATTTTCATTACATGTCGAACTTTTATAGGACAGAAAAATAAAAGAAACCTGACCCTAAACCTTTTCTACGGCGGCGACCGACGTCCTCCATCTGCCACCTCCATGTACGGGGGCGGGGTTCAAGACCCGTGAAGTGAAGGTGCGGTCTCCGGCGAGGAAGAGTAGAACACGGGAGACGGACCGACCAGTTGGCACACCATGCCCTGCCGCCTCCCATGCCCTACTCATCCTCGGAGGAGTCCCCGACCTCGGCGGTGCCGGTGGACATGAGGTCGATGATGATGGACGTGGACGGTCCGTCGCTTCACCTGCCACATGCGCCACTGAACGTTGGACGGCGGCAAGTAGGACGCGTGGCTGATGGAGCTCCCGTCGTCGGCCGCCAGCATGGCCACCGCTTGTGCGGTCGCGTCCGCGTTCAGCTACGTCGCTATTGCGTTGCGAGCGGTGATTTGAGCGAGGGCGGTGACCTCGAGCTTCATCCCCAAAGACAAGCTCTCCCGCAGAGCATTCGCGCTCGCGGTCATTGTGGAAGTGGTGCCACCATGCGAGGTAGCAAGAGGGTGCGCTATGGTGTGGAGTTTAGCTGGGCGTTGCCACTTTAAGTAGCGCATTCCGGTGAGGCCAAGCGTCCGGGTGCGTCATTAAGTCACCGGAGTTGGTTCCTCGGGCGCCGAGCCTCTTAATGACGGCATACGGATGGACGACATGAATGCGGGCAGCTGGCGCCGGCTGGGACGCACCGCGCGACGGCGCGAGGGACGAGGGTTTTTGGTGTGCCAGGGTAGTCAGCTGCGGTCATGGCAACGTTGGAGATGCCCTTTGCTCACATGCAATCCCCACATGTCATTGAAAAAGCAAGATGACCCGGCATGGTCTCAGGTCCTGGGGATGCAGTTGGCCGCGCTAGAACACTCCGCGGACACGGCGCGGCGCGCGCGCACTTCGGCGCCCCGTGCATCCTCGATGAGCCGGGTGTTGATCTGCTGGTCGTGCCACAGCACTAACGCCACCCTCGGCACCCTGAAGCCGAGCGTGTCCAGCAACGATGAGCATGTCGCTCACCACGGTCGCCGTGTCCAGAGGCGATGCGGGAGCTGCACCACGTTGCTGGCCCCCACGACCCACATGAACGGTTGCCGGTGGCGAGGAGGTCGTGGGCCAGCTCCTCCATTGGACTAGTCTGCGCCACGTCATCCCGACAGGTGTGCCCCACATGTCGGTTTCCCTGTTTTCCCGGCCAAATTCGAGCGTGAGTGCTCTGCGTTACTCATTAGGCGCAGAACAGGTGGTGTTTGTGCCCTGGTTCAAATGTGGTACAGTACCAAGTTGTTTCCCTAGCCCCAAGTGTGGTAGTTTTGGGTACGGTACCACCCTTTTCCTTTTCAACTAGTGAAGCATAACACTTGATTAAGTAGCCAGATGGTGTGCTAATGTAGGTGTCCGACTGTTTGAAGGAATAATTGAGGTGTGCCCGGTCCGTGCCCGCATTTAGGGGTCCAACTTACCATGTTCCGGCAGTAGTAACTATATACTAGTCCCTGCGTACTCCCTCTATTTTTATTTACTCCGCATTTGAGCTTTGCTCAAAGTCAAACTTTGTAAACTTTGACAAAGTTTATAGACAGAAATAATAACATATACAATAACAAATCAATACCATTAGATTCATTATTGAATATACTTTCACATCATATAGATTTGCTATTGTAAATGTTCATATTTTTTCTATAAATTTGGTCAAAATTTATGAAGTTTGACTTCAGTCAAACCTAATATGCAGAGTAAATAAAAACGGAGGGAGTATCTTACTCCGTGACCAAGACGGAAGGGAAAATAAGACAACTTTATGTTTATTTGAGCTGTTCAAGTATAATCATGTGGCGTTGCTTATTTCTCATTCCTCTCCAACCCTCTTCTCCATTGATCATGCCGCCCTCTGGTCGAGTCCATCCTCCCGCATGCCTCATTTGAACATTCCGCCGAGTATCATTCGCATGTGGGCCTAGACCATGCTTGTATTTCCAATGTTGTAATTTGTCCGACATGCATACAGACAAATGGTTCGTTTGAAGTTTCACTTTGCCTCCACTACGTGTCGCTTCCCATCTTAGTTTTGACATCCCATTCGGTTCATGCCCCGACACATCTTGACGATATTGATTGATGTTGAGAGATCAAGTGCGTGTCGTGCAAGAAGATAAAGGTTTGGTGTGTTTCTATGATAGAAATGACCCGGGGGGTCTGTGTGGATCGGAGGTAGTATATTGTACGTTCAAAAGCGAAACTAACGTACTGTACCCACCCTAGTCCTCTTTCAATCGATCTTCGGACCCCGAGATGAAACCGAGAGAGAACAAGTGGGTGCATGTGTGATACCTAAGGCGGATTCAAAATTTGAACCGGTGATCATAGCATCAGCAAATCATATATAAAGGGTATTCAATGTTCGTTTCGCTTTTGAACGTACAATATAATCCCTCTGATCCTTTCTAGTTTACATATAAGTTTTATGTGTAGTCAAAGTATCTCTACTTTGACCAAACTTACAGAAAAAAGTATCAACATTCAACAACACCCAATCAATATTGTTAGATTCGTACGTACTGCTAGATTTGTATTCAAACAGAGATGGTTTCCAATTTGTTTTCAAACACATGAATGTGCTTGTTCTCGCGCATGCTCTTCCTACTAGGATTTCACCACGTATAGCCAGTCCAATAGTAACTTTTTTTAAGCTCCCAGTCCAATAGTAGTAGAAGTAGTAGTACTAGTGGAGTACTGACAACATCTGTAGTAGAGTATGCAGTGCTCATAGTACAAGTAGTATACTCCCTCCGTTTTTATTTACTCCGCATAAAATAGAGGGAAACACCCGGCCGACCTCTCTCTCTTCTAGTAGTGTAAATGATGCGGGCGGGGGAGGGGGAGGGACGTCGGTTTGCTCTCAACTGTGGTCCCACAAGCGAGCGAAAACGCAAGACGAAGCGTGTTCCATTCGGTGAGCGACGTGGACGGTCCAGCGTGTCAGGGTGCAACACGAACGCGATAAGAGTGATGTACACCGTCCGTTCCTTATGAACTTGCATACTTTGAGTACTCCTTTTTTTAACACAGTACAGACGCAAGCGCTCATACATGCGCGCATACACTCACCCCTATGAAAGCACACACGCACACCCTACCCCTATGAGCACCTTCGAGAGACTGAGCCATCATACCTCTATCTCTACTCTCGGTGATGATGGTGTGCCTGCCAGCTTGCAATATAGACCATCCGATCTATATCTGACGGATAGAAAGCAAACTATGGCAATTTTGCAAAAGGATACCCGCACCTCTATCGTTCATCCTTATCTCCCACAACTTCATTGTTGAGTAATTAAAAAAGGAAGCCTCTAGAACAATCTGGCATGGTGGCTGCTGCCGGCGTCGTCCATCCCCATGCCTCCGCTAAGTCCGACCACCAATCACCACCGCGCCCCACTCCTCCTCACCTTATCTTTCATCTTTCTTGAGATATCATTTTTCGATGAAATTCTTGAGATACCATTTTTCGATGAAATTCTCGAGATATCATTAAAAAATGCGTCCTGATGTTCCGTGCAATGCACGGGCATCTTGCTAGTCATGTTGAGATTTATGAAGTCACCGCCTCGTCGTCGACAGGAATGGTGGGGAGGTCCGGACGTCTACTACGTGAAACTCCGAAACTTGGGTCCCATCCCACCACACAACTCTCCAGGCTCCAGTCGTCTAGCTTTGCAAACTCCACACAGTCAAAATCGATTGACCGGTCGTCATCGGAACCACTATTCAGACCAGAACCTTCGCTGCTCGGCCTATGCCAGCTACTTGCCGGCCGGTCACCACTGCCCCAAAACCACACCTCCTCTCCAGCCCATTCCCCCACCTTTCGATCCCCTAGCCCGCATCAACCGTCCCCTAGTTCGTCGGAAAGCCATGGTGTGCCGCAAGATCACGTACTACAAGATGCTGACGCCGGAGCGCCGCACAGAAATCGCGGCGGCGGTCGGCGCCACAGACCTCCGTTCCCAAGCTCGCTTTGCGGCGGGCCAATCCCCGAGTTCTCTGGAGCCAAGCTCCGAGGAGGAGGAAGCCGATCCAATGTTCATGGTGGAGGTCGCGGTGCAGAAGGCCCCGATGCGTATGAGACGATGGACGTTGACTTCGTGCTGGCGTCCGGGTCCCCCATGGTGCAGGCGGACCAGCGGTTTAACCTGGCGATCCTAAAGGAGGACCGGGAGGCGGAGGCTCAACTCGACGCGGAGCGCGCGGATGCCGCTGCCATCGAGGCCCTCCTACAGGCGGAACCGAATGTCGTGGATGTGAACCGGGCAGCGGAGGCTCAACTTGATGCGGAGCGCGCGGATGCCGCTGCCATCGAGGCCCTCCTGCAGGCGGAACCGGACGTCCTGGACTTGAACCGGGCAGAGGCTCAACTCGACGCGGAGCACGCGGATGCCGCTGCCATCGAGGCCCTCCTGCAGGTGGAACCGGACGTCCTAAACTTGAACCGGGCGGTGCTCGCGTTCGTGTAGAGCGCCCGCACACTCCGCGTGAACAAGTAGCTGGAGGCCGAGGACAACCACGGTGCGGAGACACACGTCGGTAGCTACGGCTGGTTCGCGCCGGCAGCCAAAGATGACGAGGCCGTTTCGTTCCAAGAGCAGTGATAGTTTTTCTTTATGTTGTTGTTTTTAGGGATCTTTTGCTGTGTAAAAACATATATTTATGCAAGTCGCCTGACTTTCATCATTTGGGTCAGTCAACCATTTCAGGCGGTTGGATGAATATCCTACGTCTCCTAACCCTTCTTCTTCCTCACCTCTTCTTCTTCCCCAACAGACCACCGCACGGGCCGTACGGATCTTCCCCAACATGCGGTTGGATAAACATATTGTATGAACGAAAATTATGTGTCAGCGGTAGGATGGCTGAGTTTGGTTTGATCACTTGTGGTAGCACGTGTCAGTGAGGGTGCATTCCCTTGGTTGGGTTTGCGGCGTGTGTGAGCGACTGTGTGAGGGTGCGGTGCGACCGCGACAGCCGTGCGCAAGTGTACCTCCTTTTCATTTTGAAAACTTTAGGCAAGTTTGGAAAAAATGTGTGGCGAAGTATGGCAATGCAAGGCCTAGACCCAAACAGGATACAAGTACGTACGTACTACTTGTGTTAAAAAAGAAAGGCGGGGTTTTCCTTCGCGGGATTGATCGATACAAATCCTCGTTTGACGTGTCAATTAATGCGTATTTTTTCTCCAACGCCCAAAGAGCTAACCATCTCACTCCTCATTGCTTGATTAATGCAGCCCCATGCAAACCAACCTTCTCACTTCCGCATGCATGCAAGGGTATATTTAATGTCCTTGGTTGCTAGTACGAGGCAAACCCCATCAATTTTGCCTCGATTAGTGTTAGTGGCCTTCTACAAATTGTAATTTGGATACTGGCCTTGTATACAAAAAAATGGAGGTAGTAACTATTTGACTTCCTTCCCCATTGCGGTGACGTCGACGATATCTTGAACGTTGTGGTTTGGCGAAGTGCATTCGACGGAGCACACCATTGAGGGAGACCACGGTAAGTCGTTCGAAAGTGTCGCCTGCAAGCCGAGATAACCACCTTCTTTGCATCCAGGAAGTCCGTTGAACCAAAGGATTCGTAAATGTACTAGTACTACACAATAGCGTCGTCCGTCCAGCTTAGTGCAGTAAGGTGGTTTCTCGAAGAAGACGATGGAGAAGCGGAGTCAGCGAAGAGTGAAATGATGGTTGCTTCGTCCGTGCTTTGTGATTTGACGCCTCGCTGCTTTGTGATTTGTGATAGAAGGGACAAGGGAGTAGACTCTGTCCTCTATACTGTACATGCGTCCAAGCACAGGAGAAAGAGGAGAGAGGTTGCATTTTTCTATTCCTTCAATCAATCAATTATGGAGCTTTGGTTCCATCTTTTTGGCTTTGGCAGCACCGTCCATAATGGTTCCCATAGATGCAAAAAGCTATTTTCACATTTGGCTACACATTGTGGATGCCCTTAACCGTACCACTTGGTTTTGCTCCTGTGTGCTATCTATACAAATCTCGATTATATTGATCTAAAAAATTATAGTATCAAGATTAGTAAAAAGGAGGTGATTTTGCCGCGCGGAAGGCGGGGGAGGTTTCTTATTTTTAGAGGACATTGGCCTGGCGGTTTGCTAACATGCGGTCCCACGTGTCAGTGCTTTACCAAGCCGATCCGCGTCCCACATGAGGCAGAACAACGGCAGAAGCAACACGTGGTTAACTTGAAGAAGATGAGGGAGAAGCGGATTCAGCAACGTGTGAAATGATGGTTGCTTCGTCCCTCCAACTTCTTTTTTAGCATTACTTCGTCCCTCCAACTTAACTGCGGGAAAGGTGCAGCTTTGTGATTTGACGCCTCATTGCTCATTACTATGCTGGCGCCATGACTGGGGTGCTTCACCCCTGCTGCTCTGCACTGGTATTTCAGTATGGCACATGGACCCGGTTGCTTGATGTCCCACATGTCGGTGAAAGGGACTAGAACACTTATGAAAGCAAGCGCTCCACTCTTATGACGGAGGAGTACACGACACGGCGGGCCAGTGAACTGTTACTTGTACTATAGTACTACTATAGTTTTGCTGTTTCGCATGATCCATCGATACAAACCCGATTAAACAGGCAAGGGCGGGATTTTTCCCGCGCGGTAGATGATACTAGCCATACATTTCAAAGGCAATTTTAATGTATGCAAACTGAATAATTAAGTAACAATATGAGATCTAGTAAAACTAAAAACACATATGATTTATTGTGTTAGAGTGTAGTAGTAGTGCTGTATTGCATAGTTGTTAGATGTAACATGCGAGAACATGTAGAGATGTACTTTTAGAGGGCCTACAGAGAGAAATTGGGCATAAAGTGGATTCAAATATTTGTATTTGTTTTCATAGCATTTGTAGCTCATATCTACAGTTTGTACAGTAGACGTGAATGCTTGTTCGCTCTTACGAAACCAGTACAGCAATAATGGGGTGGCGTGCGCCAATTTAGGCACTGGCACGTTGGCCTACTCGGCTCCACAGAGAGAGCGAGAGAAGAGATAAATACACGGGCGGTCAGTGTATTTCAAGCGAAAAGCCTAATACGGTCACCGGACTTTAGAATACGCTCATTACGATCACTATATATGTTTTGCGGTGATTATACGGTCACTTGCTCACCGTTCAGCATCTGATTGCACTTTGTTGAACGGCCAAATAGTCTGCGTGGCACTATGTTGACTGGTTAAATTGAGCATGTTCCTTGTGGGTCCCACCTGTCAGTTCGCATAGGAAATAGGTGAGATAAACACAAATTTACGCAGGCGCGACAAGACTCCAACCCGTGTGCGGGAACCACCTGGTTGTGTATATGTCTGTCAGGGCCTGATGTGTGCGCATGCACGTGCAGGTTGAGCACTTGAGCGTGAGAGTGTGTGTTGGTCGTGTGGTGTGTGCATGCATGCGTGCGTGTGTGCGTGTGAGTGTTGCGTGCGAGCGTGGCTGTGTGTGTGCATGTGAGTGTTGCGTGTGTGCGTGGCTGCGTGTGTTCGTGTGAGTGTTGCGTGCATGCGTGCGTGTGTGTATAATCAACACACCAGCTCATGTGTGTTAAAACATACGGCTTAGCATACCAATACAAGGCCACCTTGTCCGCTGTGCCTGCGGTCATGACTTCGAACCACCGTCCAATATTTTTTATCGTTTGTTTTCATTCTTATACACGCCGACAGGTGGGCCCAATGGTAGTGAGATAATGTGATGCAACACTAGAGGTGCCACGTGGAGCGTTTAACTGGTCAACTAGTCGTGTCTTGAGCAAATACAGAGCTGTACGGTGAGCCCGTGACTGTATAATAACCACAAAACATAAATGGCGACCGTAATGAGTGGATTCTGAAGTCCAATGTACGTATCGTGCTTTCGCTTCAAATACAATGATCGTCACTGTATATATCGCGAGAGAAAGATGAAACATGGGTGAATGTGCTGGGGGCGTACTTTTAGAGGACCTGGAGATAGTTTGTGTGCGTACGTGAAAGGGGCGTAGAGGGGGTGTATGCGATGGAGAGAGATATGCTCTTCGTTTCTCTTTATTATGACTAACCTTATATATAGTATAAAAATATAAAAATTCACAGTGCGGAATAAATATCATTTGGTGCACCATGCAATGCAAATTAACGTTCATACTCCTCCATATAACTTTGTAATGTTGTATATATGTAGAAATTCTAAAATATTTTTTTGGCCACACTTTGTGTGGTTTTATTCAAAAGGAATGTTGTATGCGAAATAAACGTGAAGAGAGGGCTTTCTAGATCAATGGGGTACGTGATGTAACATGTGTGAATGTGTAGTTGACGTATTTGGCAGGGCCTAGAGAGGTATGTATATGTATTACGTATTCGAGAGAGGCATGGATAGAGGGGCCGGCGGGGGGGGGGGGAAAGGGAGAGATTTTTCTCGCGGGGAGGGGGGGGGGGGGGACATGGGAGAGATAGCACGAGAAATGAGAGAGGTCTAAAGAGAGAGAGACGAATAGGATGTCACGGCGAGAGATGTCCTTGAGTGTGTATATACAAGGGGGGAGGGGATAGAGGCACGAGGAGAAAATATTTTGTGTGGTGTCTGTGTTGGTATGTGTGGGCGTGAGAAGATAACAAGACCTGGGGGCAGAGGGTGTGTCACCGCGTGAGGTCCGGTGGGCCGAGGTGAGGCCCTTGGTTCGGTTCTGTCCTGCGCCACATTGGTCGGCCCGTGACGCATTGAGGGAGACCCATGGAGGACTAGTCGTACAAGACAAAGATACCAGAGTCGTGAAGGACTCTGTGTCCACTGACAAAGCCGGCTAGGATTTGTAACCCTAGGTCCTCGGACTAAGTTAACCCCTTATCTCCGATATTACCATTCATCCAACCTAACTTTAAGGGGCATCCTACATAATGCTCTGCTAGAATCATACTTGTCAATTAGGAAGAGAGGTGGAGACAATGCGTGCGAGACAGGCCTAAAGATAATGTGCGTGCGGGAGACACGCAGGCAGGTCTATGTATATAGAAAGGGTCGATGGGGATTGTGCGTGTGTACGCTTGTGAGAGGAAGAGTGCTTGTGATAAAGGTTAGTGAAAACAGACATAAATGGTTGCGAGAGGGAGGGAGGGTTATATCGAGAGCATGTCTGCAAGAAAGATACCTTGGGAGAGAGTGTGTGAGCATGTGTGAGAGACCACCGATGGATATACACCGTGTGCGCGTATGTGTGAGAGAGAAAGTCAGCGCGTGTGTGAGGAGGGGCCTATGGAGAGTGAAACTACACGTAAAAGACTGATGTACACATTGATTAAAAATATAAATTATATCCAAATATTAGGATGGGATCATGATATTTGCAATTCGCGTAAGGAACGGTCATTGATCCTTCAGACATCTATATTCTATCGAATTTGAGCATGTCTATATTATTATTTGACATAATTGATCCACAGAGTTAGTATTTTGAACTCCAGACAATGCATCGCTTTAGCAATCGAATATAAACGTGAGTATAGTTCATGTTGTGTGTGTAAAGCACATTATACATACAAAAGTTACACAATGAACATTATAAATAGCTAGCTATGAACTAGCATACATTTGAATTCAACTTAAGATGGTTTAAAAAATTCAAATTCAACATGAAGTCCATTCAATTATTTGAATTCGAGATCATGGCATTTGTAAATCATACCTAAATTATTGGGGCACCAATCTTTGCTCTGCTTTTGTACATAATAGCATATATAGTCGTGTACAAAATAGATTCAAATTTACCTCCTCCATTCCAAAATAATCGTAGTTATAGGATTTTCAAGTGTCAAAATTTCAAAAAGAAGCGCATAATTTAATGAGGTTTTCAAACATACAAGGTCAAATTTAACATTGTCTATTTAGGTCAATCCTCAAAGTTCAAGAATACTCTAAACGTGAATGCTTCTGTTTCAAAATTTCGAACGAAGCGCCAAAAGAGCCTCTACTCGCCCGAAACCGCGTGAGACCAATGTTTGGTAGAAGGAAATTACTTTTCTAACTCCGACCCGTGAAGCCTACCGGCCCGAAGTCTATAGGTCTAAACCGGGGTAGGTTTGTAACTTCATCTAGACGCCACGCAACCGCCTCCGAAAAACATTCATACACCGTGGCCGCCTAAACACACATTCGCTCGGCCGAAATCGCTCCCGCCCACTATTTGGGACACCTGGGATTATCGTCCTACCCCCGACCCGCAGTAGGTCCGAAATTTAAGAGGGGGGCAAAGTTTGTATTTTCCCCAAATTTCAAACAAGCGCGTCCCAGACCGAAACATGGTTCCCCCTTAGCTCCCCCCGCCACCCCCGCCCCCCGTCTGATTCCCCATTCATACTCCGTGGGCGCCAAAACTACCTCTCCACCAGCCGTGAAACCCCGGCATCCTCCGTCCGCCACCCCATCCCACCCATCAACCGCCGCCCTCCTCCATCATGCCATAGCTGATACCCCGACGTCGTCGTCCACCGCAACCGCAATGCCCTCCACGGCTAGTGGTTGAAGCCGAGGCCGAGCTGCCTCCAGGACGCCGACGTGCGCCGTACCCGAGCCAGTTCAACCATGCCGTCCTACGCCTCACCGCTACCGCTCCAACATCGCCACCGTCCACCGCACTGGAGATGTTCCCGCTACGCCGTCCTTCGCCGCCTCGGATCTGCTTCCCCTCCGCCGACAGACGGCCACCGCAACACAGTCAACAATTTGGCCATGGGTTCGTCCAAGGCTCCACCCTCCTCCAAAACATTGGTTCCCCCGGTAAAAAGAAGAACATCGCCGCGATATCAGGAGGACACAGCACTGGCAACCGGAAATGGTACTCCTCTTCCCTTATTCGTGCAAATCTTATGTGTCTGCTTGCACGGTATTCATCCCACAGAAGACACTAGTTAACCGCTTCTTCCTACACCTTCTTCCTGATACTAGATGTTCCTAATAACTCGTGATGCACAAGGTTTCTCCTCATATACTATTTCACCTTAGCTAGAGGTTCATCGCCCCCTGGATTTCAATTCCTGGTCAGTTGATTCCCAATTAAAGGAAGCATTCCCCGGCGTAACAGGCGCTAGTCCGCCTATTACGCCGGGGAAGCAGTGCCTCGGTGTTTACCTTGGGGTTGTGTGGGGCCTAGGAGCTGCTGGCGCCCGATCTGGAGGTCGGTCGGGCTTAAAGGGATGGTCGGGGGCGCTGCCAAGCACGGCGGTGGTGTGAGGTCGAGGGGAGGGCGGGGCGGCAGAGGCAGGGGTCTAGGCCGGTGGTCGCTGGCAGTTCGAGAAAGATCATCAATAGTGACTGGCGGGAGGTAGACGAAGGCCATCTGCCCGTTCCTTGTAGATCGGACGGTTCATAAAAAAATCGACTGACCTATTTATTTTCTGTCGACTGTTATTTTGATAGGACCACATGTGGTGGTGTGCTGCAGGAGTACCTGCATTTCCCAGCCATCCCTGTGCTCATATATTACAAAATCATACGGAGTAGAATCTAATTTTGTTTGCCATGCAATGTTGTAGAGCTATCATATGTCTCCTATCATTTATTTTTCAGCCACCTACTATCTGCTACTTTTACAGTGCACTAGTTCTGCACACACTTCACCCATACTCTCACTATTTTTTTTTATGCATGGGTATTTCAGCCTCTGCCAACCGGTTGATAGAAGCACGAAATAAAAGAGAGAAGCAGCTCCAGCTTTCTTCAGGCTTAGGCAAGAAACGTTTTGGCGCTATAAAGGGTGCAGTGTCAGCAGATGGAGACGGTAAATGTAGCTCTGGAGTTGATGATCTCGCTCGCCATGAACCACCATCCCAGGTGCTTGCTTTAACTTCGCGGTGTCATATGTGGTTGCATGTTGCATATGGTGTCTAGCTTGTATTCGAAAGGCCGAAGTCGGTCTTTATTAAGATAAGGAAAGATATTTTTTACATGAACCACCATCCCGGGAGCACCAGAAGCCAAATAGCTAGTCAGGGCACTGGCCGAGCCGGTGACAAGCCCAGCACAGACAGGCATCACCTGCAAGCCAACTAAAAAGCCACGGTGGTGGCGAAGCAACCCGCCTCCCACCAGGCTCTCAGGTCCTCGATGATCATGCTCACCACTCCAGCCGGGTGTCTAGCTTGTATTGCTTCCAATTTGGTTAAATTGCATCTGCTTAGCTTACACATTATACCTTTGAATATGACATGCCTTCCTGTTTTTGGTACATACTACTACATCTGTCTATTAACCATGTTCTTACATCAAACTAATTTCTTGTGTATCCCTCATCAATCACTTATGATGAGACAGTCAAGCTTGTGGACTGCTGTAAGAAAAGATCATCTTTTAAAGAATGCAGTGTCAGCCTCCCCACATGATTCTCAAGAAACAACAATGCTAGATGAAGATAGTCAACGTAGCTCTGTAGTTGATGACCGCATTTCCCCTACACCACCATCGCAGGTGCTTGCTCTAACTTGGCAGTGTGATATGTGGTTGCATGTTGCATATAGTGTCTAGATTGTAATTCTTCCAATATGGTTAAATTGCATGTGCTATTCTGCTTAGTTTATACATTACACCTGTTAATGTGACATGCCTTCCTGTTTTTGGTACATAGTACATATGTCTATTAAGCATGTCCTTACATAAAACTACTGTTTTTTTTTGTATCCCGCATCAATCAATATGACGAGACACCTTTAGTATATGCAGTGTGATATTGGTTGCATCTTTTATATGATTTATAGCATGCGCTGCTTCTAATTTGTTGAAACGCCATTTATGATGGGACGCTTTTAACTTGGCAGAGTCATATTGGTTGCATCTTTCATGTGGTGTCTAGCTTGCATTGCTTCTTATTTGTTGAAATGGCTTCTGCTTAGTTTACACAAATAGTTGTGAATATGCCATGCCGTCCTATTTTTCGTACATATTCCAACCTGGTATCATGTGTTTGCCTTACATCAAAGTAGTGATTGTCAGTATCATGCATGAATGAGTTCTGAAGAGTGAATTTTATTGCTTTTTCTTGTCGGTTTTACTTGACAATTCAAAATCAATAAAGCGGAAGGAAATTAGCAAGGCAGTGGATAAAGGTGCTCCTTCCAAACGGAGGGCCTCTACAAATTCTACTCCGCCACCCCCCCAAGAAGATTTGCAAGACAACACATGCATAGACACTCAACATAGTTGTGTTGATGATGAGCACGTCTCCCCTAGTCCATCATCACAGGTGCTCCCTCTAACTTGGCACTGTTATATGTGGTTGCATGTTATGTATGATGTCTAGCTTGTATTGCTTATAATTTTGTTGAATTCCATCTGCTTACTTTACACATTATACTTGTGAATAAGACACGTGTTCCTGTTCCTGTTTCTAGAACATACAATATATGTCTATCACACCATGTTCTTACATCGAAGTACTACTGTTGTGTAACCTGCAACAATCACTTATCATAAGACACATTTAACTTGGGAGTGTGATATAGCTTACATCTCGCATTCTTTTCTAACTTGTACTGCTTCTAATTTGTTGAAATGGCACTTATGACGAGACAGTTTTAACTTGGTAGAGTGATATTCGTTGCATCTTTCATATGGTGTCTAGCTTTCATTGCTTCTAATTTGTTGAAATGCCTTCTTCTTAGTTTACACATCATAGCTGTGAATATGCAATGCTGTCCTTTTTTCTTACACATTCAATCGTCCTATCATGCGGTCGCCTTACATTAAAGTAGTGCTCGTCAGCATCCTGCATCAATGAGTTCTGAAAAGCGAATTTTTATTCATTTTTCTTGCGGGTTTGACTTGACAAGGCAATACAATTAAGAAAGAGGGAGGAAAAAAAATAAGGCAGGGACTGATGGCGGTCTTCCAGCGAAACCAGCATCCCAGGTGCTTTCTCTAGCTTGGCAGTGTGATATTGTCTTGCATGTTGCATATGATTTTGTTGAATTCCATCTGCTTACTTTACACATTATACTTGTGAATAAGACACGTGTTCCTGTTTCTAGAACATACAATATATGTCTATCACACCATGTTCTTACATCAAAGTACTAATGTTGAGTAACCTGCAACAATCACTTTTCACAAGACACGTTTAACTTGGGAGTCTGATATAGTTTACATCTCGCATTATTTTCTAGCTTGTACTACTAATTTGTTGAAATGGCACTAATGATGAGACAGTTTTAACTTGGTAGAGTGATATTCATTGCGTCTTACATATGGTGTCTAGCTTTCATTGCTTCTAATTTGTTGAAATGCCTTCTGCTTAGTTTACACATCATAAGCTGTGAATATGCAATGCTGTGAATATGCAATGGCACTGATGACGAGAGACATTTAACTTAGTAGTGTGATGTTGTTTGCATCTTGCATATGATTTATTTCTTGTACTGCTTCACATTTGTTTAAATGCCAGTTATGACGAGACACTGTTAATTTGGCAGAGCGATATTTGTAGCATCTTTCATATGGTGTCTACCTTCCATTGCATTGCTTCTAATTTATTGAAATGCCTTCTGCTTAGTTTACACATCATAGTTCTGATTATCTCATGTCGTCCTGTTTTTCGTATATATTACATCCTCCTATCATGCGGTTGTCTAACATCAAAGTTCAGTTCGTCTGTATCACGCATCAATTTGTTCTGAAGAACTAAATTTTTATTACTTTTTCTTGTTGGCTTGACTTGACATGGCACAGAGAAAGAGGAAGGAACACAGAATGGCAGGGGATGGTGTTAGTACTCAGGACACACGGAAACGAAAGCGGAAGAATTATGCAGATTCTGCTGGTAGTGATGGTGTAATAGAAGGTTAAAGTCCACCGAAAAATTGTACAAACGCGGTATCCCATGCTACACGAGCTGCAAAACAAGCCAAATAGAAACTAATAGCTGCCACCAAACAAGCAGCAACAGCCCTAGTTGTTGCAACACCTTCCACAGTACCACCAGCTGCACGAGTTACTCGTTTGTCAACTCAGCTAGCAGCACATTCCCAAGCTCCCTTGCCACCTGACACTACTTACGAAGCACTCTTGACACAAGACGAGTTGGCAAGATCAGATGAACCTTGTGAGCTTCAACAACAAGAAGGTAGTTGCTGGAGTCAAGTTACAGTCTGATGCTTCTTTATATGTAGTCTCACAGTTTGATGTACACTAACACTTCCTATGTTCGTTGTTGGACTAGCACCTAGGCGCAAGAGGAAACAGACATCAGGGATAATGCTCGATAGGTTAACTAAATCTAGAGGAGGAAGAATGGAGATCCATTTTGAGGCAGGTTTAAAAAGGCCACGTGATGCTACAGAATCAGCAAAGTTAGTATCAGAGGCAGCGGTTGCCGTTAGGTGTCATGCACGTATCCTCCCAACATGGATTCAGTACAGGAATGACAAAGATGAAACCCAGTTCAACACCTTCCTTGACCATTTATCTGTAAGTATGGTTATGTATGGAAACTAGTAATATCGTCTTGCTCTGTCCCATACTTTCTAGGTTGCTGATAATGAGACTCCCATAATTTTCAACAGATGAGGTTCAAGTTGGATAGCCACGATGATGCAACCAGACAAGCTTGCACCCATGTTTTCAAGTATGCTCTGCGACGGTATTGGTATAACTTGAGGAAAACTCACTTTGAAGGCAAGGCTAGCAGTGAACTTGCCCAAACATCTCCAGTGGAAAATATATCGGATGAAGACTGGAGAGGCCTCGTTAAACACTGGTCTAATCCAAAGTATCAAGTACGTTATATATATGTGATCAGATCATATGTTGAACTCCTATTTACGCATGTGCCTCACAAATCTATCTTCTTGTAGGTGAACTGTTCAAAGAACAAGGCCAACCGTACGAAAGTGAAATTCCAACAGATGACAGGATCTCGTAGCTATATTGCACACTGCGAGGCTCTTGTAATTAGCTGCTGTTTCACTCTTTTCACTGTGCCATATTATCAGATCTATATTGACTTGTTCCAAATGCAGAGGAAAGCCCGCAAGGACCAAAAAGTACATGAACCAAATGTTGTGGAAATCTTCAAGGACTGTCACACCAGCAAGACAAAGGGCATGACTACACCAGTCAAAGCCGATGTTGTAAGTCCTTAATCCTCATGCCTTTTAACTACTACTTACTCTGACTTGTGCATTGAACTGCACGGTTTGCAGCCAATGTCTATTACTCTTTTCAATTTTATACACAATTGTCTTAGCGTATCATTACACCTTACAAGGTTTAAAAGAGAGGAGTGATGTTCCTTTGATCTTGATCTGTAATCTAGTTCCGAGCTGGACTTGCCCACACAATGTTACAATTGCCTGTTTGTCTGTTCTCAGTTGTTTTGTGATATGAATGATGTCATACTATGCTTACTATATTATAAACTTTGTCTCTTTATCCTTAGCTGTCAATACAATGTGAAGAAATAGACAATACATTAGCCAAGGTACATGGTCATATGTTTGGAACCTGGTTTTATTATGTACTTTGCAGTAAAATACAACTAATATTTTACACGGGTTCACCAGAATAAGTTCTGCATATAGACCAAAGCTATTTTGTTTGGTTTTGCTGCCTCCTTAATATCTTCTGTTCTGGTACTACTAATGTAAAAAATCAACTTTTCAGCAAGCTATGGAACAAATGGTGGAACCGCCACCTTCTGAAGGTGACGAGGCAACTATAACCGCAATGTCACCTCTTGCTGCAGTGGGTTAGTACCTGTCCACTAACAGTGCCAAAAGCACGTTCCTGCGTAATACTGGGTTGGTTGTTAAGGCAATCTCGTCCAAACTGCCTCATGATCAACATATGCAAGCTCAAAACAATGTTATATCTGTGCTCCAGACACAAGTCCATTCCCTAACAGAGACCCTTTGTGAAACAAGGACAGCCATTGTTCGATGCTGTCAAGATATGCATGGTTTTGAAACCAGACTATCAGACATTTGCTATGTTGTTCAGGAGCCTAGGAGAAATGAAGGCGAAGGTTATGGTGCTCCATCGGACAGTACAGCATGAAAATGTAACAGTCAGGTCAAATGAACTGAGCTTCTGAACTTCTGGTGGTGCATTTATCTGCCGGACTGTTAACTTTTATGCCAACCTTCCTTTTGTTTTATGGTTGTAATTTGTTTTGTTGCGATACAAAATTTGTTCTTAACATGCAGCCACCGGCCCAAGAAAACAGCAAGCCATTTTTGTATAGTGTAGGGTGTTCCCTATATTTGCACTGGTGGCGAACTTTGATGCCCAGTGGATGTAATCTGTGCAATCGCCTTAATAGCCTAGTGTTAGTTGGCTTATTTATTTCCTAGTCTTCTTTTTCCTTGGTTTGCTAGTGGCCGCAACAACCATGGGCCATATATGGACCGTGGTAACCTTGAGCCTGCTACAGGCCGTAGGATCCATGGGCCTCCTACGGGCCGTTGGATAAATGGGCCTCCAACGGGCCGTAGAATCAGTGGGCCTCAGGCCGTCGGATAAATGGGCCCACATGGGCCGTAAACGGGCGTAATTGGTATCGGGCCAGCACGGTAACGGGCCGTTAACAGGCCAAAAGACAGCAAAGGCTTAATTATGTGACAGGCATAATGGGTCGTTAATGGGCCAGAATATAGGACGGGCTGGAAACGGCGCAACGGGTTAACAGGCCACAAACGGGCCGATTCTAACCACGGGGCAAATTTGGCCCATTAGGGGAATAGGCCACTAACGGGCCGGAAGTAATCGAGGGCCAGAAAGGAGCCCAAGAACGTATGGGCCGTCAGTAGGCCAAAAGCTAACACGGGCTGGAAACGGCCCATGTGAATCATGGGCCGTTAATGGGTACAAAGAAATTTACTGTTCATTATGGGCCAGAGTCACCGTGGGCCACTAAAGGTCCCAAAGATACGAAAGGCCTCATATGGGCCGAAAGACGTCATCGGCCATACATGGGCTGAAAGTGAAATGGGCTGGTGTTATATTCGACGGCCCACATGACGCTGTTGGGCCGATTTCGGGAAGGCCCTAACGGGTCGTGAGTTACCGGGCCGTAAAATAGGCTATATGCGAACAAACCATTAACAGGCTTTTCATGGGCCGGCCCGCTAGCTTTTGACCAAGTCAAACGGGCCGGCCTTTGTAAGCTAAATGGGCCAGTGTTGGGTCGTCGCACGTGTCGACATATCATAGGCGCCTATTTGAACCAATGACGAGCTGACACGTGTTTCCTTCGGCCAATGAGAATATTACACGTGGAAAATCCCCATTGGTCCGGGCTGTTAACGGGTTATCGGATCCAAAACTGGACCCGATAGCTTAACGGCGACCCGTTACGATGGATGCCACGTGTTGGTTACCCTTGACGAAAGCACTTCCATGACGCGTCATTTATCGTCATGGAAGTGAACACATCCGTGATGATAATTTTGGTACTGTCATGGAACACTTCTACAACAGCACAGGTATGACTATCTTGATTCTGTCATAAAATCATCATGAATGTACATGCATGACAGAAAACGTGACCTACTGTGACAAACATGTATCATCACGGAAGTGTATTATTTTGTAGTGTGGGGGTTCGGGTAGTTTGTGCAGGACTAGATTTGCTGCCCTCACATAGGAAAAAGGTTCAAAGAGAACAAATATGGGACCAACATAGATATGATGCTTGGCAACATACTCTGCATCACCCATTTATACGTGTGGACGCACATGGTGCTGGCATGTCCCATGTCCCATACAACTATTTTGTTGTTATTAATCTAAGAATGCCGCTGGAAATTGAAGCAATGCCACTATTAAAAGTAAATTACATTTTTAACGAATGTTATTTTAAGAGAATGTGTCTGTTAATATGAATCAATGCAACCATTTTAGAAATGCTACTGTCCTACTTCGTTTTCCATCAAGATAAGGTAGATGCTTCTTTTTGTGGCCATATGATTCATCCTCCTTTATTGGCCAGTAATTGTTTCCTTTTTTACCTCTGAAAACAGGGATATCTATTCAACTCATTGCTATTGGGACATTTTGCTTCACTACACAAAACACTTTTGTTTCAAGAGTGTTTAGTGTAGTTCAACTTAAATGTCACACCGGCAACTTTGCTTGATTTAGTTGAACTACACAAAATGAGATTGGATTTCCTATTCGTGTTGGCAGATTCGTATTTGATCTTGTCTGCCTCATGAAAGGTTAGTACCGGCCTTCATCCACATGATTGTGCAGTGTGCTTTGAGATGCTGTGCTACTTGTAGTGGTACTATTTTAAATAAATGTTGAATTGAAGCTATTGTATTGTTGTCTTTTCCCTTTAAGTGAACAAAAATGGGACCAACCCAGACATGATGCTTGTTGCTTTGTTACAACAAACTCTGCATCACCCCCTTTATAAGTAGATGGAAGCACATGGTGCTGTTGCGCCCACTCTCCCCTGGAACTGTTTATGCTTTTTGTTAATCTAATGCCACTGGTAAAATTAAGCAATGCCACTCTTAGAATTAACTACTGAATCTTAGTTCAAAACTGCAACACTTGTTAGGGATCGGGGGGAGTACCATTTCTGTTAGGGATCGGCGGGAGTACATGTTTAAGAAATGTATTGTTGAGATAATGTCTCTGTTATTATATATCAGTTACAGTGTTTTACAAATGGTACTATCCTGCTTTGTAGTTCTTTCTACATGTTTAACCAAGGTATTGTTAAGATAATGTCTCTGTTAATATGAATCAGTTGCACTATTTTAGGAATGGTACTTTTCTGTTTTGTCGTTCTTTATACATGTTGAAACAAGGTATTGTTAAGATAATGTCTTAGTTAATATGAATGAATCACACTGTTTGAGAATTGCTACTGTCCTGCTTTGTTTCCCATTAAGATAAGGTAGATGTTTTTTCTTCTGGGAGTATAAGTCATCAACCGTTATTTCTCAGTAATTGTTTCCTTTATACCTATTTGTGCATACAGGGATATCAAAACTTCTGCTCTATTCTATTTCGACTTTGATTTTAGTTGAACTGCACAAAAGGAGACAATGTGTTTAAGGCAAACTATTGCATTATTGGGCCCAGTTGGTCTTTCCACTTTGCAGAAAGAAGCAGTCACTGTTTGCGCTACATTACACAAGGAATGATCGAGAAGCTTTAGAGTATTAGTAGACGCTGGTGACATGACTAGTCTGCAGACCAAGGGAAACTCAACTCAACAGCACGTGGGGTGCAAAATTCACTCCACAAGGAAAGGTATGACCAAGTCAGTGGCCGACGCAGATGTAACAAATGAGGTCAGTATCGGCCTTCATCCACATGATCGTGCTTTGTTATGTTGTGCTAATTATATTGTTGTATTGTTTTGAATAAATGTTTAATTGAAGCTATTGTATTGCTATCTTTTCCTGTTAAGATAATGAAGATGATTATAGTTGTGAGCGTATGTTTAATCAACTAGTATCACTATTATATTCATCACCCTTTTTCTGTATTTATGCAGACAGGGATGCTCAACTTGATTTCAGTGGAACTGCACAAAATGTTCAGCTGGTTCGTGTCCTCCATAATACTTCATCATGCACAATACATCAAATGGTTCTCTAATCATTCATCGTCACCTTGAGCTGTGACGCCCCCGGCCCGATCATGCACTAATCATACACGCAAATGCACACGATCAAGCCTAAGGACTCACGGGAAGATATCACAACACAACTCTAAAACATAAATAAAGTCATACAAGCTTTATATTACAAGCCAGGGGCCTCGAGGGCTCGAATACATAAGCTTGCGAACAAGCGTCAGCGGAAGCATCAGATATCTGAGTACAGATATGAAACAGAAACAGAAAGGCCTTTAGAAAGGCGGGGCAAAATTAAAACACTACGATCGAAAGGCGTAGGCCTCCTTCCTGGGACCCTCCGATCCTACTCCTGGTCGTCAGTAAACTCGTAGCAATATCCATCCGCTGGGTAGTAGTAGTAGACGATCGACAGGGCATCTGTCTCAAGGGGCTTCGTCCTCTGGTCGCGACAAACTGATATGGGGAGAAAAGGTAAACAAAGCAACCGTGAGTACTCAGAAGTACTCAGCAAGCAAGGATCTACACTACATATGCAACATTTTCAAAGGGAAGGTTGTATATGTGGACTGGGCTGCAGAAATGCCAGAATAGAGAGAAGGCCTAGTCCTATCGGAGACTAGCATCTTCATCGGTCTTGCAGCAATAGAAGAGTGTAGACAGTTCAATATAATGTAGCAGTATCATTAAGTCTCATCCTCACCCAGAGATCCTTTCTCGACTCCCTGCGAGAAAGCAATCCCAGAGCCATACAGTCATCAACCTCGTCCGGAGATCCCTTCTCGACTCCCTGCGAGAAGCAATCCCAGAGCCATAGTATCCAAGTATCTAGTTCTAAATTGTATCAATCAGGATACAACTCCGAGTGTCCTTTACCGTAGGACCGGCTATCGATAGAAGTTTTCTTCCCTGCAGGGGTGCACCAACTTACCCAACACGCTCGATTAACTCCGGCCGGACACACTTTCCGGGGTCATGCCCGGCCTCGGCCAAACGACACACCGCAACCCTACCTAGAGCTCAGCAGAGAGGTCCCCGTCGGTCTACATCCTAAGCGCTCAGAGGTCTTGGGCCATCGCCCTGTGCACTCCGAGTCGTTGCGTGCAGGGGGAAGCCAGGCACCAGGGGGGCACCGGTCCGTCCCGGCCGCAAGGCTGAACTAGACGTCTGACAGAGCTTTCGGCTGATGCTACGATGCAGAACGCCCATACTATGCCCACGTGATGTTTAGTGCTATCAGACCAGAGGCCTGCTCGGATCAAATATCCAAATCATTAATGGACTAGGGCTTGCGGTAACGAGCAGAGACTCACGAAAGATGTGACCCTGTCGCCCCGTCTCGAGGACTTGCTGCAAGGGTTAAGAATGCCCGGCCGCGCCTCGTATTCACCACTCGGGCACCACACTGGCACCCGTCTTCACAACACTCGCCTCTCAGGCGCACGCGGGTACCCCTCAGGGTCGACCCGCCTATCCAAGTAACAGTGTAAAGTCCAAGTATCCGTGTGTCCATAACATCAGGGGAATCCGAAGTATCACCCTCGTTGGATTCCTACTCGATGTAATCGTCAAGGTGAACTCGGAGGAATCACCCTCACTTGGTTCACACTTGAGGTGTTGTACGACGGCGTCGTTATCGGAAGCGGTGAAGGAGGAATCACCCTCGATGACCACGACCGAATAGCTACTCTATAGAGTTAACATCAGAAGTGCTACAAGAGGTTTCACCCTCGGCACTCGATAGTAACGCTGCAGTGTTGTTACAACTAAGGGGGGTGATGTGCGGTGTCGGGGCCTGGTCTTCAATCCCGTTGATCGGGTCTTCTGACGATCCAGCGCGGCAGTCGGGATAAGTGGGGTCACTGATAGGTCTCTACCCAGCCTATACTAAGCAGATTAGGATATGCAGGTAATTATCAACAGCAGGTTACAATAAACAGGCTATGCATCAGAATAGGTAAAGCAGCAGCAGCAGCAATTCTAATGCAAGCATGAGAATTAGAATGGGCGATATCGGGATGATCAAAAGGGGGGGGGCTTGCCTGGTTGCTCGGCGGCAAGGGCAAGGTTGTCAACGGTGTCTTCAGGCTCCGGAGCTGCGTCGATCTCAGGGACGACGTCGGTGTCGGGGTCTAACGAGAGAGAAGAGGGGGAGGAAATAGTATAAATACTCAGCGAACAAGTGTAGCACAAAGCATAACATGGCAATACGCGGTGACGGAGGTGACCTAACGCAGTGCCGGGTGATATTGGCGAAGGTGGGATCCATCCGGGAATGTTTTCCCGTCTCCGGAACGTCTTCAAGGCAGAAGAATTCCAACAAGTTCAAGGGAAAGAACTCTGTCCAGCAGAATACTACCTTTAATAAGAAGGGTAAGAAGAAAGAAAAAAAGAGAGATGGCTGCTTTACTTGTTGTTCAGAGGAACACTGGGCAAACAAGTGCCCAAACAAGTACAAGAAGCCAGGACAGGACTCCAAGTCTGTCAATGTCACTCTAAGCAACAATGATGGGGCATCTGGGTATGGTAATCTGTTTACCGTACTTTCAGTTTGTCAGTCCACCGATTGGTGGGTTGACACTGGGGCCAATATTCATGTGTGTGCTGATGTGTCTTTGTTTTCTTGCAACATATAAATATGAAATCCATCGTGCTACGTAAGACATTGTTTGATTTCAGTGGAACTGCACAAAAAGATACGCTGGTTAATCCGGCTCCATGTGCCATTTCAATGTGCAAACTGATGACAAACCCTGCCCGTTCCACAATCATAGGCATTACATATTTTTAATGGGAAAAGCTTGTCAAAGTTTAATCATTGATGTTAGCAAGAAGACATTCGTTTAATATTTTGGAATTGGAAAACCTTGTCAAGTTTTGCTCATTGATGTTAGCCAGAAGACATGCATTTGATATTTTGGAATGGGACGCCCTTTGCTGTGAGCAGCGTCGATCGTTTTTTCCTATTCGTGTGTTCAGTTCAAAAGTAAATATTTACTCTGATGAGATGCATAGTCATGAATGTTGACTTATGCAAGGTATTTTAAGAGTTTGTTCTGAATGTTGTCTATGAAATGCCAGGCCTTGTGAGTTTGATTACAAAGTTGAGCTTGGAATGTTGTGGCATGCGGCAGCACGAGCTGTTCACCATGCCTCCTGACAATAATGCTCCGTATTGTTTTGCATGTTGATCTAATGCCAGTGATTTGCATGTTAAGAAGATCATCCTCTTCTGTTGTTTCTGTGCTTAAGAAGTTCATCATGTTATGTTTCATTCATCGCCTATATGACAACTCGGGTAGGTCAGAGGTGAAACCATATGATCTTCAGACCAACTCATCATCTTAGGCCGTGATTGGATCATCGTTTTCAAACCAAAACCGCTTGTAAAACTGACGCTTGTAAATAAAAGCAGATGGTCTTGGGCGAAGCACTTGGTTGGTCGTTTTCGACTGGTAAAATATACACTGGTTTCGCAAATTACACGCGTAACTCGCCGGTTTTCGTTATAGACCTCAGGCCGTCGGTTTCATTACGCCTGTATTTTACGCGTTGTTTCCGGTGAGGAGTAAATTACACTTGTATCCTTAATACAGGTGTGAAACAATCCAGAGCTCACAAGTGCGGCCTTACCGTTTCATGCCGGCTCAGTCTCTCGAAGGTGCTTGATACGTCTCCAATGTATCTATAATTTGTGAAGTATTCATGCCATTTTTACAACAATTTTATATGGTTTTGGTATGATTTGCATGGAACTAACCCGGATTGACGCTGTTTTCAGCAAAACTACCGTGGTGTTGTTTTTTGTGCAGAAATGAAAGTTCTCCAAATGGGCTAAAACTTTTTGACGATTTTTTTGGAACGAAAGAGACCCCCGAAGCTTCGTGGAAGGACCAGAAGGTGAAGGAGTAGGGCACAAGACACCGGGGCGCGCCTGGGCCCTTGCCCGTGCCCCGGTGGGTTGTGCTCACCTCGAGGCCCATCTTAGCGTGAAACCAATGCCAAAAATTCCTATAAATAGAGAAACCATCAGGGGTAACCCTAGATCAGAAGTTCCGCCGCCGCAAGCCTCTGTAGCCACGAAAAACCAATCTAGACCCCATTCCGGCACCCTGCCGGAGGGGGAAATCATCACCGGTGGCCATCTTCATCATCCCGGCGGCCACCATGGTGAGGAGGGAGTAGTCCACCCTCGGGGCTGAGGGTTTGTACCAGTAGCTATGTGTTTAATCTCTCTCTCTCTCTCTCTCTCTCTCTCTCTCGTGTTCTTGAGATTGCACGATCTTGATGTATCGCGGTCTTTGTTAATATAGTTGGATCATATGGTGTTTTCCCCTCTCTATCTTGTTGTGAATTGAGTTTTCCCTTTGAGATTTCGTTCTTATCGGATTGAATACTTTTATGGATTTGAGAGCACTTGATATATGTCTTGCATATGAATACCCGTGGTGAGAATGGGGTATTATATTGATTCACTTGAGATATGTTTTGGCACTCAACTCGCGGATTCCTGAGGTGACATTGGGGTAATCTATGCATAGGGGTTGATGCACATTCTCGTCTTTTGTTTATTCGGTAGAAATCTTGGGGCACCCTTTGAGATTCTTTGTGTTGGATTGAGTATTATGAATCTGAATTTGCTTTGGTGTTATTTTAGTACGAACCGTTGATAGATCGACCAGAAAGAATAACTTGGTGTTATTTTAGTACGAACTCTTGGATAGATCGATCGGAAAGAATAGCTACAAACAATTTCTTCTTATGTTCTCCGCTAGATAGGAACTTTGGAGCGATTCTTCATCACATGTTGAGGGATGGTTATATGATCCAATTAGATTAGCATTGTTGAGAGATTGCACTAGCGAAAGTACGGACCCTAGGCCTCATTTTCAAGCATTGCAATACCGTTTGTGCTCACTTTTGTTACTTCCTACCTTGCTGTTTTTTATTGTTCCTATTACAAAAATCAATATCTACTATTGTTACTACACTTTTATCACCATCTCTTCGCCGAACTAGTGCACCTATACAATTTTCCATTGTATTTGGTGTGTTGGGGACACAAGAGACTTTTTATTATTTGGTGCAGGGTTGTTTGAGAGAGACCATCTTCATCCTACGCCTCCCATGGATTGATAAACCTTAGGTCATCCACCTGAGGGAAATTTGCTACTGTCCTACAAAACTCTACGCTTGGAGGCCCAACACGAGTCTACAAGAACAAGTTGTGTAGTAGACATCAAGCTCTTTTCTGGCGCCGTTGCCGGGGAGGTTAGGTAAGCGGCACTCACATCCCGTCAACGAAGCTCTTTTTTGGCGCCGTTGTCGGGGAGGTGAGTGCTTGAAGGTATATCTTTAGATCGTGCAATCGAATCTTTTAGTTTCGTGTTTTATCACTAGTTTGGTTTATAAAAACAAAACTACCAAAAAATGGAATTGAGGTGGTCTCATATTGTTCATCTTTATAATGTCTTTCGTGAAAATGATGGAAAGGAAAATTGTGCTCAATTGATCGAACAAGAATTCAATAAAATGTTTGGCATGAATGATGAGCATGATTGCAATGTTGTTAGTATGAATTCTTTGAATATTCATGATGCTAATGATATGCAAAGCTACAAGCTTGGGGATGCTATGTTTGATGAAAATGATATTTTTAGTCCCCCAAGTTTTGATGAGAAAATTTACTATGATGAAAGCATGCCTCCTATTTATGATGATTATGGTGATGACATGTATGCTATAAAGAATAATGATAACCATGAAACTTGTCATCATGATTTTAACTTTCAATCACATGATAGTTATTTTGTTGAGTTTGCTCCCACTACTATTGATGAGAACAAATTTGCTTATGTGGAGAGTATTAAAATTTATATGCTTGTGGATCATGAAAAGAATACTTTATGTGATGGTTATATTGTTGAATTAATTCATGATGCTACTGAAAATTATTATGAGAGAGGAACATATGCTTGTAGGTATTGCAATAATATCAAGTTTCCTCTTTATGTGTTGAAAATCTTGAAGTTTTACTTGTTTTGCCTTCCTATGCTAGTTGATTCTTGCTCCCATAAAATGTTTGCTCACAAAATCCCTATGCATAGGAAGTGGGTTAGGCTTAAATGTGCTAGTCATATGCTTCATGATGCTCTCTTTATATTTCAATTCTTATCTTTTATGCGAGCATCATTGAAATCATCATGTCTAGCTAAAAGGCATTAAAGAAAAGCGCTTGTTGGGAGACAACCCAACAATTTTACCTACTATTTTTGTGTGTTCACATGGTTAGGCTACTGTAGTAATCATGTTTTATAGCTTTTGTTTCAATAAAATTCCAATTAAAGCCTTTGGGATAGTGTGGATGATAGTTGACTTGATTCTGTGCAAAAACAGAAACTTTTGCGTCCAGTACAGAAATTCCTATATTTTACTGGAACTTGAAAAAATTATGATTTTTTTTACAATTGATGGGTATACAAATTTTCTATGTTGTCCTAATTGTTCAGAATTTTTGGTGTTACATAAGTATGACCTTAATTCAGATCTTTACATACTGTTCTGTTTTTGACAGATTCTGTTTGCAATGCATAGTTTGCTTGTTTTATGGTTTCTATGGCTTATATTGCTTAATATAAATTGTGGAAATTGTAGAGTACAGTAGGCATTGTGTGAGAACAATTATGAATCTTGTCTTTGACAGTACCAAAGTGAATGATTTGTCTTTATCATACTAACCCATCTCACGAAGTTCCGTTAAGTTTTGTGTGATTGAAGTTTTCAAGTTTTGGGTGAGATATCGATATGAGGAGAACAAGGAGTGACAAGACCCTAAGCTTTGGGATGCCCAAGGCACCCCTAAGGCAATTATCAAGGAAGATCCAAGCAACTAAGCTTGGGATGCCCCGGAAGGCATCCCCTCTTTCGTCCTCAACATGATGGCCATCTTCATCATCCCGGCAGCCACCATGATGAGGAGGGAGTAGTCCACCCTCGGGGATGAGGGTTTGTACCAGTAGCTATGTGTTTAATCTCTCTCTCTCTCTCGTGTTCTTGAGATTGCACGATCTTGATGTATCGCGGGCTTTGTTAATATAGTTGGATCATATGGTGTTTTCCCCTCTCTATCTTGTTGTGAATTGAGTTTTCCCTTTGAGATTTCGTTCTTATCGGATTGAATACTTTTATGGATTTGAGAGCACTTGATATATGTCTTGCATATGAATACCCATGGTGACAATGGGGTATTATATTGATTCACTTGAGATATGTTTTGTCACTCAACTCGCGGATTCCCGAGGTGACATTGGGGTAATCTATGCATAGGGGTTGATGCATGTTCTCATCTTTTGTTTCTCCGGTAGAAATCTTGGGGCACTCTTTGAGGTTCTTTGTGTTGGATTGAGTATTATGAATCTGAATTTTCTTTGGTGTTATTTTAGTACGAACTCTTGATAGATCGATCGGAAAGAATAACTTGGTGTTATTTTAGTACGAACTCTTGGATAGATCGATCGGAAAGAATAGCTACAAACAATTTCTTCTTATGTTCTCCGCTACATAGGAACTTTGGAGTGATTCTTCATCGCACGTTGAGGGATGGTTATATGATCCAATTAGATTAGCGTTGTTGAGAGATTGCACTAGCGAAAATACGGACCCTAGGCCTCATTTTCAAGCATTGCAATACCGTTTGTGCTCACTTTTGTTACTTGCTACCTTGCTGTTTTTTATTGTTCCTATTACAAAAATCAATATCTACTATTGTTACTACACTTTTATCACCATCTCTTCGCCGAACTAGTGCACCTATACAATTTTCCATTGTATTTGGTGTGTTGGGGACACAAGAGACTTTTTATTATTTGGTTGCAGGGTTGTTTGAGAGAGACCATCTTCATCCTACACCTCCCACAGATTGATAAACCTTAGGTCATCCACTTGAGGGAAATTTGCTACTGTCCTACAAAACTCTGCGCTTGGAGGACCAGCACGAGTCTACAAGAACAAGTTGTGTAGTAGACATCAGTGCTCATAGGGGTCCGATGATCCTGGCTTCCTGAACGACCAACGGGCACTGTATCAGACCATCTGTAGGGCCCGCGAGGCCCTCTCCGTCGTCCTTCGAGTTGTTGCGCTCGCCGTGGCGCCGCCATCTCACGTTGTCAACATGGTCAACGAACATGAGGAATCAGGAGATGACTTTACTTGGAGAGGATGACAGTGGGGACCCACCAGGGCCATAGCCGCACGTACGCAAGTGCCTCCTTATTATATACAACTATATATTTTTTTTGCTTCCTCCTGGTTTCCTGACATCACAGTCCCACACCATTGTCAACCAATATAGTCAATAAACAAAAGAATTGCACAAGGAGCGGCTGACAGCTGGGACCCAGCAGCTCGAGCAGTATTTATGTTTTTGAGGTGTGAGCAGAGTTTTTCTTGAGCGATGTTTTTGTTGTTGTTTAGAGGAGCAGGGTATCAACTGGGCGGGCTGTGGCCCGTCTGGCCCAAGCTATTATTTTATGCCGACCAAATATCCAGCCCATATATTAAATTTTTTCAAGGTGAAAATGGCTAGCCCAGCTATACCTTTTTTTGAGGAATACCTAGCCCAGGTCAACTTGTTATTCTCCGCCCCGCTGGGCTGTAAATCTTTTCGAGGAGGGATGCATTAGGCTTAACAAGAAAATGGGCTTTAAGAAATAATAAATGGGATGTAATTATAAAAACTGGGTTGTAACTATAAAAAAATGCACCAAACACGTAATTAGTTAAAAATATTATTTTTGGATTTTGAATTTTTTTATTTCATTAGTTGTTGCGCGCGTAATATTTCATTGGATTTTTACCTAATACAAATTTATTTTGAAATTATATTTAATCTGACTCGAAATTTTGGGATAAAATATTTCGGATCCCATCAAAATGTGGGAAATTTTATTGAATTCTGTTTTGAGCGGTTGGTTGAAATTATTAATCGTTGTCCAGGCTAGAAAATGGGCTGTAATTTTAACAAACTGTAAATGGGCTGTAGTAAATTCCATTAGAATTCAAAAATGGGTTGTACATTATTACAAATCGCAAATGGGCTATATGTTCTCTGCCACAGATGTGATGCTCACTTGTGGGCCTAGTAAGTTGACGCGTACGGAAGGCTTTGTGAACTTATAGTCAACACACAGTTCTAGTAGCAGTGGTCCTTGGATGTCCATCCAACGGCTGTAGTGCTTCTTCAATCTCGGATATTCTTACTTCAGCCGCCCAAACCACCGCCGGCGGTACCGCCTGCTACCGCCTCCTGTGGCCGGCTGTGCTGGCGCGCAGGCTTCACCGGCCCACCCTACTCCCATCGCCGTCCAGGCCATTCCTCTACTCACCAACACCTCCTATTATTCTCCGGCGACGGCAGCCTCACACCGCAGCCGAACCAGTGAACCCTCGTACTCCCCTCCGCGTGGGCATCCACTGTTGTGTCTTCGCCGGCTCCGGGTCGTTCCCTTCCTAGGCCTTGCCATCGTTCACCGCATTGGTTCTCTCGGCGCGGCGTGGTCAACTTTGTCAACAAACGACAGCCATCGAAAGAGGCATGTACGTGGAGTGGCTGACAGTAGGGACCCACATGGCCCATGGCTGCACGCAGCAAGTGCCCCCTTATTATGCGAAAACAAATGATTTCTCCCCCTGATAGGTTTGACCCACCAGCTACATCTTCGCACTCAAGGAAGTGCTTCCTTTATTACGCAAAAAAAAAAAGTTTCCTCTCCCTGACAGCTGGGACCCACCAGCTTTATTATGATCCATTTCGTGAAAATATAGATTGTACCAAAGATGCTAAATTGTTTTCTTTTTATTCTAACTTGAAAAAGAAGAAATAAAAAAAACCAAAAAACTTCTTCGCACGCAAGGAAGTGCCACCTTATTACGCGCAAAAAAAATGATTTCCCCTGCTAGCTGGGACCCACCAGATTTGGAGGCTGACTTGTGAGCCTACTAAGTTGACGCGTATGCAGGGCTTTGTCAACTTAGTCAATAAATGATTCTAGCTGCAGTGACCGTTGGATGTTAATCCAACGGCCGAGCCGCGTCTTCAACCTCTGGTCTTCTTGCTCCAGCCGCCCAAACCAGCGCCCGCCGTACCGCCTGCTCCAGCCTCCCGTGGCCGGCTGTGCTGCCGCGCAGGCCTCACCGCCCGACCATACTACCACTGGCCATGCCTTCCCTCTACTCACCCACACCCCCTGTTATTCTCCGGCGACGGCAGTCTTACACCGCAACCGAACTAGTGAACCCTCGTACTCCCTTCCGCGTGGGCATCCACCTGCCTCGTCTTTCCTGGCTCGGCATCATTCCCTTCCTAGGCCTCGCCGTCGTCCACCGCCTGGGTGCTGTCCGCGCGGCGTGGTCAAGGTGGTCAACGAACGACAGTCATCGGAAGAGTACTATACGCGGTGAGGCTGACAAATGGACCCACCAGCTACATCTTCGCACGCAAGGAAGTGCATCCATATTACGAAAAAAAATGATTCTTTCCCCTGACAGCTGGGACCCACCAGTTATATCTTCGCACGCAAGGAAGTGCCTCCTTATACTTCCTGAGAGCTGGGACCCATCCGGTCGAAGCGTACGTAGCGTTGTATGTCTGGTCGCGAACGTGTATGTACGTACTGGTTGATCGGTCTCTCTGCAAGTATGAACCGTGGCCGAGTAAGTAGCAGCACGTGTCGTAGTAGAGCACCCGATGTAGCAGTTCAGGCAGTCCCGTCTAAATCGTGTACACGTACGTACAACCACAGGGCAAAAAATATGGCCACGTACGTATATACAGGCGGGGTCTCGAATGCGTACTCACACATACGGACGGCCAGGGCTCGTGTTCATGGAGAGGCAACGGACGGCAGCAACGACGTCCTGTTCATCGGGCAGCCAACTGGCTGGGTCGGAACGGAGAAACAATGTCGTGTTCATCGGGAGGCAACAGATTGGGTCAGAATGCGTCCTGTTCAACGGGAGCCAACCGGCTTGGACGGAACAGCCGAAACGGGGTCTGGGGTACCACAAAACGGAGGAAACGGACTTGTGTTCAAGCTCCTACGGTCAAAATGGGGTGCTGTTGATCGGGAGGGGTGTGGCGTACCCCAAAACGAAGGAAACGGACATGTGTTGGAGCGCCTACGGTCGAAACGGGGTCCTATTCATCGGGAGGGGCGTGGCATACCGCAAAACGGGACTCCACGGGCTACTGTTCATCCACCGTCTACTGCCTCGCTCCAGCCTCCACGGGACACTGTTCATCCACCATCGACTTCCTCCAGCCTCCACCAGCTACTGTTCATCCACGGCCTACTGTTCATCCAGCCTCCACCGGCTACTGTTCAACCAGCCCTCCACGGGGTCATGTTCATCCACCCGCACCTCCTCGATCGAGGTCCTGTTCATCCAGCGGCAACGGCCTCTACTACCACGCGGTCCTGTTCATCCAACCCCCAACAATGGTCACTATTCATCAAGAGGCAGGTTTGATCGGCTTCAGTTAGCAGCAGTAGCGAAGGAATCTCTCGGGTTCAGTTAACAGCCAAGGGATCGATCGCTCGGGTTCAGTAACGTAGCTAGTGCAATCGCTCGGGTTCAGTAAGCGAACACCTCGCTCGGATTCAGTTAGAGGCCAACGCCTCGCACACACGCGCGTACGTGTATGAGAGAAATGCGCAATCCCTCCATGCATCGCTCGGCCCCAACCACCCACCATAACCGAGAACTCCCCGATATTTTCCTCGCCCTCGCTTCTACCACGATTTGTTCCATCATGGATGGCCCAAAGAATGTCATGTAGGTGCGTCCCCGGCCCGCCCAGGACGAAAAGCCCATTTTCTGTCATGATTTTTTGTCATAGAAGTAGGAGCCCACCACATCTATGATGATACGTGCTTTTGTCACAATTATCGTCATAGAAGTGTCATAAGCATGACAGGAAAAAAAATTGTTCGGCCCAAAATGTCACGGATGTGTCTTTTTTTTGTAGTGATAAGATCTCATTCTTGGCTTCTTTCAATACACTCGACAATGTCTGAGGTGTTTCCTATCACACACAATCTTTGAGATAGAATTGTTAGATAAAAGTGAGTGCTTTGAAATGATGTGTGACGAAGGATAATCCATGAAGCTTTACTCAGAACACGATATGAATCCACCCGAGATGTAAGTTCCCTGCAAGTTAGATACTTCGAGGAAGATCAGAGCAATGGAATAAAAAAAATCTACTCGGAGTAGATAAACTTCAGACGTGATTTTCCTGCAACAGAAGTGATATGAGGAATATTTGCGAGAAAGAAAACTTATGACACGGATGGAAAGAATTAGCTTTCGAGTATAAATTCAAGCTGAAACCAAATTTCTCTTGCAAGGTTAGATAACAATAGTCAATCAATGTAGAACATCTAACCATAAGACACATAGATTCAAGGAGTAAAGTATCTCTTATCAGAGACATAAGATTTGCAATCCTCCTTGAGACGTGTCGGGATATACCCCGCGGTATAACCTGGCCGGAAGTATGACCCGGCCGGGACTTGGCGCCTCATCGGTAACCCGCCCTGACTTGGCGGCTCGTAAGAGCGCCGGCTCAAGGACAGGCCTGGACGGGCGGCTCATGGAGAAAATCCAAGAAGAGCAGGACCTGGCAAGGGAAACAAGACCCAGACTTGTATCCGGCTTGTAACAAAAGATAGACTAATCCTAGTCCTACTAGGACTCTACATGTAAGCCAGCCCCTTCAACTTATATAAGGAGGGGCAAGGCACCCTAAGAGGGAGAAGTTTTAGAAAGACAGACAAGTCTTAGACAAGATCAAAGTAGATACTCTCGAGATAGAGGTAGCGAAACACCGCCCTTATAATCGAGATCATCATCATCATCATCATCAATATCAATGAAGCAGGATGTAGGCTTTTACCTCCACCGCAAGGGCCCAAACCTTAGTAAAATCTCGCGTCTCTTGTCCCGCTGAACCCCGTTCAAGCTACCACTTAGATGGGTTGGCCTCATGACTAAGTTCTCATACTAGGACATCTACCGTGACAAAACCACGACAGTTGGCGCCCACCGTGGGGCCGGCACACGATAGTGTTGAGTTCTTGGAGGGATCTCTTAAGGAATCGAGAAACTCGCGATTCGCTGGATAAAAGAAAAGATGACACGGAGAAGTTCATCAGTTGAAATTGTTTCAAAGGCAGCATAAATCAGTTCAGAGAAAGTTTTTTTAGCGGCGTCTGTCCACACGCAATGCCCGTACAGACCGATCATCGTGGATGAGCAGATCAGATTTTGAGGGATCCAATCTTCATTAACAAGCAACGGCGACTTCATCACCGACTCCATCCATCTCACGATTCCAACTGTTCCACCTCAAACTCACCGAATACTTCACTATTAGCCGAGTCAATCGATTACGCTAGCTGATTTTCATATGGCGGTAAGTCCAAGTCAGGGTGCAACTCGGTTTGGCAATGTTCAAGGAATAGTTCAAAAAGCAAAAGCCCATCGCAGGTCAACGCCAACACGGTCACGGGCAAGGAGATGGCCACGACCAGGAAACGGAGCCGGCTTGGACTCCTCCACTGTCTGCGCCCGCGACCTCGCCTCAAGACACTCGCCTCCACCGCCGCTCCGGCCACAGTCGTGCCCTCACCTTGCCGACTCCGCCGTCGGGGCTCACCTCACCACCTCACCAGCCTCGTGCTAAGTCGCCCCCTTTCGAGCCGCATTGCCTTCACGCTCGGCCAAGCTGCCCGTTGGCTTCGTCACGCCGTGGTTGCCGTTGAGCCGCCAGCGCTGCTGTGGTTCTGCAGCCTCAAGCCGCCCGCGGCCTCATGCTGGAACCGTCGCCGCTACGGCGCTCACCTTCACTTTTGCCTCCGCCACAGGCCACTTCCACCGTGTTCGAGCCGCCGTTTCCATGGCCTCCCCGTGCCTCTTCGGCCGCGCCTCCGCTATGGCCGAGCACCGCCTACCTTCACAGCCGGGGCTAAGTCACCGCCGCCTGACTCTCTAGCCGCGACCGACGCTCCGAGCCGCCCCTCGCTCAACATGCCTCCACCGGCCACCGAGCCGCCTTCGGACACCTCCTCTACCGCGAGCCGGCCTCACTGTTGCTCTCGCTGCAGCCGACCTTGAGCCACCGCCTTCGAGCCGGCCCTGGCCTCAACCACCGCCGCCTCATCTCCTCGGCCGCACCTCCGCCGGCCCAGCGACTCGCGACCGGGGCCCCGTTCCAAGCCGCCTCCGCTTCAAGCCACCGATGCTCCTTTACCATGGCCGCTGAGCCGTCTCAGCCACGCCTCAAGTCGACGTCGCCTCCGCGCCATGCCGAACCGCCCCGGTCTCTGCTCCAAGCTGCTACCCCGAGTCAAATGTTGCCACTCTAACCCGGTTACGCCTTCGCCTCACTACGCGGGCTTGTGGCGAGCCGAGCCGCCAGGCGCACCTCTGTGCCGAGTCGCCTGCCGTTTCTGCCGGAGTTTTTTCCTCATGTCGCTGACGATGAGCCGCCCCCGCGGACCCGCCTTGCCACCACTTCTTTGACCCGCCGTGGTTCTGGAGCCATCGTGAGTCGCCTCCGCCGAGCGGCCTCTTCAACCACGGACGTGCCAAGCCGCCTTCGCCTCGCCACTGTTTCAAGCCAACAACTCCGCGGCCGGGTCGCTGCTGCCCAACTCCGAGTCACTGGCGTTGCCTTTGTGGCCGCTGCCGCCGCACCTTGAGCCGCCTCCACATCGAGTCACGTGCGAGCCGCCGCATTGTCAATTGCTGCCTTAGTTTCCTGTGGCCAAGCTGCAGGAGCACTACCAGGATAAGTTAATCACAGCAAAGGATGAGCGCATACATCAGACTGCAGAGTGCTTAAAGAAAATGAGAATTCTCAAGCTACAGGTGTGGGAGGACCTATACAGGATAATGCTTGAAGGGATGTGGAACGTTGAATGCAGGTGGTTCAGGTGGGCTTTGTATTCAATAGGCCGCAGTTACGCCGGTTTTTGTCTCAGTCATAACTTTCAGCACTTGTATACTGCTTGGTGATGAGCTCATTGCTGGAGGTGTTCTATCTACTTTAGCAACTTTTAGGATCCTTCAAGAGCCTCTGGGGAATTTCCCTCATCCCATCCCCATGATGGCTCAGACGGGGGTGTCTTTGGACAGGTTGTGTCACTTCTTGCGGCAAGAAGAGTTGCCGGATGTTGCAACAATAAGTGTTCCACGGAGTAGTACGCAATCGATATCAGGGATGGCAGTTTCTCTTGGAATCCATCTTGGTCAAACCCCTACATTCTCTAATATACAACTTAGTGTGGTGAGAGGCATGAGAATTGCAGTCTGTGGTGTGATTGGTTCTGGCAAAATAAGTCTATTGTCCAGTATACTTGGAGAGCTATCCAAACTGTCTGGCCAAGTTAGGCTACGTTTGTACCCGCAACAACATCCACAGAAAGTCATATGACTAAGGTGTCCAGAGTGGAGGAAAAGAAAAGTGAACAACCATAAAGCCAGCCCAGCTGGTCAACCCAGTGCATTAGACCAAGAGGTCCTATGATCGAATCCCAGGGGGTCCTATCCTTTGTATACATATAAGGATCAAAAGGAATTCAGCAACAGTATTGAAAGGGGTCCCAGGGGGTCCTATCCTTTGTATACATATAAGGATCAAAAGGAATTCAGCAACAGTATTGAAAGGGGATTCACGGACGCTGCGATCATGTGTGGTCTAAGCAAATCAGGTGAAATCCATCCAGTTGATCTTTATTGATCCATTTTTATTCTTTTGAGAACAATTACTCTCGTCGGTGATATCTTTTATGCAGGACAATTATTCTTATAAAAATGGTGCCATGCCGTGGATACGGAGCATGAACCAGCATCATCCTGCACCGGCGTCCGCCCAAGCCGTATTACTCGGCGAACGGACGTGTGTAAGCCGCCGCCCCTGCGGCCTGGTCTACATCGACTCACCGGGACCGCGCCTGCTCAATGGACATGCGCAAGCCGCCGCCCCTACGGCTCGGTCTACATCAACTCGCCGGGACTGCGCCTGCGGTCAACTCGCCCATCCGCACCGGCCTATAACGCCGCGGCCGACTCATCCATCCGTGCCCGCGGTTGACTCATCGGTCCGCGCCCGCGGCCGACTCGCTCGCGTCTGCGCCGCCTCCAATGCTACGGCCTTCTCTACCGTCCGACCCCGCGGTCTGGTCTATTCCAACAACTCTGGAGCAAGTAATAATATATTATCAGCCTCCGCCTGC
This sequence comes from Thinopyrum elongatum, assembly GCA_011799875.1. Taxonomy (NCBI): domain Eukaryota; kingdom Viridiplantae; phylum Streptophyta; class Magnoliopsida; order Poales; family Poaceae; genus Thinopyrum; species Thinopyrum elongatum. The sequence goes on along the minus strand of CM022297.1, from coordinate 418,805,854 downwards.
ACCGGATGGCTCAATGGACAGGCGCACAAGTCGCCGCCACTACGGTTTGGTTAACTTCAACAACCAGCAGGGATGAACCATTGGCCGGGTTACTGACACAACTCATACAGGATCATTTATAACCCACCATGGTCGACCTCAACCTTCCGTAGGATTCACATCGCATTATCAATGCCGAGGATATACAATGGGTGTCGCGAAGATCATCAACTCGCCACCTCACCTCCAGCTTCAACAAATTCAAGCGTTCCGCTGTTCAATTATATGACGGTTTATGCCACGGCCAAGTATGAAGAATCTGAAGTCGACTCCTTGAGTCATCTTAAGACTCGGGGGCTGCACAGACATGACTCGGCAGAATTGGCCAGTTTCAGTGAATTCAAGAACTCCGGGTTATTGCAGGGAAGACAACCCGGACCCGGGGACTGCTGCCACATTGGTGAAAATTTAAAGGCCGTCAGAAAATTTCCGGCTTAAAAAGTGCTGGGCAATCAGAAAGTTCTCGCTCAAAAGAAAGATTCCGGATTATCAGAAAAGGTCCCGGTTCAAAATCCGGCTCAAGAGAAATCTGTCTCTCACAAAGTTTTGAGTTCTCGAATATCCGGCTCAACATCCGGTTCAAGAAGAATCCATCTCTCCCAAGTTTGAGTTCTCAGAAAAAATTAAAGGTTGCCAAAGAGAACTTGTTGCCATAATGCGCAGTTCAAACATGGGTATCCTACATTATTGGCTTATCATATTATGATCAACGTAATAAAGCCGGCATCCCCGCAATTCGGGTCCTTTATCGTTTCATCCCATATTTACTGGGTATGAGTCTTTATTAATTGATCATAAGGTCACTTGGGGGCTTCCAACTCAATGAGTTTAGCTATCTTACCCTCTTGATCGGCAAATAAATGCCATTATATGGGTTAAACCTGTCTGTTTGCAACTTGCTACTCCAACAGGTGACCTGCCATACTCTTGACAGTCAATCTTTTATGACCCTGAACTCGTCAAGGTTAAAACGGCGGTTTCTGTCATGTGAGAGCCGGCTTACAGAAAGCGAGGATAAACTCACCTGTCTGCTTTTTGCTACTCCACTATGTGATTCGCCGTACTCTTGGCAGTCAATCTGTATGACCCTGAACTAGTCAAGGTTAAAACGGCGAGATATATCACGCGAGAGCCAGCTTACGGGAGGAACGGCTATCATGCCAGCTTCATTGAAGCAAGATTCGACCCTTAAAAGGCGGTCTTATGTTGAGCCTTGAAAGCCAACATTTTTATACTCTATTATCATACACATACATCATCATACATTGCATCATACATCATACATTGCATCATCATACCATGCATTATATATGCATGGATATCCTGGTTTATGTTGCAGGAGCTGGTTTTCAAAACCGGGTTATATTATTCAAATCTTAAATAGCCAACATGGCTGGATTTTCATTATGGTTATGATAAACAGTATTGGATGATTGAGGTTTTCAAAGCCCCTTCAGAGTAATGGCTATTATTCCCTCATCCAAAAATACCAGCTTACAACAAGGAGCATGGTTTAATATTGGTATGCAAAGCATTCAGTAACATCATCCAGACAATGCATATGATTTTATTCTAGAATGGAAGGAATAGTCCCGAGTCGCTGCAGGCACACGACCCAGCACTTGGGGACTAAATTATTCAAATCATGATTATATCAAGTATGCAAGTCCCATATCACTGCAAGCATGCACCACGGCACTTGGGGGCTAATGCAAGTTGCTTTTCAAATCATCACATTGTCAACAGACCCGGTTATCTCATGGAGATGAGTCGGCCTTTCATCATTTTCTAAGTCCCAGCCCAGTATTATCATACTGAACCGGCCCTTGGGGGCTACACATTGCTCTTCAAGTCTATATAATTCTGCAAAAGTCCCAGCTCATTATTGCATAATGACCCGGCCCATGGGGGCTACACTGGCTGAAGTTTTATAAGCATAAGACAGTTACAAGTCCCAGGTTGCTGCAGGCAAGACAACCCGGCACTTGGGGGCTACACATGTGAAGTACAAAATATTCAGTTTATGACTGGTGACTTAGATGAACAACCCGGATTTCTCCAAGGTTGCAGTATTTCTATTGAAGCAAGTCTTAAGCTATCACTTTGTTCTACTCAAGACTTGGGGGCTACAGGTGAGGGAGAACACCTTCAAAATTTTCAGTGTTGAGCAAACCAGGTCTCATATTTTTTGGTGGAAAAATTTGCAAAGATTATCTCTTCCAAGCCATTCGGACAAGTCAGCTCAACGTCATTTGGATTTATCAAAGTCTGAAGTATTGAAAGTTGGTTCAACATCAGGCAAAATTTTCTTTTTATCAAGCCAAGGCGTTTTTTGAACACAATTCAAGATATCATATGGGTTATTTTTTCTGCAAGGAACCAGCATTAGCATATTGATATGACAGAAATTCAGACTTTTCAGGTGCTGGTCAATGAATTGAAATTGGTCTATTTGAGTGAGCCGGTCCCTTACATATTCTTATTTCAGAAGTTTAACATGGATAAATCCAAATTAAACTGGGGGCTAATGTCGGGGATAAACCCCGCGGTATAACCCAGCCGGAAGTATGACCCGGCCAGGTCTTGGCGCCTCATCGGTAACCCACCCTGACTTGGCGGCTCGTGAGAGCGCCGGTTCAAGGACAGGCCTGGACGGGCGGCTCAAGGAGAAGATCCAAGAAGAGCAGGACCTGGCAAGGGAAACAAGACCCAGACTTGTATCCGGCTTGTAACAGAAGATAGACTAATCCTAGTCCTATTAGGACTCTACATGTAAACCAGCCCCTCAACTTATATAAGGAGGGGCAAGGCACCCTAAGAGGGAGAAGTTTTAGAGAGACAGACAAGTCTTAGACAAGATCAAAGTAGATGCTCTTGAGATAGAGGTAGCGAAACACCGCCCTTGTAACCGAGATCATCATCATCATCAATATCAATGAAGCAGGATGTAGGCTTTTACCTCCACCGCGAGGGGCCGAACCTGGGTAAAATATCGCGTCTCTCATCTCGCTCAACCCCGTTTAAGCTACCACTTAGATGTGTTGGCCTCACGACTAAGTCCTCACACTAGGACATTTGCCGTGACAAAACCACGACAAGACGTTTTCCATTTTCCCGCACGATAGATAAGTATCAATGATAATTGCTGCAAGAAAAGTAAGCTTTTGATAGCACCTGCAAGCAAATAGCTAGAAGCAAATAGCATTGCAGGGGGGTTATTAACAGTACATGACGATCAAGTATCAACACCACAGGTAGTGCGCTTTAAGTTTCAGAAGCAAATTGTTCGACGAAACCAAATTGTTCGGAGGAAAAGCAAATGGCGAATAAAAAACACCCTGCAAATAGCCCGCTGATCTATCACTTGATGTACTACTCCCCCTTTTTGTCAACAAGTGTCAAAAAGGAAAGAGAATGCATATGAGGAACTACTCGTATGAATAACCCTCAGAACCAGAACTCGAACTGTTCGGAGATGTAGAGTGAGGAATGGTCGAGGCCGAAGCAGGAGTTGGTGACGCAGCTTGAGCTTCGGGATGTGCTTCGAGAGTAGCAGCGCGAGGTGCTTCTGGCTTGTAGATGAAAGTCCCTGTTGTGTCTTCAAGAGTATCATCTGGTTCGACAAACAGCAGATCAGTTAAAGCAGAACGCTGAGGGAGCACTGGTGCTTGCCTTCGAATCCGAGGCACTTCAAACTGTTCCAGATAATCATATTCCTTTTCGATGCCCTTGGCTGAAAGTTGCTTGCGAGTGTAATGCTTGCGCAATAGTGTCCATGAGCACTTCTTCTATTCCTTCTCATACAAGAGAGCTTGTCGAGCATAATTTTGAAGTATATTGATCTCTATCATCATTTCCAGCTTTTCTTTTCTATCGAGCTTGATGTGGCTTTCCAATGCTTGTTGAGTGCGAAGACAGATCTCATAAAGAGAGGGATTTTCTTTGCGAGGAAGTTCACCTCTAGCCTTCTTGATCTTTGGAACTTCAGCAGAAGCAGGCACAGAAGCAGAAGTAGTGGCATCAACTGGCATCTTTCCTTTGCCTATATCCTTCACAACTCTGAGAGTATTACGCACACGTGGCATGAAAACCTTCGAAATGTATGGGCAGTAAAACTTTTCTTCAATGAGCTTCTCGATTGCGTGCATGACCCAAGGTGCATAAGGCTTCAAGGATTGCGGGCTGTCAGCTGCACAAGCCAAGTTGCGAATGAAAAGATCAGGGATGTCAAAGCGAATACCCTGAGACATGGCAAGCAGCACATTTCCTATGATTTCATTGATGGTTTCTGGCCTGTTGGTTGGAGTGAGGGAATTGCACAGAATATAGAATAAAACTTTGTTCTCATAGGCCAACTTCTTCAGATTCACTTCAACGCATTCATCACCCACAAGTTCTGGGTCCATCGGCATATGCAGTTGGACTTCGGAGACTTCCCAAAAATTCATCTTGTGTTCTTGATCAGCATCGAATTCACATCGAGGAAGATTTAGCAGAGCTAAGAATTGATCTGTCGAGCATTTGATCTTCCTTTCTCTGGTCATCCTTTCAAGGATCCATGTAGAGCTATCTCCCAGTTCTCCTGAGATATATAGAGAGTGGCATAAAATTGATGGATCACTTCCCGATTCCATCCATGATTGAATCTAAGAAAACCCTTCAGGAAAGCATTTTCAATTTGCTCGATGGTGTGATGAAAAAAAGGTAATCTTTCGAGCTCAGAAAAGTTCAGAATCTGGTGCTTGAATACGCGATTCTTCTCATACAGAATCCGAGCATAATATACTGCTTGTTCCTTGGTCCAAAACCTGGGCGACAATGAAGTTCTTTCTCCTTCATAAGGACTAGTCCCAAAGAATGCAAGTTTTGAAATATGAAACTGCTCATTGAATGCGGGACCAGTGGGACCATCTTCAACTGGGAACAAAGGAAATGTTTCCAGAGGATTCTTCAGATGCTCTTCACTCATATTCTTGTTCCTAATATCATCATGTGCTTGCACATCTTCTTCGATAGGCTTCAGAGGGGCATGAAGCTTCCTTGATTTCTCTTGGGCTGATTTCTTTGGAGAGCTAGAGTGACCATCATTTTTCTTCGCTAGAACTCCTTCAGCATCTTTCTGAATTTCAGGCACTAGGGCCTTTTCTTTCACAGTATTTTCCTCAACTAGGGGCATGACTACTTCTTTCTCGAAAGCTTGGGACACACAGGTAGGACATTTCCTTCGTGAGTCATGGGCTCTGCAGATTTTCTTCTTCCTTTTCCAACTGAGGTTCCGTGGAAACAGGAGCATGATCAACATCCATTTGGGTAGGGGCACCAGATGATGTGACCGGGTACTTTTCTCTCGGGAAGCACTAGGCTCCCTAATACGTCTGCAACATATCTATAATTTTTGATTGTTCCATGCTGTTATATTATCATTCTTGAATGTTTTACAATCATTTTATAGCAACTTTATATCATTTTTTGGGACTAACCGATTGACATAGTGCCCAGTGCCAGTTGTTGTTTTTTGCTTGTTTTTTACTTCGCAGAATATCAGTACCAAACGGAGTCCAAAAGCAACGAATTTTTTTGGAGAATTTCTCTAGACCAGAAGACACAAGATGGGCCAAAGAAGTACTAGAGGGGAGGCCCGAGGGGAGCACAACCCCCCAGGGCGCGCCCTGGTGGGGTTTGCCCACCTCGATGGCCTCCCGCACCGCCTCTTCGCCCTATAAATACCCCAATATTCCAAAAACCATAGGGGAGTCAACGAAACATAATTCCAGCCGCCGCAAGTTCCAGAACCACCAGATCCAATCTAGACACCATGACAGAGGGGTTCATCATCATCATTGGTGCCTCTCCGATGATGCGTGAGTAGTTCATCATAGACCTACGGGTTCGTAGGCAATAGCTAGATGGCTTCTTCTCTCTTTTTGATTCTCAATACAATGGTCTCTTGGAGATCTATTTGATGTAACTCTTTTTTGCGGTGTGTTTGTTGGGATCCGATGAACTTTGAGTTTATGATCAGATCTATATCCATGAATATTATTTGAGTCTTCTTTGATCTCTTATATGCATGATTACTTATAGCATCGTATTTCTTCTTCGAATCTTTGGTTTAGTTAGGCCAACTAGATCGATCTTTCTTGCCATGGGAAGCGGTGCTTTGTGATGGGTTCGATCGTGCGGTGTTCTTTCCCAGTGACAGAAGGGGGAGCAAGACACGCATGTATCGTTGCTATTAAGGATAACAAGATGGGGGCTATTCCTACATGAATAGATCTTGTCTACATCATGTGATCGTTCTTATTGCATTACTCCGTTTCTCCATGAACTTAATACACTAGATGCATGCTGGATAGCGGTCGATGTGTGGAGTAATAGTAGTAGATGCAGGCAGGAGTCGGTCTACTAATCTTGGACGTGATGCCTATATAATGATCATTGCCTTGGATATCGTCATAATTATTCGATCTTCTATCAATTGCCCAATAGTAATTTGTTTACCCACCGTATGCTATTTTCTCGAGAGAAGCCACTAGTGAAATCTACGGCCCCGGGGTCTATTCTTTGTCATATTTGCTTTGAGGTCTGTTTTTATTTGCTTTTGTTTTCAGATCTATTATTCCAAAAACCCAAAAATACCTTGCTGCACTTTTTTATTACTTGTTTTATTTCGCGTTTTATCAAAATCTATTTATCCAATCTACACAAATTGTATCCCGTCAACTTGACAATTTCTAGCGCCGTTACCCATAGAGGGATAGACAACCCTTCATAAGCGTCGGGTTGCAAGTATTTGTTCTTTGTGTGCAGATACCGTTTACATAGTGTTGCTTGGTTCTCCTACTGGATTGTTACCTTGGTTTCATAACTGAGGGAAATACCTACCATAGTTGTACTGCATCATCCCTTCCTCTATTGGGAAATACCGACGTAGTTCAAGCGACATCAAAAGGAATTTCTGGCGCCATTGCCGGGGAGACATCATCAACATCTATCAGGTTCCTAATCACAAATCTCATCTCCTTGCAATTTACATTATTTGCCATTTGCCTCTCGTTTTCATCTCCCCCACTTCACAAAAATTTGTCGTTTTATTTGCCCCCTTTTTCGTTCGTCTTTTTCTTGTCAGATCTATCCTTTTGTGTGTGATCTTGCTTGCCTATTTTGTCACTATGGCTAGCATGACTACTCCTCCTTTGTCACCAGATTTTGAAGTTTTATACTTCAAGCAGAAACAAGGAGAAAATTTGAAAGATGATTGGTATAGGCTAATGGAATCCTATCGCATTAGCAATCTAAAAGGGGATGCAAAGATTTTGCTTCGAAATTTTTATATAGGGTTAGCTTTGCATCATAGACAACTTTTGGATTTTGCCGCTAAAGGGAACTTTATTGAGCTTGATGCTAATACCGCTTATGAGATCCTAGAGGGGATTTTGGGAATTCCATGAATCAAAAAGGGGATCTCTTTTACTCAAGAAGGGGTTCAAATTTTAGACAAGTTGAGTGATTTGCATAAACATATGGTCGAGTTGCAAAAATATAATGAACCTCTCAAACATATTAGTGGAAACCTCAATCGCATGAATACTTTATTACTATTTGCAATAAATGGTTGGATATTTTAGATCTCAAGATGGTTTCTTTTCCTGAGAATTTGGGGAAGCATAAAGATCCTCCCGGATTTGGGAAAGCCCTTACCAAAATATCAAAAACTAAAGATGACAATACTTGAATCTATGCATTATGCCTACCTAGGGGCATAAAACGATAGCGCTTGTTGGGAGGCAACCCAATGAATAAAATTTATTTTTGCCTTTTTATTTCTGTTCTTGAGTGTTTGCACAATTATGCTACTGTTATGATTGTATTTTTATGTTTTAATTAGTTTTTGTGCCAAGTAAAGCCTTTGAGATCACGTTGGGTGATAGTTGATTTAATCTTGTTGGAAAACAGAAACTTTTGCGTTCAATAGCAGAATTTTGAAAATTCACAGGTGCGACGAACAACTATGAGTTTTTTACACAAGATTTATATACAAATTACATATGTTTTCCTAATTTTTCATAATTGTTGGAGTTACATAAGTATAAGATCAATTCGTGTCTTTACAGACTGTTCTGTTTTTTGACAGATTCTGTTTTCGTTGCATTGTGTGCTTATTTTGATGAATCTATGGATTGTATCAGGGGGTATAAGCCATGGTAAAGTTATAATACAGTAGGTATAATGCAATAATAAAATATGAATGGGTTTGCAACAGTACTTAAAGTGAAGATTGGTTTTCTTATAGGATCTCATGAAGGTTTTGTTAAGTTTTGTGTGATTGAAGTTTTCAAGTTTTGGGTGAGATCACGATGGATGAAGGAATAAGGAGTAAGAAGAGCCTAAGCTTGGTGATTCCCATGGCACCCCAAGATAATATTCAAGGAGAAGCAAGCAACTAAGCTTGGGGATGCCCTGAGTGGCATCCCCTCTTTCTTCTAACGACCATCGGTATTTTACTTGGAGCTATATTTTTATCCGTCACATATCATGAGTTTTGCTTGGAGCGTCTTGTATCATATGAGTCTTTGCTTGTTTTGCCTTTTAGTTTGCCACAAGTATACTTGCTGGACACACCTATTTGAGAGAGCCAAAATTATGCTATGATTTGTTAGAATTGCTCTTTATACTTCACTTAAATTTTTTTGATCTATGGAATTGCTCTAGTGCTTCACTTATATCTTTTTTAGCATGGTGTGCTTTGTTATTTTTGAAGAAATGCTCTCATGCTTCACTTAGATTTATTTGAGAGTTAGTAATTTTGAAGAAATTCTCTCATGCTTCACTTATATTATTTTGAGAGACGAAAAATTGATTGCTCATGTTCTTCACTTAAATTTGTTTGAGCTTGTCAAAAGCAATGGAAATATATGAAACTAGTACCAAATTGATAGATATTCAAGAGGGATATAATAAAAACTTTCATGAAGATCATTGGACAAAATAAACTTGATTCTTTGTAATAGTTTTGAGATATGATGATAGTGATATGTGAGTCATGTTGGTGAGTAATTATGCTTTAGTAAGAATATTGGTGTTAAGGTTTGTGATTCCCTATGCAAGCACGAAAGTCAATAGTTATGTAATGAAATTACATCCTACTTGTGGTGCATTATTTGGTGTTAGTTATGCTTAATGCTCGCTTATGTGATTTTTTGTTTCTTGGTTGGTTGCTTCTCAATCTTTTTGCTAGCCTCCACTCGTACTAAGTAGAAATACTACTTGTGCATCCAAAATCTTTAAACCTAGTTTTTGTTGGGGAACGTAGTAGTAAATCAAAAAAAATCCTACGCATCACCAAGATCAATCTATGGAGAGACTAGCAACGAGAGAGAGAGGAGTGCATCTTCATGCCCTTGAAGATCGCGATGCGGAAGCGTTGCAAGAACGCGGTTGGAGGAGTCGTACACGCAGCGATTCAGATCGCGGTCGATTCCGATCTAAGCACCGAACAACGGCGCCTCCGCGTTCAACACACGTGCAGCCCGGTGACGTCTCCCGCGCCTTGATCCAGCAAGGAGGAGGGAGAGGTTGGGGAAGACAACTCCGGCAGCACGACGACGTGGTGGTGGAGTTGGCAGTTCTCCGGCAGGGCTTCGCCAAGCTCAACGGAGGAGGAGGGGGTGTTGGAGAGGGGGAGGGCTGCGCCTTGGATCAGGTCCTGCTGCCCTCCCTCCTCCCCTCTATTTATAGGGCCAAGGGGAAAGGGGGCCGGCCCCTCTAGATCAGATCTAGAGGGGGGGCGGCGGCCAGGGGGAGGGGGCTTGCCCCCCAAGCCAAGGGGGGCGCCCCCCTTTAGGGTTTCCCCCAACCCTAGGCGCATGGGCCCTAGGGGGATGGCGCCAAGCCCACTTAGGGGCTGGTTCCCTCCCACATACAGCCCATAGGGCCCTCCGGGGCAAGTGTACCCTCCCGGTGGACCCTCGGAACCCCTTCGGTGGTCCCGGTACAATACCGGAAAACCCCCGAACACTTCCGGTGACCGTATGATGACTTCCCATATATAAATCTTCACCTCCGGACCATTCCGGAACTCCTCGTGACGTCCGGGATCTCATCCGGGACTCCGAACAACATTCGGTAACCACATACTATTTCCCATAACAACCCTAGCGTCACCGAACCTTAAGTGTGTAGACCCTACGGGTTCGGGAACCATACAGACATGACCGAGACATCTCTCCGGCCAATAACCAACAGCGGGATCTGGATACCCATGTTGGCTCCCACATGTTCCACGATGATCTCATCGGATGAACCACGATGTCGAGGATTCAATCAATCCCGTATACAATTCCCTTTGTCCATCGGTATGTTACTTGCCCGAGATTCGATCGTCGGTATACCCATACCTCGTTCAATCTCGTTACTGGCAAGTCTCTTTACTCGTTCTGTAACGCATGATCCCATGGCTAACTCTTTTGTCACATTGAGCTCATTATGATGATGCATTACCGAGTGGGCCCAGAGATACCTCTCCGTCATACGGAGTGACAAATCCCAGTCTCGATTCGTGCCAACCCAACATACACTTTCGGAGATACCTGTAGTGCACCTTTATGGTCACCCAGTCACGTTGTCACGTTTGATACACCCAAAGCATTCCTACGGTATCCGGGAGTTGCACAATCTCATGGTCTAAGGAAATGATACTTGACATTAGAAAAGCTTTAGCAGACGAACTACACGATCTTGTGCTACGCTTAGGATTGGGTCTTGTCCATCACATCATTCTCCTAATGATATGATCCCGTTATCAACGACATCCAATGTCCATGGTCAGGAAACCATAACCATCTATTGATCAACGAGCTAGTCAACTAGAGGCTCACTAGGGACATGTTGTGGTCTATGTATTCACACATGTATTACGATTTCCGGATAACACAATTATAGCATGAACAATAGACAATTATCATGAACAAGGAAATATAATAATAACCACTTTATTATTGCCTCTAGGGCATATTTCCAATAGTCTCCCACTTGCACTAGAGTCAATAATCTAGTTACATTGTGATGAATCGAACACCCATAGAGTTCTGGTGTTGATCATGTTTTGCTCGTGGAAGAGGTTTAGTCAATGGATCTGCGACATTCAGATCCGTATGCACTTTACAAATATCTATGTCTCCATCTTGAACATGTTCACGAATGGAGTTGAAGCGACGCTTGATATGCCTGGTCTTCTTGTGAAATCTGGGCTCCTTGGCAAGGGCAATAGCTCCAGTGTTGTCACAGAAGAGAGTCATTGGGCCCGACGCATTGGGAATAACTCCTAGGTCGGTGATGAACTCCTTCATCCAGACTGCTTCCTGTGCTGCCTCCGAGGCTGCTATGTACTCCGCTTCACATGTAGATCCCGCCACGACGCTTTGCTTGCAACTGCACCAGCTGACTGCCCCACCATTCAAAACATACATGTATCCGGTTTGTGACTTAGAGTCATCCAGATCTGTGTCGAAGCTAGCATCGACGTAACCCTTTACGACGAGCTCTTCGTCACCTCCATAAACGAGAAACATATCCTTAGTCCTTTTCAGGTACTTCAGGATGTTCTTGACCGCTGTCCAGTGTTCCATGCCGGGATTACTTTGGTACCTCCCTACCAAACTTACGGCGAGGTTCACATCAGGTCTGGTACACAACATGGCATACATAATAGACTCTATGGCTGAGGCATAGGGGATGACACTCATCTTTTCTCTATCTTCTGCCGAGGTCGGGCATTGAGCCGTGCTCAATCTCACACCTTGTAATACAGGCAAGAACCCCTTCTTGGACCGATCCATATTGAACTTCTTCAATATCTTGTCAAGGTATGTGCTTTGCGAAAGACCAATGAGGCGTCTCGATCTATCTCTATAGATCTTGATGCCTAATATGTAAGCAGCTTCTCCAAGGTCCTTCATTGAAAAACACTTATTCAAGTAGGCCTTTATGCTTTCCAAGAATTCTATATCATTTCCCATTAATAGTATGTCATCCACATATAATATGAGAAATGCTACACAGCTCCCACTCACTTTCTTGTAAACACAGGCTTCTCCATAAGTCTGTGTAAACCCAAACGCTTTGATCATCTCATCAAAGCGAATGTTCCAACTCCGAGATGCTTGCACCAGCCCATAGATTGAGCGCTGGAGCTTGCATACCTTGTCAGCATTATTAGGATCGACGAAACCTTCCGGCTGCATCATATACAACTCTTCCTTAAGGAAACCATTAAGGAATGCCGTTTTGACGTCCATTTGCCATATCTCATAATCATAGAATGCGGCAATTGCTAACATGATTCGGACAGACTTCAGCTTCGCTACGGGTGAGAAGGTCTCATCGTAGTCAACCCCTTGAACTTGTCGATAACCCTTAGCGACAAGTCGAGCCTTATAGATGGTCACATTACCATCCGCGTCTGTCTTCTTCTTAAAGATCCATTTGTTCTCTATGGCTTGCCGATCATCGGGCAAGTCTGTCAAAGTCCATACTTCGTTTTCATACATGGATCGTATCTCAGATTTCATGGCTTCAAGCCATTTGTTGGAATCCGGGCCCGCCATTGCTTCTTCATAGTTCGAAGGTTCACCTTTGTCTAACAACATGACTTCCAGGACAGGGTTGCCGTACCACTTTGGTGCGGAACGTGTCCTCGTGGACCTACGTAGTTCAGTAGCAACTTGATCCGAAGTTTCATGATCATCATCATTAACTTCCTCTCTTGTCGGTGCAGGCACCACAAAAACATCTTCCTGAGCTGCGCTACTCTCCGATTCAAGAGGGGGTACCTCATCAAGTTCTACTTTCCTCCCACTTACTTCTTTCGAGAGAAACTCTTTCTCCAGAAAGGATCCATTCTTGGCAACAAAGATCTTGCCTTCGGATCTAAGGTAGAAGGTATACCCAATAGTTTCCTTAGGGTATCCTATGAAGACGCATTTTTCCGATTTGGGTTCGAGCTTTTCAGGTTGAAGTTTCTTGACATAAGCATCGCATCCCCAAACTTTCAGAAACGACAGCTTAGGTTTCTTCCCAAACCATAATTCATACGGTGTCGTCTCAACGGATTTCGACGGAGCCCTATTTAAAGTGAATGCGGCAGTCTCTAAAGCATAACCCCAAAATGATAGCGGTAGATCGGTAAGAGACATCATAGATTGCACCATATCCAATAGAGTGCGATTACGACGTTCGGACACACCATTACGCTGAGGTGTGCCAGGCGGCGTGAGTTGTGAAACAATTCCACATTTCCTTAAGTGCGTGCCAAACTCGTGACTCAAATATTCCCCTCCACGATCTGATCGTAAGAACTTTATTTTCCTGTCACGTTGATTCTCAACCTCACTCTGAAATTCCTTGAACTTTTCGAAGGTCTCAGACTTGTGTTTCATTAAGTAGACATACCCATATCTACTTAAGTCATTAGTGAGGGTGAGAACATAACGATAACCACCGCGAGCCTCAACGCTCATTGGACCGCACACATCAGTATGTATGATTTCCAATAAGTTGGTTGCTCGCTCCATTGTTCCGGAGAACGGAGTCTTGGTCATTTTGCCCATGAGGCATGGTTCGCACGTGTCAAATGATTCATAATCAAGAGACTCCAAAAGTCCATCTGCATGGAGTTTCTTCATGCGTTTGACACCAATGTGACCAAGGCGGCAGTGCCACAAGTATGTGGGACTATCATTATCAACCTTACATCTTTTGGCATTCACACTATGAATATGTGTAACATCACGTTCGAGATTCAATAAAAATAAACCATTGACCAGCGGGGCATGACCATAAAACATATCTCTCATATAAATAGAACAACCATTATTCTCGGATTTAAATGAGTAGCCATCTCGCATCAAACGAGATCCTGATACAATGTTCATGCTCAAAGCTGGTACTAAATAACAATTATTGAGGTTTAAAACTAATCCCGTAGGCAGATGTAGAGGCAGCGTGCCGACGGCAATCACATCGACCTTGGAACCATTCCCGACGCGCATCGTCACCTCGTCCTTCGCCAGTCTCCGCTTATTCCGCAGCTCCTGTTTTGAGTTACAAATATGAGCAACCGCACCGGTATCAAATACCCAGGAGCTACTACGAGCGCTGGTAAGGTACACATCAATAACATGTATATCACATATACCTTTGGTATTGCCGGCCTTCTTATCTGCTAAGTATTTGGGGCAATTCCGCTTCCAGTGACCGTTTCCCTTGCAATAAAAGCATTCAGTCTCAGGCTTGGGTCCATTCTTTGGCTTCTTCCCGGTAGCTTGCTTACCGGGCGCGGCAACTCCCTTGCCGTCCTTCTTGAAGTTCTTTTTACCCTTGCCTTTCTTGAACTTAGTGGTTTTATTCACCATCAACACTTGATGTTCCTTTTTGATCTCCACCTCCGCTGATTTCAGCATTGAATACACCTCAGGAATGTTTTTTTTTCATCCCCTGCATATTGAAGTTCATCACAAAGCTCTTGTAGCTAGGTGGAAGCGACTGAAGGATTCTGTCAACGACTGCGTCATCCGGGAGATTAACTCCCAGCTGAGACAAGCGGTTGTGCAACCCAGACATTTTGAGTATATGCTCGCTGACAGAACTATTCTCCTCCATCTTACAACTGTAGAACTTGTCGGAGACTTCATATCTCTCGACCCGGGCATGAGCTTGGAAAACCATTTTCAGCTCTTGGAACATCTCATATGCTCCGTGTTGCTCAAAACGCTTTTGGAGCCCCGGTTCTAAGCTGTAAAGCATGCCGCACTGAACCAGGGAGTAATCATCACTACGTGACTGCCAGGCGTTCATAACGTCTTGAGTTGCTGGGAAAACAGGTGCGTCACCTAGCGGTGCTTCAAGGACATATGCTTTCTTGGCAGCTATGAGGATAATCCTCAGGTTGCGGACCCAGTCCGTGTAGTTGCTACCATCGTCTTTCAGCTTGGTTTTCTCTAGGAACGCGTTGAAGTTGAGGGCAACATTAGCGTGGGCCATTTGATCTACAAGACATATTGCAAAGATTTTAGACTAAGTTCATGATAATTAAGTTCATCTAATCAAATTATTCAATGAACTCCCACTCAGATAGACATCCCTCTAGTCATCTAAGTGATACATGATCCGAATCGACTAGGCCGTGTCCGATCATCACGTGAGACGGACTAGTCATCAACGGTGAACATCTCCATGTTGATCGTATCTTCTATACGACTCATGTTCGACCTTTCGGTCTTCCGTGTTCCGAGGCCATGTCTGTACATGCTAGGCTCGTCAAGTCAACCTAAGTGTTTTGCATGTGTAAATCTGGCTTACACCCGTTGTATTTGAACGTTAGAATCTATCACACCCGATCATCACGTGGTGCTTCGAAACAATGAACCTTCGCAATGGTGCACAGTTAGGGGGAACACTTTCTTGAAATTTTAGCGAGGGATCATCTTATTTATGCTACCATTGTTCTAAGCAAATAAGATGTAAACATGATAAACATCACATGCAAATCATAAAGTGACATGATATGGCCAATATCATTTTGCTCCTTTTGATCTCCATCTTCGGGGCACCATGATCATCATCGTCACCGGCATGACACCATGATCTCCATCATCATGATCTCCATCATCGTGTCTTCATGAAGTTGTCTCGCCAACTATTACTTCTACTACTATGGCTAACGGTTAGCAACAAAGTAAAGTAATTACATGGTGTTTTCATTGACATGCAGGTCATACAATAAATTAAGACAACTCCTATGGCTCCTGCCGGTTGTCATACTCATCGACATGCAAGTCGTGATTCCTATTACAAGAACATGATCAATCTCATACATCACATATATCATTCATCACATCCTTTTGGCCATATCACATCACACGGCATATGCTGCAAGAACAAGTTAGACGTCCTCTAATTGTTGTTGCAAATTTTTTACGTGGCTGCTACAGGTTTCTAGCAAGAACGTTTCTTACCTACGCCAAAACCACAATGTGATATGCCAATTTCCATTTACCCTTCATAAGGACCCTTTTCATCGAATCCGATCCGACTAAAGTGGGAGAGACAGACACCCGCTAGCCACCTTATGCAACTAGTGCATGTCAGTCGGTGGAACCTGTCTCACGTAAGCGTACGTGTAAGGTTGGTCCGGGCCGCTTCATCCCACGATGCCGCCGAATCAAGATAAGACTAGTAACGGCAAGTAAATTGAAAAAATCGACGCCCACAACAACTTGTGTTCTACTCGTGCATAGAAACTACGCATAGACCTAGCTCATGATGCCACTGTTGGGGAACGTAGTAGTAAATCAAAAAATTTCCTACGCATCACCAAGATCAATCTATGGAGAGACTAGCAACGAGAGAGAGAGGAGTGCATCTTCATACCCTTGAAGATCGCGATGCGGAAGCGTTGCAAGAACGCGGTTGGAGGAGTCGTACACGCAGCGATTCAGATCGCGGTCGATTCCGATCTAAGCACCGAACAACGGCGCCTCCGCGTTCAACACACGTGCAGCCCGGTGACATCTCCCGCGCCTTGATCCAGCAAGGAGGAGGGAGAGGTTGGGGAAGACAACTCCGGCAGCACGACGACGTGGTGGTGGAGTTGGCAGTTCTCCGGCAGGGCTTCGCAAAGCTCAACGGAGGAGGAGGGGGTGTTGGAGAGGGGGAGGGCTGCGCCTTGGATCAGGTCCTGCTGCCCTCCCTCCTCCCCTCTATTTATAGGGCCAAGGGGAAAGGGGGTCGCCCCTCTAGATCAGATCTAGAGGGGGGGCGGCGGCCAGGGGGAGGGGGCTTGCCCCCCAAGCCAAGGGGGGCGCCCCCCTTTAGGGTTTCCCCCAACCCTAGGCGCATGGGCCCTAGGGGGATGGCGCCAAGCCCACTTAGGGGCTGGTTCCCTCCCACATACAGCCCATAGGGCCCTCCGGGGCAGGTGTACCCTCCCGGTGGACCCTCGGAACCCCTTCGGTGGTCCCGGTACAATACCGGAAAACCCCCGAACACTTCCGGTGACCGTATGATGACTTCCCATATATAAATCTTCACCTCCGGACCATTTCGGAACTCCTCGTGACGTCTGGGATCTCATCCGGGACTCCGAACAACATTCGGTAACCACATACTATTTCCCATAACAACCCTAGCGTCACCGAACCTTAAGTGTGTAGACCCTACGGGTTCGGGAACCATACAGACATGACCGAGACATCTCTCCGGCCAATAACCAACAGCGGGATCTGGATACCCATGTTGGCTCCCACATGTTCCACGATGATCTCATCGGATGAACCACGATGTCGAGGATTCAATCAATCCCGTATACAATTCCCTTTGTCCATCGGTATGTTACTTGCCCGAGATTCGATCGTCGGTATACCCATACCTCGTTCAATCTCGTTACTGGCAAGTCTCTTTACTCGTTCCGTAACGCATGATCCCGTGGCTAACTCTTTAGTCACATTGAGCTCATTATGATGATGCATTACCGAGTGGGCCCAGAGATACCTCTCCGTCATACGGAGTGACAAATCCCAGTCTCGATTCGTGCCAACCCAACAGACACTTTCGGAGATACCTGTAGTGCACCTTTATGGTCACCCAGTTACGTTGTGACGTTTGATACACCCAAAGCATTCCTACGGTATCCGGGAGTTGCATAATCTCATGGTCTAAGGAAATGATACTTGACATTAGAAAAGCTTTAGCAGACGAACTACACGATCTTGTGCTACGCTTAGGATTGGGTCTTGTCCATCACATCATTCTCCTAATGATATGATCCCGTTATCAACGACATCCAATGTCCATGGTCAGGAAACCGTAACCATCTATTGATCAACGAGCTAGTCAACTAGAGGCTCACTAGGGACATATTGTGGTCTATGTATTCACACATGTATTACGATTTCCGGATAACACAATTATAGCATGAACAATAGACAATTATCATGAACAAGGAAATATAATAATAACCACTTTATTATTGCCTCTAGGGCATATTTCCAACAGTTTTGCCATATGAGTCCACCATACCTACCTATATGCGGCGTTTCTGTGCCGTTCTAAGCAAATTTGTATGTGCCACATCTAATTTTTCAAAATAAATTTCCTTTTTGTGTGCTCGTACCGCTCATGAAGCGGCAGGGGGTGGCTAATATTTTCCATGCTAGATGTGTTATTCTCAAGATGAGTGTTTATTCACTTGTCATTTGATACGTCTCCAACGTATCTATAATTTTTTATTGTTCCATGCTATTATATTATCTATTTTGGATGTTTTATATGCATTAATATGCCATTTTATATTATTTTTTGGGACTAACCTATTAACCTAGAGCCCAGTGTCAGTTTCTGTTTTTTCCTTGTTTTTGAGTTTTACAGAAAAGGAATATCAAACGGAGTCCAAACGGAATAAAACTTTCACGATGATTTTTCTTGGACCAGAAGAGACCTATGTGACTTGGAGAGAGGGCCAGAAGGTTCCCAAGGAGGCCACAAGCCTGCCAGGCGTGCCCCTGGGGGGCGCCCTGAGGGCTTGTGGGCCCTCGGAGGTCTCCTAACCCTAATCTTTGCACTATAAATTCCCAAATATTCCCAAACCATCAGAGGCATCCACCAAAATACTTTTCCGCCGCCGCAAGCCTCTGTTCCCGTGAGATCCCATCTTGGGGCCTTTTCCGGTGATCTGCCAGAGGGGGATTTGATCACAGAGGACCTCTACATCAACCTTTCTGCCTTACTGATGATGTGTGAGTAGTTTACCACAGACCTACGGTTCCATAGCTAGTAGTTAGATGGCTTCTTCTCTCTCTTTGATCTTCAATACAATGTTCTCCTTGATGTTCTTGGAGATCTATTCGATGTGATACTTTTTTGCGGTGTGTTTGTTGAGATTCGATGAATTATGGATTTATGATCAGATTATCTACGGATATTATTTGAGTCTTCTCTAAACTCTTTTATGCATGATTAAGATATCTTTGTATTTCTCTATGAACTATCGATTTGGTTTGGCCAAGTAGATTGGTTTTTCTTGCAATGGGAGAGGTGCTTAGTTTTGGTTTCAATCTTGCGGTGTCCTCACTCAGTGACAGAAGGGGTAGCGAGGCACGTATTGTATTATTGCCATCGAGGATAAAAATATGGGGTTTATATCATATTGCTTGAGTTTATCCCTCTACATCATGTCATCTTGCTTAAGGCGTTACTCCGTTCTTATGAACTTAATACTCTAGATGCATGCTGGATAGCAGTCGATGTGTGGAGTAATAGTAGTAGATGCAGGCAGGAGTCGGTCTACTTGTCACAGACATGATGCCTATATTCATGATCATTGCCTTAGATATCGTCATAACTTTGCGCTTTTCTATCAATTGCTCAACAGTAATTTGTTTACCCACCGTATGCTTTCTTCAAGAGAGAAGCCTCTAGTGAAACCTATGGCCCCCGGGTCTATTTTCCATCATATATTTTCAGATCTATAAACCCAAAAATACCTTGCTGTAATTTATTTATATTTACTTTAGTTTGCCTTTTTTTATCTTTTATACCTATCTCTATTAGATCTCACTCTTGTTCGAGACCGTGAAGGGATTGACAACCCCTTTTTCGCGTTGAGTGCAACTGTTTGTTAGTTTGTGCAGGTGCATAGATTGGAGACTTGCTTGTGCCTCCTACTGGATTGATACCTTGGTTCTCAAACTGAGGAAAATACTTATCTCTACTTTGCTGCATCACCCTTTCCTCTTCAAGGGAAAAATCAACGCAAGCTCAAGAAGTAGCAGGAAGAATTTCTAGCGTCGTTGCCGGGGAGGTTCTACATCAAGCCTACCAAGTATCCATCATAAACTCTCATCTCTTGCATTACATTATTTGCCATTTGCCTCTCATTTTCCTCTCCCCCACTTCTAAAACGTTTTCAGAAAAACACAAAAATATTTGCCTTTTTATTTGCCTTCTTTCCATTTGCCTTTTATGTCTTACTTGGTTTGTTTGCTTGTTCGCTTGGAATAATTGTGTATTTATTGAAAATCCGAAAGCAAAAAGTTTATGGATCCTCATCCACTTGCTAATCTTTTTAAGAGATCCAATTATGATGAACCAATTGCTAGTGAGTTGTGTGCACTAGATTATCTTTATGAAGTTTTGCTTGAAATTCGTTAATCTGAAAATTGTGATGAAGTGTTAAAAGAAGAAATTTATGAAGTGACTCACAATAGCTCCTTGAATGAAAAGCATGATTGCAATGATGTTATTATAAATCCTATTAATGTCAATTGTGCTAATAATATGCAAAACCCTAAGCTTGGGGATGCTAATTTTGATATGTCCACTACCTATTGCAATGATCATGATTGGGGTGATTCTTCTTATGATCTTTTAAATTTATTTAAGCCTCATGATGAATATGATATTGATAATAATACTTGCAATAATATTGAAAGTGGGTTTGGAAGAGTGTCAACTCTAGGTAATAATGATCCCACTACTTTGGAAAATGATCAGTCTCATGAAATTTTTGATAAATGTAGGCTTGGAGAGGTCATGACTTTATTTGATGATAATCCCACTATATTGGAAGAGTGTCAACTTTGCATGCATGTGGATCATGAAGAGAATATTTTATGTGATAGTTATATGATTGAATTTGATTTTGATCTGACATGTAATTATTATGAGAGAGGAAAATATGGTTGTAGAAATTTTCATGTTACTAAATTACCTCTCGTTATGTTGAGATTGCTATTGTTTCTTTCTTCTTCCTTGCATATGCTAGTTTTTGCTTGCCTTGATAATTTGTTTGCTTATAAAATGCCTATGCATAGGAAGTATATTAGACTTAAATATGTTTGTCACATGTTTTATGATGCTCTCTTTGTGTTTCAATTATTATCTTTCACTAGATCATTGATGACACGCGTTGCTGCGCCCGTCTATTTTGTCTCTTAGTTATTAAGGATATAAAGTAATTTGTATATATTTGTTGGGAATGGTTTGAAGTATCGTACTTTCTTGTAGCTTGTGATTGGCTCCTTCATTTAAAAAAATATTGCAATGAAGAAGAATCTGATAGGTTACCAAGATAGTAATTTGTTGAACTTTTTTCTTTCTTTCTTATTAGATCATATATACTTAGTTTGAGCTCGGCTTTCAACTGTGCTTTGAATTAGGACCGTTGATACATGTGTTTGTGGTAGATCGTGGCCTCTTTTGGCTCGCAGTGTCTCAAAGTGTAGTGTTTTGAATTGGGACAAGTACTGGAAGATCTAAAAACAGCAAGTGCGAATACAAATTTGCCTTCAAGTAATTATTACAAAATACATGAAAAATGTGAATAAATAAGTATAAAAAATGATTTGTCCATGGTAACCTAGAATGACATCGATAATAGGAAGAAAATAGAATTTATTAAGTGGCACTACTTTATTTACTTACAAAACTAATCAGCCTAACAATTCTATAAAGCGACTTGCATAATTGCTTTTACAGGTTTTACATTAGGTATTTCATACAAAGAAGAGAAGAACAAGAAAATAACCAATACATGGTACATGGTCTTGCTTAAGTTTCATGCGTTCCAAAGCATTCAGTGTGCCTTCTGAAGAAATTGCTAGGACAATTCCTTTAATCCTGTAAGAGTGAAAGTAGAACCAAGAATAATTCAAAAATCAAAGTTAAGATTTATTCACTTCATTTTATATGTGATGTGCTATTTCCAATCTATATTATTCAATTAGCATTTACTTCTCTGTTAGCAAACAAATGCATACCTCTGACTGGCAATTTTTGCCATCGAAATATAAGATGAAACATAATTATCATATGTTGCTGACAGAGAGGCCACTTGCAACTGATTACAAAGTTAGGTTGCTTCAATATATTATATATCGGTAATTTATAGGACTGTACCTCAACATGAAAGTTAGTACATGGAGCCAACTCAACCTAAAGGCTTAGTCCAAATCATTATAATTTTTTTGATCTCGTTCTAAGAATTATACTACTTAGGAATTCTTCAGCTTGAACATAACCTCGTCATTATTTGGCTAGTAGGACAAATGGACAGTTGTCATTTGATATTGTGTAGTGATTTTTTCCTAACCAGTACTTCTTGCTAGTATCAATTGATACATTCATCCTGTGTAAATGCATCACAAGGAAAATAACTTAAGGCACAATAATTACCACCATTAAGCTCATTATATATATACTACTGGATTAACACTTGGTTCATCCCCTTCCTAAAACTCTTTAGATTCATAACCGAATGTTTGGAGCATTGCACTCCCTTTCCAAGTGTTTTAGCAGCTCGAACTCCTAACACCAGATATAAGGGGCCCATCTCCATGAAGGGCCCTTCTTGTAAGGAAGAGAACTTGAGTGATTCTTGCATCGCGCTCCACCTTCTGTTAAGCATCACAACTCCTCGCACGCACTAATCTACTAAGTTCCATACAAATTTAGCTTGGTTTATGCACACAAGTATATGAAAATGTACAATGTGACGGTAATAGTGGTGATGCTTGTTCACTAAATTCAATACAATGGACTGGATATTGTATGCCACCTGGTGAAGAAATAGCTATTAATTATTGTTTATCGTTTGAGCATCTTTATTCACATAATATGTGCTAATGATAATATGATTGAGGTTTCTAAGATTTAAGGATGTAAAATTTGACTTCTGTAGATAAACATAACAGTACAATTTTTGCATGGGTATATGAAATCTTTCAACATCTGATTCTTTGCATTGTACTTTGCCTAAAAAATTATGACCATGCTAGAAGTGGCATAAAGCTAATGCAAGGAAGAAAATCATGTCCTGGACAACTGCACAGCCCGACCCAAACTTGTCACATATGCAGCAAGAACTTTATGCTAATTCCAAATGATATTTAATTTATCTAAAATAATGATATTTAGTTCAATGTTTCATGCCTAAAGCAAACCTGATACACGTACAATGCTTATCCTCCCAATCTTTGTTGAACCAGCAAACTTTGGGGCTGGGTAATAAGAACTGAACAAATGAAGGCCTCTATTTAGTCTGCAGCACATAAATCCTTCATGCCTAATGTACAAAAAAAACATCAAACAAATGTAACAGAAGAGAAAATTAAGAGATATAGCTCTAGTGCATCCGTTGCATGGCAATCCCTACTCACTTGCATCGATATCAATTGATGAGCATCTCCATAGCCCATTAATTTGCCTAGTTGATGTGAGACTTTCTCCTTCTTTTTGTCTTCTCCACAACCACCATATTCTATTCCACCTATAGTGCTATATCCATGGCTCACGCTCATGTATTGCGTGAAAGTTGAAAAAGTTTGAGAACATCAAAAGTATGAAACAATTGCTTGGCTTGTCATCGGGGTTGTGCATGATGAAATACTTTGTGTGATGAAGTTGGAGCATAGCCAGACTATATGATTTTGTAGGGATAACTTTCTTTGGCCATGTTATTTTGAGAAGACATGATTGCTTTATTAGTACGCTTCAAGTATTATTGTTTTTATGTCAATATTAAACTTTTGTTTTGAATCTTATGGATCTGAATATTCATGCCACAATAAAGAAGATTGCGTTGATAAATATGTTAGGTAGCATTCCACATCAAAAAAATATGTTTTTATCATTTACCTACTCGAGGACGAGCAGGAATTAAGCTTGGGGATGCTTGATACGTCTCCAATGTATCTATAATTTTTGATTGTTCCATGCTATTATATTATTTGTTTTGGATGTTTTATATGCATTAATATGCTATTTTATATTACTTTTTGGGACTAACCTATTAACCTAGAGCCCAGTGCCAGTTTTTGTTTTTTCCTTGTTTTTGAGTTTTACAGAAAAGGAATATCAAACGGAGTCCAATCGGAATAAAACTTTCGCGATGATTTTTCTTGGACCAGAAGACACCTACGTGACTTGGAGAGAGGGCCAGAAGGTTCCCGAGGAGGACACAAGCCTGCCAGGCACGCCCTGAGGGTTTGTGGGCCCCTCAGAGATCTCCTAACCCTAATCTTTGCACTATAAATTCCCAAATATTCCCAAACCATCAGAGGCATCCACCAAAATACTTTTCCACCACCGCAAGCCTCTGTTCCCGTGAGATCCCATCTTGGGGCCTTTTTCGGCGATCTGCCGGAGGGGGATTCAATCACGGAGGGCCTCTACATCAACCTTGCTGCCTTACCGATGATGTGTGACTTGTTTACCACAGACCTACGGGTCCATAGCTAGTAGCTAGATGGCTTCTTCTCTCTCTTTCATCTTCAATACAATATTCTCCTTGATGTTCTTGGAGATCTATTCGATGTAATACTTTTTTGCGGTGTGTTTGTTGAGATCTGATGAATTGTGGATTTATGATCAGATTATCTATGAATATTATTTGAGTCTTCTCTGAACTCTTTTATGTGTGATTAAGATATCTTTGTATTTCTCTTCAAACTATCGATTTGGTTTGGCCAACTAGATTGTTTTTTCTTGCAATGGGAGAGGTGCTTAGTTTTGGGTTCAGTCTTGCGGTGTCCTCACCCAGTGACAGAAGGGGTAGCGAGGCACGTATTGTATTGTTGCCATCGATGATAAAAAGATGGGTTTTATATCATATTGCTTGAGTTTATCCCTCTACATCATGTCATCTTGCTTAAGGCGTTACTCCGTTCTTATGAACTTAATACTCTAGATGCATGCTGGATAGCAGTCGATGTGTGGAGTAATAGTACTAGATGCAGGCAGGAGTCGGTCTACTTGTCACGGACGTGATGCCTATATTCATGATCATTGCCATAGATATCGTCATAACTTTGCGCTTTTCTATCAATTGCTCAATAGTAATTTGTTTACCCACCGTATGCTTACTTCAAGAGAGAAGCCTCTAGTGAAACCTATGGCCCCCGGGTCTACTTTCCATCATATACTTTTAGATCTATAAACCAAAAAACCAAAACAATACCTTGCTGCAATTTATTTATATTTACTTTAGTCTGCCTTTTATTTATCTTTTATACCTATCTCTATTAGATCTCACTCTTGTTCGAGACCGTGAAGGGATTGACAACCCCTTTTTCGCGTTGAGTGCAAGTGTTTGTTAGTTTTTGCGGGTGCATAGATTGGAGACTTGCTTGTGCCTCCTACTGGATTGATACCTTGGTTCTCAAACTGAGGGAAATACTTATCTCTACTTCGTTGCATCACCCTTTCCTCTTCAAGGGAAAAATCAACACAAGCTCAAGAAGTAGCATCATTGCACGAGAGTACGGCGGTAATATGGATGCCCAGTCCTGAAATGAAAAAGAAATTTACTTTATGTTGTCAAATAATAAATTCCTTGGAAAGTGTTGGAATGGAAGGCACCCGTGGATACGGCTAGCCATGGATTGTGAAAGAATAGTGGAAAAAGGAATAAACTTTATTTTCTGTTTGGGAACCACCTATGATATATCTAGCATGGAAAGTGTTGGGAATTACTCGGTCGTTTTCGTTGACGGGAAAAGTATGCCTCTCAAAAAATTTATCTCTTAACTTAAGCTTTGAGCTCTGGCACCTCTACAAATCCCTACTTCCCTCTGTGAAGGGCCTATCTATTTACTTTATGCAATTTTTATTTTATTTGAGTCTCCATCTTCTCTTATAAAGCACCAACTAAGGGGCACTATGATCATACTTGAGCATTGGATGTAGCTAATATGCGAGTGTGTTTCATGATTTGATCAATGATTGAGCATGACGGGCTAGGGATAACTTTCTTTAGTGTTGATATTTTGAAAGACATGGTTGCTTGTTGATATGCTTGAGTATTTAAATCTTCATATCAAAACTAGATTATTGCTTTGAACCATGTAAAAGTCCAAATGTCCATGCTACAAAAGAAAAGAATATGTGATGAACATGTTAGGCAGCATTCCACATTAAAAATTCTGTTTTTATCATTTACCTACTCGAGGACGAGCAAGAATTAAGCTTGGGGATGCTGATACGTCTCCAACGTATCTATAACTTTTGATTGTTCCATGCTGTTATATTATCATTCTTGAATGTTTTACAATCATTTTATAGCAACTTTATATCATTTTTTGGGACTAATCTATTGACATAGTGCCTAGTGCTAGTTGTTGTTCTTTGCTTGTTTTTTACTTCGCAGAATATCAGTACCAAACGGAGTCCAAACGTAGCGAAACTTTTTGGAGAATTTTTCTGGACCAGAAGACACAAGATGGGCCAAAGAAGTTCCAGAGGGGAGGCCCGAGGGGAGCATAGCCCCCCAGGGCGCGCCCAGGAGCCCAGGCGCGCCCTGGTGGGTTGTGCCCTCCTCGTTGGCCTCCCGCACCGCCTCTTCACCCTATAAATACCCCAATATTCCCAAAACCCTAGGGGAGTCGACGAAACACAATTCCAGCTGCCGCAAGTTTCAGAACCACCAGATCCAATCTAGACACCATCACGGAGGGGTTCATCATCCTCATTGGTGCCGCTACGATGATGCGTGAGTAATTCAGCATAGACTTACGGGTCCATAGACAGTAGCTAGATGGCTTCTTCTCTCTTTTTGATTTTCAATACAATGGTCTCTTGGAGATCTATTTGATGTAACTCTTTTTTGCGATGTGTTTGTCGGGATCCGATGAACTTAGAGTTTATGATCAGATCTATATACATGAATATTATTTGAGTCTTCTTTGATCTCTTATATGCATGATTACTTATAGCCTCGTATTTCTTCTTCGAATCTTTGGTTTAGTTAGGCCAACTAGATCGATTTTTCTTGCCATGGGAAGAGGTGCTTTGTGATGGGTTCGATCGTGCGGTGTTCTTTCCCAGTGACAGAAGGGGCAGCAAGACACACATGTATCGTTGCTATTAAGGATAACAAGATGGGGGCTATTGCTACATGAATAGATCTCGTCTATATCATGTCATTGTTCTTATTGCATTACTCCGTTTCTCCATGAACTTAATACACTAGATGCATGCTGGATAGCGGTCGATGTGTGGAGTAATAGTAGTAGATGGAGGCAGGAGTCGGTCTACTAATCTTGGACGTGATGCCTATATAATCATCATTGCCTTGGATATCGTCATAATTATTCGATCTTCTATCAATTGCCCAACAGTAATTTGTTTACCCACCGTATGCTATTTTCTCGAGAGAAGCCACTAGTGAAATCTATGGCCCCCGTGTCTATTCTTTACCATATTTGCTTTGAGATCTATTTTTATTTGCTTTTATTTTCAGATCTATTATTCCAACAACCCAAAAATACCTTGCTGCACTTTTTTATTACTTGTTTTATTTCGCATTTTATCTAGATCTATTTATCCAATCTAAACAAATTTTATCCCGTCAACTTGACAATTTATGCCGCCATTATCCGTAGAGGGATTGACAACCCCTCATAATTTTTGGGTTGCAAGTATTTGTTCTTTGTGTGCAGGTATTGTTTACATAGTGTTGCTTGGTTCTCCTACTGGATTGATACCTTGGTTTCATAACTGAGGGAAATACCTACCGTAGTTGTACTGCATCATCCCTTCCTCTTTGGGGAAATACCGACATAGTTCAAGCGACATCACTCCCCCTGAATCTTCTCACTCTCCTCCTTAGATCCGGAGGGCTCAACTTGTATTTCCTTCGAAGGCGATGGGTCTGCCTTCTCAACCTCAATCTCTTCGTCAGTTTTATCATCTTGGCTTGCTGCTCTGGCGCAACATTATCTTCATCATCTTTCTCGAGGAAGATATCAACAACTTCTTCATGCACTGCAGGAGTAGGAATAATAACTTCCACATGGCCAGCCTGATGCATGGTTTCATCTTCATGAGGTGGAGACGGTGGGATCTGCCGCAGAGGGGTGCTAGAATCGATTGGTTGATCATTAGCCACAGTCTAGAGGCGGCTATTCTTGTTTCCTTTCGGTTTGCTGGCCCTTGCCCTGGCTTTCTAACGCTTTTCTTCCTTGATTCTCCTCTCAGCAAGATCAGCCTTGCGAGCAATCTCATCATTCCTTCGGTCACACAGCTGAGAGACATCCATTTTCAATTTCGAGAGCCAGTCAATTTTATCATTCCTCATCATAGTGAGTGCCTTTGTGATATTAAGAATTTCTTTGTTCAGCCGTTTTCTTTCGGACTCAGTGTTAGCATCTCTCCTCAACTGCTCGAGGGTTTGCTTGTCCTTAACTGCTTGATTCAGCTTCTTCGTCATTTTCCTCAGCTCAGTGAAATGTTTCGTTACCACTTTGGTAACATCTTCAGGAAGTCCCAGACTGCTCAAATCAACAGAGTTTGCATCGTAGGCAGCACTCTCAATTATATCAATCATAACACTGAAATTGTACTTTTGTTCCTCTATGGAAGCAGGAACATTTGGTTTGGCCTTCTTTGTAGAGGCTTCTGCTTTTTCTTCGGACAGCAGTTTTCTCTTCACAGAAGGAGCAGTAGAACCCGAAGGTTTGTCAGCAAGCCTTGGTGACTTTCTTGGTGAGGGTGAATCTTTAGCAGGTGAGGGAGTCTAGTATGGTTTGTTCAGCAGAGCACGTTGATCATACATAGGTATTTCTTCGAGAGCATCATCATCAGATTTCTTGGCCACGGATTTCTTTCGGGAAGCATGTTCCTTCTTCTTTTGCACGTCCTCTGTGTCAGCTCAACATATTTAGCTTTGATTTGAATTTTCTTCGCTAGCCTAGCTTTTGCTTTCGCTCTCTTTTCCACTTCCTCGGGAAAATCCGTGATTGTTTCGACTGAATCGAGATGAGCAGTTGATGGCTAAGGAGGCCTGACCTTTTCATCATCTGGGCCGATGCAGTTTTCAGCAATGCAATCATTCCAAGGAGGAGTGAAAGCAAAGAGAATTTGATATATCCTGCGAACATTTTCATAGTTAAACCATTTCTTCGCCCAGTGACGGTGAATCCTTTGCAGCCTGTTATTTCTTTCGGTCGTTGATTCAACTCCAGGAGGAGTCTTGTAACCTTCTGGTTCAGACATCTCAGCAGTTGTACTTTTCTCTCTTCCACGACCACCCTTCTTTGGATTCCCATCGGAGAATATTGGTAGGGCGTCAGTTACTAACTCATCCTCTGGTTGACTGTGTGTAGAGGGAATATCTTCATCATTTTCTTCGGATTCAAATTCGGGTTTCTTCTTCAGTGTCTTTGGAGGCTTTGATGATCTTCCTCCACCAGTCAATCTCATTCGGTCTGACCTGGGTGGTGGCTGAGGCAAATCTCCTTCTGAATCAGTGTACTCATCCGAACTCTATGCCATTGCCAACCTGTGAAAAGAATAGATACGAGGGAAAATGAGGTAGGGTCATAAACATGCACAGAGTGGTTTTTGAACAAAGATGAATGTTTTTCGGAAGGAAGATAGGAATCCATGGTACACTTAACTAAGATATCTTTGACATAATTTAGTCTAGCCACAAATCATTCGAGCCAGAATAAATACTATCTAATCTTTCGACTAGTACACATGAACCCTAGATAGATGAGAACTAGTACGAGGGAGAAACTACAAACCGTACCAGCCATATCCAAGTGAAACCTGAAGATCTACCACAGTAAATAAATCACAGGAAATTGCGTCAGTAAGAACTGCCCTAGAACAGAGAATGAGGACAAGGCAGCTCCAGATCCAGATGCCCTAACTTGGCGGTCTGGATCAACTACAGCAATGCGGAGTAGAAGATTTACCGCACTGGCGCGACCAACTACGTTGAGGTTTCACCGGAGTTGCATGGCGGAGATCCTCGGCGTAGTTGCTTCGAGCTCGGGCTCGGATGAAGAAGAACAAGGGTTGATGCATAGAGAGGAAGAAGTGAGGAAGAAGACCCGGGAGGGGTATATATATGGCCAGCCAGCCAAACTACTTCTTCCGAAATCTACGGCCTACAAGAACGGGACGTTCCACATTCAACGGACGCGATCACGATCGTGGGGATCATGGGCACGTGGCAACCATTTCCTGCAAAATTCTCAGAAACTGAGCGGGAGACCGAAAGGTTTGAGGAAGGCCAAAAGCCAAAACAGATTAAAGTTCAAAGTTGATTTCTTTCGCGACCAAGGACTTCGGATAGAAATTTCCTTCAGATCAAATTGCATGTTTATGACGGAATGAATGGATTGGACGAGCAAGAATAGAGGGATAACAGGGTCTGAAACAAATCACTCACCCAGAAAAGAGAAAACACATGAAGCAGAACTATGAGTGAGTTGTTCATCGGACAAAACACAAACACGGCAAGCGAGAACAAAACAAGCAAACGAAAACACAGAGAACACATCCCAACAATGATAGATCTCAGGGCTTAGAGTAAGCAATAGGTATCCCTGAGAAAATTCCTGCAAGAAGGGTTAGTTCTTTTTCACAACCCACACTTGCGTGGGCGGCGAGCAACTCATTCACTTAGTCTGAGCAGGAGCATTCCTTCGGCGAGACCTGTAGTTCACATGTGCACTACGAGTGTAATCATATGAATATGCATTGAAGTTGTTTCCAGAGACATGAGCATAATGATTTGATGAAGTACTCATGTATTCCTTCTGTCAAAGGTTGGAATGATAACCATTCGAGGAAGTTTCTGTTCTGATCTGTGAATGATAACCATTTCCTAGAATAGAGTTA
This sequence comes from Thinopyrum elongatum, assembly GCA_011799875.1. Taxonomy (NCBI): domain Eukaryota; kingdom Viridiplantae; phylum Streptophyta; class Magnoliopsida; order Poales; family Poaceae; genus Thinopyrum; species Thinopyrum elongatum. Next base: position 418,775,134 of record CM022297.1, on the reverse strand, counting down.
CTCTGCACATTCAGGTTAGCAGTGACAGATAAACTTTCAGTAATGCACTTCTTCACCTAGATTTGCTTCTTGGGTGAACCTGACCTGCAGTTAGTGCCAACATATAGAGCAAAAACTTCACCATTCTGTTGTTTGAAAACTTTGTAGTTTGAGTCATCAGACTCGTCAGTATCAACAGAAATGGGTGAGTTATATCCAGTAAGAGTTTCAGGTTCGAGATTTTTACTCTTAGCGAGAACCCAACTCGTTCGAGGATATTGCTCGGGAGTCCAATAGGTTCCATCAACATAGAGTTTCCTTTCGAAACCCAAACCTTCCTTTCGAGGGTTTTTGTGCAGTATGGACTTTTTGAGCACATCACAAAGAGTTTGATGCCCTTTGAGGCTCTTCAGCATTCCTGATTCGAGCAAGTTCTTTAACCTGCAATTTTCATCAGAGAGAGCAACAAATTCCTCGGATGAGGGGTTAGAATTATCATTCGTAGTTGTTGCAATATTCTCAATGACATCATTAGAAGTTTCATCATTCAAATCAGCATTGCTACGTTCTAGGCATTTTAAGCAAGGGGGCATAAAATCATCAGGAAGTCGAACAGATTGCTCGGCGAAGAGAGAAGCTTTTTCCATCACAAGCACGTTATGAGACTCTTTCAGTGACTCGAGTTCTTGATTCCTGTTAAGGAGTTCATCTGATAAACTCTCATAGTCGACTGTAAGGGAATCATGTCGGTTGGAAAGATCATCAATAGTTGAGAAAAAAACTTCATGCTTTTCGATCAACTTTTGATTCTTCTCCATCTCTTCGACCAGTAATCCTTCGGTCTTCCTAAGATTTTTCTCAAGTCTTTATAGCTCATCTTGTTGATATTTTGCCATCTTGACAAGTTTAGCATAGGCAATATATTCAGGAGAGTGTTCATTCATAGATGCTCGATGTTTTGCTGATACCTGATCCTTTGAGGTTTTTGCAATGAGACAGAAGGCGATTGGTTCATCATCACTTGAAGCATCGTCATCAGTGTCCGACTCGAGTGATTTTTAGATGATCCATAGACAATGAAGGCATTGCTTATTTCTATCCTTCTGTGAAGCTCTTCATCTTCAGATTCTGATTCGGAAGTTTCATCTTCAGAGTCCAGTCTCATATCAGCACACGCTTTGTTGAGCTGAGATATTCTCTTCATATTGGAATCGATGATAGCTCTGGCTTTCACGTTGATACGTCACCAACATATCTATAATTTATGAAGTATTCATGCCTATAGAACTGCTTATAAAAACCCTATGGTAATGTCTCCGTATAAAATGGTTTATGGAAAAGCTTGTCATTTACCTCTTGAACTAGAACATAAAGCATATTGGGCTATTAAAGAGCTCAACTATGATTTCAAACTTGCCGGTGAGAAGAGGTTATTTGACATTAGCTCACTTGATGAATGGAGAACCCAAGCTTATGAGAATGCCAAGTTGTTTAAAGAAAAAGTTAAAAGATGGCATGACAAAAGAATACAAAAACGTGAATTCAATGTAGGTGATCATGTTCTGCTATACAACTCTCATTTAAGATTTTTTGCAGGAAAGCTTCTCTCTAAATGGGAAGGTCCTTATGTTATCGAGGAGGTCTATCGTTCTGGTGCCATCAAGATCAACAATGCCGAAGGCACCAACACGAAGGTGGTAAACGGTCAAAGAATCAAACATTATATTTCAGGTACTCCCAGAAATGTCGAGACGAATATTATCAATACCGTAACACCGGAGGAGTACATAAGGGACACTTTCTAGAATGTTTCAGACTCCGAAAAGGAATAGGTATGTGGTACGGTAAGTAAACCAACTCCAAAACTGTTCTAATGGCAATTTTTCTCCGTTTTGGAATATTTAAAAAATTAGGAAAATTAAAAGTAGTCCGAAAAGTGCATGAGGAAGCGACAAGGCAGGGAGGCGCGCCCTACCCCCCTGGGCGTGCCTCCCACCCTTGCCGCCACCTTGTGTGCCCTCCGGACTCCGTTTTCTTGCACAATACTTCTTTTGGTCAGTAAAAATTCATTATATAATCTTCCAAAGATTTTGACCACCATACCACGGCAATATCTCCTATTCTTGTTTCGAGCTGTTTTTCTGACAGATCCAAATCGCCATGACGTCTCCAAGCGCCCCCAAGGACAAGTTTTTTGAGAAGGTCATCAACCCTTATCTCGCGGAGGTGCTGCAACACCCTCAAACCATTGAGATCTGTGAGGGGGTGCTGCACATCCGTGATACCGAAGGGCCTAAGAAGACCGGAAGCGTGGAGACAAGGCTCGAAGCAGTGGAGCAGCAAGTCTTCAAGTGCCAAGGGATGGTGGAATGCGGACTCAACGCTAACCACATGATGATCGCTGAATTTACTAGTGGTCACAAGCTGGATGCCGAGAACATTGGGGAGGCCTTCTTCAAGCTTCATGAGAAAATCGAGCATCTCCAAGCCCAGATCTATGACCTGAAAACCAAAACTGTGAGTATGAATACAGATTTAAGAGGATGAGTTTGGCTGCAGATTTGAGGATCTCGAAGACTCGTTCATCTTTTTACGATGGTGAATCTATGCCTTGGAAGACGGAGGATAAGATTCTTTCATCATCAACAACTCCATCATCACCACCTCCGAAGAAAGAGATCTAAATACATGGGCATGGGTACTCCCCTTGGCAATAGCCAAGCTTGGGGGAGGTGCCCCGGTATCGTATCACCATCACACCTTTAATTTTACCATTTTTCTTAGTTCGACCCTTTTGGTTATATCTTGATCTAGTAGAATAAAGTTTTAGTATGATTTAGCTTTGAGTTTTGTTTCGAGATCTATCTATGTAATCGAGTCCGTGAGTTATATATAATAAAGAGTAGTTTGAGTTGAGGGCTTTGCTTTCTTGCTATGATCTTGAACGAATTTAATAAAAGAAAGAATAAAAATAAATAAAAAGATCGTATAATGATCTTATGGAGAGTAATGACTTCACATATAAAGAGTATGATGAATAAAAGTTGTTGAGAGTTGACAAACATAGTTTTGGTCATTGTTGCAATTAATAGGAAGTAATAAAGAAAGAGAGGTTTCACATATAAATATGCTATCTTGGACATCTTTTGTAATTGTGAGCACTCATTAAAATATGACATGCTAAAAAGTTGATGTTGGACAAGGAAGACAACATAATGGGTTATGTTTTCTTATATCCGAATAGAAGTTATAGTGTCTTGGATCCTCCAACATGTTGAGCTTGCTTTTCCCTCTTATGCTAGCCAAATCCTTTGCACCAAGTAGAGATACTACTTGTGCATCCAAACATCCCTTAAACCAGTTTTGCCATGAGAGTCCACCATACCTACCTATGGATTGAGTAAGATCCTTCAAGTAAGTTGTCATCGGTGCAAGCACTAAAAATTGCTCTCTAAATATGTATAATCTATTAGTGTGAAGAAAATAAGCTTTATACGAACTTGTGATATGGAAGAAATAAAAGCGTCGGACTGCATAATAAAGTTCTTTATCACAAGCGGCAATATAAAGTGACGTTCTTTTGCATTAAGATTTTGTACATCCAACAATAAAAGCGCATGACAACCTCTGCTTCCCTCTGCGAAGGGCCTATCTTTTACTTTTATTTTCTACCCTTATACAAGAGTCATGGTGATCTTCACCTTTCCTTTTTACACTTTTTCTTTTGGCAAGCACTATGTGTTGGAGAAGGATCCAGATATATATATCCACTCGGATGTAGGTTATCATAAAGTATTATTGTTGACATTACCCTTGAGATAAAAGGTTGGGAGGCGAAACTATAAGCCCCTATCTTTCTCTGTGTCCGACTGAGGCTTTGAACCCATAAGTATCGCGTGAGTGTTAGCAATTGTGAAAGATTAAATGATAGTTGAGTATGTGGACTTGCTGAAAAGCTCTTGAATTGACACTTTCCGACGTTACGATAAATTGCGATTGCTTCAATGACTGAGATCATAGTTTATTGGTTTTCGATGAAATTTCCGATTCATACTTTACCTTGTGAACGAATTGTTACTTTAGCATAAGAAATTATATGACAATATTTGTTGCTGTTATAAAGATGATCATGATGCCCTCATGTCCGTATTTTATTTTATCGACACCTCTATCTCTAAACATGTGGACATATTTTTAGATTTTTCTTTCGCTTGAGGACAAGCGAGGTCTAAGCTTGGGGTAGTTGATACATCCATTTTGCATCATGCTTTTGTATTGATATTTATTTCATTATGGGCTGTTATTACACATTCTAGCACAATACTTATGCCTTTTCTCTCTTATTTTACAAGGTTTATATGAAGAGCGAGAATGCCGGTAGCTGGAATTCTGGACTGGAAAAGGAGCAAATCTGAGAGACCTATTCTGCACAACTCCAAAAGTCCTGAAACTTCACGGAGAATTATTTTGGAATATATAAAAAATATTGGGCGAAGAAAGCACCTGAGGGGACCCACCAGGCAGCCACAAGGGTGGGGGGCACGCCCTACCCCCCTGGGCGCGCCTCCCTGCCTTGTGGGCCACCTAGCAGGCCCCCAATTCCCATCTTCTGCTATATGATGTGTTTTGACCTGAAAAAAATCAAAAGGAAGCTTTCGGGACGAAGCGCCGCCATCTCGAGGCGGAACCTGGGCAGAACCAATCTAGGGCTCCGGCGGAGCTGTTCTGCCGGAGAAACTTCCCTCCGGGAGGGGGAAATCGAAACCATCAGCATCACCAATGATCCTCTCATCGAGAGGGGGTCAATCTCCATCAACATCTTCACCAGCACTATCTCCTCTCAAACCCTAGTTCATCTCTTGTATCCGATCTTTGTCTCAAAACCTCAGATTGGTACTTGTGGGTTGCTAGTAGTGTTGATTACTCCTTGTAGTTGATGCTAGTTGGTTTATTCGGTGGAAGATCATATGTTCAGATCCTTAATGCTATTCAATACCCCTCTAATTATGAACATGAATATGCTTTGTGAGTAGTTACATTTGTTCCTGAGGACATGGGAGAAGTCTTGTTATAAGTAATCATGTGAATTTGGTATTCATTCGATATTTTGATGAGATGTATGTTGTCTTTCCTCTAGTGGTGTTATGTGAACGTCGACTACATGACACTTCACCATGATTTGGGCCTAGGGGAAGGCATTGGGAAGTAATAAGTAGATGATGGGTTGCTAGAGTGACAGAAGCTTAAACCCTAGTTTATGCGTTGCTTCGTAAGGGGCTGATTTGGATCCATATGTTTCATGCTATGGTTAGATTTATCTTAATTCTTCTTTCGCAGTTGCGGATGCTTGCGAGAGGGGTTAATCATAAGTGGGAGGCTTGTCCAAGTAAGGGAAGCACCCAAGCACCGGTCCACCCACATATCAAATTATCAAAGTAACGAACGTGAATCATATGAGCATGATGAAAACTAGCTTGACAGTAATTCCCATGTGTCCTCGGGAGCGCTTTGCTTTATATAAGAGTTAATCCAGGCTTGTCCTTTGCTACAAAAAGGATTGGGCCACCTTGCTGCACCTTAGTTACTTTTGTTACTTGTTACCCGTAACAAATTATCATATCACACAACTATTTGTTACCGATAATTTCAGTGCGTGCAGAGAATACCTTACTGAAAACCGCTTGTCATTTCCTTCTGCTCCTTGTTGGGTTCGACACTCTTACTTATCGAAAGGACTACGATAGATCCCCTATACTTGTGGGTCATCACTTTATGCCACATATTATGATCCAATGATGTGTTGCCATCCTATGATGTTTTGAGTAGATTTCTTTTGTCTTTTGGGTTGATTACGAGTTGTATGTTTTATTTTGGTGCTGTCCTATGGTGTTTTCCGTGCCACGCCCACATGAAGGATTCCCGTTGTATGGTGTTGCAATACATTCATGATTCGCTTATAGTGGGTTGCTAGAGTGACAGAAGCTTAAACCCAAGTAAGGGGGTTGTTGCGTATGGAAGTAAAGAGGACTTGATATATAATGCTATAGTTGGGTTTACCTTAATGATTTCTAGTAGTTGCGGATGCTTGCTAGAGGTCCAATCATAACTTCATATGATCCAAGTATGGAAAGTATGTTAGCTCATGCCTCTCCCTCATATAGAATTACAATAATGATTACCGATCTTGCTAACAATTGCCTAGGATAATTCCGCACACCGATCCATCATTATTCCACACTCGCTATTTGTAATATATTGTGATATATTCTAGCTTTATGATAACAACACCTATTTTTATATTTTAGTTCTCCGGTATCATGCAAAGCTATCCTCTTCATACCCACAACATAGTTTTATTTCTCGTTTCTAGATGGAAGCAAATGTTCGGTATATGTAGAGTCGTATCAGTGGCAGATAGGACTTGAGAGAATATTGATCTTACCTTTAGCTCCTTGTGGATTCGACACTCCATACTTATCACTTCCACCTTTAGAAATTGCTACGATGATTCCTTGCGCTTGGGGATTATCACCGTCCGTGACTGGTCTCGTCGAAGAGGATGAGGAAGATTCATTTTTCTTCGAGAGCTTAGTGTGACGATCCATTCGAGTGAATCCATTGCAGTGAAGATACTTCCATCAGGTACTTCCCAGCAAGGACAATCTGCTATGACATGACCGAACTGTTTGCACTTGAAGCACTTCATTTCTTTCGGAGGTAGCTGTTGATAACCCACAAGTATAGGGGATCGTTTGTAGCCTTTTTCGATAAATAAGAGTGTCGAACCCAATGAGGAGCTAAAGGTAGAACAAATATTCCCTCAAGTTCTATGGACCACCAATACAACTCTACGCATACTTAAGGTTTGCTTTACCTAGAACAAGTATAAAACTAGAAGTACTTTGTAGGATAGGTTTGCAAGACAATAAAGAACGTGAAAATAAAAGTTAGGTGCTGATTTAATAAAAGTACAATTTAATAAAGTGAGTGTGGAAAAGTGGTAATAGGATTTGTGGAATTGTCCCTAGGTGATTGATAACTAAACGGGTGATCATTGTTACAATTTTATATGAGGGAGACGCATGAGCTAACATACTTTCTCTACTTGGATCATATGCACTTATGATTGGAACTCTAGCAAGCATCTGCAACTACTAAAGATCATTAAGGTCGTAAAACCCAACCATAGCATTAAGTATCAAGTACTCTTTATCCCATACGCAATGACCCCCAAACTCGGGTCTGTGCTTCTGTCACTCACGCCACCCACCATAAGCGAACCATGAACATACACTACTGCAGGATGCTGCTAACGCGACACTACGATCAGAGACCCTTTGACGAAACTGTGTGCGATGCATTAATCACAAACGGTGATGTAAAAAAAACATAAAAAAAGATGTAAAACATTTGCGATGAATGATACATCAAACACGGTTCAGATTTTAGTTGCGTGTGTGATGCGGGGCATATGGTTGATCCATACGAACTGTTTGCGATGAGACAGAACAACAGAAACGGGCAGCCAGATCAAGGTGTGTGCGATATACGGCATACAGTTTGCTCCGATGAACCATTTGCGATGATCGAGGTGAACACAAACGATTCAGCGTAACAAGATGTGTGTGATACCCGGCAAACAGGTCGGTAATCAGAATTGTGTGCGATCATTATAGACAGCCCATATGGTCTTTTTTGTGAATTATGTGCTCGTCAGGGCACACAGTTCAACAAACCAACCTGTGGGCAATAATGTAGAAGATCTCGGTCGAATACGTATTACTAACCATCTGCGATGAGATTGACAGGATAAACAAAGATAACAAAATAATATGAGCGAACGGAAACAGAGATATATACAGTCTGCTTAATTTAGTCCTTCTTCTTGTTGTTGTTGTTGTTGGATGGCCCCGCGACATCGTCTTAGCGAAGACGCTTCTTGCCGCTGACCGTTGGCTTTTCATAGCCGCCGCCGTCGTCATCGTCGTTGCTGTCGTTGTCCTCCTCCTCCTCGTTCGACCATTCCTCCTCATTGTCATCGTCGTCCTCTTCTTCGTCCTCCGACGGCTCCTCGTCCGTCTAGTTGTCGTCTGACGACTTCAGAGGCGGCGTCCCTTCCATGATCCGGATATAATTGAGGTCTGGGCTCGACGCCAGACTCATGGAAGATGAGCGGGATGATTCTGATGTTGACCTATCATCGGGCGCCAGACTGCTGGCCGAACTGTCATCCTCGTTGTCGCTCGACATGGCTGCGGTCGTATAAAAATCACGGGAAAGTGAGATTGCAGAGTGTGTGCAAGTGTGTAGCGCGGCCTGCCGGGGACGATGAAGATGGTGGACACTTAAGCGGGGTATGCAGAGAAGAGGAAATGCCAATTGAAGCGGGGGTTGACGTATTATCTAACCGCTGATATAATCAACCGCAATTATTTGTACCCAGTCGCTCCAAATTCCCGGGGTTGCGCAGGACTCCTATTGGCTGATTTCTTTTTTCAGGACAAAAACAAGGAACGATTTTTGGGATTATGCACCGGTACCGGTACGAACGGAGTAGGACAGTTGGCAAGCAATACATTGTGCTCTTCTTATTGATGAAGCCAGTAATAATCAAACTACAAAGGAAAAAAAAGACAAAGGAAAATATCTGCACGAATCTTCGCGTAACATCAATGGCATACGACCTAGATGTGCATTACTTAGAGCACATCTAGATGTGCTTTAGCAATACTGTCAAACAAAACCCCTAATCATCATTGCAAACAGCGCATAGAACATGGGTAATGCGACAACCACAACTACACATGCTAGTTCCTTCTTTTCTCTTGCTTTCATCTGTTGCCTGTGATTGATTCTTTCTTGCTTCATCGTACTAATTGTACATTCCAGATCAGCCAGTTTCTTCTTCAGCTGACGTTATCTTCTGCGAGCTTGGTGATAACACTCCGAGCCCTGCCATGCCATTCTTCATCCAGCCAGTTAACAAAGGCACAATCCTCATATCCCTGCCAATGTTAAATAGTATTCAGGATGAGCGGTGGCATTAACTCAAGTAAAATGATGAACTTACCACTAACCTCTAAGGGGTAACTGAGAAACCGCCTGCCAATGTCGAATCCCTCCGTGCATACACGTCGAGCGGGAGTGTGCCCGTGCACACAAGTCAGCTTTTGGTACTTCTCGGTGGCGCAAAACTCGGAGTCGAACTCGTTTTGCGGGAGTCTGGAGTCATGCTCCGGATCCGGCGGCAGATCGCTTTCCTGGTGGGGGGAGGGGTCATTCAGGACGGATTCAGCAAGGAGCTACTTTAGACATGCTAAAAAAGATCGGGATAGATTGGAACCTGATAGGACGATTCGGATCCGTAGTACACCTGCCTTCTGAAGACCTTAGGCAAGTGCTCGGCGGCGACCGCCGTCGTGGCGGCGCTGCCGAGAGTGGCGATATGAGCAGGAGCAGCCGCACCGAAACCATCAGCACCACTCGTCCTCATTCCCCCAATGTCAGTGCCATGCGAGGGAATTTGGAGGCTATCTAGGGATTTGGGGGAAATGGGGAAACCTCGCGGCCGAAATGTTTGAAACCTCTCCCCGTTTCTCGGACAATGGATGAAAACTCGCAAAGTGACACACAAATGATTTGTACACCTTCCTTGCTAACTAACACCCAGATGTAGTTGTAGAACGGTTTTGAATTTATATGCACTAAATGCAAGGTAAGTGCAAAAAATGACTTAAATATAGCAGACGAGACCTGAAATGGGCCAGAAAATCAAACCTAGGGTATATACGTGATTGTTTACCGTGAAAAAAATTTGAGGCGGAACGATGTAGTCACTGACGATTGGAGTCCGAAGTGTCGCGTCTCCTTTTGGAAACTATGATCCTTCTTGTGAGATGCTCCGATTTGGAAGGTGTGAGTATCAAAACTTGTGCCAAACTTTACCAAATTGTTTCCATGGGATCCTGAGAGCACGCCACGGTGACACACTGATTTTCGTTATTTCCGGACTCTATATGCATTTCCTGTAATTAGAATACCAACAAGGCCTACGCCTCTGGCCGCACCCTGCGGCCGAACTGTTTGAATTTTTTTCCCGTTTCTCGAACAATGAATGAGAACTCCCAAAGCGACACACAAATGATCTTGCTAGCTAGCACCCACGTGTAGTTACGACTATAGCAAACGACTCAAATATAGCAAACGATACCTCAAATGCACCAGAAAATCGAACCATAGGGTACAATGGTGATTTCTTACAATGGAAAACAATTTGTAGGCGAAACTATGAACTCTTGTTTTCATTCAAATGAAAATATGATGTTAGTTCATGTAAATGTTTTCAAATAGCACACGGTTCAATCACGAAAGCCGTGTGCCTACCAAACCGTGGCCGATGCCCCCCTGCTGCGCGCGCGATCTGAGTCGTGCGTTCTGATTGGCCAGAACCAAAACCCCACGGATCGTATGTCTGCACTGTTGGATGCTCCCAGATCGAGCGGCAATCCTCATCCCTTTCGATAGCAAATGCAGTCCGGCTAGGATTTGATTTATATGCCAAAATGCACGGTAAATGCCAAAAAATGTCTTAAATATAGCACACGAGACCTGAAATGCGCCAGCAAATCAAACCCGTGGTATAATGGTGATTGCTTAACGTGGGAAAAATTTAGAGGCGAAACGATGAACTCACGTCTTCATTTCAAACGAAATTATTCTCTTTGTGCACACGAGCGCTTAGAGGCAACCGTTTGCATAGGCCTTTCTGCGCGGCGACCGGGGATATTTTTTCACCCTTTTCACCTAGGCCACCAACACCCCCCCCATCGCCCGCCCGTGTTTCACTCAACTAGTCCACCCAATCTCCATTGCCAGCTCCCCCTCCCCCAAATCCACAGCAGAACCCTCTCCGGCGTCGGCGTGCTCACCCCGGCCGTGTGCCCGCTCTTCGGCGTCAAACCTACCTCCACTGCCGTTCCCAACACGCGGCTGCCCGCGCATTGCCGCCTTCGTTTGCTCGCCAGCCACCCTCGAGCATATAAATCATGTAACCCTCGCCTCTCCTGTGGTCCGACCGGGTTTGCATTAAGAAACCTATTAGTTACTGCTCTCCATCGCGGTGAGGCATATTTCCTCGCAATCCCTCTTCCTATTTCGTTCCGTATGTTCCCAAATTGGCTATAAAATAACGGAGAGCATATATATGTTCATTATCTACCTTCCTAACTAGTACATATAAGCTGTATTTGTTCCAATAAGTTACTGCCGATTTACAGATCGCGGGCGCCCGAGTCACATAAACTTAACAAATAAGCCGTACATTTTCTAAATTATTGCATGACATGTTTAGACAGCTTGATACCAAGTTGTTAGTTTTATGCTTATCCTCCTTTCTTGAGTTTCGCATGTGTTCTCTGTAGATGCCGAGTAGCAGCGACAGCACTCATGCTTCAGGCGATGTATCTTCATCTGATTCCGACAACCCTAGGTCTTCGGCAGATGGTGAGGGATCAAATAATCTTGAACGAGATAGAGCTGCAGCAATTTGCCTTCCGGTCAGGACACGGAGGAATGCTCCAAGGAAGCCCACACACCAGCCTAAAGGTGTATATGAAGTAACCGAGATCGATTTAAAGTCTTGGGCTCCAACTAAACCAGATAAAGCACGCATGAGGTTTAGGAGTATGTGTGGATTTGTTGGCAGGGCAAGGCTCAACATTAATCTACCGGGCTTTCGGAAGGCTGACACAGAAACACGGCAAAGGATAGTCCGGGAGATCATGGATCACTTCAATGTTCCACAGCAGTGACGAATGTAGGTGGAACACGTTGCACTGAAGAAGGCTAGGGATGCTTGGAGAAACTGGAAGCACGTGTTGTACAAGAAGTACTTGAGTGAAGGTAAGGACCCAATCCCCGCATACCCCCAAATTACAAAGGCAGACTGGGCAAAATTTAAAAGGGCTAGGGCAACTACAGAGTTTCCTGAGAAGAGTGCCAAGCAATCGAAACTTCAGAAGAGGAACACACACCCCCACCATATGGGTGTGGCAGGATACTACGGCATGAAACCGATGTGGGACTAGGAGGACAAAGAAGCAGTAGCGGCGGGTGGGAAACCGGCCTGTAGTGAAATTAGGGGCGAACACGCTAGAGACTACTTGCGGGCATGTGCAAGGAGGCGTGATGACGGAACTTATTACTTTGAAAACTCACATGACGAAGAACTGTATCCCGTGATGTTAAAGGCTTCCAAGATCCCTAGAAGGTTCTACAGGAACGCAGGGCCATGTGACATTCTGTCCGATGCTCTGGAAACAAGAGAGCCCCCTGGCCGTGCAAGGGTTATAGGTGTTAATGTCCCACACAAGAGGGCTTTCACACTCAGCAAAGAAGAGAGGCTCGGCATGAAAAAAGCGAGGAGTGAAATGAAGCAGAATGAATTGTATGAAAGGTTGAGGAAGGACATGTATCCGGCTATTCGAAAGGATATTGAGTCAATGATGATGCAGAAGACTCTAACACTGACAGATAGCCAGCAGATGGGAGGGGAGGCGGGCATGGAGGATGCTGGTTATTGTGCGACAACACCGCACAAGAGTAGCTGTGCATCAGCTGACCCCAGCGACACTAAGACTGCAGCTGCTCATGATGATGCTATATCTGATCTATCTGGAATGAAAGACAGACTGAAGGGTGTGCTTACACATTATGAAGGTACATTAAAATGTGCAACAGCCTGGGTTTGCCCACCCTTCTTGGAAGAGGTCCCCTTGTTGGACAATGTGCCATTGAAGCCGGGCTGTGTGAAGTGCTACGTGACTGAAGTAAAGCCTGGATTCAATGAATTTGCCCTGAAGAATGTCCTAGGAGACTTTGATGAGCAAAGGACCTTGGGAGAAACACTGTTACATCACATCCAGCGGCAACGAAAGGAAATAGAGTTCATGGATGAGATCCCTGAAGCCCCACCAAGAGCAACCAATGTCGCCCCTCAACCGGTGACGCTCTCCTTGCCACAGCAGCTCTCGCATGCTTCCCCCAAAGAACCTAATACTCATAATCCGACGGCTAATGCATCAACCTGTGATCAGCAGGCCTGACTTTGTGCCATACAGGCCATGTCATCGTCCGCCCCAGATCAGCCAGTGGCAAGGCCTACAACTGCTGAAGATGCACCACCGGTTCAGATGCCGGCCGCTGAAGCAGCGGGGGGAGACCCAGCTGCAGCACATGCTCAGCAGACCAACCTTGTGGAATGAACTGCTAAGCAGTCTGATGCTTCGGAACCGCCTGCTAAGCAGTCTGTAGGTCCAGAACCGACTGCTCATCAGTCCATCGGTCTGCAGACGCGTGATCAGCATACCAATGCGTCAGCACTTCCTGCTCAGCAAACCAATGCGTTGGCACGGCCTCCTCAGCACACCGACAAATTGGCACCACCTGCGCAGAAACCCGACATAGCTTCAACGCATGGTCAGCAGTCCGATGCCTCTGCTCCTACAGCCCAGCAGTCCATCACAGCAGCACCGCCAGCTCAGCGGTCCGGCATAGCTAAACCGTCTGCTAAGCAGTCCGTCGAAGCTTCACCGTCTGCTCGGCAGTCTACCTTTCAGCCAACCAGACGTTCTACCAGAAATGCTTCAAGTACCAAGAAGGAAGCGGCCAAAAATGCCGCACCCGTGAGGAAGCGCGCCGGGAGAGCGAAGAGGAAAGAGAATGATTGCCTCTTACTTAAAGCACTCATCGCCCAGAACCAAATTAACAGCAGGTTGTTCGAATCGGGGAGTAATATTATTTCTGACGGCATGGATGATGAAGAAATAGCTTTGCAGCTTGCTAAAAATAAAGCCGACATACTTGAAGCACGCAATTACATCCATGGCCAGCCATTTCTTGTTGGCGAATACTTTGATGAGTGCAGCTCCAGTTGCCGCGAGTTTCATAAATATTGCATGGATCAAATGTCAGCAGGTCATCATGTTCTGCTAGTCCACTACAACAGAGATCATTTCCGACAGGATGCTGGTTCCATCAATGTGCGTTTCGAGGACTTAGATCTCTTCTTCAACTTCAACGAGCTCGATGCCACTCTTGTTAGATGCCTGATTTTGTAAGTACTTAACAAACTCTGATCAACTTCTCCACACAAGGCTGTAAATGATAAATAGCTAACTGCATTTTATTCCTCTCAGGGGATTGAACGCGCAGAGAAGAAAAAGGGAGAGTGTGTATTTCATAGATCCTGCATTAGCAAATGGCACAACATTAGATGGTAAGGACCTACGGGACTGGGCCATTAACACGGTCGTCCGTATCTTCGAAAACACGTGCCATGCAGAATCATTTCTCTGGCCATATCATGAACGGTAAGGCAAGTAAACAACCACGCATACACTGATTGTCTTTCAGATTTCGACATAATTCGTAAGTTCATAGCTTTCTTAATATGTAGCAATCACTGGATATTGGTATTCATTGTTCCAAACAAGAACACAGTTTACTACATGAATTCTCTTAGAGAGTCAACAAACGCTCAGGTTCTGACGCATCTTCAGCAATTCATGGATAGGTATTGAATTCTATGATGTTGAAATTAATTTGCATTCATATCTGGTTCAATAATTGATGTTGTCAAAATTCATCTTCATTTGCAGTGTGCTCGCATTGTGGAAAACTAAACCAGGGAACCTGTTCAAAAGGGAACTACCTCTGCAGCACGAGATCGTTTCTCCGGTAACACACCGAAATCCGTTATTTTCAGAAAATTTATCCAATAGTCTGCAAATACCTTTTCTTACGCTAGTCAAATGTTCAAGCTTCTAAATAAACCTCTTTATATTTCTGTCCAAAGAAAAAAATACATCTAACACCGGTTAGGTTGTTCCTAGTAGGACAACATGACTAATTCTGTACAAAAAATTTCAGTGTCCTTAGCAACAAGCAGGGACCAACCTTTGTGGATACTATGTTTGCAGACACATGATCTCCATCTGCAAATCTGCTGATAGTTGTGAAGATGCTCGCGAATTAGTACCAGTAAGTCTATCTTAATTAATATCTTCTACTTCACTCATATTGCACATTCTGATCTTAAAAATACTGCAGCTCATCTTAGAACCGAGGACCCCTGAACCGCTCCCCGCTGGTGAATTGCTGATGGTTCAGAGATTTATCAGCGACTTCTTCCTGAATCACTACATCAATCCCACTGGTGATAATGAAGATTTCAGCATGCCTTCTCCTGAAACATTGAGTAAGAGTTAGCCGCTAAACAGATACGCATGGATCCATTGTTTTCCATCTAATGAGGTCTTCGTTTTTCGTACACTATGATTAATTATGTAATGCATATATGTGTCGATAAATCATTGGAATTTAGCTACCATATGTTCAATTGCAATTGTTGCGAAATTTGATGAATGTTCTTCCTGTGGACACTATTTGTTCAATTGAATATTGTGGCGAATTTTCTTTTTACATGCCGATTCAAAATGGGATATTTTTGTTTTAACCTGGCAATTGCTCTGCACACGGTTCAACTAAATGAGTGTGTGCGATCCACATCGGAAAGCATACGTCAATCATAGCGGAACCGTCGGTGATACACAACAGATCGCAAACGATTTGCAGCACTACTACATGTGCGTAGGGGCTCCGGAACCGTTTGTGATATCACGTTATCGCACACAAGAGCTCGGAGTAAACCGTGCCCAATGTAAAATACAATCCCAGTCGTAAATTTTTCAGGAAACGTGTGGGATCCCAAACGAAAAGCACACGTCACTCTTGTCGCAACCGTCGGTGATACACAACAAATCACAAACGATCTCCAGCACTTGTATGTGTGTGAAGGGGCTCCTGAACCGTTTGTGATAGAACATTATCGCACATGGTAATTGTTGGAAACATGTGCGATGGAGTCTTGCATGGCAGACGGGTTCCGAGGAAAACTCATGTGCGATGGGGCACATATCGCACACAGTTCATATGTTGGCCCATGTGCCTTACATACTGTTTCCCAAACGGTTCATTATGACACACTGTTTCGTTTCACTGCGTCATTAGAAACATTTAATCACCGATCCCACACGTGCGAAAGAATTTAGTGTGTGCTGCATCGCACATGATTACATTTTGCAAGGCCTCTGGATCATGGCTCCATATCCCCGACAGTTTCTGGGTCGTGTGGGAAGAACCCCCCCTATCACAGTCACTCACTTGGCGACGGTTCCAAATGCCGTCGCGGAAAGGGGTTAAAAAATGTTTGTATAGCACCTCGTTATACCAGTGATATTCAACACCCTACAGCGGGGATCCCTCCGTTTGCATGACACGGAGGGCACCGTAGGACAGCACCAAAATAAAATATACAACTCAAACCAAACATGATCATCTGTCAACCCATAGGACAAAATAGATCTACTCAAACATCATAGGATGGCAACATAGTATTGGATAATAATATGAAGCATAAAGCACCATGTTCAAGTAGAGGGTACAACGGGTTGCGGGAGAGTGGACAGCTGAATATAGATGGGGGAAGGTGATGGAGTTGTTGGTGAAGATGACGGAGTTGTTGGAGTAGATCGCCGTCACACGATGATTGCCCCGGCGGCGTTCCGGCGCCACCGGGAGAGAGGGGGAGAGAGCCCCCCTCCTTCTTCTTCTTCCTTGGCCTCTCCCCTAGATGGGAGGAGAGTTCCCCCTCTGGTCCATGGCCTCCATGGCGGCGGAGGGGCGGGAGCCCCTCCGAGATTGGATCTCCCTCTCTGTTCTCTTCTGTTTCGCGCTCCCCCAGATCTTTAACTCCGATTGCGCTGAGATTTTAACACAATTTTTTTTCCGGATATAAGCTTCCTTGCGCCTGAAGAAGAGCTCCAACCGACTTCCGAGGAGGGCGCAACCCACCACCACACGCCTGGGCTGCCTGGCGCGCCCAGGTGTCTTGTGGTGGTTGTGGGCCCCCGTTTGTGTTGATTCCACCTCACAAAAATCACAAATATTCCAAAATAATTCTTCGTAAATTTTTATCGTGTTTGGACTTCGTTTGATATGGATATTCTATGAAGCAAAAACATGCAAAAAACAAGAACTGGCACTAGGCACTGGATCAATAGGTTAGTCCAATAAATCATATAAATTGTTGCCAAAAGTATGTGAAAGTTGTATAATATTGGCATGAAACAATCAAAAATTATAGGTACGACGGAGATGTATTAGCATCCCCAAGCTTAATTCCTGCTCGTCCTCGAGTAGGTAAATGATAAAAAAGATAATTTTTGATGTGGAATGCTACCTAGCATAATCTTGATCATATGTCTAATCATGGCATGAATATTAAGACATAAGTGATTCAAAGCAATAGTCTATAATTTGACATAAATACATCAATACTCAGGCATCCCAACAAACAATCATGTCTTTCAAAATATCAATGCTAAAGAAAGCTATCCCTACAAAATCATATAGTCTTGTCATGCTCTGTCTTCTCAACACAAAGTATTTATCATGCACAACCCCGATGACAAGCCGAGCAATTGGTTCATACTTTTTAACGCGCTTTAGCTTTTTCAACTCCCATGCAATACATGAGCGCAAGCCATGGATATAGCACTATGGGTGGAACAGAGTATAATGATAGGGGTAAATATTGAGAAGACAAAAAAAATTAAGAAAGTCTCACATCGACGCGGCTAACCAACGGGCTATGGAGATGCCTATCAATTGATATCAATGCGAGGAGTAGGGATTGCCATGCAACGGATGCACTAAGAGCTATAAGTGTATGAAAGCTCAGTATGAAAACTAATAAGTGGGTGTGCATCTAACTGATCTATAATGAAAAATTCCCACTAGTATATGAAAGTGACAAAATAGGAGACTCTCTATATGAAAAACATGGTGCTACTTTGAAGCACAAGTGTGGAACTAGCATGCCCCCTCTCTCTTTCTTTATTTTTCTTTTTCTTTTTCCTTTTTTTCCTTTTTTTCTTTTTTTCCTTTTTCTTTTTTTCTCTCTTTTTGTCCGGAGTCTCATCCCGACTTGTGGGGGAATCATAGTCTCCATCATCCTTTCCTCACTGGGACAATGCTCTAATGATGAATAATGATGATCATCACACTTCTATTTACTTACAACTCAAAAGAAATAAAAATTACAACTCGATACCTAGAACAAAATATGACTCTATATGAATGCCTCTGGCAGTGTACCAGGATGTGCAATGATCTAGCGTAGCGGGGATATCAAAAAGCGGACAAGCCATGGAAATTTCATGTTAGCTATCTTACGATCATGCAAAGCAATATGACAATGAATGCTCAAGTCATCAAAACTGAAGCGGTGGAAGTTGCATGGCAATATATCTCGGAATGGCCATGGAAAGGCCATAATAGGTAGGTATGGTGGCTGTTTTGAGGAAGATATAATAAGGCTTATGTGTGATAGAGCGTATCATATCACGGGGTTCGGATGCACCTGCGAAGTTTGCACCACATCTCGAGGTGAGAAAGGGCAATGCACGGTACCGTAGAGGCTAGCAAATTACAGAAAGGTAAGAGTGCGTATAATCCATGGACTCACATTAGTCATAAAGAACTCATATACTTATTGCAAAAGTTTATTAGCCCTCGAAGCAAAGTACTACTACTCATGCCCCTAGGGGGATAGATTGGTAGGAAAAGACCATCGCTCGTCCCCGACCACCACTCATAAGGAAGACAATCAATAATAAATCATGCTCCAACTTCATAGCATAACGAGAGACTATATGTGCATGCTTCGGGAATCACAAACCTTAACACCAATATTCTTACTAACCACAACCATTTACTAGTACCTCCCACATATTATCATCTCTATATCGCAAAACTATTGCAAGGAATCAAACATATCATATTCAGTGATCCATAAGTTTTATGTAGGATTTTATGACTAACCATGCAAATGACCCATTCTTGTTGACTCTCTAAATAGATATAAGTGAAGCATGAGAGTTTAATTCTTTCTATAAAAGTCCATGCTCTAATAAATATAAGTGAAGCAAAAGAGCATTCTACGAATATAGAATAACGGTTTTCTATGTGAAGAGAAACAGGCAATCCAAACTTCAAACGATATAAGTGAAGCACATGAAGCATTCTATAAAGCCATACCCAAAAGAT
Organism: Thinopyrum elongatum; assembly: GCA_011799875.1. Classification (NCBI taxonomy): domain Eukaryota; kingdom Viridiplantae; phylum Streptophyta; class Magnoliopsida; order Poales; family Poaceae; genus Thinopyrum; species Thinopyrum elongatum. The sequence goes on along the minus strand of CM022297.1, from coordinate 418,755,988 downwards.
ATAACTGAAGTGCAATGAGCATTCTATAAATCAACCATGGACTATCTCATACCAGCATGGTGCATAAAATAAAGTAAAAACTAAACACAAAAGACGCTCCAAGATTTACACATATCACATGAACGAAACGGAAACGAAAACATACCGATACTTGTTGAAGAAAGATGGGATGCCTTCTGGGGCATCCCCAAGCTTAGACGCTTGAGTCTCCTTGATATTTACTTGGGGTTCCTTGGGAATCCCCAAGCTTGAGCTCTTGCCTCTCCTCCTTCTCCTCATATCGAGACCTCCTCAATCTTTGATCACTTCATCCACACAAAACTTAACAGAAAACTGGTGAGATTCGTTAGTATAATAAAGCAAATTACTACTTTAAGTATTGTTGCAAACCCATTCATATTTTATTTTTGCATTATCCCTGATGTGTTATAACTTCTCCATGGCTTATACCACCGATAAAATTGATAGTTTCATCAAAACAATGCATCAAAAACAGAATCTGTCTTAAACAGGACAGTCTGTAGTAATCTGAACTTTAACCATACTTCTGGTACTTCAACAATTCTGAAAAATTAGGACAAAGTAAAAAATTTGTATATAAATACTGTGCAAAATGTTTTAGAAACTTTTGATGTTCCAGTAAAAAATGTAAAATCACGCACTACAGCTAAAGTTTCTGTTTTTGCACCGCACATACCAACAAGCAATCTAATAATCCTAAAGGCAAATCTTGGCACAATATTTTTATAATACAATGGATTTGTACAAGGGGATAATTATTTTTGTTGAAAAGTTTCTTTAATTATGATTAACAAAGTTTCCATGGGCATGAACAAAGTTCAAGGCATGCTCCCGCTTCCACGGTGCTCGTCCTTCTCACTTTCACTTTTCCTTTTGTAAAGTTTTAAGTTCCCCTCTATATTTTTTGTTTTTAAACTTTATAAAAGCACTAAACAGAATAAAATGACTTTCTAAAACTTCTGGGTTGTCTCCCTGGTAGCGCTTTCTTTAAAGCCATTAAGCTAGGCATAAAGAGCTCAAGTAATGGATCCACCCGGATCCTAAGGTATATCAAAGCCAATTTTAATTAGCAATGATTTGTAATTTAGTAGTGAGCACAAAGCAACATATATCATGCAATGACGAAGTCTAACTCTCTTCCTATGCATCGGCATGTCATACAAGAATAATTCATGCACATCAAGTAAAGGCTAATACATAGTATAAGCAGTTTCTTGCAATTTTATCGTGTTGGAAACATAAAGAGATGGAGATGTAGTTCCTCTCTCATAATAATTGCAAGTAGGAGCAGCAAGCACATGCATATTATATTCATCAAAATCATCATGTGCAATGGTAAAAGGCAACCCATCAATATAATCCTTAATAAGTGCAAACTTCTCCGATATAGTGTAGTTGGGAGAATTCAAAAATATAATAGGACTATCATATGTGGGTGCAATAGCAACAATTTCATTCTTAACATAAGGAACTATAGCAAGTTCATCTCCAAGCATAATTCATATTGGCATCTTGGCCACAAGCATAGCAAGCATCAAGTTCATCAAAAAGGGATATTTCAAAAGAACCAATGGGATCATAGCAATTATCATAGCATTCATCCTTCGGTAAGCACGACGGGAAATTAAACAATGTATGAGTTGAAGAGTTACTCTCATTATAAGGTGGTCACGGGTAGCTAATCCGTTCTTCCTTCGTTTGTTCTTCATCTCCTCATCATCTTTTTCATCCAATGAGCTCACAATTTCAGCATCTTCTTCTTCCATAGTCTCCTGCAAAATATTAGTCTCTTCTTGGACAGTGGCGATTTTCTCAATAAACTCATTAATATTGGCATTATATTCATAATTATCATAGCAATATTGAAGTATAGCAAAATTTTCAGGTCTGTAAACAGCATCATCATAATCTTCATACTTTTCAAACATAGATTCAATTTCATAAGCACCCTTAAAAGCAACAAATTCTTCTATTCGGTCCACATCATAGTAATCATATCTACCATTAGCATAAGAAGCTAAGGTTTCATTCTCATTAAAATTGCATGAAAAGGGAAGGTGTGGAGCCTTCATCCTAGAGCAACAAGTAATATCATATCTCAAGCATAGTTGACGAGCATACCAAGGCAACATATGAATTTGATCCCATAAGAGTTTCCCTTTTTGTTTCAAGCGATAATCCCTAAAGTATTCACGTTGATCCAATGTGCCTCCCATTATCAAGTTAAATGGGGTTTTCTCAGGATTATCAAAGTAGTGCATAATATTTTTCACATAACGAGCATCGAGGGTTTTAGGAGGTTCCCCATCTCCATGAGTAGCAAGTACAACTAATTTTTTGGTGTTTCGTGTTCCATATCCATAACTAAAGATAGAGAACAACTTAGAACATAAAATAAAAACTACTTAGTGATAAAGCAAACAAGCACACATGAGAATATTCACCCCACACTATTGCTCCCCGGTAACGGCGCCAGAAAAAGGTCTTGATAACCCACAAGTATAGGGGATCGTTTGTAGCCTTTTTCGATAAATAAGAGTGTCGAACCCAACAAGGAGCTAAAGGTAGAACAAATATTCCCTCAAGTTCTATCGACCACCGATACAACTCTACGCACACTTAACGTTTGCTTTACCTAGAACAAGTATAAAACTAGAAGTACTTTGTAGGATAGGTTTGCAAGATAATAAAGAACGTGAAAAATAAAGTTAGGTGCTGATTTAATAAAAGTGCAATTTAATAAAGCAAGTGTGGAAAAGTGGTGATGGGATTTGCGGAATTGTCCCTAGGTGATTGATAACTAAACGGTGATCATTGTTGCAATTTTATATGAGGGAGAGGCATGAGCTAACATACTTTCTCTACTTGGATCATATGCACTTATGATTGGAATTCTAGCAAGCATCCGCAACTACTAAAGATCATTAAGGTCGTAAAACCCAACCATAGCATTAAGTATCAAGTCATCTTTATCACATACGCAATGACCCCCAAACTCGGATCTGTGCTTCTGTCACTCACGCCACCCACCATAAGCGAACCATGAACGTATTGCAACACCCTACAGCGGGGATCCCTCCGTTTGCGCGACACGGAGGGCACCGTAGGACATCACCAAAATAAAATATACAACTCAAACCAATCATGATCATCTATCAACCCATAGGACAAAATAGATCTACTCAAACATCATAGGATGGCAACATAGTATTGGATAATAATATGAAGCATAAAGCACCATGTTCAAGTAGAGGGTACAGCGGGTTGCGGGAGAGTGGACCGCTGAATATAGATGGGGGAAGGTGATGGAGTTGTTGGTGAAGATGACGGAGTTGTTGGAGTAGATCGCGGTCACACGATGATTGCCCCGGTGGCGTTCCGGCGCCAGCGGGAGAGAGGGGGAGAGAGCCCTCCCCCCTCCTTCTTCTTCCTTGGCTTCCCCCCTTGATGGGAGGAGAGTTCCCCCTCTGGTCCATGGCCTCCATGGCGGCGGGGTGGAGCGGGAGCCCCTCCAAAATTGAATCTCCCTCTCTGTTCTCTTCTGTTTTGCGCTTCCCCAGATCTGGCCGAAAACCATTTCTTAAATATCCAGAGATCCATAACTCCGATTGCACTGAGATTTTAACATGATTTTTTTTGGATATAAGCTTCCTTGCGCCCGAAGTAGAGCTCCAACTGACTTACGAGGAGGGCACAACCCACCACCATGCGGTTGGGTTGCCTGGCGCGCCCAGGTGTCTTGTGGTGGCTGTGGGCCCTTGTTTGCGTTGATTCCACCTCACAAAAATCACAAATATTCCAAAATAATTCTCTGTAAATTTTTATCTCGTTTGGACTTCGTTTGATATGAATATTTTACGAAGCAAAAAACATGCAAAAAACAGGAACTGGCACTGGGCACTGGATCAATAGGTTAGTCCAATAAATCATATAAATTGTTGCCAAAAGTATGTGAAAGTTGTATAATATTGGCATGAAACAATAAAAAATTATAGATATGACGAAGATCTATCAACTGTCTTGAAGATTCAGGCAAGTCAACTTCGTCATCATTTACAAGATATAGGTTCTATCTTCTGAGATCACTTAGCCTCTCTGTGAGCATTTCTAGTTCTCTTGTGATGGAATGTTGATTCTCGACGTCTTCTTCTTCTTGTGAACTGCCATAGTGTGCAAGAATTTCCCCTTCACTTTCTGAAGAAGATTCTTGGTCTGCATTTTCTAGTTCCATCTTTTCTTCGTGAATCGATAGTAGCGTCATGACCTCGACGTAGTGAAGTTCTTCATAGTCTGGTCTTTGCTTGATTTCAGCCACGATAGAATCGAATATAGCATCAAGAGCACTCAGTAGCTTGTTGACCACATCTCTATCGATGATATCTGTAACTCCTCGTTGGTGAAGTCTGTCAACAATATTTGTCAACCGATTAGTGAGCTCCATGGCGCTTTCCTTACGAAGACTTCTGAAACCAGCAAACATAGCACGAAGCATTTTAGTGTGAGTATCTGTTCTGGACATGAATTCCTAGTGAACGTTTTTAATGGCATCCCAAAGTTGCTTTGCAGTGTCAAGCTTTCGGAATCGAATAAAAACATTTTTTGAGATGCTTTCACAGATAATAGTTTTTGCTTGTGCATCCAGCTGTAGCATGGCTTTCTCATCAGAAGTTGGAGCATCAGTGTTCTGAATGGTGTATCCATTTTCCACAATCTGCCATAGCTCTATGTTGAAGGCTTGAAGTTTGATTCTCATTCTCTCTCTCAAGTAGGTGTAGTCATTTCCATCGAAGACAGGAAACCTTTCAGAGTGCGAGGAACTACCTGCATATGACATACTCAAAACTCCAAGGACGTTAGACCTTTAATAAACAGAGACAGGGAGTACCTGCTCTGATACCAATTGTTAGGACCGAGAGTATATCGACCAGAGGGGGGATGGGAGATTCAAAAATTCTTCTGAATGTTTTGAACTGATCCCAAACATAGCAGTGGAGAAAAGATTTGGTAGATCAGAAATTGAACAAGCTATCTATTGAGACAAATTTATCAAGATAAGAGGCAATAATGGTTCTAGCATAGGATATCACAGGTTTGACAATAATGATAGTAATGCAGTATGCAAACAGATACAGTAGCATGGATGAATATGGGGTAGGTACTGTGAATCAAAACACATAATGAATATGTAGAGCAATATGTGACTGTAGAAACAAAATAGATAAAGAGATAGTAGAATGAAGTGCACCGAACAAAGTGAATGTAAATAATAGATACGATGAATGTGAATGATATGCAACAAACAGTGATCGATCAGGTAAACTATCGACACAGAGCACGAAAGCAAACTGCCGAGGGTAAAGCAGTGAAGTAGATTGAACCAGTGGTGCTCGATGGCGACAAAGAGATTTGGTAGACCAGTTCGCCCTTCTGCCAAAGGACTATGTCTCGTTGGAGGGGTTGTGATTTAACTCAGAGTTGATCAGACTATAGTTGATTTCACTCGTGGTAGATACTTTTCGGCGATCTCCAAACCTTCGGTCAACCTTCGCGAACCACAATCACTCTTGGTTGCTAAAGATCTAGCTCAGTGGAGACAACAACTCGTCAACACTCGAGCCGAAACCTATCCTGTCTAGAGAGTGCACGGCTCTCAAGAGTACCAGTTACAAGAACTCTAACTCAGAACTACTGTGATGCTCTACCACTGTCTAAGTTTGGGCTCTTGATTTCTTTCTCTCGGTGGATATTAAACTCAAATCACTCAGAGAGGGGATGCTCAGTCAATCTGCTCAGAAATCTTAAGCGAAGCAGCCAACTGACAACGTTGGAGCGGGGTGGCTATTTATAGCCGCAGCCTTCCCTGATGGGAAATGACCAAATTGGACATGTAGAGCAGCCAATGGCCGAACGACACGAGTCCAACGGTCGGATTTTGAGCACAACGGTAACATTACTTGTGGAGCAAGTAATGCTAACTCCTCAGTTTGAAAGATATCTCCTGCAGCACGAAGAACAACGTCTACTGCTGCCAGGGCTTTATAGAATGCTCTTTGTGCTTCACTTAAATCTTTTGAGTATGGCTTTATAGAACGCTTTGTGTGCTTCACTTATATATTTTGAGCTTGGATATTAGTTAATCTATATTAATTGTATAATGCTCTATGAACTTCACTTATATCTTTTAGAGTATGAATAAAATTATCATCAAAATTGGGCTTGGAAGAGTATCATTAAAATATCACTGTGTAGCTAAAAAGCTTTAAAGAAAAGTTCTTGTTTAGAGACAACCTAATATTTATCCTTACTATTTTTGTGTGTTCACATGATTAAGCTACTGTAGTAATCATGTTTTATAGTTTTTGTTTTAATAAAGTGCCAAGTAAAGTCTTTGGGATAGTGTGGTTGATAGTTGATTTGATTCTGTGCAAAAACAGAAACTTTTGTGTCCAGTAGCGGAATTTTTAAAATTCACAGAAGAGACAAAAAATTATGATTTTTTTGACAAAGATTTATATACAAATTTCCTTAGTTTTACTAATTTTTCGGAATTTTTGAAATTAAAGAATTTTGGATAATATTCAGATCTTTCCAGAGTGTTCTGTTTTTGACAGATTCGGTTTTCAATGCATAGTTTGCTTGTTTTCTAGTTTCTATGGCTTATATTGCTTAATATAAATTGTGGAAATTGTAGAGAACAGTAGGGATTATGTGGAAACAATCATGAATCTTGTCTTTGACAGTACCCAAGTGAATGATTTGTTTTATTATACTAACCCATCTCACGAAGTTCCGTTAAGTTTTGTGTGATTGAAGGTTTCAAGTTTTGGGTGAGATATCAATATGAGAAGAATGAATAGTGGCAAGAACCTAAGCTTGGGGATGCCCAAGGCATCCCAAGGTAATATTCAAGGAAGACCCAAGGAACTAAGCTTGGGGATGCCCCGGAAGGCATCCCCTCTTTCGTCTTCAAAACTATCGGTATACCTTACTTGGAGCTATATTTTTATTCGTCGTATGATATGTGTTTTGCTTGGAGCGTATTTTCATTTTACTAGCTGTTTGAATAAAATCATTGGATCTGAAATCTTGAATGAGAGAGAGTCCTCACATGGCTATTTAACTAATTGACTACACATTGATCTTCATTTATATCTTTTTGGAGTAGTTTTGTCATTTACTCTCGTGCTTCACTTATATCCTATGAGTAAATGGTTGAATGAATTGAATATCATAAATCTGAAATTATATATGTTTCATATGCTTATCCCATGGGGAGTAATGACTTCACATATTAGAAGTATAGGTGGTAAAATTTATTGAAAGTTAGCAAACACCGCATCGGTCACTTGAACAATTCATGGAAGAATATTGAAGGAAGAGAGATTTCACATATAAATATACTATCTTGGACATCTTCTATGATTGTGAGCCCCATTAATTATTTTCAAACTTGAGAAAATCAGTTGAAGTTGGACAAGGAAGACAACGTAATGAGTTATATTTGGGTATATTTGTAGAGAAGTTATATTGTTATGGATCCTCCAACATGTGGTGCTTGCTTAGGATCTTTTGCTAGCAAAAAATTTGCACTAAGTAGAGATACTACTTGTGCATCCAAAAACCCTTAAACCCCGTTTCTTGCCATGAGTGTCCACCCTATCTATCTATGGATTGAATAAGATCCTTCAAGTAAGTTGTCATCAGTAAAAAAAGCAATAAAAATGCTCCTAAATATGTATGATCTTTTATTGTAAGGGAAAATAAGCGTTGTATGAACTTGTGATGGTAAAGAAATAAAAGTGACGGACTGCATAATAAAGGTTGCTATCACAAAGGGCAATACAACATGACGTTCCTTTGCATTAAGGGTCTACACATCCAAAATTAAAAAGTGCATGACAACCTCTGTTTCCCTCTGCGAAAGGCCTATCTTTTACTTTCATGTATTTACTTTTATCCAAGAGTCAATAGTATTCCTTCTTATTTCAACCTCAATTATTCTTTAGTTGGCAAGCATCATGTGGTGGGAAAGATCCAAGCATATATGTCCATTCAAATATATTTGATCATGAATTATTATTGTTGACAATTATCTAAATGAAACATTAAGCCCCTATCTTTCTCTGTATTTGACGGATGCTATTTGTTCTAAAAATATGTTTTGAGTGTTAGCAATCATGGAAGACTATATGATAGTTGAGTATGTGGAATTTGCTAAATCAGAGCTCTTACATAGACCCTTCCTGAAAGTAAGATGAATTGCAATTGTTTGGTGACTGAGAACATAGTTTGTTAGTCTTCAAGTGCCAAGGGATGGTGGAACGCGGACTCAACGCCAACCACATGATGATCGCTGAATTTACTAGTGGTCACAAGCAGGATGCCGAGAACATTGGGGAGGCCATCTTCAAGCTTCATGAGAAAATCGAGCATCTCCAAGCCTAGATCTATGACCTGCAAAATCAAAACTGTGAGTATGAATACAGATTTAAGAGGATGAGTTTGGCTGCAGATTTGAGGATCCCGGAGACTCGTTCATCTTTTTACGATGGTGAACCTATGCCTTGGAAGACGGAGGATAAGATTCTTTCATCATCAACAACTCCATCATCACCACCTCCGAAGAAAGAGATCTAAATACATGGGTATGGGTACTCCCCTTGGCAACTTCCAAGCATGGGGGAGGTGCCCCGGTATCGTATCACCATCACACCTTTACTTTTACCATTTTTCTTAGTTCGATCCTTTTGGTTATATCTTGATCTAGTAGAATAAAGTTTTAGTATGATTTAGCTTTGAGTTTTGTTTCGAGATCTATCTATGTAATCGAGTCCGTGAGTTATATATAATAAAGAGTAGTTTTGAGTTGAGGGCTTTGCTTTCTTGCTATGATCTTGAGGGAATTTAATAAAAGAAAGAATAAAAAGAAATAAAAAGATCGTATAATGATCTTATGGAGAGTAATGACTTCACATATAAAGAGTATGATGAATAAAAGTTGTTGAGAGTTGACAAACATAGTTTTGGTCATTGTTGCAATTAATAGGAAGTAATAAAGAAAGCGAGGTTTCACATATAAATATACTATCTTGGACATCTTTTGTAATTGTGAGCACTCGTTAAAATATGACATGCTAAAAAGTTGATGTTGGACAAGGAAGACAACATAATGGGTTATGTTTTCTTATATCCGAATAGAAGTTATAGTGTCTTGGATCCTCCAACATGTTGAGCTTGCTTTTCCCTCTTATGCTAGCCAAATCCTTTGCACCAAGTAGAGATACTACTTGTGCATCCAAACATCCCTTAAACCAGTTTTGCCATGAGAGTCCACCATACCTACCTATGGATTGAGTAAGATCCTTCAAGTAAGTTGTCATCGGTGCAAGCAATAAAAATTGCTCTCTAAATATGTATAATCTATTAGTGTGAAGAAAATAAGCTTTATACGAACTTGTGATATGGAAGAAATAAAAGCGAAGGACTGCATAATAAAGTTCTTTATCACAAGCGGCAATATAAAGTGACGTTCTTTTGCATTAAGATTTTGTACATCCAACAATAAAAGCGCATGACAACCTCTGCTTCCCTCTGCGAAGGGCCTATCTTTTACTTTTATTTTCTACCCTTATACAAGAGTCATGGTGATCTTCACCTTTCCTTTTTACACTTTTTCTTTTGGCAAGCACTATGTGTTGGAGAAGGATCCAGATATATATATCCACTCGGATGTAGGTTATCATAAAGTATTATTGTTGACATTACCCTTGAGGTAAAAGGTTGGGAGGCGAAACTATAAGCCCCTATCTTTCTCTGTGTCCGACTGAGGCTTCGAACCCATAAGTATCGCGTGAGTGTTAGCAATTGTGAAAGATTAAATGATAGCTGAGTATGTGGACTTGTTGAAAAGCTCTTGACTCTTTCCGATGTTATGATAAATTGCAATTGCTTCAATGACTGAGATCATAGTTTGTTGGTTTTCGATGAAATTTCCGATTCATACTTTACCTTGTGAACGAATTGTTACTTTAGCATAAGAAATTATATGACAATATTTGTTGCTGTTCTAAAGATGATCATGATGCCCTCATGTTCGTATTTTATTTTATTGACACATCTATCTCTAAACATGTGGACATATTTTTCGATTTTGGCTTTCGCTTGAGGACAAGCGAGGTCTAAGCTTGGGGGAGTTGATACGTCCATTTTGCATCATGCTTTTGTATTGATATTTATTTCATTATGGGCTGTTATTACACATTCTAACACAATACTTATGCCTTTTCTCTCTTATTTTACAAGGTTTATATGAAGAGGGAGAATGCCGGCAGCTGGAATTCTGGACTGGAAAAGGAGCAAATCTGAGAGACCTATTCTGCACAACTCCAAAAGTCCTTAAACTTCACGGAGAATTATTTTGGAATATATAAAAAATATTGGGCGAAGAAAGCACCTGAGGGGACCCACCAGGCAGCCACAAGGGTGGGGGGTGCGCCCTACCCCCTGGGCGCGCCTCCTTGCCTTGTGGGCCACCTGGCAGGCCCCTGATTCCCATCTTCTGCTATATGATGTGTTTTGACCTGAAAAAAATCAAAAGCAAGCTTTCGGGACGAAGCGCCGCCATCTCGAGGCGGAACCTGGGCAGAACCAATCTAGGGCTCCGGCGGAGCTGTTCTGCCGGAGAAACTTCCCTCCGGGAGGGGGAAATCGAAGCCATCGTCATCACCAACAATCCTCTCATCGAGAGGGGGTCAATCTCCATCAACATCTTCACCAGCACCATCTCCTCTCAAACCCTAGTTCATCTCTTGTATCCGATCTTTGTCTCAAAACCTCAGATTGGTACCTGTGGGTTGCTAGTAGTGTTGATTACTCCTTGTAGTTGATGCTAGTTGGTTTATTCGGTGGAAGATCATATGTTCAGATCCTTAATGCTATTTAATACCCCTTTGATTATGAACATGAATATGCTTTGTGAGTAGTTACTTTTGTTCCTGAGGACATGGGAGAAGTCTTGTTATAAGTAATCATGTGAATTTGGTATTCGTTCGATATTTTGATGAGATGTATGTTGTCTTTCCTCTAGTGGTGTTATGTGAACATCGACTACATGAAACTTCACCATGATTTGGGCCTAGGGGAAGGCATTGGGAAGTAATAAGTAGATGATGGGTTGCTAGAGTGACAGAAGCTTAAACCCTAGTTTATGCGTTGCTTCGTAAGGGGCTGATTTGGATCCATATATTTCATGCTATGGTTTGATTTATCTTAATTCTTCTTTCGTAGTTGCGGATGCTTGCGAGAGGGGTTAGTCATAAGTGGGAGGCTTGTCCAAGTAAGGGCAGCACCCAAGCACCGGTCCACCCACATATCAAATTATCAAAGAAACGAACGCGAATCATATGAGCATGATGAAAACTAGCTTGACAGTAATTCCCATGTGTCCTCAGGAGCGCTTTGCTTTATATAAGAGTTCGTCCAGGCTTGTCATTTGCTACAAAAAGGATTGGGCCACCTTGCTGCACCTTAGTTACTTTTGTTACTTGTTACCCGTTACAAATTATCTTATCACACAACTATTTGTTACCGATAATTTCAGAGCTTGCAGAGAATACCTTACTGAAAACCGCTTGTCATTTCCTTCTGCTCCTCGTTGAGTTCGACACTCTTACTTATCGAAAGGACTACGATAGATCCCCTATACTTTTGGGTCATCACTTTATGCCACATATTATGATCCAATGATGTGTTGCCATCCTATGATGTTTTGAGTAGATTTCTTTTGTCTTTTGGGTTGATTACGAGTTGTATGTTTTATTTTGGTCTGTCCTATGGTGCTTTCCATGCCACGCACACGTGAAGGATTCCCATTGTATGGTGTTGCAATACGTTCATGATTCGCTTATAGTGGGTTGCTAGAGTGACAGAAGCTTAAACCCGAGTAAGGGGGTTGTTGCGTATGGGAGTAAAGAGGACTTGATATATAATGCTATAGTTGGGTTTATCTTAATGATTTCTAGTAGTTGCGGATGCTTGCTAGAGGTCCAATCATAACTTCATATGATCCAAGTATGGAAAATATGTTAGCTCATGCCTCTCCCTCATATAGAATTACAATAATGATTACCGATCTTGCTAACAATTGCCTAGGATAATTCCACACACTGATCCATCATTATTCCACACTCGCTATTTGTAATATATTGTGATATATTCTAACTTTATGATAACAACACCTATTTTTATATTTTAGTTCTCCGATATAATGCAAAGCTATCCTCTTCATACCCACAATGTAGTTTTATTTCTCGTTTCTAGATGGAAGCAAACATTCGGTATACGTAGAGGCGTATCAGTGGCAGATAGGACTTGAGAGAATATTGATCTTACCTTTAGCTCCTTGTGGGTTCGACACTCCATACTTATCACTTCCACCTTTGGAAACTGCTACGATGATTCCTTGCACTTGGGGATTATCACACGTCCGTGACTGGTCTCGTCGAAGAGGATGAGGAAGATTCATTTTTCTTCGAGAGCTTAGTGTGACGATCCATTTGAGCGAATCCATTGCAGTGAAGATACTTCCACCAGGTACTAGGTGTTTCATCCCAGCAAGGACAATCTTCTATGACATGATCGAACTGTTTGCACTTGAAGCACTTCATTTCTTTCGGAGGTAGCTGTCTTGAAGATTCAGGCAAGTCAACTTCGTCATCATTTACAAGATATAGGTTCTGTCTTCTGAGATCATTTAGCCTCTCTGTGAGCATTTCTAGTTCTCTTATGATGGAATGTTGATTCTTGACGTCTTCTTCTTGTGAACTGCCATAGAGTGAAAGAATTTTCCCTTCACTTTCTGAAGAAGATTCTTGGTTTGCATTTTCTAGTTCCATCTTTTCTTCGCGAATCGATAGTAGCGTCATGACCTCGACGTAGTGAAGTTCTTCATAGTCTGGACTTTGCTTGATGTCAGCCACGATAGGATCGAATGTAGCATCAGGAGCACTCAGTAGCTTGTTGACCACATCTCTATCGGTGATATCTGTAACTCCTCGTTGGTGAAGTCTGTCAACAATATTTGTCAACCGATTAGTGAGCTCCATGGAGCTTTCCTTACGAAGACTTCTGAAACCAGCAAACATAGCACAAAGTATTTTAGTGTGAGTATCTGTTCTGGACATGAATTCCTCGTGAACGTTTTTAATGGCATCCTAGAGTTGCTTTGCAGTGTCAAGCTTTCGGAACCGAATAAAAACATTTTTCGAGATGCTTTCACAGATAATAGCTTTTGCTTGTGCATCCAGTTGCAGCATGGCTTTCTCATCAGAAGTTGGAGCATTTGTGTTCTGAATGGTGTATCCATTTTCCACAATCTGCCATAGCTCTATGTTGAAGGCTTGAAATCTGATTCTCGTTCTCTCTCTCCAGTAGGTGTAGTCATTTCCATCGAAGATAGGAAACCTTTCATAGTGCTAGGAACTACCTGCATACGACATGCTCAAAACTCCAAGGACGTTAGACCTTAAAAAAAACAATTCATGCACATCAAGTAAAGGCCAATACATAGCATAAGCAGTTTCTTGCAATTTTATCGTGTTGGAAACATAGAGAGGCGGAGATGTAGTTCCTCTCTCATAATAATTAAAAGTAGGAGCAGCAAGCACATGCATATTATATTCATCAAAATCATCATGTGTAATGGTAGAACACAACACATCTATATAATCCTTAATAAGAGCAAACTTCTCTGATATAGTGTAGTTTGGAGAATTCAAAAAGATAATAGGACTATCATGTGTGGGTGCAATAGCAACAATTTCATTATTAACATAAGGGACTATAGCAAGTTCATCTCCATAAGCATAATTCAAATTGGCATCTTGGCCAAAAGCATAGCTAGCATCAATTTCATCAAAAAGGGATATTTCAAACGAATCAATGGGGTCATAGCGATTATCATAGCATTCATCCTTGGTAAGCACGAAGGGAAATTAAACAATGTATGAGTTGAAGAGTTACTCTCATTAGAAGGTGGGCACGGGTAGCTAATCCGCTCTTCCTCCTTTTGTTCTTCGCTCTCCTCACCATCTTTTCGTCCAATGAGCTCATAGTTTCATCAATTTTTTCTTCCATAGACTCCTGCAAAATATTAGTCTCTTTTAGGTCAGTGGAGGAGTCCTCAATATATGGTTTAATATAAGCATTATAAGAATAATTTTCATAGCAATATTTAAATATGGCAAAAAATTAGATTTGTAAAGAGTAGCATCATACTTTTCAATCAAAGAAGCAATTTCATAAGCACCGTTAAAAGCAACAAATTCTTCAATTTGTTCAACATCATAGTAGTTATAAACACCCTTGGCATAAGAAGATAAGATTCCATTATCACTAAACTCACATTGGTAGGGAAGGTGTTTCTTAGGGTCTTCAGAACAACAAGTAAAATCATATAATTCACATAAATTCCAAGCATAGCATTGCATAGTATTAATTTGATGCAGTAAAAGTTTCCCTTTTTGAGATAAGCGGTGTCGCACAAAATAAGCATGCTCATTTAATGGTTTTCCCTCAACTAAGCTAGTTGGGTTTTCAGCACGAGCACATAGGGATCGAAGATGATCCAAGTGTGTTGTCATTTGATGAACGGGATCACATCATTAGGAGAATGATGTGATGGACATGACCCATCCGTTAGCTTAGCATAATGATCGTTCAGTTTTATTGCTACTGCTTTCTTCATGTCAAAATACATATTCCTTTGACTATGAGATTATGCAACTCCCGGATACCGGAGGAGTGCCTTGTGTGCTATCAAACGTCACAACGTAACTGGGTGATTACAAAGATGCTCTACAGGTATCTCCGAAGGTGTTTGTTGGGTTGGCATAGGTCGAGATTAGGATTTGTCACTCCGAGTATCTGAGAGGTATCTCTGGGCCCTCTCGGTAATGCACATCATAAGAAGCCTTGCAAGCAATGTGACTAATGAGTTAGTTGCGGGATGATGCATTGCAGAACGAGTAAAGAGACTTGCCGGTAACGAGATTGAACTAGGTATGAAGATACCGACGATCGAATCTCGGGCAAGTAACATACCGATGACAAAGGAAATAACGTATGTTGTCATAACGGTTCGACCGATAAAGATCTTCGTAGAATATGTGGGAGCCAATATGAGCATCCAGGTTCCGCTATTGGTTATTGACCGGAGAAGTGTCTCGGTCATGTCTACATAGTTCTCGAACCCGTAGGGTCCGCACGCTTAACGTTCGATGACGATTTTGTATTATATGAGTTATGTGATTTGGTGGCCGAATGTTGTTCGGAGTCCCAGATGAGATCACGGACATGACGAGGAGTCTCGAAATGTTTGAGAGGTAAAGATTGATATATAGGACGATAGTATTCGGACACCGGAAGTGTTCCGGAGGTACCGGGTACATATCGGGTCACCGGAAAGGGGTTCCGGGCACCCCCGGCAAAGATATGGGCCTAATGGGCCAAGAGGGGAAACGCAGCAGCCAGCATGGGCTGTTGCGCCCCCCATATAGGCCGAACCTAGAGGGGAAGAGAGAAAGGAAGGGGAGGGATTCGGCCTCCCCCTTCCTTCTCTCCTCCCTCCTCCTTCCTTCCCCCTCCGGAAATTATGGTAAGGGGGAGGGGCCGAATTGGACTAGGGGCCCAAGTAGGATTCCTCCTACTTGGGCGTCTCCTTGGCTGCTCCCTCTCCCTCCCACCTATATATATGAATGGGGGAGGCGCCTAGAACACATCAACAATTGTTAGCCGTGTGCGGCGCCCCCCTCCACAGTTTACACCTCCGTCCATATTCACGTAGTGCTTAGGCAAAGCCCTGCACGGATCACTTCACCATCACCGTCACCACGCCGTCGTGCTGACGGAACTCTTCCTTGACACTTTGCTGGATCAAGAGTTTGAGGGACGTCATCGAGCTGAATGTGTGCAGAACTCGGAGGTGCCGTACGTTCGGTGCTTGATCGGTCGGAACGAGAAAAAAATCAACTACATCAACCGCGTTAACAAACGCTTCCACTTTTGGTCTACGAGGGTACGTGGACACACTCTCCCCCTCTTGTTGCTATGCATCTCCTAGATAGATCTTGCGTGAGCGTAGGATTTTTTTTGAAATTGCATGCTACGTTCCCCAACAGTGGTTATCAGAGCCAGGTCTATGCGTAGATGATATGCACGAGTAGAACACAAAGAGTTGCGGGCGGTGATAGTCATACTTCTTACCACCAACGTCTTATTTTGATTCGGCGGTATTGTTGGATGAAGCGGCCCGGACCAACCTTACATGACCACGTTCATGAGACCGGTTCCACCAACAGACATGCAACTAGTTTTGCATAAAGGTGGCTGGCGGGTGTCTGTTTCTCCAACTTTAGTTGAATCGAATTTGACTATGGCCGGTCCTTGTTGAAGGTTAAAACAGCAAAGTTGATAAATCACCGTTGTGGTTTTGATGCGTAGGTAAGAACGGTTCTTGCTAGAAGCCCGTAGCAGCCACGTAAAACTTGCAACAACAAAGTAGAGGACGTCTAACTTGTTTTTGCAGGGCATGTTGTGATGTGATATGGTCAAGACATGATGTGATATACATTGTTGTATGAGATGATCATGTTTTGTAAAAGTTATCGGCAACCGGCATGAGCCTTATGGTTGTCTCTTTATTGTATGAAATGCAAACACCATGCAATTGCTTTACTTTATCACCATGCGTTAGCGATAATTGTAGAAGCAATAATTGGCGAGACGACCACGACGCTACAATGGAGATCAAGGTGTCAAGCCGGTGACGATGGAGATCATGACGGTGCTTTGGAGATGGAGATCAAAGGCACAAGATGACGATGGCCATATCATGTCACATATTTTGATTGCATGTGATGTTTATCTTTTATGCATCTTATTTTGCTTAGTATGGCGGTAGCATTATAAGATGATCCCTTCACTAAATTTCAAGGTATAAGTGTTCTCCCTGAGTATGCACCGTTGCGACAGTTCATCGTGTTGAGACACCACGTGATGATCGGGTGTGATAGGCTCTACGTTCACATACAATGGGTGCAAGACAGTTTTGCACATGCGGAATACTCGGGTTAAACTTGACAAGCCTAGCATGTACAGACATGGCCTCGGAACACTGGAGACCGAAAGGTCGAACGTGAATCATATAGTAGATATGATCAACATAGAGATGTTCACCATTGATGACTACTCCATCTCACGTGATGATCTGACATGGTTTAGTTGATTTGGATCACGTATCATTTAGATGACTTGAGGGATGTCAATCTAAGTGGGAGTTCTTAAGTAATATGATTAATTGAACTTAATTTATCATGAACTTAGTCCTGATAGTATTTGCAAATTATGTTGTAGATCAATAGCTCGCGATGTAGCTCCCTGTTTATTTTTGATATGTTCCTAGAGAAAAATAAGTTGAAAGATGATAGTAGCAATGATGCGGACTGGGTCCGTGATCTAAGGATTATCCTCATTGCTGCACAGAAGAATTATGTCCTTGATGCACCGCTAGGTGACAGACCTATTGCAGGAGTGGATGCAGACGTTATGAACGTTTGGCAAGCTCGGTATGATGACTACTTGATAGTTTAGTGCGCCATACTTTACGGCTTAGAATCGGGGCTGCAAAGATATTTTGAATGCCACGAAGCATATGAGATGTTCCAAGAGCTAAAATTGGTATTTCAGACTCATGCTCGTGTCGAGAGGTATGAGACCTCTAACAAGTACTTTGCCTACAAGATGGAGGAGAATAGCTCAGCCAGTGTGCATATGCTTAGAATGTCTGGGTAGTACAATCACTTGAATCAAGTGGGAGTTAATCTTCTAGATAAGATAGTGATTGACAGAGTTCTCTAGTCACTATCACCAAGCTACTAGAACTTCGTGATAAACTATAATATGCAACGGATGACGAAAATGATTCCCGAGCTCTTCGCGATGCTGAAATCAGCGAAGGTAGAAATCAAGAAAGAGCATCAAGTGTTGATGGTTAACAAGACCACTAGTTTCAAGAAAAAGGGCAAGGGAAAGAAAGGGAATTTCAAGAAGAATGACAAGCAAGTTGCCACTCCCGTGAAGAAGCCCAAAGCTGGACCTAAGCCTGAAACTGAGTGCTTCTACTGCAAAGGGAATGGTCACTGGAAGCGGAACTGCCCCAAATACTTGGCGGATAAGAAGGATGGCAAAGTAAACAAAGGTATATTTGATATACATGTTATTGATGTGTACTTTACTAGTGTTCATAGTAGCCCATGGGTATTTGATACCGGTTCAGTTGCTAAGATTAGTAACTCGAAATAGGAGTTGCAAAATGAACAGAGACTAGTTAAGGGTGAGGTGACGATGTGTGTTGGAAGTGATTCCAAGGTTGATAAGATCACCATCGCATACTCCCTCTACCTTCGGGATTAGTGTTGAACCTAAATAAATGTTATTTGGTGTTTGCGTTGAGCATGAATATGATTGGATCATGTTTATTGCAATACGATTATTCATTTAAGTCAGAGAATAATTGTTGTTCTGTTTACATGAATAAAACCTTCTATGGTCATACACCCAATGTAAAAGGTTTATTGAATCTCGATCGTAGTGATACACATATTCATAATATTGATGCCAAAAGATGCAAAGTTGATAATGATAGTGCAACATATTTGTGGCACTGCCGTTTAGGTCATATTGGTGTAAAGCGCATGAAGAAACTCCATGCAGATGGGCTGTTGGAATCACTTGATTATGAATCATTTGATACTTGCGAACCATGCCTCATGTGCAAGATGACTAAAACTCCATTCTCCGGAACAATGGAGCGAGCTAATGACTTATTGGAAATAATACATACCGATGTATACGGTCCAATGAGTGTTGAAGCACGCGGCATGTATCATTATTTTCTGACCTTCACAAATGATTTAGGTAGGTATGGGTATATCTACTTAATGAAACACAAGTCTGAAATATTTGAAAAGTTCAAAGAATTTCAGAGTGAAGTGGAGAATCATCGTAACAAGAAAATAAAGTTTCTACGATCTGATCGCGGAGGCGAATATTTGAGTTACGAGTTTGGCCTTCATTTAAAACAATGTGGAATAGTTTCACAACTCACGCCACCTGGAACACCACAGCGTAATGGTGTGTCCGAACGTCGTAACCGTACTTTATTGGATATGGTGCGCTCTATGATGTCTCTTACCGATTTACCACTATCGTTTTGGGGTTATGCATTAGAGACAGCCGCATTCACGTTAAATAGGGCACTGTCTAAATCCGTTGAGATGACACCGTATGAACTGTGGTTTGGCAAGAAACCTAAGCTGTCGTTTCTTAAAGTTTGGGGTTGCGATGCTTATGTAAAAAAGCTTCAACCTGATAAGCTCGAACCCAAATCGGAGAAGTGCGTCTTCATAGGATACCCAAAAGAAACTGTTGGGTACACCTTCTACCACATATCCGAAGGCAAGATCTTTGTTGCTAAGAATGGATCCTTTCTAGAGAAGGAGTTTCTCTCGAAAGAAGTGAGTGGGAGGAAAGTAGAACTTGATGAGGTAATTGTACCTTCTCTTGAATTGGAAAGTAGTTCATCAGAGAAAACCGTTCCCGTGATGCCTACACCAACTAGAGAGGAAGCTAATGATGATGATCATGAAACTTCAGATCAATTTACTACAGAACCTCGTAGGTCAACCAGAACACGATCCGCACCAGAGTGGTACGGGAATCCTGTACTGGAAGTCATGTTACTAGACTAAGGAGAACCTACGAACTATGAAGAAGCTATGATGAGCCCAGATTCCAACAGATGGCTTGAGGCCATGAAATCTGAGATAGGATCCATGTATGAGAACAAAGTGTGGACTTTGGTGGACTTGCCCGATGATCGGCAAGCCATTGAGAATAAATGGATCTTCAAGAGGAAGACGGACGCTGATGGTAGTGTTACTATCTACAAAGCTCGACTTGTCACAAAAGGTTTTCAACAAGTTCAAGGTGTTGACAACGATGAGATTTTCTCACTCGTAGTGATGCTTAAGTCTTTCCGAATCATGTTAGCAATTGCCGCATTTTATGAAATCTGGCAAATGGATGTCAAAACTGCGTTCCTTAATGGATTTATTAAAGAAGAGTTGTATATGATGCAACCAAAAGATTTTGTCAATCCTAAAGGTGCTAACAAAGTGTGCAAACTCCAGTGATCCATCTATGGACTGGTGCAAGCATCTCGGAGTTGGAATATACGTTTTGATGAGGTGATCAAAGCATATGGTTTTATACAGACTTTCGGAGAAGCCTGTATTTACAAGAAAGTGAGTGGGAGCTCTGTAGCATTTCTGATATTATATGTGGATGACATATTGTTGATTGGAAATGATATAGAATTTCTGGATAGCATAAAAGGATACTTGAATAAGAATTTTTCAATGAAAGACCTCGGTGAAGTTGCTTATATATTGGGCATCAAGATCTATAGGGATAGATCGAGACGCTTAATAGGACTTTCACAAAGCACATACCTTGACAAGATTTTGAAAAAGTTCAAAATGGATCAGTCAAAGAAAGGGTTCTTGCCTATGTTGCAAGGTGTGAAATTGAGTAAGACCCAAAGCCCGACCACGGCAGAAGATAGAGAGAGAATGAAAGTCATTCCCTATGCCTCAGCCATAGGTTCTATAAAGTATGCCATGCTGTGTACCAAACCTGTTGTGTACCTTGCCATGAGTTTGGCAAGGGGGTACAATAGTGATCCAGGAGTAGATCACTAGACAGCGGTCAAAATTATCCTTAGAAGACTAAGGAAATATTTCTCGGTTATGGAGGTGATAAAGAGTTCGTCGTAAAGAGTTACGTCGATGCAAGTTTTTACACCGATCAAGATGACTCTGAGTCTCAATCTGGATACGTATTGAAAGTGGGAGCAATTAGCTAGAGTAGCACCATGCAGAGCATTGTAGACATAGAAATTTGCAAATATACATACGGATCTGAATGTGACAGACCCGTTGACTAAACTTCTCTCACAAGCAAAACATGATCACACCTTAGTACTCTTTGGGTGTTAATCACATGGCGATGTGAACTAGATTATTGACTCTAGTAAACCCTTTGGGTATTGGTCACATGGCGATGTGAACTATGGGTGTTAATCACATGACGATGTGAACTATTGGTGTTAATCACATGGTGATGTGAACTAGATTATTGACTCTAGTGCAAGTGGGAGACTGAAGAAATTATGCCCTAGAGGCAATAATAAAGTTGTTATTTTATATTTCCTTATTCATGATAAATGTTTATTATCCATGCTAGAATTGTATTAACTGGAAACTTGATACATGTGTGGGTACATAGACAAAACACCGTGTCCCTAGTAAGCCTCTACTAGACTAGCTCATTAATCAAAGATGGTTAAGTTTCCTAACCATAAACATGTGTTGTCATTTGATGAACGGGATCACATCATTAGGAGAATGATGTGATGGACATGACCCATCCATTAGCTTAGCATAATGATCGTTCAGTTTTATTGCTACTGCTTTCTTCATGTCAAAATACATATTCCTTTGACTATGAGATTATGCAACTCCCGGATACCGGAGGAATGCCTTGTATGCTATCAAACGTCACAACGTAACTGGGTGATTATAAAGATGCTCTACAGGTATCTCCGAAGGTGTTTGTTGGGTTGACATAGATCGAGATTAGGATTTGTCACTCCGAGTATCGGAGAGGTATCTCCGGACCCTCTCGGTAATGCACATCATAAGAAGCCTTGCAAGCAATGTGACTAATGAGTTAGTTATGGGATGATGCATTGCAGAACGAGTAAAGATACTTGCCGGTAACAAGATTGAACTAGGTATGAAGATACCGACGATCGAATCTCGGGCAAGTAACATACCGATGACAAAGGGAATAACGTATGTTGTCATAACGGTTCGACCGATAAAGATCTTCGTAGAATATGTGGGAGCCAATATGAGCATCCAGGTTCCGCTATTGGTTATTGACCGGAGAATTGTCTCGGTCATGTCTACATTGTTCTCGAACCCGTAGGGTCCGCACGCTTAACGTTCGATGACGATTTTGTATTATATGAGTTATGTGATTTGGTGACCGAATGTTGTTCGGAGTCCCAGATGAGATCACGGACATGAAGAGGAGTCTCGAAATGTTTGAGAGGTAAAGATTGATATATAGGACGATAGTATTCGGACACCGGAAGTGTTCCGGAGGTACCGGGTACATATCGGGTCATCGGAAAGGGGTTCCGGGCACCCCCGGCAAAGATATGGGCCTAATGGGCCAAGAGGGGAAACGCAGCAGCCAGCATGGGCTGCTGCGCCCCCCATATAGGCCGAACTTGGAGGGGAAGGAAAGAGGGGAAGAGAGAAAGGAAGGGGAGGGATTCGGCCTCCCCCTTCCTTCTCTCCTCCCTCCTCCTTCCTTCCCCCTCCGGAAATTATGGTGGGGGGGTGGGGGGCGAATTGGACTAGGGGCCCAAGTAGGATTCCTCCTACTTGGGCGCCCCCTTGGCTGCTCCCTCTCCCTCCCACCTATATATATGAAGGAGGGGAGGCGCCTAGAACACACACCAACAATTGTTAGCCGTGTGCGGCACCCCCCCTCCACAGTTTACACCTCCGGCCATATTCACGTAGTGCTTAGGCAAAGCCCTGCGCGGATCACTTCACCATCACCGTCACCATGCCGTCGTGCTGACGGAACTCTCCCTGGACACTTTGCTGGATCAAGAGTTCGAGGGATGTCATCGAGCTGAATGTGTGCAGAACTCGGAGGTGCCGTACGTTCGGTGCTTGATCGGTCGGAACGAGAAAAAATTTGACTACATCAACTGCGTTAACAAACGCTTCCGCTTTCGGTCTACGAGGGTACGTGGACACACTCTCCCCCTCTCGTTGCTATGCATCTCCTAGATAGATCTTGCGTGAGCGTAGTAAATTTTTTGAAATTGCATGCTACGTTCCCCAACACCAAGTAGAAGGCTTTAGCAGTATGATAGATTTTGGGTGGTTTTTCAACCATTGGTTTAGCAGGTACAACTATTTTTTTTGGTATTTTGCGTTTCCTACCCATAACTAAAGATAGAAAACAAGAGCACAAAAAATAAAAACTACTTAGTGATAAAGCAAACAAGCACACACGATAATATTCACCCCATGCTATTGCTCCCCAGCAACGGCGCCAGAAAAAGGTCTTGATAACCCACAAGTATAGGGGATCGTTTGTAGCCTTTTTCAATAAATAAGAGTGTCGAACCCAACGAGGAGCTAAAGGTAGAACAAATATTCCCTCAAGTTCTATCGACCTCCGATACAACTCTACGCACACTTTAACGTTTGCTTTACCTAGAACAAGTATGAAACTATTTTGTAGGTATGATGCTAGAACTACTTTGTAAGAATGAAACTATGAATAAATTGCAAGGTAATAAAGGTTTTTGTCAAACAAGAAATTTATTTGTCCCTAGGTGATCGATAACTAAATCGGTAATCATTGTTGCAATTTTATATGAGGGAGAGGCATGAGCTAACATACTTTCCGTACTTGGATCATATGCACTTATGATTGGAACTCTAGCAAGCATCCACAACTACCAAAGATCATTAAGGTAAAACCCAACCATAGCATTAAGTATCAAGTCCTCTTTATCCCATACGCAACAACCCCCTTACTTGGGTCTGTGCTTCTGTCACTCACGCCACCCACCATAAGAGAACCATGAACGTATTGCAACACCCTATAGCGGGGATCCCTCACGTTTGCGCGACACAGAGGGCACCGTAGGACAGAAGCAAAATAAAATATACAACTCAAACCAATCATGATCATCTATCAACCCATAGGACAAAACGGATCTACTCAGACATCATAAGATAGCCATAGATCATTGGGAAATAATATATAGCGTTGAGCACCATGTTTAAGTAGAGATTACAACGGGGAAAAGAGACGTTACACCGCTGCATAGAGGGGGAGAGAGTTGGTGTTGACGGCGGCGAAGTTGTTGGTGTAGATCGCCTTCACGATGATTGCCCCGACGGCTCTCCGGCGCCACCGAGAGAGAGGGGGAAAGAGCCCCCCTCTTCTTTTTCCTTGCCCCCCCTAGATGGGAGGAGAGTTCTCCCTCTGGTCCATGGCCTCCATGGTGGCGAAGGGGCAGGAGCCCCTCCGAGATTGGATCTCCCTCTCTTTTCTCTTCTGTTTCGCGTCCCCCAGATCTGGCCGAAAACCGTTTCTTAAATATCCGGAGATCCGTAACTCCGATTGCACTGAGATTTTAACACCTTTTTTTTTCCGGATATAATCTTCCTTGCGCCCAAAGTAGAGCCCCAATCGACTTACGAGGTGAGCACAAGACATCACCATGCGCCTGGGTTGCCTGGCGTGCCCTGGTGTATCCTGGGAGCTGTGGGCCTCCTTTTGCGTTGATTCCACCTCCCAAAAATCACATATATTCCAAAATAATTCTTCGTAAATTTTTATCGCGTTTGGACTTTGTTTGATATGGATATTCTGCGAAACAAAAAATATGCAAAAAACAGGAACTGGCACTGGATCAATATATTAGTCCAATAAATCATATAAAATGTTGCCAAAAGTATGTAAAAGTTGTGTAATATTGGCATGAAACAATAAAAAATTATAGATACGACGAAGACGTATCACCAGTGAGCCACAAGCTCAGGTGGCGCCCCCCCCCCGGGGGCGCGCCGTGTGAGCTTGTGGGCCCACCAGCAGACCTCCGTGGCCCTCCTTCTCTTATATGAAGCCATTTGCCCTAGAAAAAAAAAATTAAGATAAGACTTTCGGGACTTAGCGCCACTGTCTTGAAGCGGAACCTGGGCAGGAGTAGTTTTGCTCTTCGGCGGAGCGATTCCGCCGGGGAAACTTCCCTCCGGGAGGGGGAAATCGAAGCCATCGACATCACCAATGACCCTCTCATCGTGGGAGGACCAATCTTCATTAACATCTTCACCAGCACCATCTCATCTCAAACCCTAGTTCATCCCTTTTATTCAATCTTTGTCTCAAAACCTCAGATTGGTACCTATGGGTTGCTAGTATTGTTGATTATATCTTGTAGTTGATGTTAGTTTGTTTATTTGGTGGAAGATCATATCTTCAGATTGTTAGTAATATATTATACTTCTCTGATCTTGAGCATGAATATGATTTGTGAGTAGTTTCATTTGTTCTTGAGGACATGGGAGAAGTCTTGTTATAAGTAATCATGTGAAGTTGACATTCGTTCAATATTTTGATGAGATGTATGTTGTTCTTCCTCTAGTGGTGTCATGTGAACGTCGACTATATGACATATTACCATGCTTGGGCCTAGGGGAAGGCATTATGGAGTAGTAAGTAGATGATGGGTTGCGAGAGTGACAGAAACTTAAACCCTAATTTATGCGTTATTCCGTAAGGGGCTGGTTTGGATCCATATATGTTTCATGATATGGTTAGATTTAACTTAATTCTTCTTTCGTAGTTGCAGGTGCTTGCGAGAGGGGGTAATCATAAGTGGGTTGTTTGTTTAAGTAAGAATAGCACCCTAGCACCAGTCCACCCATATAACAATTTATCAAAGTAGTGAACGCGAATCAACTAAAAATGATGAACGTGACTAGACGAAATTCCCATGTGTCCTCAAGAACGCTTAGGCTTGTCCTTTGCAATAAAAGGATTGGGCCACCTCGCTGCACCTTGTTACTATTGTTACTTGCTACTTACTATGAATTATCTTGCTATCAAACTATCTGTTACTACTACTATACAACACTTGCAGAGAATACTATACTGAAAACCGCTTATCAATTCCTTCTGCTCCTCTTTGGGTTCGACACTCTTATTGAAAGAACTACGATTGATCCCCTATACTTATGGGTTATCACCGCGCTTGCTTTGGTGACCTCATGGTGGTGGGGGGGAGCTGCCGAGCGAAAGCTCCACGCTTCATCACCGCCGACGGCGACACTCGCGGGCGCCGTTATCATTTGAAGACATAGTCGTGGTGCTCTTCTCCGTGTACGAATTTCAGGTGAAAACCTCTATCTGTTGTGGACTCGGCAACAACGGCACTTAGGTTCATTCTCCGTCATGGGGTGCTGTCGTGGAGCTTAGGTGTTATAATGCTTAGCATGGTCCGTGGTGTTGTACTCAGTTCTTCCTGTACTTTCTTTCGATAACGTAGTCCCGTGTGTCCCGCGTGATTCGGTTATACTGAGATCGGCATTGTGTGAGGACTACCCATCTCCTTATATTGTTCGGCCATGTACTCTGCTCGGTTGTTGCTTTATATATAAAACCATGGTGAAAGCGTGTTTCTAGATATTTCGACGAGTAGCAGAGGTTCGATATGTGGGCCCAAATCACTGTTTTCAACTTGTCCGAAAACTTTAGCACGGTCTCAACCCTTCCATATTTTTAGCACGATCTGATCCTTTTGTCAAGCCATCAGCCTCATGGCGTTTCTGCCCCACCTAGACACGCCAAAGTTGTCAGCGTTTCTGACTGGCCACGATCTGGCCATGACCGTTTTCAGGCCGCGCGTTTCTGCCTGGGAGCCTCCTCAAGCGCACGATCGTTCGAGCCAGGCCCCGGTAAGAACTTGTTCTTTCCCTATTGATGTTTTTTTTGCATTCAATTTCATTTATAGACCGATGAATCAATCTTTTCTTTGAATAAACTGAATCAATCTTTTTTTGAATATAAATTGAATCAATCATTTTTTTGAATAAATTGAATCAATCTCTCTTTGGGTCTCCCCTCTATGACAGTTCAGAAAATAGGAAAAAACTCTAATGTCATCAAAAGAGAAAAGAATCTTGAATCACCTCTCTTTTCTACCACCTGATTCTCGATGGACACGGTCCACATTTACCGCCCTAGTTAGGCCCAGTTCTAGGATTGTAAAACAAATGGGGTTCAAAGATTCTGGAAGAAGCTGGGTAGGGGTCGGATTCTGGGAGAATCCCAGATTCTGGCGAAAGAACTGGCCGCACCGCACACAGATGGACCCACGCACCAGCTGGCCCACGCTGCCTGCCTTCTGTGCGCCTTCCACGAAGAAATCCGGCCCCACCTGCCGGTGACCCTCCAAGCACCTCCCTATATAGACTCCCTCGTGCGCGACCATCTCGGCCTCTCTCTCTCTCCTCCATTTCTCTCCTCCTCCTGCCACCGATCCCGAACCAGGGAGGAAGCCCGGCGCGAGGAGGGCAAAGGAAGAGAAGAGGAGATCACCGAGCCCAGCGCGCGCACAGGACAGCAGGCGCCGCGATATCGGTAACTACCATTCGCCGGATCTCTCCCCTTCCCCCGTCGACCCTTCCCGTGCCCGATGCGGCTCCTCCTCGGATCCGATCGGCGGTTTGGTCGGCCGATTCGTGATCTTATTTTGCTGTTGCCGTGATCGTGTTCAATCTGCGTGGTTCTGGTGGATCGGGGCCGTTCGATCTCATTCATCATCCCGTCGGTGTCCGGTAGATGCGGTCGGTTTTTCGAGGGTGTGGCTCGAGGAATCTGCCGCGTTTGACCGGCTTCGGTCGGCCCAGCTTTGTTTCCACGCGGGTGCTCGGGAATCCGGCACGATTCCCGCGCGAGTTGGTCGCGAATCTGGTCCGTTTTGGCGCTGTTGGTGCGCAGTGCAGCGGATCTGGTTGCTGCTCGCATCAGATCTCGTAGATCTAGTTGGGTGGCTTCGATTCTCGAGTTTTTTTTAATACTAGTAATTCTTATAACGAGCCTGTGTCTGTGTGGATCTATGGGGTTGACGCTTTGGCCTCAATTGTGTTTCGTTTGGTTTCAGCGCAGGAGCGGAGATGGGGCTCACGTTCACGAAGCTGTTCAGCCGGCTCTTCGCCAAGAAGGAGATGAGGATCCTCATGGTCGGTCTCGATGCGGCTGGTAAGACCACCATCCTCTACAAGCTCAAGCTCGGAGAGATCGTCACCACCATCCCCACAATCGGTAAGCCCACGTTCTATGTAAATTTTCTGTTGCAGCATGTTGTTTATCTTGCTGTTACTTTGTAAATATATAGTCTCAATATGTTGCTGCAGCTTTAGCTTAGGACCGTGTGCATGTAATGGTTGTTCCATGGCAAGCAAGTTAGAGACCATTTTAGTGCAAAGACGGTCTTGCCTGCCTTAGGAATAACATTGATGCTTGTGTCAATGAAGATAACTTGAAGCTGATCTCGAGTTGATTATATGTCTCATTTGTATCTTATTTTGGTAGCTTATGTATGTGCTACTTTCTGTAAATGAACTTCACGTGCCATGTTATTTGTACGTGCATTAAAACTTTTATATTTGAAAAGCAACAAGTTGTTGTCCAAAAGAAACCTAATTCATGTTTAAGATTGCAAGTTGTCTGCCAATTGTTTTGCATATCACCAAGTTCAGTTTGATAATTGAGCTTGGAAGTTCAGTCAAGGCAGGATAGGCTGTCTGCACTGTAATTGTGATCGCACAGATCCAGGTGTGTTAGCTCTATCATAGTGATCACATAGATTCAGGCGTGTCAGCACTGTCATAGTGATCACAGATTAAGGCGTGTCAGCACTGTTATAGTGATTAGTGATAACTGTATAACACTAACTCATGTCATTTTGATTGTTACTTATATTGGATGAAAACAATTATGTTTAGTAACCACGAGTCCTAGCGAACGCTGAATCATTCCAAAGTGTCCAACTCATGAGCAGCATAACCACTGGTGTTTGACCTTGACATGCTTGATATTTTTCTATTAACAAAGATATGCATCTCATGCTGTTGCTGTGTGTTCAGATGCTTATTTTTTAAATGTTGATTTTATCAAGGATTTTGACCATGTTCACGTTCTAGATCTTTACTCTGCTACTTTGACATCACTGTCTACATATGCTGATGAAATCTGAATGTTTTTGAATCTGCAGGGTTTAATGTCGAAACTGTAGAGTACAAGAACATTAGTTTCACCGTTTGGGATGTCGGAGGTCAGGACAAGGTAAGCAAAGTTCCTAAAGGCCAATAATTTTTGTTTGACCACATATACCCTAGTTTAGTCATTTATATAGCATTTGCATGATTGAAATTACACTGAGGTGCATGCCTTCTTTGAATTGCTGTTAACTTCATCTTCTAATTGGAATTTTGGAACACGCCAACATGTTGTATTGAATATTTCTATCTTCATGCCATGATCTATTTTCCTTGTGTGCTTGTCACCTAATGTTTTATGCACTTGCTCAATACAGATCAGGCCCCTGTGGAGGCACTACTTCCAGAACACCCAGGGTCTCATTTTTGTCGTGGACAGCAATGACAGAGAGCGTGTTGTTGAGGCAAGAGATGAGCTTCACCGGATGCTGAATGAGGTATCAGCACAGGGAATAAAGCAATGTCAACACATAGACCACTATTTAAATTCATAAGTGGCTTATGTTTTGTAGATTCCTTCACTAGGTTGTCGGATACTTCTTGGATGTAATCTCTTGTCTATTATACTCCCTCTATAAAGAAATGTAAGAATGTTTAGATCACTCCTTTAGTGATCTAAATGCTCTTATATTTCTTTACGGAGGGAATACTTAGCATAATAACCATAGTAGTAAATGTACTAGCGTCTCTCTGACAAGGGAATATTACTGTTTTAAGATGCTGCCTTGTGTAAGTTTAGCTCTTGTCATCATTTCAGTGACACAATTATTAATGACGGCAATGCTGTATTATTGTTATAGGATGAGCTGCGTGATGCTGTGCTGCTGGTGTTTGCCAACAAGCAAGATCTTCCTAATGCCATGAATGCCGCTGAAATCACTGACAAGCTTGGCCTGCATTCTCTGCGCCAGCGACACTGGTATGGTTTCTAATCTATGGTGAATGAATGTTTGTGCACTGTTGCACAATATTTTTACGGTTGATTTCCATTTCTCCAATAACATGCCTATTTCGTATAAGTACATTTCTGTGTATTGGAAGGAACAAAAACATGAAACACTTACATCTGTGTATAGCATTGTCTTGAGGTGGTACTACTATTGTTACACAAATTAAACAATCAAGTAAAATACTCATTTGGCAGCATCCAACATAGTATATTTTATGGCCTTCTCCATAATGACTCAATTTACTATATGTGCTTTGATCTTATGTTTTGATAATCATTTCAGGTACATCCAGAGCACATGTGCTACCTCTGGAGAGGGGTTGTACGAGGGGCTTGACTGGCTGTCCAACAACATTGCCAACAAGGTGCGTCAGCTGGCCTTACTATGTGCCTTGTTTTTTGACCAAATGATCGAACATCCATACTTATGTGGCAGCTAGGTCCATTTGATACTTTATGAACATATGATGGTTTTGAATTAGTGCAAACACACATCTTTCTCTTCTATTGTTGCTACTTAGTTCTACTCTGTTTTTACTCTCTTTGGCGTCTTGCTCGATTGGTTTCTGCAACTAACCACCTGTCTGTAATTTCCTGATATATAGGCTTGAAGCATCTCGGCAGGGGCTTCTATGGATCTGGATAAGCTGGATATTCGGACTAATACTGCCATTACGTATTATAAACTATATAGTCTTGACAGATAATGTGGGTGTTTTGGAAAGATAAAGCTCTCTGTCAAAGAGCTAGCTATCAGATTGTTTTCGTGGGTGTTAATTTGTCCGTGGCGCTGTTTGTTTGCCCATCATGGTTTTACTATGTCCGCTCTGTACTCTGTACTCGCCACTCCGACAGACTTGATGCATTGTAGTATTGACTTGTCTTGGCATAGTTTCTCAGCTTATCTTCTGAATTGCTATCTCTTGTGTTGATTTCATGTGTATACAAAACCTTCCAATCTAATTTCCCAACCGGTGGACCAATACAGAGAACTTGAACTCGTTCATATCCATAAAAAAAGAAACTTGAACTCGTTCAACGCTACATATCCAGTTACAAAGCAGAATATCTCGTCACAACTCTCTCCTCTAAGGGCAATTCTAATGCACGACGACCCCAAATGGTCCGCCCGTGTTCGTTTGGATGGTCCGTCCCGTGTCCGTTTGATGGTAAATGTCCGCCCGTGTCCGTTTGATGGTAAATGGACAAAAGATCATTTGGTGTGTCCGTTTGATGGTAAATGTCCGCCCGTGTCCGTTTGATGGTAAATGGACAAAAGATCATTTGGTGGATGGTTCGCCCGTGTCCGTTTGATGGTAAATGTCCGCCCGTGTCCGTTTGATGATAAATGGACAGAAGATCGTTTGGTGGTAAACGGACAAAAGAGCCGAGTTTGCGGCTGAACGGGAGAGGTCCTGACGCTCTTTGTGTCAAAAAGTCGACGCGTCGCACAGGGCGTAGCTCATCTGGGCCGGCCCATTTTACGTTCGCGATGTGAAAAAACACGGAAAAAAAAGGAGCACGCTGGGATTCGAACCGCTGACTTCGTAGCGACGTAGAAGCTAGGCTAGCCACTGCGATAAATTAATCTTTGTGCCTAAGTTGCAGCACAACGCTAGAATAACTAAACTACAGCGGGAAAAACTTAACCATTCTAAAAAAAACCCGAAAACAAAAGTATAAGTGAGAGATCGAACAGAGGACCTCCTACTACTGAACCAGGTCACTAGCGATCTTAATTCCTAGGAATCTGCGTCTAAAAACCTAGAACATTTCAGGAAAATGTTATCATTTTTGGGGATTCTCAAGCACTTTTCTAAAGAAGGAACAAAATCGAAAACAGTATCATTTTCTGAAATTACGAACAATTTCTTAAAAAAACACAAACATTTTCTGAAAAACAAGAAGAATTTTTTTCGAAGTTATGAACATTTTTTTTAAAGAATGAACAATTTTCAAATTGCCTGAACATTTTTGAAATTTGCGAAAAAAATTTGGAAACATGACATTTTTAGAATTTGTGAATAAATTTCGAAAGCTGGAACATTTTTGGAAATTCCTAAACATTTTTTGAATTTCGGAACAAAAAAGAAAAATGCGAACATATTTTGAAATTCCCCGAACATTATTTGAATTTCGGAACAAATTTTTGAAACATGAACATTTTATTCATTTGTGAACAAAATTTTGTAGTGGGAACATTTTTTAAAATTCCCCAACATTATTTAAATTTGTGAACAAATTTTCAAAAGATGAACATTTTTTAAATTTTCATGTGGGAACATTATTTGAAATCACCAAACATTTTCTGAATTTTGAACATTTCTAAATTATTTTTTGTTGAAATTTGGAACATTTGTTGTAAAAAGAAGCGAACAAATATTTGAAAGTCTAAATGTTTTTAGAATTTTTGAACAAAATTTCAAACCAAGAAACATTTAGAAAAAATGATCAAATGCCAACAGTTTTTACATTTCTGAACATTTGTTTAAATAGGAAATAAACTTAAAAAAAGAAACAGAAAAAATAAACCGGTTTGGAGCCTTCCAGAAGGTTCCCAAAACTGGGATCCCTGGAATGCAACCCTCGCTTCTAAATGGGCCGGCCCGTCTCGGTTAATTCCTTCGATCTCCTGTGCGTTTGCCCGACATTTCGACGCAGAATGCATCAAATAGGAAATCGCGCTGAACGGACACGCGCGGACGGGCGGGGCGCGTGCCCTTGTCCTACCCTGGCCCGCCCGTCAGGGACACAGACAAACACCCCCCTCTCTTCCTCTACCTCCTTCCGCCGCCCGACATTGCCGCCGCCACCACCGTCCCCAGCCGCGTCGCCTTCCACCAGGGCCATCCGAACCACCACCACGCCATGCCATAGCTGTCTCACACCGGTGTTCCGGAAAGCATTTTGCCGGCGTTCGTGGTTCCTTGTTGCCGGGGGGAGAGAAGCTACGACCACCGGCGTCACCCGTCGTCCCCAACCTCTTCCGGCAGGCCGTTCGCTGCCTCAGGGCGCCCACCAGCACCACCGACCCCCAAAACCTTGCTTTGCTGCCTCCGAGGGGAGCATGACGTGCACTATCCGGCCGTGCCTCCAGCACGACTGCAAGGCGTTCGACGGTTTGCTCACAAGGTACAATGGATAGCGGTGATGGGTTTTTCTTTCACAACTTCATTTGCTCATCGGATGATTCGTCCTCGGATGATGAAGAGGTGGTGGCCGCGTTGGTCGTACATGAACACATTAGTAGGAAGCGGCCTCGGTTTAGGGGATCAACCCCCGGCCATGCTTCGGCCTTGAACCGCAATAGGGAGAAATGCCACACCCTTCTCTATGCCGATTACTTTAAGGATGGTGCACTCTTCAAACCACATCAATTTCGTCGTCGATTTCGAATGAGGAGACATGTGTTCAATCGTATTCGGGAGGGAGTGGTCTCGCATGACCCATACTTTGAGTGCAAAGAGGATGCCCTAGGCAAGCTTGGTTTCTCTTCATACCAGAAATGCATTGCGGCTATCCGCATGCTTGCGTATGGAATTCCTGGTGATCTTGTGGATGAGTATGTTCGTATGAGTGAGTCCACATGTCTCCTCTCAATGTATAGTTTTTGCACGGCCGTGGTGGAAGTGTTCGGCCGTGAGTACCTCAGAGAGCCAACTGCCGCTGATACAGAGAGGTTGTTGGCGATCAATGCCGAGAGGGGCTTTCCGGGCATGCTTGGTAGTATAGATTGTATGCACTGGAAGTGAAAGAATTGTCCATTTGTTTGGCAGGGGCAGTACAAGGGGCATGTGAAATGTGCCACTGTTATACTTGAAGCCGTGGCTTCACAAGATCTGTGGATATGGCATTCTTTCTTCGGCATGGCTGGTTCTCAAAATTACTTCAGCGTTCTCTAGTGTTTGCAAGGCTTACAGAAGGCCACTCCCCGGAGGTCAACTTTGAGGTCAATGGCCACCATTACAACAAGGGATATTACCTAGCTGATGATCCACTCTTGTGAAGACCATACCCAATCCGTAAGGAGAGAAGAGACAGAGGTTTGCCCAAATGCAGGAGAGTGCTAGGAAGGATGTGGAGCGTGCTTTCGGTGTGCTTCAGTCTCGGTGGGGTATCGTTTGTAACCCTGCATTGACATGGAGCACGAAGAAGCTTTGGGAGGTGATGACTGCTTGTGTGATCATGCACAACATGATCGTGGAGCATGAGCGCGATGATAGCATCTATGACCAAGGGTTTGATTTCCAGGGTGAAAATGTTGAGCCTGAGCATCCACCTCTTGCAACCTTTGAACAGTTTGTCATAGGAATTGCGTGATTGGCATACTCATGTCCAGCTCCAAGATGACTTGGTTGAGCACATGTGAACTCACATTGACAACCAATAGATCTATCTATCGGTTTAATTTTTTTCCGTGCAAACAAATTTCAATTGGATTGTAATAAGACTATTTCGGACGTGCAACTATTGCCATTTTAATTTGAGATATTTGTTATTCTCGAACGGACGAGATGCGGCCGAGATGTGGCCGTGCGTAGGGCGCACGACTGACGCATCCACAAATTCGAACGGACATGACCTCATTGCCACCCCCAAACGGACGAAAAGCGAATGAAACGGACGTCCATTTGGGGTCGTGCGTTGGAGTTGCCCTAATTTCCCCTTCCCCAACGGTGTGTTTGGTTTGGGAATAAAGTGGAACGAAATGGCATGGTTCCATTCCACTAGAATGGATTGGTTCCATCCTTGTGTTTGGTAGGAGCAATTTCAAGGAATGTAATGATTACATTTTAGTGTTCGGTTTCAGAGACAGAATGGAATGGAATTGTTCTCACTTGATCATATCGGATTGGATTTTGGTAGAAAGCTAAACTAAATGCATATTTGATTCCGAGAACAGAGAAACGTATAGACGCTGCAGTACAAAGGTACACAGGCTATCAATCAAACTAGTGAACATCACACGTTGAATACTCTGTTAGACATTTCTTCGAACACCTTGCCTACACTTCCCCAGCTCCCAGTCTTGCAATAACCATGGAACTGTACACAGCCGTAGGTGACTACCACCTGGCGGACGGCGCATGCCTGCATGAACCGAAGCAACCAGACGGCCTGACCCGTGCGACGGCCGGCGTAGAGCGCGTTGGGGCCTAGGCGGGGCTCACGCGACATGACACGGAGGAGGAAGACCACGGCGGCGGCGGACGCGGCGCTCGTCGCCTTCCAGATCGAGCAGATCCTTTAGTCGTCGGTGTCACCCCGAGCTTCACGCTGGCCGCCACGACTCATCAATCACTGGAGAGCGTGGCCTCCCCGGCCTCGCCTGCAGCATCTTCCCCGGCCTCCGCCGGCTCGACACGGCCGGCGTATGGAACGCAGATGCGGTGCCCGCGTCTACGTACCGGCGGCGGTCTCCACCGGCGACGAACCTCCCGCCAGAGGGAAGAGAGAGAGAGAGAGAGAGGCAGAGGTCGTGGGTGCCACCGAGGGAGGGTCGTCGAGCCGGGCGTTCCGCGTGGTCCGGCCAATTTGGAGGAAACGTCCCGGTTCGGTATATAGCAGGAATATTCCTCTCCGAAGAATCAGTGCATTCCATTCCATTTTGCAACCAAACGCGAGACTCAGTCCTAGGTACGGGTCCGACCCATTACATTCCACCTCATTCCCGAAACCAAACACACCCCGGTTACCAAACACGCTATTAGAAATAGGAAACGATACACCTTTCAACACTCACATCAGGTGGAAGCCGTAGCTGCGGACATCCTGGCTGCCTGCATTTCCAGGGTTGCTGAAGCGGAGCACCAGGTTAAATTGCCGTTGAGCACATGAAAAAGGGTCACAATTTATGTCAGTTTAGGCCGGACAATGCAAAATTCACCACCAGTAAGCACCACTTAGCTCGTTAAAGAATCAGAAGCGTTATGTGGGGAGAAAGGAAAAGCATATACTAAGAGCATATCGAGCCGGGCGCCTCAACACCCGGGCGTACGGTCTGGTCACTGACCGGTAAAAAAAAACCGATCCAGACAGACGTCTCGAACCGGCCTCACACGCCCGCGCTCACCACCCCTCCTATCCAGCCCAAATCTGGGGCGGATATGGGGTGGCCCGGGCGGATGGCCCGGTCAAAAAATCCAGACGGGCGCCTCAAACCGGTCTCAAAAGTCCGCGCTGACTGGCATCCCTCATATCCAGCCCAAATCTGGGCGGATATGGGGTGGCTCGGGCGGACGGCCTGGTCACTGACCGGTCGAAATAAAAGCAATCCAGACGGGCGCCTCAAACCGGCCTCAAACGTCCGGGCTGATCGGCACCCCTCATGTCCAGCCCAAAGCTGGGGCGGATATTGGGTGGTCTGGGCGGACGGCCCGGTCGAAAAAAAGAACGATCCAGACGGGCGCCTCAAACCGGCCTCAAACGTCCGGGCTGACCGACACCCCTCATATCCAGCCCAAATCTGGAGCGGATATGGGGTGGCCCGGGGCGCCCGGACGGGTCCGCCACATCGACCCGATCCACGCTGGTCAATCCAACCCCACATATATCCGTCCCCATTCGCTCCATGGACAAAACGCTAGCCACTCCACTTCAGTCCACTCCACTCTGCCCCAAAGCTCCCGTCCGGCGATCTCCGGCCTTCTCCACCATGGTGGGCTGCGAATCTGACTTCGACCAGCCCAGATTCGTCGACTGGGGTGTCGTTCCGTGCGGGTTGGAGGTGTCTATGGCCGTCCGCATTGCCCTCCGCTGCTCCCGGGAGGATCGGACCCAACCGACGGTGGGATCTGTCCGGCGCGAGACCATTGCGTCGGCACATCGGGCGCTCGGATCCTCCGAGCTTGGATCATCGTGGTCCTCCCGGGAGCCTTTCAATCTCCCTTTTTCCATCACCGGTTCGCCGGAGTATGAGTGCTAGCGGGGCCGGTGTGCCCGCCTTGGGAAGGAAAGGGTGAGGGTGGCCGAGGCCCGCCTTGCTGCCGACATGGCGGCGACAGAGGCGGCGAATGCGGGGGCGCACACTGCTTGAGAGGAGGAAGCCATCCGCGCCCGCATCTTAAGGAAGCGACAGCAGAGGAACACGTGCGTCCTCGCCCTAGAGCAGAATCGGGCTGTTCGTGCCATCGCCAGACCCCCCCCCCCCAAGGAGGAGAAGGAGGGGAGCGACGGGTCGAACAACTCTGGTGAAGAGCAGATCCGGTTTGATCCATACTACGTTTTTGACCGCTACTTCCACGAGAAGGACGTCAAGGGCACCGGGAAGTGCAAGGGCAGACATGGACGATCTTCTCCATAGTTAGTACGTAGGTAGAACATGCCAATTTTTGATAGTATGATGGCATGTCCTGATGTACTAGCCGAACGATGTGTGTTGCATCGTTTATGTTTACGTTGCATGACTCTGTATAAATTTGAGGTATGCTAATTGAGATGACTGATTGTGAGAAGGAAATTTGAGATGTGACCGTCAGTTTGCCAAAGTCCGGCTATATGTGCTCTATGAGTTGCAACTCTGCATATTTGGCCATTTGAGCAGATAATTAAGGACATCGATGATTTTCTTACTGAAAGAAAATGGGTCGAACCTACCGTGAGAAAGAATTCCATCCCCTTGTCACAACGATCATACGAAGGTTGTTTGCTCTTATTCAGTCTTAACCTTAAAATTCTATAGCCTTGTGCTTTCTCGAAAACTCAAAATCTAATATAAATACAAAAGGCTGCTAAAATTTCTTGTCGCGTCCACATAAGACAAATGGAGTAAAAATATATGTAAAAATTCAGTTTCGTCAGCTTTCAGTTTTAAGTAGAGGATGAGGTCACAACAAACGACAGTACGTAAGATAGGGGGAGGACTTTCTTATGCCTAAATCCATAGGAGAGAAACAAAGAGATGGCAGTAGATAACTTTTTACCTGCCCACTTATGCATGCCTGGGTGTTGT
Organism: Thinopyrum elongatum; assembly: GCA_011799875.1. Classification (NCBI taxonomy): domain Eukaryota; kingdom Viridiplantae; phylum Streptophyta; class Magnoliopsida; order Poales; family Poaceae; genus Thinopyrum; species Thinopyrum elongatum. The sequence continues at coordinate 418,718,067 of CM022297.1, read as the reverse complement.
GCAATCAGCATGTTGTTGAAAGCAGAGACCACATATTTTTCCGCTGTCCATTCGCAGATGCCGCTGACCCTCTATCCGAATGTTGACCTCTCTGATGCTCCTATTAGGGATAATTTGCACCAGTTAAAGCCTGCACTCAATGTTACTTTCTTCATCGAATTAATTGTGCTGGTTGCTTATCGAGATTAGATAGACCCCTCCCCCTTTAGAGCATGGTTAGTACAGCCAATGGTCGGCTATAAAGAGTTGCCATGTCATCTAGAGTCAACCTCATAATCGACATGTATAATAGTAGTACGTTTTAAATGTGTACTAGTACTTTATTAGGTTAGTCATAATAGAGAGTTAACTTAGACTAGTAATGTACTACTCCTTCATAGTGGGTAGTATCATATGTGTGGTAACATAGATGTCTTCATTTATTATTTTGTAGACTCATTTTGCATGGGAAGCGCTATGTGATGATAACATATTATGTTACTCTATTTGCCTCTCTCTTCATTAACTACTTGCCACCTCATCTTTTTTGCTTATGTGGCATCTATGTTATTACCTATGTTACTCTCGCTATGCGTACGTGCGTGCGTGCTCTGCGTACGTCTGTGTGCTCTTGCATCCTCTGTACGTGTGTGCTGTGTGTGTTGCACAGCTGCTGGTGCTACTGTGTGCTCTGCGCGCGCGTGTGTTGGGTGTGTGCTCGGCGTGCTTGTGCTGCTTCGCTACTGCAGATGCTTATGTGGTGTTTGATTTGAAGAGAGTTAAATGATAAAAAAAGTCCCAAGGTTCAGTTTTTTGTTTGCATTGGCATATCCAAGAAAAACATAGCGTCATATGTTCATGCAGTTGCAGGAATTTTGATTTGTTATAGCCTCAAACATGGATAGCCATCAGTGAATTAATTTTTGCAACTATTTTTTGTTTACAGAGAGGAAGCAGCAAAGCGGCTGTTTATTAACATCATAATAAGCGACGATGGTGTTTTTATCTTTTATAATCGAGGAGCATGAGCTATTTATGTGGTCAACACAATTTTGGCCGACAAAATTGCAGGTTTGTATGGTGCTTGATTTTTTGGTGTGTAGTATTGTTATTTTACCTGCGGGGAATATGACTAATTTTAATTATTCTGGGACTGTGAATTGTTGTATCTAAACTGACTACGAAACTACTTTGCGAACGACAGATGCGTGGCCGATTCAGGGACGATGCAAAATCTGACGATGTACTGAAGTTTGCTTTCTAACACCAACGGCTTGATTAATAGTGTCGTCCATAAATCGTGCACATGGCGTCGTGTGTATAGCAATGTTCAACTGACTATGCTTTGTCCTCCATGATATTGCAGATTTTTATAGTTCAGTACCTCAGAATGTAACATTATTAGCTGACTTAACTGCATTCAACCCCTATTGTACTCACTGTGGACTGATAGGCTCTCGAAGTGTGATTGCTCACAAGCTATATCTTACTACTTTTCTGCCAGAAAATTATTTTATTGTTTTAGCTGACTAGCAGATTCTCAACAAATGTGGTAGACAATGACATCAGAGGTGCTTTCCTAGAGAACCCTCAGTGCATCAACCGCTCCCACTAAGGGCATGTACAATTGTGACATATGAATACAGATGTCTCATGAGAAAAAGTAGTTTGAGGCAACTACACTGATTTTTTCTCCCTAACGGAAGCTACTACTAATGGGCCTCATCAAGAAATAGAAAATAGAAACTTTAATACATATGCATCTCTACTCTTCACTTCAACTTTTTCAGCTTTTTTACATTGGAGCACACTTTTTCTCCTCAAGCACCTGCCTCTTGCAGAGGATCCCGCTTCCCTATCCGAATCTATTTTTCCTGACATCCGATCCTACATGGCACATGGGCTATGCATTGGCCATGCCCTAACAACTGAGGGTACAATCACATGGTATAAGTGGTAAGATATATTGGAAAAAAATACAAATGTCTTATTGAAGAAATGGTAAGAAACACATCGTGAAAAAATACCACCAAATTTGAGTATTTCAACAACACGCCTAAACAATTTTTTTTGGGGAAAAAGCCAAAATGGGAGGCCGTGTAGCATTGAGAAAAAGAAAAAGGTATGGCCCAGATGGTGGTAAGAGTGACAAACCATGAGGGGGCCATGGCTCCCTATCGCCCACCCGGCTCCGATCCTACATGGCACATGGGCTATGCATTGGCCATGCCCTAACAACTGAGGGTACAATCACATGGTATAAGTGGTAAGATATATTGGAAAAAAAATACAAATGTCTTATTGAAGAAATGGTAAGAAACACATCGTGAAAAAATACCACCAAATTTGAGTATTTCAACAACACGCCTAAACAATTTTTTTTTGGGAAAAAGCCAAAATGGGAGGCCGTGTAGCATTGAGAAAAAGAAAAAGGTATGGCCCTGACGGTGGTAAGAGTGACAAACCATGAGGGGGCCATGGCTCCCTATCGCCCACCCGGCCACCCCTAGCTCTACCACCGCGGAAGACTCTAGAAACTCGTGTGGTCGAAATAAGGAAGTTGTAATTGACATCTATAAACGACGAGGGAAATTAATAATCCGTACCATCTATTAGTTTTTCTCAAAACATAGGAGTAGAGGCTGGAGATTTGCGACCTCAATTAGGTTTTAATTATTTTAATTTATGCTCATAATATAACAAAAACAAGAGAGCACGGATGGCACATGCCACTAAAATTTCTAATCTTTTAGTCTAAATTGTTTTAGTTCGAACATATTAAAAACTTAACTAAAACAACTTAGATTTCCAAATCATGTATAGATCTATGCAAGGTTTCCCCTAATTAAAATAAAGATTATAAGCCGCTATGCATGAAAAGAATAAGCAGACCTTGAGGTCGGGGTGCAGGGGATTTGTCCATCGCTCACGACATTGCTTCCCAATCCGTCCTGGGAGGTGTTTTGAAATCTCCGCCCATTTACGCTTTCCATGCTCAGCCACCAATCTCTTGAGAAGTCTGCAAACAAGACAATACATTGATCAATGAAATTAAGCAGAACAACATGCATACCGCGAGATCACGCTTTTTTTATCATATGCAACTCTAATAGTACCTATGAAAGGTTGATGTATCTTCCTAAAACAAATTATATGTTGATGGATGTGTTGTGTGGCATGTTGATCAAGCCTAAACTTTAATTGCCCGAGAATCTCTGAAAATGCTCTAGTTAATTTCGACAAGATCAGTCCATAAGTATGATATGGTACAATATGTTACTCAGTTCTTAAGTCATTGATATATACAAGATGGCGTGCTGCTCTAATCATGTGTTTTTCCCATTATTTTTTCTTTTTTGAGAAGAATGTGCTTTTCCCATTCACACATTTTAGCAACCTTATGGACCAAATTGGCCCAATAAGCTAGATTAACAAAACAGGTTATATTTATAGTTACATAATAAGCGAGTATGAAAATATGAGTTATCATAGAAGTGTATGTGCAATTGGCACTCATGCTTGCATTTCATGTGAATTTCCCAATATTTCAGACATTACAGGTTATAAAATCAGCTATAAAACATAAGTACTACTTTAGAATTTAGGAATTTCACAGACATTAATATGTTACTGTGTTGTTAGTTTCTAAGTCATTATTATAAGTGGATTGGTAATGTTCATTATAATAGCTCATACGGTACGATTTGCTATTGTGTGTTGTCATGTGCTACAAGCTGGAAAATAAAACACATGAATTTAGTATCCACAATTGCACCGGACGAATTTCATGTCTTGTGCTAGAGAAAGAAAAGATAATCAACAATGCTTAGTAAGGTAGAGATATGATTTGCTGCCCTACGGGATAATTGTCCTTAAGGTATCCACTATTTGCGCTCGTGTTTGGATTTGTGCCTACCATTGCTTATAGCATGTGTTTTTTATTGGTTTTCACTGCCTGAGACCAAGGATTGTTCTGAGGGTCTTGAATCTAAGAAGTAACTTACATGTCATATATCTAACAATACATGGCTATATTCAACATCCCTTCCCTATCATCAAATATCGACCATGTCTAGTATCCCTCGTTAATACATCACACAACACAAGCAAGGTCACCTAGCCAGACCCATTGTGCTATCTAGCTAATAGGTACTCGCACATGCACATGGTCAGGCCCGTACGGGGCACGCAGAGTGTTCGACTGCACAGGGCCCCCAAATTAACAGGGCACCAAATCTTCTATGTAATATAGCATGAATGACTAGATTATATGGGGGTAATCAATGCATCGATTAAATACTATGTTGGAACCTGGAACAAAAGAACTCCAATGCCCCATCTCACGCACTCCTCCTCCTCTTTTCTCTCCACCCTCTTTCTCTTCTGGAGCAGATCCCTTTCTCTCCCTACAATCCAATCTCGGCCTTGATTCTATTCCAGTTGATCAATTCGTTCATATTTTCCCCAAAACAAATCCGCTAATTAAATGAATTGGTACTATTCTACTCTCCATCCATCTATTTATTCAGTCTCTTTTTTCCCAGTTTCTCACATATCTCCTCTGCTTCTGTCAGTCCCATTGTTGCTTGCCGCTATCCTACGACATGGGTGCATTGATAGGAGTTGGAGGCATGCCACAACTGCGAGGTTGCTGATTCACCAAGATGAGCAAGGAGGCAAGAACAAAGAGTGTAGCCTTTTTGGCCACATTAAAATCGGAGTGCATATACAAGTGCTGATGAGGTTCATGGCAACAATGGGATGATATTTATAACAAAGCTTTGTTTTTCTTGATTGACATTTGTTATGTTGAGAGCCGAATTTTTGACACCGGGCCTCCATTTTCTCGGGTACGGCCCTGCACATGGTAATCTGTAGGAAAAAGCCATGAGATGATGGAAGTTGAAGAGAAGATGTAAGTATGTAAATGTTGTCATTGCACGAGACGAGAATGCCAAGTCTCGACTTTACCAGCAAGACCAATTGATGTTATGAGTGAATAGACAAAATGTGGCCAAAAAGGCTACACTCTTTGTTCTTGCCTAGCCTTATTTGTTGTTATGTAGTTACAAGAAACACCAAACAATTAGCAAGAAAAATCCCACGGCGTTTCATGTGTGGTTGAATTGACAACTCAACTGCCAAAGCCTATAAGTTTTTTCTCGGTCCCATAAAGTCAAATATGAATTAGAGTTGTAATACTTCCCAACGAAGACTGTTGCGATCCCTACACTTGTGGGTTATCACCTTTATTTGCCCTTTTATGTTCATATTTGCAACAACTTTCAGACATAAGCAAATTTATACATTTTTAAAATTATTAGCTATTAGTGGGCAACTTCAAGTGACAAGTTTAAACTTAGGAAAAGATGAGTGTAAAGTACACTCAACAGTAGGTGACACGTTTATTCATTAAGAAGTCTCGTTGTTATACACACGATTAATAATGTAATACTTTCAAAGTTTCACATAGCTATAAATAGGACTCATTGGAAACTTATGATTACCACGTATGTTGTGTAGATAGAAACCACACAATCATTTTTGAGAAACCATAGCAACCCGAATGTCCCAAAGAATCACCAACCGTGTAGAAAATCCTGAGACCGAGCAGTAGTTGTAGTTGATCAATGCGCAACCTATCTTACGATCTACGTGGAATTGTCGAAGAATGTAGAGAGATGGGTGGTATCTGGAGGGATCTCGTCGACCCCCCCCCCCCCACACACACACACAGAGAGAGAGAGAGAGAGAGAGAGAGAGAGAGAGAGAGAGAGAGAGAGAGAGAGCGCAACACCTCATACATGTTTCTTTATTCTACCGCCTTCCGCGTGTTTTTGTCCAACTAGGTGAGATAAACATAGTGTTGTCCAGCACATACATATAATCCCTCGGTATCTTGATGCAAACTCTAAGCCCTAGTAACAACAGTCCCGTGCCACCACCCCACCCCCTCTTTGCATCGGTCTGATTGCAATGATGGCCACCATATCTCCCAACCTTTGCCGACCACCGTCGATGATCCCTTTACCGTGCACCCATGCCCCCCAAGTAGTGCATCTCTATTATATCTCTCTATCACTCCCCACCTCTCTTTGAAACACACATACATGTTTCTAAAAATTTATGTGTGCGCATATGTATATTCAAAGGGGTTGGGTGGGCGTCCACAAGATCATGGCGGAGCAGATAGCAAGGTATGTGATGAGTGTATTCTCGGCCTGAACCATTAGATAGAGGATCCGCCGAGAGAAAGGCGGGCAGAGATCTTGTGTCAGATCCGTATACATTCGGCACCGTCATTGCACTCATATTTTCCCAAGTTTAATTTTGATATTCCAAAGGTTTTTCTAGTGCCAGGTGCAAATGGTGTTCATGCATGTGTTGACCAAGCCTAAACTTTAATGGCCCAGAGTCTCTGGAAATGCTCTAGTTAATTTGATCAATCTATAAGCATGATACGGTACAATATGTTACTTTGTTCTTAAGTTTTCAAGTCCTTGATATATACAAGATGTCGTGATGCTCTAATCATGTGTTTTCCCCGTTCTTTTTCATTTTTTTTATAAGAGTGTGTTTTTCCCATTCATACATTTTAGCAACCCGATGGACCAAATAGGCCCAATAGGCAAGATTAACAAAACATGTCATATTTATAGTTAGATAATAGCGAGTATCTTATAGCTCGATTTCAAATATATGAGCTATCAAAGAAGTGTATGTGCACTTGATACTCATGCTTGCTTTTTATGTGAATTTAAGTGCCTATGATCACTTGCTTTGATGTGTGTAATGCCTCCCGTCTTATTCCTCCATTTCAACTGTCAGCATATCACCTTCTCTTCTTTGTAACATAAACACAATAAAAATACGAGAAAATATATTGAATGTCAGCCAAAGAAAATATAGTTTTTCTCTTATAAATCTCTTTCTTTACTAATATATCCAATTAAGATTAACCTAATTGTTGGATCACAATCTAGAAGCGGGTTCATCGGCAAGGCTAGCAGATGATTTAAGTGCCTATGATCACTTGCTTTGATGTGTGTAATGTCTCCCGTCTTATTCCTCCATTTCAACTGTCAGCATATCACCGTACTAAAAAGTTGATAACCCCAATAATACCTATGTATAAACAGTATCTATTCGCCAAAAAAAAAGTATCTAATAAATCAATTATCACAGGCTAGTTGTGATAGTGAAGAGGCAATGTTGTTAATCATTTATAAATCTTGATCAACCATCTTGGTAAAAGAAGGTATGTTACTGATATCTATTTATACAGGTAGTCTATCCCCTACGAGATTTTATGTTACTGATATCTATTTATACAGGTAGTCTATCCCCTACAGGTAGTCTATCCCCTACGAGATTTTACCAAGATGGTTGATCAAGATTTATAAATGATTAACAACATTGCCTCTTCACTATCACAACTAGCCTGTGATAATTGATTTATTAGATACTGTTTTTTTTGGGCGAATAGATACTGTTTATACATAGGTATTATTGGGGTTATCAATTTTTTAGTACGGTGATATGCTGACAGTTGAAATGGAGGAATAAGACGGGAGACATTACACACATCAAAGCAAGTGATCATAGGCACTTAAATCATCTGCTAGTCTTGCCGATGAACCCGCTTCTAGATTGTGATCCAACAATAGGTTAATCTTAATTGGATATATTAGTAAAGAAAGAGATTTATAGGAGAAAAACTATATTTTCTTTGGCTGAAATTCAATATATTTTCTCGTATTTTACTGTGTTTATGTTAAGGCCCTTGGGATTGGGATCTAGTTTCGCCCCGGGCCCCCGAAATCTCAGGACCGGCCCTGCTCGTACACTAGAGTAGCCTCGGCGCCTGGCTTCTGAACCCGCTCACTGCGGGCAGCACTTCAATCGTTCGACCTCCCTTTCGTCTCTCCCATGGTGAGCTGCCCATGCCTTGGACACCACGACAAGGACTTTCCGTGTCTGTGTAAGCTGACATGAGCTACGCCAAAGACTCAAAGCTGGCCCTTTATTTTGGGTGGCACAAGAAGCTCCTTGCTTCCAAGCTCGGCGTCAACCATTGGAGTATTGTCAGCGAATCCCCGTTGCTCTCCTCGGCTTTTACATTATGTGGCAAGGTCTACTTCACCGACCAACAGAGGGAAGGGCTCATGGTCATGGACACCGACGCTACACAACCGAAGTTGGTGCTAGCCGTGAGATGGCCGCCGGTGGTGTTCAAGTTCGTGCACATGGCCGACTGCTCCGGCATGCTTTTGGTTCTGACCAACGATGTTTACTATATGAAAGGAATTGAGGATTACATGGTGGAGTTCGACACGTTCCGGCTGGGCGCAAACGCAGGCCCGCTTATCCTGGTGAGGGAATCGACGAGAGTGCTATGTTTTTGTTGATGGTTACGTTGGCGGGTTGGTCGTCTCGTCACATCCGAAGGTGCCGTAAAACTCAATGCCATCTACTTCTAGTTCCAGCACGATCGTTTCGACAGATTTCTTGTGTGTGGTGTGTCTGGTGGAACTGGAACGACCAGGCCGTTGACTGAAGCTGAAGCTCGGAGAGCAGCTGAGTTGACGATCTGGCATCTTATGTGGCTTGGAATGGGTGCAAGATGGACGTGATTAATGTTGCTCAGTGACCATGCTTGTTTTGATCATCTGCAACTACAATAGTACCCGTGAAATAGTGATCTATCTTCTTAAGACAAATTACGTTTCATGGATGTGTTGATCAAGCGAAACTTTAATGGCTCGAGAGTCTCTGAAAATGCTCTAGTTAATTTCAACAAGATCAGTCTACAAGTTTGATGTGGTACAATATGTTACTCTGTTCTTATGTTTTTAAGTCGCTGATATATACAAGATGGCGTGATGCTCTAATCATGTGTTTTCCAATTCTTTTACATTTTTTGAGAAGAATGTGTTTTCCCCACTCATACATCTTAGCAACCCCTATGGACCAAAGAGGCCCAGTAAGCTAGGTTAACTAACCAAGTCATATTTATAATTGGATAATAAGCGAGTATGTTACTGCTTAATTTTAAAGATATGGCTTATCAAAGAAGTGTATGTGCACTTGATACTCATGCTTGCATTTCATGCGAATTTCTCAATACATCAGACAAGACAAGTTATAAAATCACCTATAAAACATAAGTCCTACATTGGAATGTAGGAATTTCATAGACATCAATTTAATCAGAAATGAGGTGAGAGCCGGCATGCGTGTTCATTCTGGTGTAGCTTTGTGTGTCTTCTCCGGTGGCCGTTTCCGCCTGATGGACTCGGCCGATCGAGCACACTCGTCGTCGGGCGGGTGTACGGTGAGGGCTCCTCGCGCTTCTGATCAGGTGGACATGGTGGGGCATTGTAGGGCATCATGGGGCACATAGGCATGAGGGATGGTTGTTCTGGCCACCCGTCATCCCACCGTGGGCGTTGGTCATGTCTTGTGCCACTTCTCCTCCTCCCCCTCTTTCCCGGCCTGGTGCCTCCGGATCCAAATCTTGCGTGGTGGAGGTGCGCCTGTCATTGGCGACTCTGGCACTGGCAAGGTCTGCTGGTTGGTGGAGGCCCATTCCATTGGATGTTCTCTGGTGTGTTGGGATGCAGGGCGGCGACCCTTTGGTGGGGGCTGCGGTGTTCGTGGGCGCTGCTCGCGGCTTGCTTGCTGACTGGTAGCCTTGGTCACGTGGGTGGCCGGGTGGCTTGTTGTCGGCGCTATGTAGAGTGGTGCAGCAGGTCTCTCACGACTAGTCACACCTTGATCGGAGGTGGAGGGTGTGTGCTGGGGTACAATCCTTGTCTGGCAATCGTCAGACCAACAGTGGCAGAGTTCGGGGGTGTCGTACTCTTCTTGAAGGCTTTGTGGCAGCTGCTCCTGGTCCTCCGGTTTGCTCCAGGTGAAAATCTTGATCATTTGGACCAGGCGGTGGCAGCGCTATGGTGTCGTTCCTTTCCTGAAGGCACCTCCCTGGAGCTCATGGTTCGTCAGCAGTCAGCTTAGTTCTTCACGGTGGCTAGGTCATGGTGGAGAGCTCCGTCATCTCCGTAGTGGTGCTTATTGTACATATTTTGTTCGCTTGGAGATGGTGTTGCTATGCTTTAGCGGCTTTGTATTTTTACCTTGGGTACGTTGTGGTGGTGTGTTGTATGTTTTGACTGTATGAGGTTCATGCTTTATCTATAAAACGGAGGAAAAATCTTTTTGGGTAAGGCATATCTATGGTACCATACTCTATCGATGATTGTCCTCACGATAATTTTCACCTGGAATGGTACTGCATTTACTTATGGAGGACTAAATGATCAATCAATGCAAATCTTCACCGCACAAATGCCAATATTTCTGGAAAAAATGCGCCGGAAAACCGTCCGGCCCCGGTGCCTTTGTGGGAAACATTTAAAACAAAGCAATCTTCACCTCGTTCTTTGTAATGGGCTTTGACAACTTGTCATTCACTCGCTGGTGACCTTACAAGGTACATGGTAAAGTACTTCCTCCATCCCTATTACCCCCTCGGATGCATATAATTTCTCATAAAACTCTACTGCCATCTGCTCAAGCTCTGCGGGGTTCTCACATATACAACCTGTTTGGTAAACACTTGCGCAGGGGAATGGGAGTTTGCACAAGGATGTTCATGGAGGGATTAGGCATGGGAAGTAGATCTTTACTCCCATTCCCTTGTTTGGTATATGATGAGAATTAGTGTGGGATAAAACTCTACTCACGAATTAACAGGGTACCCCTAAGGAAGAAATTGGTGGGAATTGGCTTCCTCAATTCCCATTCCTCTTCCCACTTAAATTCCCATTCCCTCTAACCAAACACTGGACTTTTAATCTCCTCACAACTCAACTCCCATTCTCCATCTCTAATTCCCCCGAACCAAACACGCTCTTGGCACCAAGCTCCAAGATAGTCCTTCATTTCGAGTAGGATAAGAAGCTCTTGGCACCAAGCTCCACGATGGTCAGCGAAGACTCGTTGCTCTGCTCGGCCCTCCCGTTTCGTGGAACGGTCTACTTCGCCGACCAATAGAGGGAAGGGCCCATGGTCGTGGACGCCGAGGCTGCATTGCCGAAGTTGATGCTAGCCAAAACATGTCCGCCGGTGGTGTTCAAGTTCGTGCACAACTTTTGGTTCTGACCAACAACATTGATGACAAGAAAGCAAGTGAGGATTATACGGTGGAGTTTGGCACATTCTGACTGCACATGGACGTCAGGGCACCGATCCTGATGAGGGACATCATTGGCGATTACTGCGGCGGGTTGGTTCTGTCATCCAAAGTTATCGTCAAACCCAACGCCAACTACTTCTAGTTCTATCACGATATCGTTTCGACAGAGTTCTTGTGTGCGGTGTGTCTCGTGAAAGTGGAATGACCAGGCCGTTGACTGAAGCTGAAGCTCAGGGCTGCTTCATTCATGATCTGGCATCTTATGTGGCTTGGGATGGGTGCAAAATTGATGTGGTTAATGTTGATCAGTGGTGGCATTTGTTTTGATCATTTGCAACTGCAATAGTACCTATTAATGTTGGTGTATGTTCTTAAAAAATAAATTATGTTCATGCATGTGGTGTGTGGCATGTGTTGATCAAGTCTAAACTTTAATGGACCAAGAGTTCTCTGAAAATGCTCTAGTTAATTTCTACAAGATTAGTTTATAAGTATGCTTGGGGTACAATATGTTACCCCGTTATTAATTCGTTGATAGTGTGATGCTCTAATCATGTGTTTTTCCCATTATTTTTTGTTTCTTAAGACGAATGTGTTTTTTCCATTCATACATTTTAGCAACCCCTATGGACCAAAGAGGCCCATCAGCTAGATTAACTGACCAGGTTATATTTATATTTGTATAATAAGCGAGTATCTTATGGTTATATTTCGAAGATATGAGTTATAACATGGATCCCTTTTGCCCACCCCTAATGCCGAAGACTCCAGAAACTCATGTCGTCAAAATAAGAAAGTTGTAATTGATATCTATAAACGATGAGGAAAATTAATAATCCGTACCATCTATTAGTTTTTCTCCAAATATAGGAGTAGAGGCCGGAGATTTGCGACCTCAATCAGGTTTTAATTATTTTAATTTAGGCTCATAATATAATATAAACAAGAGAGCATGGATGGCGCGTGCCCCTAAAATTTCTAATCTTTTAGTCTAAATTGTTTTAGTTCAAACATATTAAAAACTTAACTAAAACAACTTAGATTTCCAGATCATGTATAGATCCATGCAAGGTTCCCCCTAATTAAAATGAAGATTATAAGCAGTTATTCACGAAAAGAATAAGCAGACCTTGAGGTCGGGGTGCAGATGATCGATTTGTCCATCGCTCATGGCATTGCTTCCCAATCCGTCCTGGGAGGTGTTTTGAAATCTCCGCCCATTTACGTTTTCCATGCTCAGCCACCAATCTCTTGAGAATACTGCAAACAAGACAATACATTGATCAAGGAAATTAAAAAGAACAACATACATACCATGAGATCAAGCTCGTATTAAAACAAATCAGATTCAGCTCTTTCACATACTCGTCCTTTTGCTGCAACCTCCCTCCTTTGGATGGTGCCACCGCTCTGTTGTTCTTGGCGGAAGGTTTCTGTTGCCAGAACTCAGGGATCTCCACCGGGATGGCAGCAACGCCATAGCCAGCGATCGGGAGGGTGTCCCAGCTAGCTATCGGTACACCTCACTAGAGCGAGAGCAAGTCTGGGTGACGAATTTTTTACAGCTATCAGGGAGGCTTTGCTCGACACAAATTTCCAACTCTCTGTGTGTTGTATGCACATAAAAGGCTCTTGCCAGTGGGATCCCTATGGAAATGGATCTTACTACTGATCTTTGCTTCCTATGAAATTGGTCAAAAGCCCTACGATTAGAAGCAATCTGGTCATCCAATCTAGCATGAAATGCATGCGGTTGGTAGGTTGGTTTTCTTTTTGATCGCCTTCTTTTCGGTAACTGCTTCTGTTTATCACGCCAGCCATACGGAATATGCTTTGTTTCCTAAACTCGCTTCCACAAATGACGTGATGTAGTGGCAGAGCTTATTGGAGGTCAACCTGAGTCATCACCCCCAAGCCCATGAGTTTGTTCAGATTATCCTAAAAAAGTGGCCCGTCGAATCACTGAAATCCAGCCCATGCATGGTGTTGGTTGCCCCAGCCAATTGCCCCCCCCCCCCAAAGATGTTGTACAAGCTCCGCCACTAGCATGATGCATCATTTCTTGCGGAAATATATTTGATAAATTGTAATTATGGATTATAACTAAATCCATCAATTAAATATGATCTTTTTAAACGTATTTCTTCATATATACCACATAAACATGTTTTTAAGCTGACCACAGAATCATCCCTATTAATGCATGGAAAAGTAACTTTTTTAATGTGCCCAAAATTGTTTGCATGATAGTGCACACCTTTTTCTATTCTATGGCCACAATAGAAGTGTGTTAAGAAGCATCATTTTCCACTAGTTTTTAATTTACGAATGTGTATCTTACATATTTTGTCCAAGGTCAGTATAGTTAAAATGGTGCAGCCCAGGTGTGTGTGGTCCATTGAATTGAGACGTGAGTACACCAACATGTGTGGTCGGAGAGCCGCATCAGAGGAGATAGGAAAAAAAAGGATGCACATCAATGTCCAAGCACCAAAAAAGAAAGAAATACAACATCCCGTCCGACGCCCGTCGTCTAGCTAGTCGAGAGGGAGCGACAATGTGAAACCGCGTGTATCCTTCTTCCCCCGCCCTCCACATTACCATTCTGCAGCTATCCCGGAGCGAGCAACAGTGCACCGCGCGCCAGTCTAGTGAGTACATACATATACATCAACCCCTCTATGCCTCAATGCAATCCCTAGCTCCTAGCAACAGCAGCGTCGCCACCCCACCTCCTCCTAGCCTGTTTAGCTCTCCCACTATACCGATAGGCTCCATGTCCTCTAAACTTTGCCATCGACTGTCGTTGAGCCCACCGCCGTGCACCCGCACCCCCGACTGGTACGTCTCGGTCTTTAAAGTTCTTCTCCCGCTCGACATTCTAGCATTCCCATAGGAGGGATAGGGCAGGCATCCACAAGGGCATGCTGGAGCAGATCACTAGGCACGCACTGGTAAACGATGTCGCCAACTACCTCGATTCTGGGCAGCATACACGGAGTGGAGGGAACATACCGATGACCCCAAGAAGCACAACGTCCTCAACCAGCGCTTCCATCGCTCTGTTGGATCCTACCGCGAACGAGTGCCACAATTGGCACTGCATGGTGAACCTGACCAGCTAGCCGAAGATCACCGCGAACCTCCCTCACCTCCTAGGCCACGCCATCGAGCCAAGTCCGGTGGCGTCCTCGTCCTCGTCATCATACACGAGAGTAGCCTTTTCATTTGGATTTTGAACCCGATCAGCGGGTAGCATTTCAACGGTTCGAACAACTTCCGTTGCTCCCGTGCTGAGCCACCCCTGCATTGGACACGACGCGAAGGACTTCCCGTACCTGTTTAAAGTAACAGGAGCCACATTCGCTGGAGTCTCAATGTTGGCCCTTCATTTAGACTGGGATAAAAAGCTCTTGGCACCAAGGTCCAAGATGGTCTGCGAAGACTTGTTGCTCTGCTCAACCTTCCCATTTCGTGGAAAGGTCTACTTCACTGACCGATAGAGGGAAGGGCCATGGTCATGGACGTCGAGGGTGCATTGTTGAAACTGACGCTAAGCACAAGATGTCCGCCGGTGGTGTTCAAGTTCGTGCAAAACTTCTGGTTCTGACCAACAACGTTGATGAAAAGAAAGGAAGTGAGTATTAGACGGCGGAGTTCGGCACATTCCGACTGGACATGGACGCCAGGGCACCGATCCTGATGACGGGCATCGTTGGTGGTTACTGCAGCGGGTTGCTTCTATCGTCCCAAGTTACCGTCAAACCCAACGCCAACTACTCTAGTTCTATCACGATATCATTTCGACAGGTTTCTCGTGTGTGGTGTGTCTCGTGAAAGTGGAACGACCAGGCCGTTGACTGAAGCTGAAGCTCAGGGCTGCTTCATTCATGATCTGGCATCTTATGTGCCTTGGGATGGGTGCCAAATTGACGTGGTTAATGTTGATCAGTGGTGGCATTTGTTTTGATCATTTGCAACTGCAATAGTACCTATGAATGTTGATGTATGTTCTTAAAACAAAATTATGTTCATGCATGTGGTGTGTGGCATGCGTTGATCAAGTCTAAACATTAATGGACCGAGAGTTCTCTGAAAATGCTCTAGTTTATTTCTACAAGATTAGTTATAAGTATGCTTGGGTACAATATGTTACTCCATTATTAATTCATTGATATATACAAGATGGTGTGATGCTCTAATCATGTGTTTTTCCCTTTATTTTTTGTTTCTTGAGACAAATGTGTTTTTTCCATTCATACATTTTAGCAACCCCTATGGACCAAAGAGGCCCATAAGCTAGATTAACTAACCAGGTCATATTTATATTTGTATAATAAGCGAGTATCTTATGGTTATATTTCAAAGATATGAGTTATAACATGGCTTCCTTCTGCCCACCCCTAATGCCGAAGACTCCAGAAACTCATGTCGTCAAAATAAGGAAGTTGTAATTGACATCTATAAACAATGAGGGAAATTAATAATCCGTACCATCTATTAGTTTTCCTCCAAATATAGGAGAAGAGGCTGGAGATTTGCGACCTCAATCAGGTTTTAATTATTTTAATTTATGCTCATAATATAACAAAAACAAGAGAGCACGGATGGCACGTGCCCCTAAAATTTCTAATCTTTTAGTCTAATTTGTTTTAGTTCAAATATATTAAAAACTTAACTAAAACAACTTAGATTTTCAAATCATGTATAGATCCATGAAAGGTTTCCCCTAATTAAAATAAAGATTATAAGCCGCTATGCATGAAAAGAATAAGCAGACCTTGAGGTCGGGGTGCAGGTGATTTGTCCATCGCTCACGGCATTGTTTCCCAATCCGTCCTGGGAGGTGTTTTGAAATTTCTGCCGATTTATGCTTTCCATGCTCAACCGCAAATCGCTTGAGAAGTCTGCAAATAAGACAATACATTGATCAAGAAAATTAAACAGAACAACATAAATACCGTGAAATCAAGCTGCTATTAAAACAAATTAGATTCTGCTCTTTCACATACTCGTCCTCTTGCTAGAACCACCCTCCTTTGGACGGTGCCACCGCTCGGTTGTTCTTGGCGGAAGGCTTCTGTTGCCAGACCTCGAGGATCGCCACCGGGATGGCAGCAGCGCCATAACCAGCGATCGGGAGGGGGCCCTCCGGCAAGGCGATCATGGAGGGAGACTTGCCGAAGCCGGAAACGAGGGACCCCATGTCATGGATTCCGGTCGAAGCGGTGCCAGCTTGCTGGAAGTGCGAAAAACCATGGCTAGAGCTCGGGAAGTACCCTTCAACCCTGCCTTTTACGTCAACCATCATGGTTGCCGTGCCGCAAGCTCCTGTTTGAAAAGGATGTCCACCGACGACGCCATGGGCTCGGACGGAGGTTGGAAGCAAGTCAGGAACTGCGAAGGGGATGGAATTTGGATTTACGAGCTAGAGATAGAGGAAGAGTATCACAGAGGGAAAAAGTCAAGTCGATGTCGAGATCCAGGATGCACATAATATAGAGGAGGAGGTGCCGCTTCATTCGTTCATCTATGGCCCCACTTTCATCAGACGACACAAAACCTTCCAAGATATAACGTTCCAATTACACATTTCACGAATCGGTTCACGAGAAAGGTGAACATTGGGCCCATCACTGTCCAGCAATTTCTCTGTGGCCCATGTACACCAGCGCAACCAGTTGTCTCAGGAGGTTAGCTGTTGCGCTGTGGGTCCCAGCTAGCTATCGATACAACTCACTAGAGCGAGAGCAAGTCTGGGTGACGAATTTTTTTACAGCTGTCAGGGAGGCTTTGCTCGACACAAATTTCCAACTCTCTGTGTTGTATGCACATAAAAGGCTCTTTTGCCAGTGGGATCCCTATGGAAATGGATCTTACTATTGATCTTTGCTTCCTATGAAATCGGTCGAAAGCCACACGATTAGAAGCAATCTGGTAATCCAATCTGGCACGAAAGCCATGCGGGTAGTAGGTTGGTTTTCTTTTTGATCGCCTTCTTTTCGGTAACTGCTTCCGTTTATCACGCCAGCCATACGGAATATGCTTTGTTTCCTAAACTCGCTTCCACAAATGACGTGATGCACTGGCGGAGCTTAGTGGAGGCCAACCTGAGCCATCACCCCCAAGCCCACGAGATTTGTTCAGATTATCCTAAAAAAGTGGCCCGTCGAATCACTGAAATCCAGCCCATGCATGGTGTTGGTTGCCCCAGCCAATTGCCCCCCCAAAGATGTTGCACAAGCTCCGCCACTAGCATGATGCATCATTTCTTGCGAAAATAATTTTGATAAATTGTAATTATGGATCATAACTAAATCCATCAATTAAATATGATCTTTTAAAACGTATTTCTTCATATATACCACATAAACATGTTTTTAAGCTGACCACAGAATCATCCCTATTAATGCATGGAAAAGTAACTTTTTTAATGTGCCCAAAAATTGTTCGCATGATAGTGCACACCTTTTTCTGTTCTATGGCCACAATAGAAGTGTGTTAAGAAGCATCATTTTCCACTAGTTTTTAATTTACGATTGTGTATCTTACATATTTTGTCCAAGGTCAGTATAGTCAAAATGGTGCAGCCCAGGTGTGTGTGGTCCGTTGAATTGGGACGTGAGTACACCAACATGTGTGGTCGTAGAGCCGCATGAGAGGAGATAGGAAACAAAGGATGCACATCAATGTCCAAGCACCAGAAAAGAAAGAAATACAACCTCCCGTCTGACGCCGTCGTCTAGCATGCCGAGAGGGAGCGACAACATGTAACCGCGTGTATCCTTCTTCCCCTGCCCTCCACATTACCATTCTGCAGGTATCCCGAAGGTAGCAACAGTGCACCGCGCGCCTGTCTAGCGAGTACATACATATACATCAACCCCTCTATGCCTCAATGCAATCCCTAGCTCCTAGCAACAACAGCATCGCCACCCCACCTCCTCCTGGCCTGTTTAGCTCTCCCACTATACCGATAGGCTCCATGTCCTATAACCTTTGTCATCGACTGTCGTTGAGCCCACCGCCGTGCACCCGCACCCCCGACTGGTACGTCTTAGTCTTTATCGTTCTTCTCCCGCTCAACATTCTAGCATTCCCATAGGAGGGATAGGGCAGGCATCCACAAGGGCATGCCGGAGTAGATCACTAGGTACGCACTGGTAAACGATGTCGCCAACTACCCACGATTCTGGGAAGCATACATGGAGTGAAGGGAACATACCGATGACCCCAAGAAGCACAACGTCCTCAACCAGCGCTTCCATCGCTCTGTTGGATTCTACTGCGAACGAGAGCCACAATTGGCGCCGCATGGTGAACCTGTCCAGCCAACCGAAGATCACCGCGAACCTCCGTCACCTCCTAGGACACGCCATCGAGCCAAGTCTGGTGGCGTCCTCGTCCTCGTCCTCATAGATGAGAGTAGCCTTTTCATTTGGATTTTGAACCCGATCAGCAGGTAGCATTTCAACGATTCGAACAACTTCGGTTGCTCCCATGGTGAGCCACCCCTGGATTGGACACCACGCCCAGGACTTCCTGTAGTGACAGGAGCCACGTTCGCCGGAGTCTCAATGTTGTTCCTTCATTTAGAGTGGGATAAAAAGCTCTTGGCACCAAGCTCCAAGATGGTCTGCGAAGACTCGTTGCTCTGCTCGGCCTTCCCGTTTCGTGGCAAGTTTTAGTTCACCGACCGACAGAGGGAAGGGCCCATGGTCGTGGACGCCGAGGCGGCATTGCCGAAGCTAACACTAACCACAAGATGTCCGCTGGTGGGGTTCTAGTTCGTGCACAACTTCTGGTTCTGACCAACAACGTTGATGACAAGAAAGGAAGTGAGTATTAGACGACGGAGTTCGGTACATTCTGACTGGACATGGACGCCAGGGCAACGATCCTGATGAGGGGCATCATTGGTGGTTACTGCGGCAGGTTGCTTCTGTCGTCCCAATTTACCGTCAAACCCAACACCAACTACTTCTAGTTCTATCACGATATCATTTCGACAGGTTTCTTGTGTGTGGTGTGTCTCGTGAAAGTAGAACGACCAGGACGTTGACTGAAGCTGAAGCTCAGGGCTGCTTCATTCATGATCTGGCATCTTATGTGCCTTGGGATGGGTGCAAAATTGACGTGGTTAATGTTGATCAGTGGTGGCATTTGTTTTGATCATTTGCAACTGCAATAGTACCTATGAATGTTGATGTATGTTCTTAAAACAAAATTATGTTCATGCATGTGGTGTGTGGCATGCGTTGATCAAGTCTAAACTTTAATGGACCGAGAGTTCTCTGAAAGTGCTCTTTTATTTCTACAAGATTAGTTATAAGTATGCTTGGGTACAATATGTTACTCCGTTATTAATTCAATGATATTTCAAGATGGTGTGTGATACGTCTCCAACGTATATATAATTTTTTATTGTTCCATGCTGTTATATTATCATTCTTGGATATTTTACAATCATTTTATAGCAACTTTATATCATTTTTTTGGGACTAACCTATTGACATGGTGCCCAGTGCCAGTTGTTGTTTTTTGCTTGTTTTTTACTTCGCAGAATATCAGTACCAGAAGGAGTCCAAACACAGCGAAACTTTTTGGAGATTTTTTTTTGACCAGAAGACACCTTGGGGGCCAAGAAAGCACCAGAGGGGATCTCCGTGGGGACCACAAGACACCTGGGCGCACCCAGGAGCCCAGGCGCGCTCAGGTGGGTTGTGGGCCACACGAAGGTCTCCTGCATCGCCTCTTCGCCCTATAAATTCCCAAATATTCCAGAAACCCTAAGGGAGCAGATGAAACACAAATCCAGCCGCCGCAAGTTCCAGAACCACGAGATCCAATCTAACACCATCACGGAGGGGTTCATCATCCTCATTGGTGCCTCTCCGATAATGCGTGAGTAGTCCACCATAGACCTAAGGGTCCGTAGGCAGTAGCTAGATGGCTTCTTCTCTCTTTTTAATTCTCAATACAATGGTCTCTTGGAGATCTATTTGATGTAAACCTTTTTTGCGGTGTGTTTGTTGGGATCCGATGAACTTTGAGTTTATGATCAGATCTATATCCATGAATATTATTTGAGTTTTCTTTGATCTCTTATATGCATGATTATTTATAGCCTCGTATTTCTTCTTCGAATCTTTGGTTTAGTTAGACCGACTAGCTCGATTTTTCTTGCCATGGGAAGAGGTGCTTTGTGATGGGTTCGATCTTGCGGTGTCCTCTCCCAGTGACAGAAGGGGCAGCGAGGCACGCATGTATCGTTGCTATTAAGGATAATAAGATGGGGTATATTCCTACATGAATAGATCTTGTCTACATCATGTCATCGTTCTTATTGCATTAATCCGTTTCTCCATGAACTTAATACACTAGATGCATGCTGGATAGTGGTCGATGTGTTGAGTAATAGTAGTGGATGCAGGCAGGAGTCGGTCTACTAATCTTGGACGTGATGCCTATATATTGATCATTGCCTTGGATATCGTCATAATTATTCGATCTTCTATCAATTGCCCAACACTAATTTGTTTACCCACCATATTCTATTTTCTTGAGAGAAGCCACTCTTAAAATCTATGGCCCCCGGGTCTATCTTTTATCATATTGCTTTCAGATATATCTTTTTCCGCATTTGTTTTCAGATCTATTATTACAAAAACCCAAAAGTACTTTGCTGCACTTTTTATTTGCATCTTTTATTTCATGTTTTATTCAGATCTATTTATCCAATCTCATACAAACCAATCTATCTTTTTACTGAGGAGGGATTGACAACCCCTCTTACGCGTTGGGTTGCGAGGATTTGTTCTTTGTGTACAGGTACCGTTTACTTAACGTTGCTTGGTTCTCCTATAGGATTGATACCTTGGTTTCATAATTGAGGGAAATACCTATCGTAGCTATACTGCATCATCCCTTCCTCTTTGGGGAAATACCGACGCAGTTTCAATCCGCATCAGTGTGATGCTCTAATCATGTGTTTTTCCTATTATTTTTTGTTTCTTGAAATGAATGTGTATTTTCCATTCATACATTTTAGCAACCCCTATGGACCAAAGAGGCCCATAAGCTAGATTAACTAACCAGGTCATATTTAGATTTGTATAATAAGCGAGTATCTTATGGTTATATTTCAAAGATATGAGTTATAACATGTCTCCATTTTGCCGACCCCTAATGCCGAAGACTCTAGAAACTCGTGTCGTCAAAATAAGGAAGTTGTAATTGACATCTATAAATGACGAGCAAAATTAATAATCCGTACCATCTATTAGTTTTTCTCCAAATATAGGAGTAGAGGCTGGAGATTTGCGACCTCTATCAGGTTTTAATTATTTTAATTTATGCTCATAATATAACAAAAACAAGAGAGCACGAAAGGCACGTGCCCCTAAAATTTCTAATCTTTTAGTCTAAATTGTTTTAGTTCGAATATATTAAAAACTTAACTAAAACAACTTAGATTTTCAAATCATGTATAGATCCATGAAATGTTTCCCCTAATTAAAATAAAGATTATAAGCCGCTATGCATGAAAAGAATAAGCAGACCTTGAGGTCGGGGTGCAGGTGATTTGTCCATCGCTCTTGACATTGCTTCCCAATCCATCATGGGAGGTGTTTTGAAATCTTTGCCCATTTATGCTTTCCATGCTCAGCCACAAACTCTTGAGAAGTCTGCAAACAAGACAATACATTGATCAAGAAAATTAAACAGAACAACATACATACCGTGAGATCAAACTGCTGTTAAAACAAATTAGATTCCGCTCTTTCACATACTCGTCCTCTTGCTGCAATCACCCTCCTTTGGACGGTGCCACCACTCGGTTGTTCTAGGCGGAAGGCTTCTGTTGCCAGACCTCGAGGATCTCCACCGGGATGGCAGCAGCGCCATAACCAGCGATCGGGAGGGGCCCCTCCGGCAAGGTGATCATGGAGGGAGACTTGCCGAAGCCGGAAACGAGGGACCCCATGTCATGGATTTTGGTCGAAGCGGTGCCAGCTTGCTGGAAGTGCGAAAAACCATGGCTAGAGCTCAGGAAGTACCCTTCAACCCTCCCTTCCGCCTCAACCATCATGGTTGCCGCGCCACAAGCTCCTGTTTGAAAAGTATGTCCACCGACGACGGCATGGGCTCGGACGGAGGTTGGAAGCAAGTCAGGAACTGCGAAGGGGATGGAATTTGGAGGTACCGAGCTAGAGATAGAGGAAGAGTATCACATAGGGAAAAAGTCAAGTCAATGTCGAGGTCCAGGATGCACATAATATAGAGGAGGAGGTGCCGCTTCATTCCGTTCATCTATGGCCCCACTTTCATCAGACGACACAAAACCTTCCAAGATATAACGTTCCAATTACACATTTCACGAACCGGCTCACGAGAAAGGTGAACATTGGGCCCATCACTGTCCAGCAATTTCTTTGTGGCCCATGTACACCAGCGCAACCAGTTGTCTCAGGAGGTTAGCTATTGTGCTGTGGGTCCCAACTAGCTATTGGTACACCTCACTAGAGCAAGAGCAAGTCTGGGTGACGAATTTTTTACAGCTGCCAGGGAGGCTTTGCTCGACACAAATTTCCAACTCTGTGTGTGTTGTATGCACATAAAAGGCTCTTGCCAGTGGGATCCCTATGGAAATTGATCTTACTGCTAATCTTTGCTTCCTATCAAATCAGTCGAAAGCCATACGATTAGAAGCAATCTGGTCATCCAATCTGGCACGAAAGCCATGCGAGTAGTAGGTTGGTATTCTTTTTGATTGCCTTCTTTTCGGTAATTGCTTCTGTTTATCACGCCAGCCATACGGAATATGCTTTGTTTCCTAAACTCGCTTCCACAAATGACGTGATGCAGTGGCGGAGCATAGTGGAGGCCAACCTAAGCCATCACCCCCAAGCCCACGAGATTTGTTCAGATTATCCTAAAAAAAGTGGCACGTCGAATCACTGAAATCCAGCACCTGCATGGTGTTGGTTGCCCCAGCCAATTGCCACCCCCCAAAGATGTTGCACAAGCTCCGTCACTAGCATGATGCATCATTTCTTGCGGAAATAATTTTGATAAATTGTAATTATGGATCATAACTAAATCCATCAATTAAATATGATATTTTAAAACATATTTCTTCATATATACCACATAAACATGTTTTTAAGCTGACCACAGAATCATCCCTATTAATGCATGGAAAAGTAACTTTTTTAATGTGCCCAAAAATTGTTCGCATGATAGTGCACACCTTTTTCTATTCTATGGCCACAATAGAAGTGTGTTAAGAAGCATCATTTTCCACTAGTTTTTAATTTACGAATGTGTATCTTACATATTTTGTCCAAGGTCAGTATAGTCAAAATGGTGCAGCCCAGGTGTGTGTGGTCCGTTGAATTGGGACGTGAGTACACCAACATGTTTGGTCGGAGAGCTACATGAGAGGAGATAGGAAACAAAAGATGCAAATCAATGTCCAAGCACCAGAAAAGAAAGAAATACAACCTCCCGTCTGACACCGTCGTCTAGCATGCCGAGAGGGAGCAACAACGTGTAACCGCGTGTATCCTTCTTCCCTTGCCCTGCACATTACCATTCTGCAGCTATCCAGGAGCGAGCAACAGTGCACCGCACGCCTGTCTAGCGAGTACATACATATACATCAACCCCTCTATGCCTCAATGCAATCCCTAGCTCCTAGCAACATCAGCATCGCCAGCCCACCTTCTCCTGGCCTGTTTAGCTCTCCCACTATACTGATAGGCTCCATGTCCTATAACCTTTGTCATCGACTGTCGTTGAGCCCACCGCCATGCACCCGCACCCCTGACTGGTACGTCTCGGTCTTTATCGTTCTTCTCCCACTCAACATTCTAGCATTCCCATAGGAGGGATAGGGCAGGCATCCACAAGGGCATGCCGGAGTAGATCACTAGGAACGCACTGGTAAACGATGTCGCAACCTACCTACGATTCTGGGCAGCATACATGGAGTGAAGGGAACATACCGATGACCCCAAGAAGCACAACGTCCTCAACCAGCGCTTCCATCGCTCTGTTGGATCCTACTGTGAACGAGTGCCACAATTGGCGCCGCATGGTGACCTTGTCCAGCCAGCCGAAGATCACCAAGAACCTCCCTCACCCCTAGGCCACGCCATCTAGCCAAGTCTGGTGGCGTCCTCGTCCTCGTAGTAGCCTTTTCATTTGGATTTTGAACCCGATCAGCGGGTAGCATTTTAACGGTTTGAACAGCTTACGTTGCTCCCATGGTGAGCCAACCCTACATTGGACACCAGTCCAAGGACTTCCAGTACCTATTTAAAGTGATAGGAGCCATGTTCGGTAGAGTCTCAATGGTGTTCCTTCATTTAGAGTGGGATAAAAAGCTCTTGGCACCAAGCTCCAAGATGTTCTGCGAAGACTCGTTGCTCTGCTATGCCTTCCCGTTTCGTGGCAAGGTCTACTTCGCCGACCGACAGAGGGAAGGGCCCATGGCCGTGGAGGCCGAGGATGCATTGCCGAAGCTAACACTAACCACAAGATGTCCGCCGGTGGTGTTCAACTTCGTGCACAACTTCTGGTTCTGACCAACAACGTTGATGAAAAGAAAGGAAGTGAGTATTAGACGACGGAGTTTGGCACATTCCGACTAGACATGGACACCAGGGCACCGATCCTAATGAGGGGCATCGTTGGTGGTTACTACAGCGGTTGCTTCTGTCATCCCAAGTTACCGTCAAACGCAACGCCAACTACTTCTAGTTCTATCACGATATCGTTTCGACAGGTTTCTTGTGTGTGGTGTGTCTTGTGAAAGTGGAACAACCAGGCCGTTGACTGAAGCTGAAGCTCAGGGCTGCTTCATTCATGATCTGGCATCTTATGTGCCTTGGGATGGGTGCATAATTGACGTGGTTAATGTTGATCAGTGGTGGCATTTGTTTTGATCATTTGCAACTGCAATAGTACCGATTAATGTTGATGTATGTTCTTAAAACAAAATTATGTTCATGAATGTGGTGTGTGGCATGCGTTGATCAAATCTAAACTTTATTAGACTGAGAGTTCTCTGAAAATGCTCTAGTTTATTTCTACAAGATTAGTTATAAGTATGCTTGGGTACAATATGTTACTCCGTTATTAATTCATTGATATATACAAGATGGTGTGATGCTCTAATCATGTGTTTTTTCCATTATTTTTTGTTTCTTGATATAAATGTGTTTTTTCCATTCATACTTTTTAGCAACCCCTATGGACCAAAGAGGCCCATAAGCTAGATTAACTAACCAGGTCATATTTATATTTGTATAATAAGCGAGTATCTTATGGTTATATTTCAAACATATGAGTTATAACATGGCTTCCTTTTGCCCACCCCTAATGCCGAAGACTCCAGAAACTCGTGTCGTCAAAATAAGGAAGTTGTAATTGACATATATAAACGACGTGGGAAATTAATAATTCTTACCATCTATTAGTTTTTCTCCAAATATAGGGATAGAGACTGGAGATTTACGACCTTAGTGAGGTTTTAATTATTTTAATTTATGCTCATAATATAACAAAAACAAGAGAGCACAGATGACACGTGCACCTGAAAATTCTAATCTTTTAGTCTAAATTGTTTTAGTTCGAATATATTAAAAACTTAACAAAACAACTTAGATTTTCAAATCATGTATAGATCCATGCAAGGTTTCCCCTAATTAAAATATAGATTATAAGCCGCTATGCATGAAAAGAATAAGAAGACCTTGAGGTCGGGGTGCAGCTTATTTGTCCATCGCTCACGGCATTGCTTCCCAATATGTCCTCGGAGGTGTTATGAAATCTCCGCCATTTACGCTTTCCATGCTCAGCCGCCAATCTCTTGAGAAGTCTGCAAACAAGACAATACATTGATCAAGAAAATTAAACAGAACAACATACATACCGTGAGATCAAGCTGCTATTAAAACAAATTAGATTCCGCTCTTTCACGTACTCGTCCTCTTGCTACAACCACCCTCCTTTGGACGGTGCCACCGCTCGGTTGTTCTTGGCGGAAGGCTTCTGTTGCCAGACCTCGAGGATCTCCACCGGGATGGCAGCAGCGCCATAACCAGCGATCGGGAGGGGGCCCTCCGGCAAGGCGATCATGGTGGGAGACTTGCCGAAGCCGGAAACGAGTGACCCCATGTCATGGATTTCGGTCAAAGCGGCGCCAGCTTGCTGGAAGTGCGAAAAACCATGGCTAGAGCTCGGGAAGTACCCTTCAACCCTGCCTTTCGCGTCAGCCATCATGGTTGCCGTGCCGCAAGCTCCTATTTGAAAAGGATGTCCACCGACGACGCCATGGGCTCGGACGGAGGTTGGAAGCAAGTAAGGAACTGTGAAGGGGATGGAATTTGGAGGTACCGAGCTAGAGATAGAGGAAGAGTATCACAGAGGGAAAAAGTCAAGTCGATGTCGAGATCCAGGATGCACATAATATAGAGGAGGAGGTGCCGCTTCATTCGTTCATCTATGGACCCACTTTCATTAGACGACACAAAACCTTCCCAGATATAACGCTCCAATTACACATTTCATGAATCGGTTCACGAGAAAGGTGAACATTGGGCCCATCACTGTCCAGCAATTTCTCGTTGAGCCCACCGCCGTGCACCCGCACCCCCGATTGGTACGTCTCGGTCTTTATCGTTCTTCTCCCGCTCAACATTCTAGCATTCCCATAGGAGGGATAGGGCAAACATCCATAACGGCATGCCGGAGTAGATCACTAGGCACGCACTGGTAAACGATGTCGCCAACTACCCACGATTTTGGGCAGCATACACGGAGTGAACGGAACATACCGATGACCCCAAGAAGCACAACGTCCTCAACCAGCGCTTCCATCGCACTGTTGGATCCTACTGCAAACGAGAGCCACAATTGGCGCCGCATGGTGAACCTGTCCAGCCCACCGAAGATCACCGCAAACCTCCCTTACCTCCTAGGCCACGCCATCGAGCCAAGTCTGGTAGCGTCCTCGTCCTCGTCCTCGTACACGAGAGTAGCCTTTTCATTTGGATTTTGAACCCGATCAGCGGGTAGCACGGTTCAAACAACTTCCGTTGCTCCCGTGGTGAGCCACCCCTGCATTGGACACCACACCAAGGACTTCCCGTACCTGTTTAAAGTGACAGGAGCCACGTTCGCCGGAGTCTCAATGTTGTTCCTTCATTTAGAGTGGGATAAAAAGCTCTTGGCAACAAGCTCCAAGATGGTCTGCGAAGACTCGTTGCTCTGCTCGGCCTTACCGATAAGTGGCAAGGTCTACTTCGCCGACCGACAGAGGGAAGGGCCCATGGTCATGGACGCCGAGGCTACATTGCCGAACCTGACACTAACCCCAAGATGTCTGCCGGTGGTGTTCAAGTTCATGCATAACTTCTGGTTCTGACCAACAACGTTGATGACGAGAAAGGAAGTGAGTATTAGACGACGGAGTTTGGTACATTCCGACTGGACATGGATGCCAGGGCAACGATCCTGATGAGGGGCATCATTAGTGGTTACTGCGGCGGGTTGCTTATGTCGTCCCAATTTACCGTCAAACCCAATGGCAACTACTTCTAGGTCTATCACGATATCATTTCGACGGGTTTCTCGTGTGTGGTGTGTCTCGTGAAAGTGGAACGACCATGACATTAACTGAAGCTGAAGCTCAGGGTTGCTTCATTCGTGATCTGGCATCTTATGTGCCTTGGGATGGGTGCAAAATTGACGTGGTTAATGTTGATCAGTGGTGGCATTTGTTTTTGTCATTTGCAACTGCAATAGTACCTATGAATGTTGATGTATGTTCTTAAAACAAAATTATGTTCATGCATGTGGTGTGTGGCATGCGTTGATCAAGTCTAAACTTTAATGGGCCGAGAGTTCTCTGAAAATGCTCTGGTTTATTTCTACAAGATTAGTTATAAGTATGCTTGGGTACAATATGTTACTCCGTTATTAATTCATTGATATATACAAGATGGTGTGTGATACGTCTCCAACGTATCTATAATTTTTTATTGTTCCATGCTGTTATATTATCATTCTTGGATATTTTATAATCATTTTATAGCAAGTTTATATCATTTTTTTGGAACTAACCTACTGACATAGTGCCCAGTGCCAGTTGTTGTTTTTTGCTTATTTTTTACTTCGTAGAATATCAGTACCAAACGGAGTCCAAACGCAGCGAAACGTTTTGGAGATTTTTTTTGAACCAGAAGACACCTTGGGGGCCAAGAAAGCACCAGAGGGGATCCCCGTGGGGACCACAAGACACCTGGGCACACCTAGGAGCCCAGGCGCGCCCAGGGGGGTTGTGGGCCCCACGGAGGTCTCCTGCACCACCTCTTCGCCCTATAAATTCCCAAATATTCCAGAAACCCTAGGGGAGCAGACGAAACACAATTCTAGTTGCCGCAAGTTCCAGAATCACGAGATCCAATCTAACACCATCACGGAGGGGTTCATGATCCTCATTGGTGCCTCTCCGATGATGCGTGATTAGTCCACCATAGACCTAAGGGTCCGTAGGCAGTAGCTAGATGGCTTCTTCTCTCTTTTTGATTCTCAATACAATGGTCTCTTGGAGATCTATTTGATGTAAACCTTTTTTGCGGTGTGTTTGTTGGGATCCGATGAACTTTGAGTTTATGATCAGATCTATATCCATGAATATTATTTGAGTTCTCTTTGATCTCTTATATGCATGATTATTTATAGCCTTGTATTTCTTCTTCGAATCTTTGGTTTAGTTAGGCTGACTAGATCGATTTCCCTTGCCATTGGAAGGGGTGCTTTGTGATGGGTTCGATCTTGCGGTGTCCTCTCCCAGTATCGTTGCTATTAAGGATAATAAGATGGGGTCTATTCCTACATGAATAGATCTTGTCTACATCATGTCATCATTCTTATTGCATTACTCCGTTTCTCCATGAACTTAATACACTAGATGCATGCTGGATAGCGGTCGATGTGTGGAGTAATAGTAGTAGATGCAGGCAGGAGTCGGTCTACTAATCTTGGATGTGATGCCTATATATTGATCATTGCCTTGGATATCATCATAATTATTCGATTTTCTATCAATTCCCCAACAGTAATTTGTTTACCCACCATATGCTATTTTCTCGAGAGAAGCCTCTAGTGAAATCTACGGCCCCCGGGTCTATCTTTTATCATATTGCTTTCAGATCTATCTTTTTCCGCATTTGTTTTCAGATCTATTATTACAAAAACCCAAAAGTACTTTGCTGAACTTTTTATTTGCATCTTTTATTTCGCGTTTTATTCAGATCTATTTGTTCAATCTCATACAAACCAATCTATCTTTTTACCCAGGAGGGATTGATAACCCCTCTTACGCGTTGGGTTGCAAGGATTTGTTCTTTGTGTGCAGGTACCGTTTACATAGTGTTGTTTGGTTCTCCTACTGGATTGATACCTTGGTTTCATAACTAAGGGAAATACCTACCGTAGCTGTACTGCATAATCCCTTCCTCTTTGGGGAAATACCGACACAGTTTCAAGCCGCATCAGCGTGATGCTCTAATCATGTGTTTTTCCCATTATTTTTTGTTTCTTGAGACGAATGTGTTTTTTCCATTCATACATTTTAGCAACCCATATGGACCAAAGAGGCCCATAAGCTAGATTAAGTAACCAGTTCATATTTATATTTGTATAATAAGCGAGTATCTTATGGTTATATTTCAAAGATATGAATTATAATATGGCTCCCTTTTGCCGACCCCTAATGCCGAAGACTCCAGAAACTTGTGTCATCAAAATAAGGAAGTTGTAATTGACATCTATAAACGACGAGGGAAATTAATAATCTGTACCATCTATTAGTTTTTCTCCAAATATAGGAGTAGAGGCTGGAGATTTGCGACCTCAATCAGGTTTTAATTATTTTAATTTATGCTCATAATATAGATGTAGACAAGATCTATTCATGTAGGAATAGACCCCAGCTAGCTATCGGTACACCTCACTAGAGCGAGAGCAAGTCTGGGTGACGAATTTTTTATAGCTGTTAGGGAGGCTTTGCTCGACACGAATTTCCAACCCTCTGTGTGTTGTATGCACATAAAAGGCTCTTGCCAGTGGGATCCCTATGGAAATTTATATTACTACTGATCTTTGCTTCCTATGAAATCGATCGAAAGCCATACGATTAGAAGCAATCTGGTCATCCAATCTGGCATGAAAGCCATGCGAGTAGTAGGTTGGTTTTCTTTTTGATTGCCTTCTTTTCGGTAACTGCTTCCGTTTATCATGCCAGCCATACGGAATAAGCTTTGTTTCCTAAACTCGCTTCCACAAATGACGTGATGCAGTGGCGGAGCTTAGTGGAGGCCAAACTGAGCCATCACCCCCAAGCCCATGAGATTTGTTCAGATTATCCTAAAAAAAGTGGCCCATCAAATCACTGAAATCCAGCCCATGCATGGTGTTGGTTGCCCCAGCCAATTGCCCCCCAAAGATGGTGCACAAGCTCCGCCACTAGCATGATGCATCATTTCTTGCGGAAATAATTTTGATAAATAGTAATTATGGATCATAATTAAATCCATCAATTAAATATGATCTTTTAAAACGTATTTCTTCATATATACCACATAAACATGTTTTTAAGCTGACCACAGAATCATCCCTATTAATGCATGGAAAAGTAACCTTTTTAATGTGCCCAAAAATTATTCGCATGATAGTGCACACCTTTTTCTATTCTATGGCCACAATAGAAGTGTGTTAAGAAGCATCATTTTCCACTAGTTTTTAATTTACGAATGTGTATCTTACATATTCTGTCCAAGGTCAGTATAGTCAAATGGTGCAGCCCAGGTGTGTGGTCTGTTCAATTGGGACGTGAGTACACCAACATGTCTGGTCGGAGTACCGCATGAGAGGAGAACAAAGGATGCACATCAATGTCCAAGCACCAGAAAAGAAAGAAATACAACCACCCGTCTGACGCCGTCGTCTAGCATCTCGAGAGGGAGCGGCAATGTGTAACCGCGTGTATCCTTCTTCCCCTGCCCTGCACATTACCATTCTGCAGCTATCCCGGAGCAAGCAACAGTGCACCGCGCGCCTGTTTAGTGAGTACATACATATACATCAAACCCTCTATGCCTGAATGCAATCCCTAGCTCCTAGCAACAGCAGCATCGCCAGCCCACCTCCTCCTGACTTGTTTAGGTCTCCCGCTATACCGATAGGCTCCACGTCCTATAACCTTTGTCATCGACTGTCGTTGAGCCCACCGCCGTGCACCCGCACCCCCGACTGGTACATCTCAGTCTTTATCGTTCTTCTCCCGCTCAACATTCTAGCATTCACATAGGAGGGATAGGGCAGGAATCCAAAAGGGCATGCCAGAGTTGATCACTAGGCACGCATTGGTAAACGATGTCACCAACTACCCATGATTCTTGGCAGCATACACATAGTGAAGGGCACATACCGATAACCCCAAGAAGCACAACATCCTCAACCAATGCTTCCATCACTCTATTGGATCCTACTACGAACGAGAGCCACAATTGGCGCCGCATGGTGAACCTGTCCAGCCAGCCAAAGATCACCATGAACCTCCCTCACCTCCTAGGCCACGCCATCGAGCCAAATCTGGTGGCATTCTCATCCTCGTCCTCGTACACGAGAGTAGCCTTTTCATTTGGATTTTGAACCCGATCAACGAGTAGCATTTCAACGGTTCGAACAACTTCTGTTGCTCCCGTGGTGAGCAAACCCTGCGTTGGACACCATGCCAAGGACTTCCCGTACCTGTTTAAAGTGACAGGAGCCACGTTCACCGGAGTCTCAATGGTGTTCCTTCATTTAGAGTGGGATAAAAATCTCTTGGTAGCAAGCTCGAAGATGGTCTGCGAAGACTCGTTGCTCTGCTCGGCCTTCCCGTTTCGTGGCAAGGTCAACTTCGCCGACTGACAGAGGGAAGGGCCCATGGTCATGGACACCGAGGCTGCATTGCCGAAGCTGACACTAACCACAAGATGTCCTCCGGTGGTGTTCAAGTTCATGCACAACTTCTGGTTCTGACCAACAACGTTGATGACAAGAAAGGAAGTGAGTATTAGACGATGGAGTTTGGCACATTCCGACTGGACATGGACGCCAGGGCACCGATCCTGATGAGGGCATCATTGGTGGTTACTGCGGCGGGTTGCTTCTGTCATCGCAAGCTACCATCAAACCCAACGCCAACTACTTCTAGTTTTATCCCGATATCATTTCGACAGGTTTCTTGTGTCTGGGGTGTCTCGTGAAAGTGGAACGACCAGGCCGTTAACTGAAGCTGAAGCTCAGGGCTGCTTCTTTCATGATCTGGCATCTTATGTGCCTTGGGATGGGTGCAAAATTGAAGTGGTTAATGTTGATCAATGGTGGCATTTGTTTTGATCATTTGCAACTGCAATAGTACCTATGAATGTTGATGTATGTTCTTAAAACATAATTATGTTCATACATGTGGTGTGTGGCATGCGTTGATCAACTCTAAACCTTAATGGACCGAGAGTTCTCTAAAAATGCTCTAGTTTATTTCTACAAGATTAGTTATAAGTATGCTTGGGTACAATATGTTACTCCGTTATTAATTCATTGATATATACAAGATGGTGTGATGCTCTAATCATGTGTTTTCCCATTATTTTTTGTTTCTTGAGATGAATGTGTTTTTTCCATTCATACATTTTAGCAACCCCTATGGACCAAAGAGGCCCATAAGCTAGATTAACTAACCAGGTCATATTTATATTTGTATAATAAGCGAGTATCTTATGGTTATATTTCAAAGATATGAGTTATAACCTGGCTTCCTTTTGCCCGCCCCTAATGACAAAGACTCCAGAAACTCATGTCGTCAAAATAAGGAAGTTGCAATTGACATCTATAAACAATGAGGGAAATTAATAATCCGTACCATCTATCAGTTTTTCTCCAAATATAGGAGTAGAGGCTGGAGATTTGCGACCTCAAACAGGTTTTAATTATTTTAATTTATGCTCATAATATAACAAAAACAAGAGAGCACAGATGACACGTGCCCCTAAAATTTCTAATCTTTTAGTCTAAAAGTTGTTTTTAGTTTGATTATATTAAAAACTTAACTAAAACAACTTAGATTTTCAAATCATGTATAGATCCATGCAAGGTTTCCCCTAATTAAAATAAAGATTATAAGCCGCTATGCATGAAAAGAATAAGAAGACCTTGAGGTCGGGGTGCAGGTGATTTGTCCATCGCTCACGGCATTGCTTCCCAATCTGTCCTGGGAGGTGTTTTGAAATCTCCGCCATTTACGCTTTCCATGCGCAGCCGTCAATCTCTTGAGAAGTCTGGAAACAAGACAATACATTGATCAAGAAAATTAAACAGAACAACATACATCCGTGAGATCAAGCTCTATTAAAACAAATTAGATTCCGCTCTTTCACATACTCGTCCTATTGCTGCAACCACCCTCCTTTGGATGGTGCCACCACTCGGTTGTTCTTGGCGGAAGGCTTCTGTTGCCGGACCTCGAGGATCTTGATACGTCCATTTTGCATCATGTTTTCCTACTGTTATTTATAATGTTTTTATGCATAATAATGCTTTACACTACTAGGTAAAACCCTAGTAGTAGCGCGGGGTAATTGCCTAGCAGTAGCGCGGGGGCCTGCGCTACTGCTAAGGCGCTAGAGCTAACTTTTAGCAGTAGCGCGGGTGGTACCTGTGCTACTGCTACTTCTAGTAGTAGTAGCGCGATTGCCACCCGCGCTGCTACTACTTAGTTGTAGCGCGGGTCAGGGCCCCGCGCTACTACTAACTAATTGAGAATTAAAAAATAAATTCCATCCATGGCGGCTGCTTCTGCTGGGCGTCATCGTCCTCTCCATCCATGGCTGCTACTGGTCCTGGAGGGGATGAAGTTGTCCATGGTGATGGTGCTTCCCCACCCAACTTGTGCCTGCACCTCTCGTCTACTGCTGCTACAAAAGAAGAGAAAATTATTAGAAAGAGGAAGAGAGAGATAGAGAGCATTAGGAGGAGGAACTCACCGGTGGCCGCCGGAGTTGGAGCCGATGCCCGAAACCCTAGATGAAGCCCGATGACCTGCTGCTGCTTGTCATGGGACCCTTGACCCGGCAAGGAGGTGCAAGTGGCTGTGTCCATGGCAGATCTGGCCACCACCATGGACGATGCTCTGCTGGTTTCCCTCTCCTTCCAACAGCGGAGAAGAAGGAGGATGGAGGGGGAGGGGAGGGGTCTGCAGTGTGAGAGGAGGTCGCCGGATTTGTGAGTGGCGCCGAGGTGCGAGGCCGGCAGTGGCGGTGGGTGAGGAAGGGAATCGCGGGTGGGAGGAGAAGGGGAATCAGAAGAGTGTGGGTTTGGATTTGGGCCTCCGCACGCTATGTGTACACATGTCTTGGTGGGTCGATAGTAGTAGCGCGGGTTTATACCCCTCGCTACTACTATGGCATGTCCCGGGTGGGCATGGTAGAGACCACTTAGTAGTAGCGAGGGTTATAAACCCACGCTACTACTATCAACTTAGTAGTAGCGCGGGTTTATACCCCTCGCTACTACTATGGCATGTCCCGGGTGGGCACGACAGAGAACACTTAGTAGTAGCTAGGGTTATAAACCCGCGCTACTACTATAAACTTAGTAGTAGCGGGGGTTATAAACCTGCGCTACTAGTAAGTAGCAGTAGCGAGGGGTATAAACCCACGCTACTAGTAAGCGTCTGCCTATAAGCTTTTCCCTAGTAGTGTTATGGAGTAATTCTAATGCTTTTTCTCTCATAATATGCAAGGTTTACACAAAGAGGGAGAATGCCGGCAGCTGGAATTCTGGGCGTGAAAAAGCTACGTCGGAGTTACCTATTCTGCACATCCCCAAATGAGCTAAAAATTTACAGAGAATTATTTTGGAATATATAAAAAAAATACTGGAGCAAATAACTACTGGAGGGGGGCCACCTGGTGAGCACAAGACACCAGGGCGCGCCAGGCCCCCCAGGCGCGCCCTTGTGGGCTGGGCTCAGCACGGCCCACCTCTGGTGCCCATCTTCTGGTATATAGGTCATTTTGACCTAGAAAAAATCAGGAGGGTACTTTCGGGACAAAGCGCCGCCATCTTGAGGCGGAACTTGGGCTGGAGCACTTTTGCCCTCCGGCGGAGCGATTCCGCCAGGGGAACTTCCCTCCCGGAGGGGGAAATCATCGCCATCGTCATCACCAACAAATCTCTAATCTTTGGGAGGGAAATCTCCATCAACATCTTCAATATCACCATCTTCTCTCAAACCCTAGTTCATCTTGTGTGTTCAATCTTTGTACCGGAACCTCAGATTGGTACCTGTGGGTGACTAGTAGTGTTGATTACATCTTGTAGTTGATTACTATATGGTTTATTTGGTGGAAGGTTATATGTTCAGATCCATTATGCTATTTAATACCCCTCTAATCTTGAGCATGGTTATCATTTGTGAGTAGTTACTTTTGTTCTTGAGGTCACGGGAGAAGTCATGTTGCAAGTAATCATGTGAACTTGATATGTGTTCGATATTTTGATGATATGTATGTTGTGATTCCCTTAGTGGTGTCATGTGAAAGTCGACTACATGGCACTTTACCATATTTGGGCCTAAGGGAATGCATTGTGGAGTAGTTATTAGATGATGGGTTGCTAGAGTGACAGAAGCTTAAACCCTAGTTTATGCGCTACTTCGTAAGGGACCGATTTGGATCCAAAAGTTTAATGCTATGGTTAGATTTTATCTTAATACTTTTCTCGTAGTTGCGGATGCTTGCGAGGGGGTTAATCATAAGTAGGAGGTTTGTTCAATTAAGTACAACACCTAAGCACCAGTCCACCCACATATCAAATTATCAAACTAGCGAACACGAATCAAACCAACATGATGAAAGTGACATGGTGAAATTCCCGTGTACCCTCAAGAATGTTTTGCTTATCATAAGAGACCGTTTTGGCCTGTCCTTTGCCACAAAAGGATTGGGCTACCTTGCTGCACTTTATTTACCATTACCGTTACTTGCTCACTACATATTATCTTGCTATCAAACTACCTGTTACCAACTATTTCAGTGCTTGCAGATAATACCTTGCTGAAAACCACTTGCCATTTCCTTCTGCTCCCCGTTGGGTTCGACACTCTTACTTACCGAAAGGACTGCAATTGATCCCCTATAGTTGTGGGTCATCATGACTCTTTTCTGGCGCCTTTGCCGGGGACTGAAGCACTCTTGGTAAGTGGAAATTTGTAAGGAAAAATTATTACTACGTGCTGAAATTTATTGTCACTTGTTACTATGGAGAACCATCCTTTGAGGGGTTTGTTCGGGGTATCTTCACCTCGACTGGAAGCACAATTAGTTGCCCCTCAAGCTACTGCACCTACTGAAAATATTGGTTATGAAATTCCTTCAGGTACGATAGAACAACTGCTAGCTAATCCTTATGCAGGAGATGGAACGGAACATCCTGATATGCACTTGATATATGTGGATGAAATTTGTGGATTATTTAAGCTTGCAGGTTTATCCGGAGATATAGCTAAGAAGAAGGTTTTCCCTTTATCTTTGAAGGGAAAATCTTTGACATGGTATAGGCTATGCGATGATATTGGATCTTGGAACTGGAATCGATTGAAATTGGAATTTCACCAAAAATTTTATCCTATGCATCTAGTTCATCGTGATCGGAATTATATATATAATTTTTGGCCTCGTGAAGGAGAAAGTATCGCTCTAGCTTGGGGGAGGCTTAAGTCAATGTTATATTCATGCTACAATCATGAGCTCTCTAGAGAAATTATTATTCAGAATTTTTATGCTCGGCATGATGATCGATCCATTCTCGATACTTCTTGTACTGGTTCTTTTATGAAGAAGACTATTGAATTAAGGTGGGATCTTTTAGAAAGAATTAAATGCAACTCTGAAGATTGGGAACTCAATGAAGGTAAAGAGTCAGGTATTAAGCTTGAGTTTGATTGTGTTAAATCTTTTATGAATACCGATGCTTTTCACAAGTTTAGCACTAAATATGGACTTGACTTTGAGATAGTAGCCTCTTTTTGTGAATCATTTGCTACTCATGTTGATCTTCCTAAGGAGAAGTGTTTTAAATATCATCCCCCTATTAAAGAAGAAATTATAGAACTGGTCATAGTTAAAGATGAAACTATTATTTACAATGTTGATCCAGTTGTGCCCACTGCTCATATTGAAAAACCACCTTTCCCTGTTAGGATAAAGGAACATGCTAAGGTTTCAACTGTGGTTCGCAAAAGTAATATTAAAGCACCTAGACCTGCTGAACAAATTAAAGTAGAACCTAGTGTTGCTATGGTTAAAGATCTCCTGGTAGAGAATATTGATGGGCATGTTATTTACTTCTGTGATGAAGCTGCTAGAATTGCCAAACCCGATGAAAAAGATAAACATAGACCTGTTGTTGGCATGCCTGTTGTCTCAGTTAAAATAGGATATCATTGTTATCATGGTTTATGTGACTTAGGTGCTAGCGTGAGTGCTATTCCTTTTCCCTTATACCAAGAAATTACGAATGACATAGCACCCGCTGAAATAGAAGACATAGATGTTACTATTAAACTTGCTAATAGAGACACCAACACACCACTTGGGATTGTTAGAGATGTTGAAGTCTTGTGTGGGAAAATAAAATACCCTACTGATTTTCTAGTTCTTGGTTCCCCACAAGATGACTTTTGTCCCATTATCTTTGGTAGACCTTTCTTGAACACCGTTAATGCTAAAATAAATTGTGAAAAACAAACTGTTGGTGTTAGATTTGGTGATGAGTCTCATGAGTTTAATTTCTCCAAGTTTAGTAGACAACCTCTTAAGAAAGAATTACCTAGTAAGGATGAAATAATTGGTCTTGCTTCTATTGTCGTGCCTCCTATTGATCCATTAGAACAATATTTGCTAGACCACGAAAATGATATGCATATGCATGAAAGAAATGAAATAGATAAAATCTTCTTTGAACAACGACCCCTGCTCAAACACAATCTGCCTATTAAAACTCTAGGAGGTACTCCTCCACCTAAAGGTGATCCTGTGTTTGAATTAAAACAATTGCCTGACACTTTGAAATATGCTTATCTTGATGAGAAAAATATATATCCTGTTATTATTAGTGCTAACCTTTCAGAACATAAAGAAGAAAGATTATTGAAAATTCTGAAGAAGCACCGTGCTGCCATTGGATATACTCTTGATGATCTTAAGGGCATTAGTCCCACTCTCTGTCAGCACAAGATCAATATGGAACCTGATGCTAAAACCGTTGTTGATCATCAACGACGTTTGAATCCTAAGATGAAAGAAGTGGTAAGAACTGAAATACTAAAGCTTCTGGAAGAAGGTATAATCTATCCCATAGCTGATAGTAGATGGGTAAGCCCCGTTCATTGTGTCCCTAAGAAAGGAGGTATCACTGTTGTTCCTAATGATAAAAATGAACTTATCCCACAAAGAATTGTTACTGGCTATAGAATGGTAATTGATTTTAGAAAACTAAATAAAGCAACTAGAAAAGATCATTTCCCTTTGCCTTTTATTGATCAAATATTGGAAAGATTATCTAAGCACACACACTTTTGCTTTCTTGATGGATATTCTGGTTTTTCTCAAATACCTGTTTCACAACCTGATCAAGAGAAAACCACCTTTACTTGCCCTTTTGGAACTTATGCTTATAGATGTATGCCTTTTGGTTTATGCAATGCACCTGCTACCTTTCAAAGATGTATGACTGCTATATTCTCTGATTTTTGTGAAAATATTGTTGAGGTTTTCATGGATGATTTTTTTGTTTATGGAACTTCTTTTGATGATTGCTTAAGCAACCTTGATCGAGTTTTGCAGAGATGTGAGCAAACTAATCTTGTCTTGAATTGGGAGAAGTGCCACTTTATGGTTAATGAAGGTATTGTCTTGGGGCATAAAATTTCTGAATGAGGTATTGAGGTGGATAAAGCTAAAGTTGATGCAATTGATAAAATGCCATGTCCTAAAGATATTAAAGGTATCCGTAGTTTCCTAGGTCATGCTAGTTTCTATAGGAGATTTATTAAAGACTTCTCTAAAATTTCTAGGCCTCTTACAAATCTTCTACAAAAGGATGTTCCATTTGTTTTTTATGATGATTGTGTAGAAGCCTTTGAAACACTTAAGAAAGCCTTAACTTCTGCACCTATTATTCAACCACCTGATTGGAACTTGCCTTTTGAAATTATGTGTGATGCTAGTGATTATGCTGTTGTGTTGTTCTAGGACAAAGAGTTGATAAGAAATTGAACGTTATTCATTATGCTAGCAAAACTCTAGACAATGCCCAAAGAAATTATGCTACTACTGAAAAAGAATTTTTAGCAGTTGTGTTTGCTTGTGACAAATTCAGATCTTATTGTTGATTCCAAAGTAATTGTTCACACTGATCATGCTGCTATTAAATATCTTATGGAAAAGAAAGATGCCAAACCTAGACTCATTAGGTGGGTTCTCTTGCTACTAGAATTTGATTTACATATTACTAATAGAAAAGGAGCTGAGAACCCCGTAGCTGATAACTTGTCTAGGTTAGAGAATATTCTTGATGACCCACTACCTATTGATGATAGCTTTCCTGATGAACAACTAGCTGCAATAAATGCTTCTCATAATACTCCTTGGTATGCCGACTATGCTAATTATATTGTTTCTAAATACATACCACCTAGTTTCACATACCAACAAAAGAAAAAATTCTTCTATAATTTAAAACATTACTTTTGGGATGACCCACATCTTTATAAAGAAGGAGTAGATGGTATTATTAGATGTTGTGTACCTCAGCATGAACATGAACAAATCCTATGGAAATGTCACTCCGAAGCTTATGGAGGGCATCATGCGGGAGATAGAACTGCTCACAAGGTATTGTAATCTAGTTTTTATTGGCCTACTCTCTTCAAGGATGCCCGTAAGTTTGATTTATCTTGTGATGAATGTCAATGAATTGGTAATATCAGTAAGCGTCAAGAAATGCCTATGAATTATTCACTTGTTGTTGAACCATTTGATGTTTGGGGTTTTGATTTTATGGGACTTTTTCCTTCCTCTAATGGGTATACACATATTTGGGTTGCTGTTGATTATGTTACTAAGTGGGTAGAAGCTATTCCAACTAGTAGTGCTGATCATAACACTTCCATTAAAATGCTTAAAGAAGTCATTTTCCTAAGGTTTGGAGTCCCTAGATATTTAATGACTGATGGTGGTTCACACTTTATTCATGGTGCTTTCCGTAAAATGCTTGCTAAATATGATGTTAACCATAGAATTGCATCACCCTATCATCCTCAATCTAGTGGTCAAGTTGAACTTAGCAATAGAGAAATAAAATTAATATTACAAAAAACTGTTAATAGGTCCCGAAAGAATTGGTCTAAGAAATTGGATGATGCACTTTGGGCCTACAGAACAACATATAAAAATCCTATGGGTATGTCTCCCTATAAAATGGTTTATGGAAAAGCGTATTGGGCAATTAAAGAACTCAACTATGACTTCAAACTTGCCGGTGAAAAGAGGTTATTTGATATGGAGAACCCAAGCTTATGAAAATGCCAAATTATTTAAAGAAGAAGTTAAAAGATGGCATGACTAAAGAATCCAAAAGCAGGAATTCAAAGTTGGAGAATATGTTCTTTTGTACAGCTCTCATTTTAGATTCTTTGCAGGAAAACTTCTCTCTAAATGTGAAGGACAATATATTATCGAGGAGGTTTATCGCTCTGGAGCCATCAAAATTAATAATGCCGAAGGTACTAACCCGAAGGTGGTCAATGGGCAAAGAATTAAACACTATATCTCAGGTACGCCTATTAATGTTGAAAGCAATATTATTCAAACCATGACACCGGAGGAACACATAAAAGAAACCTTCCGGAGCACTCCAGAATCCTGAAAAAGAGGAGGTACGTGATATGGTAAGTAAACAGACTCCAAAAAATCCGCAAAAATATTTTTTGTCGGTTTTGGAATATTACAAAAATTAGGAAAATAAGAAACAACCAAGAAGGCAACCGAGGAGGGCACAAGACACCAGGGCGCGCCTGCCTTGCCTGGCACGCCTAGGTGGGTTGTGCCCACCTCGGGAACTTTCCCGGCTCCATTCTCCTCTTGTTTGCTTGTTTCCCAAGATGAAAAAATCTTTATATACCCCCCAAACATATTGACCACCGTATCACGGAGAAATATTCTATTCTTCTTTCTTGCTGTTTTCTGACTGATCTAGATCACCATGGCTGCTTCGAGCTCTGCTACTTCTTGAGTTTGCATTGGTTTTTCCCTTGAAAAGGAAAGGGTGATGCAGCAAAGTAGAGATAAGTATTTCCCTCAGTTTGAGAACCAAGGTATCAATCCAGTAGGAGCTACAAGCAAGTCTCCAATCTATGCACCTCACAAACAATCAAACACTTGCACCCAACGCGATAAAGGGGTTGTCAATCCCTTCACGGTCACTTGCAAGGATGAGATCTGATAGAGATAGATATAAAAGATTACTAAAACGTAAAACAAAGTAAAAGTAAATAAATTGCAGCAAGGTATTTTTGGGTTTTTGGTTTTATAGATATGAAAATATATGATGGAAAATAGACCCGGGGGCCATAGGTTTCACTAGAGGCTTCTCTCTTGAAGAAAGCATACGGTGGGTGAACAAATTACTGTTGAGTAACTGATAGAAAAGTAAATAATTATGACGATATCCAAGGCAGTGATCATGAATATAGGCATCACGTCCGTGACAAGTAGACCAAAATGATTCTGCATCTACTACTATTACTCCACACATCGACCGCTATCCAGCATGCATCTAGAGTATTAAGTTCATAAGAATGGAGTAACGCCTTAACCAAGATGACATGATGTAGAGGGATAAACTCAAGCAATATGACATAAACCCCATCTTTTTATCCTTGATGGCAACAATACAATAGGTGCCTCGCTACCCCTACTATGTCACTGGGTGAGGACACCGCAAGATTGAACCCAAATCTAAGCACCTCTCCCATTGCAAGAAAAACCAATCTAATTGGCCAAACCAAATCGATAGTTCAAAGAGAAATACAAAGATATCTCAATCATGCATAAAAGAGTTCAGAGAAGACTCAAATAATATTCATAAATAATCTGATCATAAACTCACAATTCATCAGATCTCAACAAACACACTGCAAAAAGTATTACATCGAATAGATCTCCAAGAACATCGAGGAGAACATTGTATTGAAGATCAAAGAGAGAGAAGAAGCCATCTAGCTACTAGCTATGGACCCGTAGTTCTGTGGTAAACTAC
Organism: Thinopyrum elongatum; assembly: GCA_011799875.1. Taxonomy (NCBI): domain Eukaryota; kingdom Viridiplantae; phylum Streptophyta; class Magnoliopsida; order Poales; family Poaceae; genus Thinopyrum; species Thinopyrum elongatum. The sequence goes on along the minus strand of CM022297.1, from coordinate 418,675,451 downwards.
TCACACATCATCGGAAGGGCAATAGGGTTTATGTAGAAGCCCTCCGTGATCGAATCCCCCTCCGGCAGATCGCTGGAAAAGGCCCGAAGATGGGATCTCACGGGAACAGAGGCTTGCGGCGGCGTAAAAGTATTTTGGTGGATGCTTCTGATGTTGGGGGAATGTTTGGGAATTTATAGTGCGAAGATTAGGGTTGGAGGACTCTCGAGGGGCCCACAAGCCCTCAGGGCGCCCCCAGGGGTGCGCCTAGCAGGCTTGTGGTCTCCTCGGAGATCTTCTGACCCCCTCTCCAAGCTCCATGGATGTCTTTTGGTCCAAGAAAAATCATCGCAAAAGTTTTATTCCGTTTGGACTCCGTTTGATATTCCTTTTCTGTAAAACTAAAAAACAAGGAAAAAATAGAAACTGGCACTGGGCTCTGGGTTAATAAGTTAGTCCCAAAAATAATATAAAATAGCATATTAATGCGTATAAAACATCGAAAATAGATAATATAATAGCATGGAACAATAAAAAATTATAGATACGTTGGAGACGTATCAAGCATCCCCAAGCTTAATTCCTGCTCATCCTCGAGTAGGTAAATGATAAAAACAGAATATTTGATGTGGAATGCTACCTAACATATTTTTGAATGTAATCTTCTTTATTGTGACATGAATGTTCAGATCCATAAGATTCAAAACAAAAGTTTAATATTGACATAAAAACAATAATACTTCAAGCATACTAATAAAGCAATCGTGTCTTCTCAAAATAACATGGCCAAAGAAAGTTATCCCTACAAAATCATATGGTTTGGCTATGCTCCATATTCATCACACAAAATATTTCATCATGCACAACCCCGGTATTAGTCAAACAATTGTTTCATACTTTAGTGTTCTCAAACTTTTTCAACTTTCACGCAATACATGAGCGTGAGCCAAGGATATAGCACAATAGGTGGAATAGAATATGGTGGTTGTGGAGAAGACAAAAAGAAGGAGAAAGTCTCACATCAACTAGGCAAATTAATGGGCTATGGAGATGCCCATCAATCGATATCGATGCAAGTGAGTAGGGATTTCCATGCAACGGATGCACTAGAGCTACAAGTGTATGAAAGCTCAAAAAGAAACTAAGTGGGTGTACATCCAACTTGCTTGCTCACGAAGACCTAGGGCAATTTGAGGAATCCCATCATTGGAATATACAAGCCAAGTTCTATATAATGAAAAATTCCTACTAGTATATGAAAGTGACAAAATAGGAGATTCTCTATCATGAAGATCATGGTGCTACTTTGAAGCACAAGTGTGGAAAAAGGATAGTAGCATTTTCCCTTCTCTCTTTTCTCTCATTTTTTGTTTGGAATTCTTTGGCCTCTTTTATTTTTTTTAAGTCCAGAGACTCATCCCAACTTGTGAGGGAATCATAGCTTCCATCATCCTTTCCTCACATGGGATAATGCTCTAATAATGAAGATCATCACACTTTTATTTACTTACAACTCAAGAATTACAACTCGATTCTAGAACAAGATATGACTCTATATGAATGCCTCCGGCGGTGTACCGGGATGTGCTATGATCAAGAGTGACATGTAGAAAAAATATGAACGGTGGCTTTGCACAAATACTATGCCAACTACATGATCATGCAAAGCAATATGACAATGATGGTGTGTGTCATAATAAACGGAACGGTGGAAGTTGCATGGCAATATATCTCGGAATGGCTATGGAAATGCCCTAATAGGTAGGTATGGTGGCTATTTTGAGGAAGGGTATATGGTGGGTTTAATGCACTGGCAAAAGTTGCACGGTACTAGAGAGGCTAGCAATGGTGGAAGGGTGAGAGTGCGTATAATCCATGGACTCAACATTAGTCATAAAGAATTCACATACTTATTGCAAAAGTCTATTAGCCATCGAAACAAAGTACTAGATGCATGCTCCTAGGGGAAGGGTTGGTAGGAGTTAACCATCCCGCGATCCCGACCTCCACACAAAGGATGGCAATCAAAAAATAAAGCATGCTCTGACTTCATCACATAACGGTTCACCTTACGTGCGTGCTATGGGAATCACAAACTTTAACACAAGTATTTCTACCAATCCACAATTACTCATTAGCATGACTCTAATATCACCATCTTTATATCTCAAAACAAATGCAAGGAATCAAACTTCTCATAGTATTCAATGCTCTTTATATGAAAGTTTTTATAATATCCCTCTTGGATGCCCATCATATTAGGACTAAATTCATAACCTAAGCAAATTACCATGCTGTTTAAGACTCTCAAAATAATATAAGTGAAGCATGAGAGTTCATCAATTTCTATAAAATAAATCCACCGCCGTGCTCTAAAAAGATATAAGTGAAGCACTAGAGCAAACTGCCTAGCTCAAGAGATATAAGTGAAGCACATAGAGTATTCTAATAAATTCACGATTAATGTGTGTCCCTCTCAAAAGGTGTGTACATCAAGGATGATTTTGGTAAACTAAAAAGCAAATAAAGCAAAGACTCATATCATACAAGACGCTCCAAGAAAAACACATACCATGTGGTGAATAAAAATATAGCCTCAAGTAAATTTACATATGGATTGAAGACAAAAGAGGGGATCCCATTGCTACTTCTTGAGCTTGCGTTGGTTTTTTCCCTTGAAGAGGAAAGGGTGATGCAGCAAAGTAGAGATAAGTATTTCCCTCAGTTTGAGAACCAAGGTATCAATCCAGTAGGAGGTACACGCAAGTCTCCAATCTATGCACCTGCACAAACAATCAAACACTTGCACCCAACGCGATAAAGGGGTTGTCAATCCCTTCACGGTCACTTGCAAGGATGAGATCTGATAGAGATAGATATAAAAGCTTACTAAAACATAAAACAAAATAAAAGTAAATAAATTGTAGCAAGGTGTTTTTGGGTTTTTTGGTTTATAGATCTGAAAATATATGATGGAAAATAGACCCGGGGGCCATAGGTTTCACTAGAGGCTTCTCTCTTGAAAGAAAATAGTATGATGGGTGAATAAATTACTGTCGAGCAATTGATAGAAAAGCGCAAAGTTATGACGATATCCAAGGCAATGATTATGAATATAGGCATCACGTCCGTGTCAAGTAGACCGACTCCTGCCTGCATCTACTACTATTACTCCACACATCGACCGCTATCCAGCATGCATCTAGAGTATTAAGTTCATAAGAACGGAGTAACGCCTTAAGTAAGATGACATGATGTAGAGGGATAAACTCAAGCAATATGATGAAAACCCCATCTTTTTACCCTTGATGGCAACCATACAATACGTGCCTCGCTACCCCTACTTTGTCACTGGGTGAGGACACCGCAAGATTGAACCCAAAACTAAGCACCTCTCCCATTCCAAGAAGAACCAATCTAGTTGGCGAAACCAAACCGATAATTCGAAGAGAAATACAAAGATATCAAATCATGCATATAAGAATTCAGAGAAGATTCAAATAATATTCATAGATAATCTGATCATAAATCCACAATTCATCGGATCTCGACAAACACACCGCAAAAGAATATTACATTGGATAGAACTCCAAGAACATCGAGGTGAACATTGTATTGAAGATCAAAGAGAGAGAAGAAGCCATCTAGCTACTAGCTATGGACCCATAGGTCTGTGGTAAACTACTCACGCTTCATTGAAACGGCAATAGAGTTGATGTAGAAGCCCTCCATGATCGAATCCCCCTCCGGCAGGGTGCCGGAAAAGGCCCCAAGATTGGATCTCACGGGTACAGAATGTTACGGCGGTGGAAAAGTATTTTGGCGGACGCCTCTGGTCGTTTGGGAATATTTGGGAATTTATAGCGAAAGAATTAGGGTTGGAGGAGTCCCGTGGGGCCCACAAGCCAGGGGCGTGCCCCCCTAGGGCGCGCCCTGAGGGCTTGTGGAGTCCTCGGGACTCTTCTGGCCCCCTCTCCAAGTTTGCTGGGTGTCTTCTGGTCCAAGAAAAATCATCGCGAAAGTTTTATTCCATTTGAAATCCGTTTGATATTCCTTTTCTGTAAAACTCAAAAACAAGGAAAAAAACAGAAACTGACACTGGGCTCTAGGTTAATAAGTTAGTCCCAAAAATAATATAAAATAGCATATTAATGCATATAAAACATCCAAAACAGATAATATAATAGCATGGAACAGTAAAAAATTATAGATATGTTGGAGACGTATCAAGCATCCCCAAGCTTAATTCCTACTCGTCCTCGAGTAGGTAAATGATAAAAACAGAATTTTTGATGTGGAATGCTACCTAACATATTTATCCATGTAATTTTATTTATTGTGGAATGAATATTCAGATCCATAAGATTCAAAACAAAAGTTTAATGTTGACATAAAAACAATAATACTTCAAGCATACTAATAAAGCAATCATGTCATCTCAAAATAACATGGCCAAAGAAAGTTATCCCTACAAAATCATATAGTCTGGCTATGCTCCATCTTCATCACACAAAGAATTAAATCATGCACAACCCCGATTACAAGCCAAGCAATTGTTTCATACTTTTGATGTTCTCAAACTTTTTCAACTTTCACGCAATACATGAGCGTGAGCCAAGGATATAGCACTATAGGTAGAATAGAATTTGGTGGTTGTGGAGAAGACAAAAAGAAGGAGATAGTCTCACATCAACTAGGCGTATTAACAGGCTTTGGAGATGACCGTCAATAGATATCAATGTGAGTGAGTTGGGATTGCCATGCAACGGATGCACTAGAGCTATAAGTGTATGAAAGCTCAAAAAGAAACTAAGTGGGTGTGCATCCAACTCGCTTGCTCACGAAGACCTAGGGCAATTTGAGGAAGCCCATCATTGGAATATACAAGCCAAGTTCTATAATGAAAAATTCCCACTAGTATATGAAAGTGACAACATAGGAGACTCTCTATCATGAAGATCAAGGTGCTACTTTGAAGCACAAGTGCGGTAAAAGGATAGTAGCATTGTCCCTTCTCTCTTTTCTCTCATTTTTTTGTTTGGGCTTCTTTTGGCCTTTTTATTTTTTTGTGAAGTCCGGAGACTCATCCCAACTTGTGAGGGGATCATAGCTTCCATCATCCTTTCCTCACAAGGGACAATGCTCTAATAATGATGATCATCACACTTTTATTTACTTACAACTCAAGAATTACAACTTGATTCTAGAACAAAATATGACTCTATATGAATGCCTCCGGCAGTGTACCGGGATGTGCAATGATCAAGAGTGACATGTATAAAAAATATGAACCGTGGCCTTGCCACAAATACTATGCCAACTACATGATCATGCAAAGCAATATGACAATGATGAAGCGTGTCATAATAAAGGGAACGGTGGAAGTTGCATGGCAATATATTTCAGAATGGCTATGGAAGTGCCATAATAGGTAGGTATGGTGGCTGTTTTGAGGAAGGTATATGGTGGGTTTAATGCAACGGCGAGAATTGCGCGGTACTAGAGAGGCTAGCAATGTGGAAGGGTGAGAGTGCGTATAATCCATGGACTCAACATTAGTCATAAAAAACTCACATACTTATTGCAAAAAATTATTAGCTATCAAAACAAAGTACTACACGAACGCTCCTAGGGGGATAGATTGGTAGGAAAAGACCATCGCTCGTCGTCGACCGCCACTCATAAGGAAGACAATAAATAAATAAATCATGCTCCGACTTAATCACATAACGGTTGACCATACGTGCATGCTAAGGGAATCACAAACTTTAACACAAGTATTTCTACCAATCCACAATTATCAATAGCACGACTCTAATATCACCATCTTTATATCTCAAAACAAATGCAAGGAATCAAACTTCTCATAGTATTCAATGCTCTTTATATGAAAGTTTTTATTATATCCCTCTTGGATGCCCATCATATTAGGACTAAATTCATAACCTAAGCAAATTACCATGTTGTTTAGAGACTCTCAAAATAATATAAGTGAAGCATGAGAGTTCAACAATTTCTATAAAAATAAAGCCACCGCCGTGCTCTAAAAAGATATAAGTGAAGCACTAGAGCAAATTGCCTAGCTCAAAAGATATAAGAGAAGCACATAGAGTATTCTAATAAATTATGATTCATGTGTGTCCCTCTCAAAAGGTGTGTACAGCAAGGATGATTGTGGAAAACTAAAAAGCAAATACTCATATCATACAAGACGCTCCAAGCAAAACACATATCATGTGGTGAACAAAAATATAGCCTCAAGTAAATTTACCGATGGATTGAAGACGAAAGAGGGGATGCCATCCGGAGCATCCCCAAGCTTAGATGCTTGGTTGTCCTTGAATATTACCTTGGGGTGGCTTGGGCATCCCCAAGCTTATACTCTTGCCACTCCTTATTCCGTTGTACATCAAATCTTTACCCAAAACTTGAAAACTTCACAACACAAAACTCAACAGAAAATCTCATAAGATCCGTTAGTATAATAAAATAAATCACCACTTTAGGTACTGTTGTCAAATCATTATTTATTTATATTGGTGTAATATCTACTGTATTCCAACTTCTCCATGGTTCATACCCCCGATACTACCCATAGATTCATCAAAATAAGCAAACAACACATAGAAAACAGAATCTGTCAAAAACAGAACAGTCTGCGAAGATCTGAATTATACTCATACTTCTGTAACTCCAAAAATTCTGAAAATTTAGGAAAACCTGGTAAATTTTTATATAAATCTTGTGTAAAAAAATTCAGAATTTTCTGTCGCTTCTGTGAATTTTTAAAATTCTGTTACTGGATGAAAAAGTTTCTATTTTTCAGCAAAATCGAATCAACTATCACCGTAGACCATCCCAAAGGTCTTGCTTGGCTCAAACACTAATTAAAACACAAAAACACAATTAATACATAGGTAATAATGTTTATTTAACATAAAAACAGAAAATAAAAAATATTGGGTTGTCTCCCAACAAGCGCTTTTCTTTAAAGCCTTTTAGCTAGGCGTTGATAATTTTAATGATGCTCACATGAAAGACAAAAAAAATTGAAGCACAAAGAGAGCATCATATAGCATGTGAAAAACAAGTTTAAGTCTAACATACTTTCTATGCATAGGCATTTTATAGGGAAAAGATTTATCAAGACAAGCAAAAACTAGCATATGCAAGGAAGAAGAAAGAAGCAATAGCAATCTCAACATAACGAGAGGTAATTTAGTACCATGAAAATTTCTACAGCCATATTTCCCTCTCTCATAATAATTACATGTGGGAACATATTCAAATTCAACAATATAGCTATCACATAACATATTCTCTACATGATCCACATGCATGCAAAGTTGACACTCTTCCAAAATAGTGGGATTAACATAGAATAAAGTCATTACTTCTCCAAGCCCACTTTTATCAAAAAATTCATAAGATTGATCAAACTCCAAAGTACCGGGATTATTATTTCCTAAAGTTGACACTCTTCCAAACCCACTTTCAATAACATTGCAAACATTATTATCATGAGGATTAAATAAATTTTCAAGATCATAAGAAGCATTATCACCCCAATCATGATCATTGCAATAAGTAGTGGACATAGCAAAACTAGCATCCCCAAGCTTAGGGTTTTGCATATTATTAGCACAATCGACATTAATAGAATTTATAATAACATCATTGCAATCATGCTTTTCATTCAAGGAGCTATCGTGAATCACTTCATAAATTTCTTCTTTTAACACTTCATCACAATTTTCAGATTCACAAATTTCAAGCAAAATTTCATAAAGATAATCTAGTGCACTCAACTCACTAGCAATTGGTTCATCATAATTGGACCTTTTAAAAAGATTAGCAAGTGGATGAGGATCCATAAGCTTTTTGTTTCTGATTTTCAATAAACACACAATTATTCCAAGCGAACAAGCAAACAAACCAAGTAAGACATAAAAGGTAAACGAAAAGAAGGCAAATAAAAAGGCAAATATTTTTGTGTTTTTCTGAAAATGTTTTAGAAGTGTGGGAGAGGAAAACGAGAGGCAAATGGCAAATAATGTAATGCAAGAGATGAGAGTTTATGATGGGTAGTTGGTAGGCTTGATGTAGAACCTCCCTGGCAACGGCGCCAGAAATTCTTCCTGCTACTTCTTGAGCTTGCGTTGGTTTTTCCCTTGAAGAGGAAAGGGTGATGCAGCAAAGTAGAGATAAGTATTTCCCTCAGTTTAAGAACCAAGGTATCAATCCAGTAGGAGGTACACACAAGTCTCCAATCTATGCACCTGCACAAACAATCAAACACTTGCACCCAACGCGATAAAGGGGTTGTTAATCCCTTCACGGTCACTTGCAAGGGTGAGATCTGATAGAGATAGATATAAAAACTTACTAAAACGTAAAACAAAATAAAAGTAAATAAATTGCAGCAAGGTATTTTTCGGTTTTTTGGTTTATAGATCTGAAAATATATGATGGAAAATAGACCCGGGGGCCATAGGTTTCACTAGAGGCTTCTCTCTTGAAAGAAAAAATAGTACGGTGGGTGAACAAATTACTGTCGAGCAATTAATAGAAAATTGCAAAGTTATGACGATATCCAAGGCAATGATTATGAATATATGCATCACGTCCGTGTCAAGTAGACCGACTCCGCCTGCATCTACTACTATTACTCCACACATCGACCGCTATCCAGTATGCATCTAGAGTATTCAGTTCATAAGAATGGAGTAACACCTTAAGTAAGATGACATGATGTAGAGGGATAACTCAAGCAATATGATGAAAACCCCATCTTTTTACCCTTGATGGCAACAATATAATACGTGCCTCGCTACCCCTACTTTGTCATTGGGTGAGGACACCGCAAGATTGAACCCAAAACAAAGCACCTCTCCCATTGCAAGAAGAACCAATCTAGTAGGCCAAACCAAACCGATAATTCGAAGAGAAATACAAAGATATCAAATCATGCATAGAAGAATTCAGAGGAGATCCAAATAATATTCATAGACAATCTGATCATAAATCCACAATTCATTGGATCTCGACAAACACACCGCAAAAGAATATTACATCGGATAGAACTCCAAGAACATCGAGGAGAACATTGTATTGAAGATCAAAGAGAGAGAAGAAGCCATCTAGCTACTAGCTATGGACCCGTAGGTCTGTGGTAAACTACTCACGCTTCATCGGAAGGGCAATAGAGTTGATGTAGAAGCCCTCCGTGATCGAATCCCCCTCCGGCAGGGTGCCGAAAAAGGCCCCAAGATGGGATCTCACGGGTACAGACGGTTACGGTGGCGGAAAAGTATTTTGGTGGACGCCTCTGGTCGTTTGGGAATATTTGGGAATTTATAGAGAAAGAATTAGGGTTGGAGAAGTCCCGTGGGGCCCACAAGCTAGGGGGCGCCCCCCCTAGGGCGCGCCCTCAGGGCTTGTGGAGTCCTCGGGACTCTTCTGGCCCCCTCTCCAAGTCTGTTGGGTGTCTTATGGTCCAAGAAAAATCATCGCAAAAGTTTTATTCCGTTTGCACTCCGTTTGATATTCCTTTTCTGTAAAACTCAAAAACAAGGAGAAAACAGAAACTGGCACTGGGCTCTAGGTTGATAAGTTAGTCCCAAAAATAATATAAAATAGCATATTAATGCATATAAAACATCCAAAACAGATAATATAATAGCATGGAACAATCAAAAATTATAGATACGTTGGAGACGTATCAGCCATTCTGGGCATCCCCAAGCTTCGATGCTTGGTTGTCCTTGAATATTACCTTGGGGTGCCTTGGGCATCCCCAAGCTTAGGTTCTTGCCACTCCTTTATCCGTTGTCCATCAAATCTTTACCCAAAACTTGAAAACTTCACAACACAAAACTCAACAGAAAACTCATAAGATCCGTTAGTATAATTAAATAAATCACCACTTTTGGTACTGTTGTGAACTCATTCTTAATTTATGTTGGTATTATATCTACTGTATTCCAAATTCTCCATGGTTCATACCCCCCGATACTACCCATAGATTCATCAAAATAAGCAAACAACACATAGAAAGTAGAATCTGTCAAAAACAGAACAGTCTGTAGTAATCTGAAAACTTTGTATACTTCTGTAACTCCAAAAATTCTGAAAATTAGGAAAACCTGGGCAATTTGTATATAAATCTTGTGTAAAAACTTCAGATCAAAAGCATGTTTCTGTGATTTTTTAAAATTCTAGCAATGAGCGCAAAAATTTCTGTTTTTCAGCAAGACCAAATCAACTATCACCGTAGACCATCCCAAAGGTCTTACTTGGCTCAAACACTAATTAAAACACCAAAAGACAATTACTATAGAGGTAATAATGTGTATTCTCACAAAAATAGAAAATAAAAATATTGGGTTGTCTCCCAACAAGCGCTTTTCTTTAAAGCCTTTTAGCTAGGAGTTGATAATTTTAATGATGCTCACATGAAAGATAGCAATTGAAACAAGAAGAGAGCATCATAAAACATGTGACAAACTTATTTAAGTCTAACATACTTCCTATGCATAGGCATTTTATAAGCAAACAAATTATCAAGGCAAGCAAAAACTAGCATATGCAAGGAAGAAGAAAGAAGCAACAGCAATCTCAACATAACGAGAGGTAATTTAATAACATGAAAATTTCTACCATGATATTTTCCTCTCTCATAATAATTACATGTGGGATCATACTCAAATTCAACAATATATCTATCACATAACATATTCTCTAGATGATCCACATGCATGCAAAGTTGACACTCTTCCAAGATAGTGGGATTATCATGAAATAAAGTCATGACCACTCCGAGCCCACTTTTATCAAAAATTTCATAAGATTGATCATTCTCCAAAGTAGTGGGATCATTATTACCTAGAGTTGACACTCTTCCAAACTCACTTTCAATATTATTGCAAACATATTTATCATGAGGCTTAAATAAATTTTCAAGATCATAAGAAGCATTATCACCCCAATCATGATCATTGCAATAAGTAGTGGACATATCAAAATTAGCATCCCCAAGCTTGGGGTTTTGCATTTTATTAGCACAATTGACATTAATAGAATTTATAATAACATCATTGCAATCATGCTTTTTATTCAAGGAGCTATCGTGAATCACATCATAAATTTCTTCTTTTAACACTTCATCACAATTTTCAGATTCACGAATTTCAAGCAAAACTTCATAAAGATAATCTAGTGCACTCAAATCACTAGCAATTGGTTCATCATAGTTGGATCTTTTAAAATGATTAGCAAGTGGATGAGGATCCATAAACTTTTTGCTTTCTGATTTTCAATAAATACACAATTATACCAAGCAAACGAGCAAACAAACCAAGTAAGACATAAAGGCAAACGAAAAAGAAGGCAAATATTTTTGTGTTTTTCTAAAACATTTTAGAAGTGGGGGAGAGGAAAATGAGAGGCAAATGGCAAATAATGTAATGCAAGAGATGAGAGTTTATGATGGGTACTTGGTAGGCTTGATGTAGAACCTCCCCGGCAACGGCGCCAGAAATTCTTCCTGCTACTTCTTGAGCTTGTGTTGGTTTTCCCTTGAAGAGGAAAGGGTGATGCAGCAAAATAGAAATAAGTATTTCCCTCAGTTTGAGAACCAAGGTATCAATCCAGTAGGAGGTACAAGCAAGTCTCCAATCTATGGACCTGCACAAACAATCAAACACTTGCACCCAACGCGATAAAGGGGTTGTCAATCCCTTCACGGTCACTTGCAAGGATGAGATCTGATAGAGATAGATAGATATAAAAGATTACTAAAACATAAATCAAAGTAAAAGTAAATAAATTGCAACAAGGTATTTTTGGGTTTTTGGTTTTATAGATCTGAAAATATATGATGGAAAATAGACCCAGGAGCCATAGGTTTCACTAGAGGCTTCTCTCTTGAAGAAAGCATACGATGGGTAAACAAATTACTGTTGAGCAATTGATAGAAAAGAAAATAATTATGACAATATCCAAGGCAATGATCATGAATATAGGCATCACGTCCGTGACAAGTAGACCGAAATGATTCTGCATCTACTACTATTACTCCACACATCGACCGCTATCTAGCTTGCATCTAAAGTATTAAGTTCATAAGAATGGAGTAACGCCTTAAGCAAGATGACATGATGTAGAGGGATAAAATCAAGCAATATGACATAAACCCCATCTTTTTATCCTTGATAGCAACAATAGAATACGTGCCTCACTACCCCATAGGTCTGTGGTAAACTACTCACACATCATCGGAAGGGTAATAGGGTTGATGTAGAAGCCCTCCGTGATCGAATCCCTCTTCGGCAGATCGCCGGAAAAGGCCTGAAGATGGGATCTCATGGGAACAGAGGCTTGTGGCGGTGTAAAAGTATTTTGGTGGATGCTTCTGATGTTGGGGGAATGTTTGGGAATTTATAGTGCGAAGATTAGGGTTGGAGGACTCCCGAGGGGCCCACAAGCCCTCAGGGCGCCCCCCCAGGGGCGCGCCTAGCAGGCTTGTGGTCTCCTCGAAGATCTTCTGACCCCCTCTCCAAGCTCCGTGGATGTCTTCTGGTCCAAGAAAAATCATCGCGAAAGTTTTATTCCGTTTGGACTCCGTTTGATATTCCTTTTCTGTAAAACTCAAAAACAAGGAAAAGACAGAAACTGGCACTGGGCTCTGGGTTAATAAGTTAGTCCCAAAAATAATATAAAATAGCATATTAATGCATATAAAACATCCAAAATAGATAATATAATAGCATGGAACAATAAAAAATTATAGATACGTTGGAGACGTATCAAGCTCCTCCAAGGACAAGTTCTTCGAGAATGTCATCAACCCATATTTGCGGGAGGTGATGCAGCACCCTCAAGCCATTGAGATGCGTGAGGGGGTGCTCCACATCCGGGATGTCCAGGGACCCAAGAGGACGGGAACCGTGGAGGCTAGGCTTGAAGCCATGGAGCAAGAGGTTTTCAAGTGCAAGGGGATGGTGGAACGTGGGCTCAGTGCCAATCACCTTATGATTATGGAGTTCACCCATGATCACAAGGTGGATGGCCGGTACATGAAGGACATTGTCGGGGGTATCGTGCGACATATGCCAAAGGATGGCTTATCATGGATGGGGACAAAAGTACGTCGCCGGGTTCTGGAAGCGGGAATGAGCGAGACCGCATACGCCTGCGAATCTTACCCAGGTTCGGGGCTCTCCTTGGAGATAACACCCCTAGTCCTGCTCTGCGGGGTCTCCGCATGATCACTACCTTAACAAGTAGCTACAAACTTGCTCCTTGAGCTATTTTGCTAGAGGAGGAAGGAGGGCAAGGCTAGCTCTACTCCTCTCCCTATGTGTCTGTGTGAGTGCTGAACTCAGGAGGCTTTCTCCTCTCTACCCAGGTCCCAACCCCCTGCATGGGGTGACCTGGGGGGTTTATATAGGCCTACCCCCTAGGGATACAATGGTAATCCGGCCGGGCGTAGGACCCGGCCCTCAGTGTCTCTGGTCGCCGGCTTCTCCGCCGACTGCAGGGGCCCGCCGCCTGGTGGGTCCCCCCGGCTGTCTCGTACTCGGCCGACAAGCCGGGCCTGCCGCTTGCGGGTCCTGTCGGCTGGGTAGCACTGTAGCCGTGCCACTGATGATGCATGCTTGGTCGGGGAGAGCGTGGCTACAGTCCCGCCGCCTGGTGGGCGTTTCACTGTAGCCACTCCCCGTCTCTTCTGGTTAATGGCGCACAAACTTCAAGGAAGGCGGAGGGCCGCCTGCTAGGAGCCGGCCTCCCCCGAGCCGACTGGTCAGGGCTCGCCGCCTCCTGGCCTCTCATGGACAGGTAGGGCCCGCCGCCTGCGGGCCGTACCGACAGCCCGTCGTGGGAGCATGGCTTCCTCTGCCATGGGTGATGTCATGAGTAGCATGGCAACAGTGCCGCGTCGGGCGCGGGATGTCCGCTTGGTACGCTGCACTGTGGCCACGCTCTGCCCTGGATTCGGGGGTGGCAGGCTTGTACTGTAGCCACGCCCCGTCTCGTCATGTTTATGTGGGTGCTAACTTTGAGGGCGCGAGGGGCCGCCTGCTAGGATCCGGCTTCCCAGGAAGCCGCCTGCTAGGAGTCGGCCCACTTCATGGCCGTCTTCTGGATTCCGCCGCCTCCTGGCAACCGGCCGCTTGGACCAGCCGGCCCCAAGAAGGCGGTCCTTTGTCTTTGATGTTTGAGGGGCGCAGCCTGCCCCGATGTCTTGAAATACCAAGGGGAGCTGATGAGGCTACCCGTGGTCATTTACTCTTACAGTAGTCCTCGAAGCTGGTGGGGCGCTGCGGCCGAAAGGGCGAGAAGCCCCAATAGCTTCTTACTCTGGGTTGTCTGGTGTCCTGCTTCGTCCGTCTTCCGAAGTGCCGACTGGTAGGTGTCGGCCGTGACCAGGCTGGCTGCCTGGCGATCTCATAACGCCATGGTGGGGACCAGGCGGCATGGCGGCCGGACGCCAGGCTCGCCGCCCGTGCATGCCGGCCACGCGGCGTCAGCAGGCCAAGCCGGCCTGCCAGCCCACGCGCGCGACGGGACATCGCCGCAGGCCTAGGCCCGCCACTACAGTGCCTCGGCACGTGTGCGGATCCGCTGCGGCCGAGGTAGATGGTTGGGCTTCTGCGGCATTTAATACGCGCCTTTACTGGCGCCGCAATCGTGGGATCATGGGGGAGTGGGCACAGTTAATCCCACGATCCCCCACGCTCTCGCCCCCTCGGCTCCGCCGCCTGGGGCTATAAGTAGGGGGAGGAGGGGGGTGGCAGACGCACGTGCGCCCTCCTCTCCCCTCGCCATTCTTCTTCCTCTCCGCCGCCGTGGTGCCTCTTCCTCTTGTCGAAACGCTGCCGCAGCCCACCGCCATTGAGCTTCTTCTCGCCGAAGCGCTTCCTCGCTCCGTCGCGGCTTCGCTCGCTCGCCACCGCGCCGCGCCTACGACGAGTTCCTTCGCCCATGGCGCGCTCATGGGCCGGCGACTGGGACGGTTCCAACGTCCATGAGGATCACCTCTCCTTCCTTCGCCAAACACGGCGGTTGCCCCGGGAGATGAATGTGCGGGTACGTGTCCCCCCCGAGGCAGAAATCTCGCCGGTGCCGGAAGGCGATGAGCGCATCGTCTTCCGGTCCCATTTTCTTCGCGGCTTCGGCCTTCCCGCGAGTAGCTTCCTCCGCTCCTTTCTTGACTTCTACCGAGTTCAGCCGCACCACCTCACGCCGAATACGGTGGTGCTGCTGGCCGCCTTCGTCACTATGTGCGAAGGGTACCTCGGCACTCTCCCCACCCTTGAGCTCTGGGGGAAGTGCTTTTATCTCAAACTCGGCACCGCCACCAAGGGCCAGGCGGCTCAATGCGGAGCCTGCATGGCGGTGCGGCGTCCGGGCACCGGGATTCGCTTCCCGCCCATCTCCCTGCTGCAGTCGGCCAAGCTGTGGCAAAAATCTTATTTCTACGTCGAGAACATCCACCCGACAAGCGACTACGTCAACTTGCCGGCTTACGCAGCCGGCCCGCCAGCCGAGCCGCGTGCCAACTGGCAGTACAGGCCGAGCTCCCTATCGGCCGCCTCCTCCGCTGCCCTCGCCCGACTTCAGGTTATGACAAAGTCGGAGGGCCTGAAGGGCTCGGATCTGCTGACCGCTTTCGTGACGCGCCGAGTTCTTCCCCTCCAAGCCCGGCCTCACATCATCAGCTGCATGAGCAGGCACCGGGAACCATGCCGGATGTGCACATGGGAGCTGCCGGACGTGGAGGTGGCCTGGCTGGTCAATTACTTCTCCAACTGCAAGCTATCAGAGACGGACTGACGGTTTGGCAAGCGGCCGTACGACTGCACACATCCGCCGCCTGCGGTGAGTCTTGCAATTCTTTTTCTCTTTTGTTGGTCCGAGTTCTTGTTTTGCCGTCTGACCAGTCGGCCATGGTGCAGGTCCTCCTGGCCCAGTCGCCTGCCGGTGCTCTGGATCCAGGCCAGCAGTACATGCCGGACCGAACGAGGAGCGACGTGGACGACCCCGACTTGGGGGCGATCGCCATGGAGGAGGACGACGCCACAGGTGGAGGCGGTGGAGTAGGCGGCTCCGGAGGAGGAGGCGGCCTCGAGTCCTGGCCGGATGACGACGACGAGGAGAACGAGCCGCGCCGCACGCACGACACTGACAAAGTAGGCGCGAGCTCTTCAGCCGTGCCGACTGCGCCAGGCGATGCACCAAAGCGCCGAGCCGGCTCGTTGCTGTTCGGCAGCCGGCCGAAGAAGTCCAAGAATGCGGCCGCCGCGACCAGGTGGCAGGAGGCCACCACGAAGGCGACCCAGTTCCAGAAGGCCCCGAAGCAGCCCCCGATGCTGTCCGCGTAAGTGCTTGGTTTCTTTTGCGTTTTCTTTTCTTCTTTCTTGCAACTCTTTCTGAGTTTCCTCCTGTCTTGTTTGGACAGGACCCCGCTCTCTCTTGAGCGGTCCACCGCTGCTTCGATGATCGGGGCGGCGGAGGGCTCCGCCAACACCCGCCGCGTGGACCCGCTCGCCGACCTTCGGGAGGCGACGGAGAGGAACGCGTAGGAGGCGCGCGAGGAGCGGGAGGAGGTGGAGTGGCAGAAGGTGGAGGCGGCCAAGGCGGCGCAGGCGGACGCGGATGTGGCGGCCAAGGCCCAAGCCAACGCTGCGGCCAAGGTCCAGGCGGAGGCTGCAGCCAAGGCCCAGTCGGACGCGGCCGCCATGGTGCAAGCGGAAGAGGCCGCACGCGGCCGGACTCCGCAACTCGTCATCCCGCTGCGCGCAGCGCCACCAGCGCCAGAGAACCCGGCGCCAACTGGAGGAGCCGGCCATGATCAGCCGGTTGTGGAGAGGCGAGGAGGCGACGCCATCGTCCCGGGGGCGGAGGTGCCCCCGCAAGCGCCGACTACCGAGGCCCAAGGCAGTTGGTCTAACGTGACACCGGCGCCGCCAGTCAGAGGTTAGCTGGCGGTGGGGGCGACCCCTGTGGTCCGTTCTCCGGGGCGCCGGCATGCGGCGAAAGCGGCCTCGGCGCCGCGAGCGCAGGAGATCGGGGCCGCAAGCTCGTCGGCCCCAGATGCAGAGGCCACCAGTGCCGCCCCACCAAAGTGGACGCCTGGGGGCGGGACGGGCGTGCTGAACAAGGCCGCGCAGGACGTTCAGGCCTGGCTCTAGGCCCAAGGCACCGCCCTCCAGCAGTATAGGAAGACATTCTTGGCGACGCGAGCGGCTGTCCGGGTACATTTCTTTGCTTTGTTTTGTCTTTTCTCTTGCGATCTTCCGTGGGGGCGCGCCAGCGCACCCATTGGGTGTAGCCCCCGAGTTCCGGGCCGGCTGCTGAGCAGGCGGCTCGGAACTTTAAGGTAAGTTCCGACTGCTAACTTGTTTTCTCTCCTTTTGTCTTCGTTGCAGGACTACCACAACATCCGCGCGGCCGCCTTCAACTCCCAGGTCCAGGAGCTGGCTAAGCGGACCGCCGACCTGACCGAAAGCCGGAGTAAGCATTCTGTCTTCTTTCTCGCGGGGGCACGTCAGCGCACCCGCTGGGTGTAGCCCCCGAGATTCGGGCCGACTGCTGAGCAGTCGGGCCGGATATTCCGGCAACCACTTTTCTTTTTGGTCAACTTTGTTGATTGTCTTCTCTTTCTCAATTTTGCAGGAGCCAACGCCACACTGCAGCAGCGCCTGGGCGAGGTCCAGACCGAGCTGCGCGCCAAGGAGGAGGAGCGCATCAAGGCTGCCCAGGAGCGTGACCGTCTCGCCAAGAGGTTGGCGGACCAGGCGGACCAGCACAAGGCGGAGCTCCAGAGATTCAAGGAGGCAGAAGGCGCCCTCCAGGCCGAGTTTGAGACCGAGCGCTCGAAGTGGGTTGAGAAGGAGGCTATCCTCGCCGCTGGCTACGGCGAGATTGAGGATATGATCGATGGTAATCTTCTTTCTTTGGAATAGCTGCCGACTGCATCGAGAGTCGGCTTCTGACTTCTGATCTTTGTTTTTTCTTCGCATAGACTTCTTTCCTGGACACGCCATTGCTGTCAGCCAGGCCATCGAGGCGTGGCATGACCAGCGTAGGAGGGAAGGAGTGGAGATCCCGCTCGACTCGCCTCGAAACATGAACGAGCAGCTCCTGGCCGTCAGGACGCGCCTGCAGCCGATTCACCATCTGCTCCGCCGCCTTCAGCGCACCGGGTCCCAGCTGGTTTCCGCCCTCTGGCCAGGCGTCCGAGCTCCACGCACCCCCAGTCGGACCGCCGACTGGTTAGAGGTGGCGATCGGCCGCTTCATGGCTTGGAAGGGCTCCTCCGCTCGGGCAGGCGCCCGAAGGGCCCTGGAGTTCGTCAAGGTGTGGTATCCTGGGCTGAACCTAGCCTAGTTGGCCACGTTCCGGCAGGAGGCCAGGGAAGAGTTGGTGGCAGTGGGGCCTGCGCTCACTCGTCGTGCAGCGGCGATCGCCGAGTACACCGAGACTGGTGTCTTCCTCCCCGAGCTGGACGAGGAGGGTGCCGAGGTGCCGCCGGACTGGTTTGGGCTGAACCCGGATGACGGCAAGGACTCGACAGAAGAAATCGCCTCTAGCGACGAAGGCGAGGATGATGAAGACGACGCACCGGAGGGCGGAGCGGACGGCCAGCCTCAGCTCGATCGAGCCTCGAGCAACGAGCCGAGCGCGGGTGCACTGACTGCTGCTGATAGCGACCAAGCCGAGACTCGCCAGATGGCCACTCCACCAGCCGGTGCCGCTGACTCCACCAACCTGCCGGACCCGCCTACTGCTCCTCTGGCCTAGGCTGCCAGCTTCATCTTATCTTTTCCTGCTTTTGTAGTCTCTAGAACAAACTTGTTAAATTCGCGCAGTTCCACCCGCTGGGGGTGTATTCAAACTTTGTTGAATGCTGGCCGAGGGCCTCTTGGTATGTAACTTAATTCTCGCATAGGTTGTGCTTTGCCGAACTCTGACTTGTCTTGCTTTTCGTTCTTTTGGCTTTTTCCTTTGCCGCCTTCCCTTGGCTGCCACCTTGCCAGCCAGACAACCGTTCTTCGATCTGTTGGCTGGGTCAGGTATTTTGCCATTTTGGGAAGGCAAGTACTTTGGCCGCTTAGAACGTAGCAAGTTAAGTGAGAAGCCGGCCGGCCGGCTGCTCAGCAGCCGGACGGCTAGGCGAGAAGCCGGCTTGGCCTATGTGAGTGCTTTCGTCCTTAGCCATTTTTCATGTGGGCACCATTTCCTGCCTTTTACTCTTGCCGGCCATACAGTCGCTCTACGAGCTGCGGCTTATGGCAAGAGAGGGCTTAGATTCCGGCACACTACTTGTCCGACTGCAGGTAGCGCCGACATAGTACAAGGCGGCAAGCCCCCGGGCCGACTGGTCGGACCCGGTGCCGGGCGGAGGAATGAAAAAACTCATTCACAGGCATGAAACTTATCATATAGATGAGAGAGGTAGCCCCCAAGTGCTCTTCGAGGGACCTGGTGTTTTTGCGCTTAATACAAAAGGTAGCGTGGTACATACTATATTAACTGTAAAATCTTCGGAGGAGATTTGCGTTCCATGGGCGCTCTGTTTCCTTGCCGGAATCGTCCCTCTTGCGCGCCCTGGGCTTCTGCGCGTCGATCAGGTAATAGGAGTCGTTGCCCAAGGCTTTGCTAATGATGAAGGGGCCTTCCCAAGGGGCCGAGAGCTTGTGCTGGCCGGCTGTTCGCTGGATCAGCCGGAGCACAAGGTCTCCCTCTTGGAAGGATCATGGCTTGACCTTCCGACTATGGTAGCAGCGCAGGCTCTGCTGGTAGATGGCGGACCGGCTGAGTGCTAACAGCCGGCCCTCTTCTAGCAGATCGACGCTGTCCTCTCGTGCTTCCTTCGCCTCCGCCTCCGTGTACATGGTGACGCGAGGTGAGTCGAACTCGATGTCAGTTGGGATGACGGCCTCGGCCCCGTACACGAGGAATAAGGGAGTGAAGCCGGTTGATTTGTTCGGGGTGGTGCGGAGGCTCCAGAGGACGGCCGGCAGCTCGTCGATCCAGCAGCCGGCCGAGCGCTCCAGTGGCTCGACCAGTCGAGGCTTAATGCCAGATAAGATGAGGCCGTTTGCTCGCTCGACCTGGCCGTTTGATTGCGGATGGGCAATGGACGCTAAGTCCAGTCGGATGCCCTGCGTCACGCAGAAACGGGCCAAGGCGCCTTTGGCAAAGTTAGTGCCATTGTCAGTGATGATGCTGTGTGGTACACCGTACCGGACGGTGATATCTGCGATGAAAGTCACAGCAGTCGGACCATTCGATTTCTTGATTGGCTTTGCTTAAATCCACTTGGTGAATTTGTCGATGGCGACGAGCAGATGGGTCATGCCGCCGCGTGCTGTCTTGAATGGGCCCACCATGTCCAGCCCCCAAACGGCAAAAGGCCAGGTAAGGGGAATGGTCTTGAGTGCAGAAGCCGGCAGATGTTGCTTGGAGCTGAATTTCTGGCACCGCTTGCATTTCTTGACCAGGTCCTTGGCGTCCTCCAAAGCAGTCAGCCAGAAGAAACCATGGCGGAAAGCTTTGGCGACAAGGGATCTGGAGGCCGCGTGGTGGCCGCACTCGCCTTGGTGTATGTCTCTGAGGATTGCTTTGCCTTTCTCTGGTTCGACGCAGCATTGGAAAACATCGGTCACGCTGCGCCTGACAAGCTCTCTGTTTACTATCGTGTAAGCTCCTGCCCGGCGTTGCACCAACCGGGTAGAGATCTCATCATCTGGCAGCTCTCCGCTAACAAGAAAGTTGAGGATGGGCTGCGCCCATGGTGGTGCTTCGACTTCATCCACTGTCATTATGGCCACTGAAACTAGGGCGATTGGGTTGGGAAGCGGGGTGAAGTCGGCCGCGTCTTGCTGCATTGTTGAAGCCTCCGGGCCGACTGCCGCAGCCCCCGGGCCGGGTTGTGGAGTCCCCGGGCCGGGTGCGACTGCTGCAGTCTCCGAGCCGCTTGGTGAAGTCCCCGGGACGGCTGCCGCAGCCCTCGGGCCGGGTTGCGAACTCCCCGGGCCGGGTGCGACTATCGCAGTCCTCGTGCCACCTGCCGAAATCCCCGGGCCGGCTGCTGCAACCCCCGAGTCGGATCCGACTGCTTCGAGGGCAGCCGGCATAAAGATGGAATCTGATTCTGGGGAAGGCTTGATAGACGGCTTGCGGAGACACTGAAGGGACACGCCGGCTGGTATGGCCTGCCGGGTGGAGCCGATCCGCGCCAGGGCATCTGCTTGCTCGTTGTCGGCCCGTGGCACGTGAAGGAACTCGCACCCGTCAAAATATCCGCTGATCTGCTGGACGAGGGAGCGGTAGCTCGCCATGTTTGCATCCTTGGCGTCCCAGTCGCCAGACGACTGTTGGACCACCAAGTCCGAGTCGCCGTAGCACAGAATTCGGCGGATGCCAATCTCCTTGGCCAGCCGGAGTCCGTGTACTAGTGCCTCGTACTCGGCCACGTTGTTGGAGGTGGCAAAATGGATTTGCAACGTGTATCTGAGCTTGTCACCTTTGGGAGAGGTGAGGATGATGCCGGCTCCCAAACCGGTGCGCATCTTTGAGCCATCAAAGTGCATCCGCCAATGTGTGGAGTCCAGAGCTGGCGGCAGGTACTGGGTCTCGGCCCAGTCGACGAGGAAGTCGGCCAGCGCTTGGGTCTTGATGGCGGTGCGAGGCTGGTAGAAGATGGTGTAGGGGGCCAGCTCGATGGCCCACTTGGCCACCTGGCCCGACGCGTCGATGAGCTGCTGGACGCGCCCCGTCATGCAGCGACGCTCGTCGCCCTCCAGGTGGTCCAACTCGCCTGCCGCCACCTGGGCGGCGTGTAAGTTCTCCATCGGCGTAGCGTAGACTGGGCAGTCGGCCCCCAACATGCTGGCGATGGCTGCGCCGCGCTGCCGGACCGTGCCCGCATGGCTGGGTTCACCAGCAGCCGGCGTGCCGCAGACGGCACGGTCGATCTCGCGGTGGTAGGCCTCGGTGAGGTGTCTCATGGCCGCCAACTTGTTGGCGCTGTCGAGGAGTGCGATACGGCACGCCTCCAGCGTTTCGCCGTTTGCACCAGGCGCTACGGGCGCGGACAGGTCCCGCATTGCCGCCTGCAATGGGTCCCGGCCGGCCTGGTCGGAGGCTCCGTCGTGGCTGACGACCAGCACCCCGGTGTCGGTGCTGGTGCTGGCGCTGCTGTCTGCAGTAGGGAGCGGGTCGTTGAAGATCACCACGTCACCGGGGAAGGCATCAGAAAGCCCGACGTCGGCGTCGATGACCATGTCGTCGGACGGGTCGGTGGAGCCAATGGACTCCAGGTCGGAGACCGGCTCGTTGGCGATGTGAAGCTTGCCGAGGGAGTCGATGAGGCAGCTTTCGGGGCCGGCCGCGCCCGCGATAAGTGCGGGCTCGTCGGAGAGGCGGATCCCGCCGATGAGGTTAGCGAAGCTGATTGCGGCGCAAGCAACTTCCGTGCCGCACAGCGTGTCAGCACAAACATCGTCAGGCGTGTCAGGCTGGCTGCGCTCGCCAGGAAGGAAGAGGGTTCCCGTCCAGAACGTGTTTCCAGACGACGGTGCACCTAGCCTCACGGTGGGCGCCAAATGTCGGGGGTATCGTGCGACATATGCCAAAGGATGGCTTATCATGGATGGGGACAAAAGTACGTCGCCGGGTTCTGGAAGCGGGAATGAGCGAGACCGCATACGCCTGCGAATCTTACCCAGGTTTGGGGCTCTCCTTGGAGATAACACCCCTAGTCCTGCTCTGTGGGGTATCCGCATGATCACTACCTTAACAAGTAGCTACAAACTTGCTCCTTGAGCTGTTTTGCTAGAGGAGGAAGGAGGGCAAGGCTAGCTCTACTCCTCTCCCTATGTGTCTGTGTGAGTGCTGAACTCAGGAGGCTTTCTCCTCTCTACCCAGGTCCCAACCCCCTGCATGGGGTGACCTGGGGGGTTTATATAGGCCTACCCCCAGGGATACAATGGTAATCCGGCCGGGCGTAGGACCCGGCCGTCAGTATCTCTGGTCGCCGGCTTCTCCGCCGACTGCAGGGGCCCGCCGCCTGGTGGGTCCCCTTGGCTGTCTCGTACTCGGCCGACAAGCTGGGCCCGCCGCTTGCGGGTCCTGTCGGCTGGGTAGCACTGTAGCCGTGCCACTGATGATGCATGCTTGGTCGGGGAGAGCGTGGCTACAGTCCCGCCGCCTGGCGGGCGTTTCACTGTAGCCACTCCCCGTCTCTTCTGGTTAATGGCGCACAAACTTCAAGGAAGGCGGAGGGCCGCCTGCTAGGAGCCGGCTTCCCCCGAGCCGACTGGTCAGGGCTCGCCGCCTCCTGGCCTCTCACGGACAAGTAGGGCCCGCCGCCTGCGGGCCATACCGACAGCCCGTCGTGGGAGCATGGCTTCCTCTGCCATGGGTGATGTCATGAGCAGCATGGCAACAGTGCCGCGTCGGGCGCGGGATGTCCGCTTGGTACGCTGCACTGTGGCCATGCTCTGCCCTGGATTCGGGGGTGGCAGGCTTGTACTGTAGCCACGCCCCGTCTCGTCGTGTTTATGTGGGTGCTAACTTTGAGGGCGCGAAGGGCCGCCTGCTAGGATCCGGCTTCCCAGGAAGCCGCCTGCTAGGAGTCGGCCCACTTCATGGCCATCTTCTGGATTCCGCCGCCTCCTGGCAACCGGCCGCTTGGACCAGCCGGCCCCAAGAAGGCGGTCCTTTGTCTTTGATGTTTGAGGGGCGCAGCCTACCCCGATGTCTTGAAATACCAAGGGGAGCTGATGAGGCTACCCGTGGTCATTTACTCCGACAGACATCGTCTTCACCCTCAACGAGCAAATCAATTTTATGCAGAGCCAAATCTATGATCTCCAAAATCAAGTCTTTGAATATGAGGCTAGATTTAAAGGTATGAGTTTAGATGCCAGTTCAGGACTCGTGAGACTCGCGCTTCTTCTTATGATGGTGAGTCACTGCCATGGAAGCCGGAGGATAAGCTCGCTACTACCTCATCACCACCACCATTATCATCTTCCCCACCAAAGGAGACTTGAGTTCATGGTATGGGCACTCCCCTTGGCTTGTGCCAAGCTTGGGGGAGGTGCCCCAATATCGTATCACCACCACTATCTTTGCATTTATATATTTTAGTTTTATTTTTAGTTATCCTATGATTTAGTTGAATAAAAGTTTAGTTCGATATGTTTTCGAGTTTTTGCTTAGTGATCTATCTTTCTATGTAATCGTGTGCGAGATATATAATAAAGAGTAGTTTGAGTTTTGTTTCTTTACTCTTATGTTTCAATAAAAAGAAAGGAAAATAAATGAAAAAGATCATATGCTAATCTTATGGTAAGTAATGACATCAAATAAGGAAAAGTATACGTGGTAAAATTTGTTGAAGATTGAGAAACATAGCATTGGTCAATAATGCAATTCATGAAAGAAGTAATAAGGGAAGAGAAGATTCACATGCAAATACACTATCTTGGACATCTTTTATGATTGTGAGCCCCCATTAAATATTATATGTCAAAATTGTTGACGTTGGACAAGGAAGACAACGTAATGATTTATGTTTGTTCATATTCACATAGAAGTTATATTGTCATAGATCCTTCAACATGTGGTGCTTGCTCAATATCCTTGCTAGCCAAAAACTCCGCACTAAGTAGAGATACTACTTGTGCATCCAAAAAACCTTAAACCCAAAATCTTATTTTGAGAGTCCACCATACCTACCTATGGATTGAGTAAGATCCTTCAAGTAAGTTGTCATCGGTGCAATAAGGCAATAAAAATTGCGTCTAAATGTGTTGGATCATTTAGTGTAAGAGAAAATTGAGCGTTGTATGAACTTGTGATGGCAAAATAATAAAGGCGACAGACTGCATAATAAAGGTTGCTATCATAAGGGGCAATACAACGTGACGTTCTTTTGAATTAAGGGATTTGGCATACAAATAAAAAGCGCATGGCAACCTCTGCTTCCCTCTGCGAAGGGCCTATCTTTTACTTTTCTATATTTACTTTTATGCAAGAGTCAAAGTATTCTTCCCTATTCCTTTTATTTTTCTCCTTTTGCAAGCATCATGTGGTGAGGAAAGATCTAGGCACATATATCCAGTTGGATATGAGTGAGCATGAGTCATTATTGTTGACATCACCCCTGAGGTGAATACGTTGGGAGGTGAAACTATAAGCCCCTATCTTTCTATGTGTCCGGTTGAAACTTTTTGTTCATGGGTATGTTGTGAGCGTTAGCAATCATAGAAGGTTAAATGATGGTTGAGTATGTGGACTTGCCTAAAGGCTCCGACACGTGACCCTTCCTGAAAATATGATGAATTGTAGTTGCAAAGTTGACTGAGAACATAGTTTGTTGGTTTTCAATAAGGTTTATGCTTTATACTTCAATGTTGTGATGAACTGTTACTTGTTCATGAGAATTTATATGATAAAAGTTGTGTGATAAAGTTTTATGTTAAAGTTCTTTGCTGTTATAATAATAAGCATGATGCTTCTATGGACGTATTTTGTTTTTATCGACACCTCTCTCTCTAAGCATGTGGGCATGTTTTTCGATTTCGGTTTTTCGCTTGAGGACAAGCGAGGTCTAAGCTTGGCAGAGTTGATACGTCCATTTTGCATCATGTTTTCCTACTATTATTTATAATGTTTTAATGGATACTAATGCTTTATGGAGTAATTCTAATGCCTTTTCTCTCATAATATGCAAGGTTTACACAAAGAGGGAGAATGCCGGCAGCTGGAATTCTGGGCCTGAAAAAGCTACGTCAGAGTTACCTATTCTGCACATCTCCAAATGAGCTGAAAATTTACGGAGAATTATTTTGGAATATATAAAAAATACTGGAGCAAATAACTACCGGAGGGGGGCCACCTAGTAAGCACAAGACACCAGGGCACGCCAGGCCCCCCAGGCGCGCCCTGGTGGGTTGTGCTCAGCACGGCCCACCTTCGGTACCCATCTTCTGGTATATAGGTCATTTCGACCTAGAAAAAATCAGGAGGGGACTTTCGGGACGAAGCGCCGCCGTCTCGAGGCGGAACTTGGGCTGGAGCACTTTTGCCCTCCGGCGGAGCGATTCCGCCTGGTGAACTTCCCTCCCGGAGGGGGAAATCATCACCATCGTGATCACCAACAACTCTCTCATCTTTGGGAGGGCAATCTCCATCAACATCTCCAACAGCACCATCTCCTCTCAAAAGTTCATCTCTTGTGTTCAATCTTTGTACCGGAACCTCAGATTGGTACATGTGGGTGATTAGTAGTGTTGATTACATCTTGTAGTTGATTACTATATGGTTTATTTGGTGGAAGATTATATGTTCAGATCCATTATGCTGTTTAATACCCCTCTGATCTTGAGCATGATTATCATTTGTGAGTAGTTACTTTTGTTCTTGAGGTCACGGGAGAAGTCATGTTGCAAGTAATCATGTGAACTTGATATGTGTTCGATATTTTGATGATATGTATGTTGTGATTCCCTTAGTGGTGTCATGTGAACGTCGACTACATGGCACTTCACCATATTTGGGCCTAAGGGAATGCATTGTGGAGTAGTTATTAGATGATGGGTTGCTAGAGTGACAGCAGCTTAAACCCTAGTTTATGCGCTACTTCGTAAGGGACCAATTTGGATCTAAAAGTTTAATGCTATGGTTAGATTTTATCTTAATACTTTTCTCGTAGTTGAGGATGCTTGCGAGGGGGTTAATCATAAGTAGGAGGTTTGTTCAAGTAAGAACAGCACCTAAGCACCAGTCCACCCACATATCAAATTATCAAAGTAGCGAACACGAATCAAACCAACATGATGAAAGTGACATGGTGAAATTCCCGTGTACCCTCAAGAACGCTTTGCTTATCATAAGAGACCGTTTTGGCCTGTCCTTTGCCACAAAAGGATTGGGCTACCTTGCTGCACTTTATTTACCATTACCGTTACTTGCTCGCTATAAATTATCTTGCTATCAAACTACCTATTACCGACTATTTTAGTGCTTGCAGGTAATACCTTGCTGAAAACCAATTGTCATTTCCTTCTGCTCCTCCTTGGGTTCGACACTCTTACTTATCGAAAGGACTACGATTGATCCCCTATACTTGTGGGTCATCAGATCTCCACTGGGATGGCAGCAGCGCCATAACCAGCGATCGGGAGGGGGCCCTCCGGCAAGGCGATCATGGAGGGAGACTTGCCGAAGCTGGAAACGAGCGACCCCATGTCATGGATTCCGGTCGAAGCGGTGCCAGCTTGCTGGAAGTGCGAAAAACCATGGCTAGAGCTCGGGAAGTACCCTTCAACCCTGCCTTCTGCCTCAGCCATCATGGTTGCCGCGCCGCAAGCTCCTCATTGAAAAGCATGTCCACTGACGACACCATGGGCTCGGACGAAGGTTGGAAGCAGGTCAGGAACTGCGAAGGGGATGGAATTTTGGAGGTACCGAGCTAGAGATAGAGGAAGAGTATCACAGAGGGAAAAAGTCAAGTCGATGTCGAGATCCAGGATGCACATAATATAGAGGAGGAGGTGCCGCTTCATTCGTTCATCTCCGCCAAGATATAACGTTCCAATTAAACACATTTCATGAATCGGTTCACGAGAAAGGTGAACATTGCACCCATCACTGTCCAGCGATTTCTCTGTGGCCCATGTACACCATCGCAACCAGTTGTCTCAGGAGGTTAGTTGTTGCGCTGTGGGTCCCAGCTAGCTATCTGTAAACCTCACTAGAGCTGTCAGGGAGGCTTTGCTCGACACAAATTTCCAACTCTCTGTGTGTTGTATGCACATAAAAGGCTCTTGGCAGTGGGATCCCTATGGAAATGGATCTTACTACTGATCTTTGCTTCCTATGAAATCAGTCAAAAGCCCTACGATTAGAAGCAATATGGTCATCCAATCTGGCACGAAAGCCAGGCAGCTGGTAGGTTGGTTTTATTTTTGATCACCTTCTTTTCGGTAACTACTTCCGTTTATCACGCCAGCCATACGGAATATGCTTTGTTTCCTAAACTCGCTTCCACAAATGACATTGTGCAGTGGTGGAGCTTACTGGAGGCCAACCTGAGCCATCACCCCCAAGCCCACGAGATTTGTTTAGATTATCCTAAAAAAGTGGCCCGTCAAAACACTGAAATCCAACCATTGCATGGGTTGGTTTTGCACCAGCCAATTGCCCCACCCCCCCCCCCCCCCCCAAAAGATGTTGCACAAGCTCTGCCACTAGCATGATGCATCATTTCTTGCGGAAATAATTTTGATAAATTGTAATTATGGATCATAATTAAATCCATCAATTAAATGTGATCTTTTAAAACGTATTTCTTCATATATACCACATAAACATGTTTTTAAGCTGACCACCGAATCATCCCTATTGATGCATGGAAAAGTAACATTTTAATGTGCCCAAAAATTGTTCGCATGATAGTGCACACATTTTTCTATTCTATGGACACAATAGAAGTGTGCTAAGAAGCATCATTTTCCACTAGTTTTTAATTTACGAATGTGTATCTTACATATTTTGTCCAAGGTTAGTATAGTCAAAATGGTGCAGCCCAGGTGTGTGTGGTCCATTGAATTGGGACGTGAGTACACCAACATGTGGGTCGGAGAGCCGCATGAGAGGAGATAGGAAACAAAGGATGCACATCAATGTCCAAGCACCAGAAAAGAAAGAAATACAACCTCCCGTCTGACGCCGTCGTCTAGCATGCCGAGAGGGAGCGACAACGTGTAACCGCGTGTATCCTTCTTCCCCTGCCCTCCACATTACCATTCTGCAGCTATCCCGAAGCGAGCAATAGTGCACCGTGCGCCTGTCTAGCGAGTACATACATATACATCAACCCCTCTATGCCTCAATGCAATCCCTAGCTCCTAGCAACAATAGCATCGCCACCCCACCTCCTCCTGGCCTGTTTAGCTCTCCCACTCTACCGATAGGCTACATGTCCTATAACCTTTGTCATTGACTGTCGTTGAGACCACCGCCGTGCACCCGCACCCCCGACTGGTACGCCTCGGTTTTTATCGTTCTTCTCCCGCTCAACATTTTAGCATTCCCATAGGAGGGCTAGGGCAGGTATCCACAAGGGCATGCCGGAGTAGATCACTAGGCATGCACTGGTAAACGATGTCGCCAACTACCTGTGATTCTGGGCAGCATACATGGAGTGAAGGGAACATATCGATGACCCCAAGAAGCACAACGTCCTCAACCAGCGCTTCCATCGCTCTGTTGGATCTTACTGCGAACAGGTGCCACAATTGGCGCCGCATGGTGAACCTGTCCAGCCAGCCGAAGATCACCGCGAACCTCCCTCACCTCCTAGGCCACGCCATCGAGCCAAGTCCGATGGCATCCTCGTCCTCGTACACGAGAGTAGCCTTTTCATTTGGATTTTGAACCCGGTCAGCGGGTAGCATTTCAACGGTTCAAACAACTTTCGTTGCTCCCATGGTGAGCCACCCCTGCATTGGACACCACGCCAAGGACTTCCCGTACCTATTTAAAGTGTCAGGAGCCACGTTCACTGGAGTCTCAATGCTGATCCTTCATTTAGAGTGGGAGAAAAAGCTTTTGGCACCAAACTCCAAGATGGTCTGCGAAGACTCATTGCTCTGCTCAGCCTTCCCATTTCGTGGAAAGTTCTACTTCACTGACCGACAGAGGGAAGGGCACATGGTCGTGGATGCCGAGGCTGCATTGCCGAAGCTGACACTAACCACAAGATGTCCGCCGGTGGTGTTCAAGTTCATGCACAACTTCTGGTTCTAACCAACAACGTTGATGACAAGAAAGGAAGTGAGTATTAGATGGCGGAATTCGTCACATTCCGACTGGACATGAGCGCCAGGGCACCGATCCTGATGAGGGGCATCGTTGATGGTTACAGTGGCGGGTTTCTTCTGTCGTCCCAAGTTACCGTCAAACCCAACGCCAACTACTTCTAGTTCTATCACGATATCATTTCGACAGGTTTCTTATAAGTGGTGTGACTCGTGAAAGTGGAACGACCAGGCCGTTGACTGAATCTGAAGCTCAGGGCTGCTTCATTCATGATCTAGCATATTATGTGCCTTGGGATGGGTGCAAAATTGACGTGGTTAATGTTGATCAATGGTGGCATTTGTTTTGATCATTTGCAACTGCAATACTACCTATGAATGTTCATGTATGTTATTAAAACAAAATTATGTTCATGCATGTGGTGTGTGGCATGCGTTGATCAAGTCTAAACTTTAATGGACCGAGAGTTCTCTGAAAATGCTCTAGTTTATTTCTACAAGATTAGTTATAAGTACGCTTGGGTACAATATGTTACTCCGTTATTAATTCATTGATATATACAAGATGGTGTGATGTTCTAATCATGTGTTTTTTCCATTATTTTTTGTTTCTTGAGACGTATGTGTTTTTTCCATTCATACATTTTAGCAACCCCTACGGACCAAAGAGGCCCATAAACTAGATTAACTAACCAGGTCATATTTATATTTGTATAATAAGCGATTATCTTTTGGTTATATTTCAAAGATATGAGTTATAACATGGCTTCCTTTTGCCCACCCCTAATGCCGAAGACTCCAGAAACTCGTGTCGTCAAAATAAGGAAGTTGTAATTGACATCTATAAACGACAAGGGAAATTGATAATCCGTACCATCTATTAGTTTTTCTCCAAATATAGGAGTAGAGGCTGGAGATTTGCGACCTCAATCAGGTTTTAATTATTTTAATTTATGCTCATAATATAACAAAAACAAGAGACACAGATGACACATGCCCCTAAAATTTATAATCTTTTAGTCTAAATTGTTTTAGTTTGAATATATTAAAAACTTAACTAAAACAACTTAGATTTTCAAATCATGTATAGATCCATGCAAGGTTTCCCCTAATTAAAATAAAGATTATAAGCCGTTATGCATGAAAAGAATAAGAAGACCTTGAGGTCGGGGTGCAGGTTATTTGTCCATCGCTCACGGCATTGCTTCCCAATCTGTCCTGGGAGGTGTTTTGAAATCTCCGCCATTTACGTTTTCCATGCTCAGCCGCCAATCTCTTGAGAAGTCTGCAAACACGACAATACATTGATCAAGAAAATTAAACAGAACAACATACATACCGTGAGATCAAGCTACTATTAAAACCAATTAGATTCCGCTCTTTCACATACTCGTCCTCTTGCTGCAACCACCCTCCTTTGGACGGTGCCACCGCTCGGTTGTTCTTGGCGGAATGCTTCTGTTGCCAGACCTCGAGGATCTCCACCGGGATGGCAGCAGCGCCATAACCAGCGATCGGGAGGGGACCCTCCGGCAAGGCGATCATGGAGGGAGACTTGCCGAAGCCGAAAACGAGCGACCCCATGTCATGGATTCCGGTCGAAGCGGTGCCATCTTGTTGGAAGTGCGAAAAACCATGGCTAGAGCTCGGGAAGTACCCTTCAACCCTCCCTTCTACCTCAGCCATCATGGTTGCCGCACCGCAAGCTCATCATTGAAAAGGATGTCCACCGACGACACCATGGGCTCGGACGGAGGTTGGAAGCAAGTCAGGAACTGTGAAGGGGATGGAATTTTGGACGTACCGAGCTAGAGATAGAGGAAGAGTATCACAGAGGGAAAAAGTCAAGTCGATGTCGAGATCCAGGATGCACATAATATAGAGGAGGAGGCGCCGCTTCATTCGTTCATCTATGGCCCCACTTTCATCAGACGACACAAAACCTTCCAAGATATAATGTTCCAATTAAACACATTTCATGAATCGGTTCACGAGAAAGGTGAACGTTGGGCTCATCACTGTCCAGCAATTTGTCTGTGTCCCATGTACACCAGCGCAACCAGTTGTCTCAGGAGGTTAGCTATTGTGCTGTGGGTCCCAGCTAGCTATCGGAGTACCTCACTAGAGCTGTCAGGGAGGCTTTGCTCGACACAAATTTCCAACTCTCTGTGTGTTGTATGCACATAAAAGGCTCTTGCCAGTGGGATCCCTATGGAAATGGATCTTTCTACTGATCTTTGCTTCCTATGAAATCGTTCGAAAGCCCTACGATTAGAAGCAATCTGGTCATCCAATCTGGCACGAAAGCCATGCAGCTGGTAGGTTGGTTTTCTTTTTGGTCGCCTTCTTTTCGGTAACTGCTTCCGTTTATCATGCCAGCCATACAGAATATGCTTTGTTTCCTAAACTCGCTTCCACAAATGATGTGATGCAGTGGCGGAGCTTACTGGAGGCCAACCTGAGCCATCACCCCCAAGCCCATGAGATTTGTTTAGATTATCCTAAAAAAGTGGCCCGTCGAATAACTGAAATCCAGCCCATGCATGGTGTTGGTTGCCCCAGCCAATTTGCCCCCCCCCCCCAAAGATGTTGCACAAGCTCCGCCACTAGCATGATGCATCATTTATTGCGGAAATAATTTTGATAAATTTTAATTATGGATCATAACTAAATCCATCAATTGAATATGATCTTTTAAAACGTATTTGTTCATATATACCACATAAACATGTTTTTAAGCTGACCATAGAATCGTCCCTATTAATGCATGGAAAAGTAACTTTTTAATGTGCCCAAAAATTGTCCGCATGATAGTGCACACCTTTTTCTATTCTATGGCCACAATAGAAGTGTTTTAAGAAGCATCATTTTCCACTAGTTTTTAATTTACGAATGTGTATCTTACATATTTTGTCCAAGGTCAGTATAGTCAAAATGGTGCAGCCCAGGTGTGTGTGGTCCGTTGAATTGGGACGTGAGTACACCAACATGTGTGGTCGGAGAGCCGCATCCAAAAAGAAGAAACGAAGCACCCACCGAGCTCTCTCAGAGTTTAGTGACTCTCGGTCGTTCGATCGTTTACTTGATGCGTTTCCGGGCGTCGGATCTCGCTCTGGATCGATCTCAGCCGCCGGATCAAACCGGGACGTTGTGGTAATGAATAGTGCCATCTCCAGCGTGCCATCGCGTGTAATTAGCCTGCCCCGCCGAGGGCATTTCAGTCATTTCGCGTAGGGGGGTATAAAAGGGGGGCACTCCTGTGACGGAGACCTACCCGCCTCCTCCTCTCTCCCTCCCTCCCGTAGCCGCCTCCCTCCCTCCCTCCCACGCAGCCGCCTCCCTCCCTCGCTCGCCCCTCATCCGGCGCCAGCGGCGGCGGCTCCCGCGCCCGCGTTCTTCCTCCCCAAACACGCCCCCGTGCGGCCCCGCACGCCTGGGCGGTTCCCACCAACCACGGCGATGGCGGCAGCGGCCACAGAGGAGGGCGGTGGATCAGCGGCGCCGGCGATGGCGTCCATGGCGGCGGTGGATTCCTGCCGTCCACTCGATCCCGCGCTCGATCTCCTAGCCCCCTCCTCTCCTGCGCTTGTTTCCCTACTGCCTCTCTCATGCCGCCGCCGCCCCATCTCCTCTCGCACTTCCTGTCGCCGGGCTCGAGCTAGAGAGATGCGCCAGTGCTCAACCCGAGCAGCGCGGTCCCTTGCTCGTGCCAGAGGTACCCCTCCTCCTCGGTCCTCACACGAGACAGTCCGTTGCTCTACTTTCCGAGCACAGGCTGCCACTGCCACTCGGTGCCGCGGCTGCGCCGTAGCTCAGGCTGCAAGCACACCGCACCATGGTGCGCCACCTCTGCTACACTCGTCGATCCGTAGGTATGTCACTATTTTGTTCCGTTTTGGTTATTGGCTGCTGCTAATCTTTATTTTTTTCATCTTTTTTTCATGCAGATTGGTCCACAATTACCGGATTCATGACCTTCTGGTCAATCCCCTGGTTGGTGACTCCTTCGATCTGTGCATGCACATCATCTATTAGCAGCCTCGTCCATCTTCGTTCACGGATCTGCGGCCCAACCCCTCTTCTCCTCCTTTCCCCTCCTCTTCTTTCCAGACCTAGGTGTAGGATTGTATGGCAGTATGCATTTTTTGCCTCGCTCTGTTCTGCTTGTCGATCATGTTCTTTCTGTTAAAGGCCAAAAGTATTTTTGTCTTTGTGCATTGGATGTTTGTCGTTTCCTTCCTTCACTGCTTGTTTTTAGTGGATCCTAGATATATGCCTTTTGTTCCTTGTCTGGATCTTTGTAGGGCCTATGATTGTTGGTCCTTTCACCTTTGTGCATGGAATGTTGGTGATTTTGTTCCTTTGCTTGTTTTATTTATTGTTTCTTTCTACTGTGCACCTATGATTCAACAATAACCGAGGCAAGGGTGTCATGATCTGAGTTTCCAAATCTTGAATTGCATTTATGGTTTAATTGATGTTTGCATTAGTGAGGAGCAAGGGTGGCCACACAAGGTGTTTTTCTCAATCAGATCACATGCATCTCTTAAAGATAATACCATAGCAAGTATGATTTACAGATTATTAGATATTATCGGTCTATGCTTCGTGTGTTTGCAGTGTTCCTAAATCTAGATCTGTTGTTTACATATGTGCTGATTTCTGTGACTAAATAGACTAGCAGTTCTGTCAATGGTTCTAAATTCTTGCAGCTAGGAAATACCAGTCCCCATACTGGAAGGCTTGTCTATTTTATGTCTTGAGTTGAAAGAATTATTGGCAGTTCTGTCAAACATATCTATTAAAATAGTGCTTCTCTTCATATAGCAGAAATAATTAAATGATAAGCTAATGCAACAACTCAAGGTAACAGAGAGGAGAAGAGAAAAGCTTTGCTATGGGATGGCATCTTTTTGTCAGGCACATGAATTCTTATTCTGAACCAAGTTAAAAAATTTGACATGGCGCCGGTTTGTAGGTTATAGTTGACTACATTTTACTCTGCTCTTTTCTGTATATGTAGATCAGATGCTTTCTACACGCTCTTGCTCTTCATAGAGCATCTATTTGTCAGGCCTATCACTTTATGAGTTTCAAATAACAACCTAGGTCTTGCAGAATGCAACTACATGAATTTTAGGCCTATGCTCACTCACCGATTGTTGTAGGTGTTCTCTCATTGTCGCACTACTGGCCACCTCTCCTCTCTGTGGCTCTCAATTCCGTGACAGGAGCCTGTTTTGTGTGCATCACGGCTATCCCAAAGGTGTAGCTGTCGTTGGACAGAGTTGTACTTTCGGCAACCTCTCCAATTCAGGTATACCATCTCCCTCCTGTCTTTTTCATTCTTTTGTGCGATTCAGATTTATGGACGGGTGATGTGGAATGTCTTTAATGGTAAATTTTTGGATTGTTGTTTTGTGGTCGATACATCTGCAAAAGCAGATATGCAAATTTGAGACCAATGATATTGTGCTTACTAAAAATAACAACTCTAATAATTGCACAAAGGATAGGTCTGAAACTTTTATTTACATATTTAGCTTCATTTTTTCTGATAAGAGTATCCTCAAAGTATGGCAACTATTCACTTACTTAATTGTTGTCGGCCTTTTCTTCCTTTACATGTACTCATTGAAACTTTTCCCTTTTGTTTGTAGTGGTGTTAGCTATGGCCTCGAGAGAGGTGTTTAGACTCCCTAAGATGGCATGTGTCGCTGAGGAGACGTGATCTCCGAGCAGCCCTTCTCATAGCTTGCAGTCCAGGTCGATGCCAAATTCAACTTCTAGGAGGCTTTTTGTGTTGTGGCTGCAGGTTCGTGTTATCGGGGGAAAAAATCTTTTGTTTGTTTCTTATATTGGTGATGTGGGTGAGTTGATTTCTACCTGATTTGTTCCTTTCCATCTTGATTTGTGTAGTGTTAAGCATTTGAATGGAGCACATATAGGCATGCCCCGGTTCATCTTAGGTGAGTGTGGATCTGCAGCTTCCTTATGTTCATGTCATTCTGGTTTTTTGTTGCTGGCAATTAATTCCCTTCTTCTTTTCTTTAGTGATTTTGATTACATGAACCAAGCACTAGGACTGACATGTAACTGGAGTATTGAGTGTAAAGTTTGTGGTCTGCACCTCTTTTTTTATTAAGAGAACGCCTATTTTTTTATATCTAAAGAGTTACTGTGACTACCATGGGACTTGAGTATTCAGTCCGTGTACCTCCAAGGTCTACATCTTAACATGAACCAAGCACTAGGACTGACATGTAACTGTATATTCTGCTTATTTGTGCTACTATGTAATATTCATGTCAATGCATGCTAGGTACATACTTACCTTGTGCATTTGTTGGTCATGTCTTAAAATCTAGGCTGTATTGTATATTCTTTTAGCAAAATAAGCGGTAGGATGATTCGATAGTCCACAATATGAATCTTTTAAATTATAACTGAGGTTCGGTACACCACGTCGGTCAACCTGTGTACAAGTCATTCAACCGTCCACAATATGAATCTTTTAAATTATAACTGAGTTTCAATACACCACGTCGATTAACCTCTCTCCAAGGCGAACATGAGAATGATACTCTAGATATGGTCCCACTTATTCTGGTTCACAAAATGCAGTAGGTAAGGAATTCATTTATTTTAGTTCCTGAATAGATTACCTCGCCACCGCCGCCTACGCTCGCCCTCGCGTCGTCTCCTTTAACCCTGTAGCTTCCTGTGGCTTTATCAAAGTCAGGCCATTAATTGGGTTTTTAACAAAACACATTCCATTTGACTTACAAATATATCTGCAGTGACATACTATTATTAGCAGCCGTCTAAATACTCTACAGTTCCACTGATAGATGAACTGGTCTATCAAATATGCATTGCTTTCTGTATTGCCTAGCCCCACTTCGATTACATTGTTCTGTTATACTAGATGTTTATTCGCCAGTTGTGATAGCATATCTGATTGTTTATATTGTTTGACATTTATGCTGTGCACAGAGTCACTTGGTTGTTTGATGCGTTCGTGCTCATCGGCGGGACGGTGCAAGGCGCAACTCCGACGCGGTTCCTCGCCGGTTGGACGGCGTTCAGGCGCAACCCCGGCGCGCACTGAGTACTGCCTCGGCTACAACCTCCCTCGGTGAGCTCCATCTTCCTTCTGCTCCTCTGCTTCGGCTACTGTATGGGACATGGCCGTGGCTATATTGATGTGGTGCTCGTCTGGTTGATGCTTTATGCCCTACTCATGCATCGGTTCCTACTTGAGCTCTGTAGTTGTGGATCCATGCTATTTTAGGGTTTGCAGGCTACTGTTCATGTTTAGTTGCTATCATAGGAGCTCATGTGATGCTCTGGTTTACATGTGGATGCCCTGATCCTATAGCTATGCTCCAGGATTTGCTAGATTGATCAGTGGCGTTCGTGCTAGGGAGATGATGATTAATCGTGGCTAAAATAAGTGTGCCTTTGAGCAATCGAGGCACCTGTGGGTATCAAGTTGGATCCTCCCTCTTGTCTCTAGAATCCTTTTTGATCCTATGATACTTGTTGTTGTCCTTGGATGGCCATTCTTGTTGAGTAATAACCAAGGCAGCTCCACTGTATAAACAGATTGATCTGGTGATAAGAGATGACGGGGGTAGGTTATATGATCGAGGAAAGGCGAATCTGAGCCCACTGTGCAATGAACCCTGAACCATTTTTATTTGTATTTAAAGGTGTTGCTTATTTATGCTCGAGTGGTGTTCGTGCTAGGGCGATGATGATTACCTTGGCTGAAATTAGTGTGCCTTTGAGCAATCGAGGCGCCTGTGGGTATCAAGTTGGATCCTCCCTCGTGTCTCTAGAATCCTTTTTGATCCTGCGATACTTGTTGTTGTCCTTGGATGGTCATTCTTGTTGAGTGATAACCAGGGCAGCTCTACTGTATAAACAGATTGATCTGGTGATAAGAGATGACGGGGGCAGGTTATATGATCGAGAAAAGGTTAATCTGAGCCCACTATGCAATGAACCCTGAACCCTTTTTATTTTTATTTAAAGGTGTTGCTTATTTATGCTCCAGTGTTTATAGCCATCTTACGTAAAGATTTCTTCTCTCTCATATCTTGACTGCATATAAGTTGTTCTTGATCTTTTATTGTTTGTTGTTGGTCCTTAATTTAATCTGGTAAAGAGTAAGTTGCACTTTGTTGGTCCATTTGGGTTGTGGATTTATTTATTATGATGGCGAGACACACCTATGGTGAGATTCTATTTCGATGATGATGTGCACTCTTCACACCTCGCTTTGAATTGGCACGAGAAGATCGTTCTAGATTAGAATCCATATAACTTTGAGAAGGTCAGCTTTGGACCTGATTTGATTGTTCATTTCTTCTTTTCCTCAGAATGGCATATGATATTTCCTATCTAACTCTGAGCTATTGCAGGTCGATGTCTGTTGTCTCTCTCTCTGACTGCCTCTCCTCCCATTGACTTGGCATGCTGGTCACCGCCGTGTCTCCTGCTGGCTTGCCCCTCGCCCTTGTTGGGAGGGTTGTGTGGGCCGTCCTACATTTTAATCCACATAACTTTGAAAAGGTCAGCTTTGGTCCTTATTTGATTCTTCATTTTTCTCTCATTATGCCATATGATATTTACTAACAAGGAATCATATGCTCGCAGGTCGCCACCATGCCGTCTCTCTCTCTCTCACAGCCCCTCCCATTGTCTTGGTTTGCTGGTTGCTGTTGTGTCTCCCGCCGGTTCGCCCGTTGCCATCGCTGGAAGGGTTGTGTAGTCCGCCGCTCATGCCAGTACTCTGCAGTGACCAGTGAGGACCATGGCATCGAGACAGCCCAAAAGGAAACACTGCCGGCCATAGCACCGGTGGAGGCCTCCCTGTCTGTCAGCCCATAACAGGTTTGTATGCTTTGCCCTCACCTCCTACTTCTCTCGCCTTGCTGGTCCCTGCAAATTAAATAATGGAACTATTTCCATAAATCAGTTAACTTTTAACAATATCATTATCTAATTATGCTACTAAAACAACTATACAAATGTTCATCGTCACAAGAAACAACAACATTTTTTTGGCTTTCATGGGGTTTGATGTAAATCTGGAAATGGCTATATGGCAACATCCGTTTGCCGAAAAATGAATTATTTGGTATGTCAGATAACTTCCCAGTACCCAGTTCTGCTTTTGTATTTCCTGTAGGGGGAAGCCCCTGCCCCCCCCGGCCTGTAGGGATCACTAAGATTTTTCTTGGTTTTGTAGTTGTGGATTGCTATGATTGTTACTGCAATAGTGGATCATATATATACACTTGGCAACTCAGTTTAGGATAT
Organism: Thinopyrum elongatum; assembly: GCA_011799875.1. Classification (NCBI taxonomy): domain Eukaryota; kingdom Viridiplantae; phylum Streptophyta; class Magnoliopsida; order Poales; family Poaceae; genus Thinopyrum; species Thinopyrum elongatum. Next base: position 418,636,299 of record CM022297.1, on the reverse strand, counting down.
CACTTGGTAAATGCTGATTGTTACTGCAATAGTGGATCATATATATACACTTGGCAACTCTGTTTAGGATATCGCTTGGTAAATGTTGATTGTTACTGCAATAGTGGATCATATATATACACCATATATATACTAATTGTTGATTGTTTCTTCCATTTTGATGGCAACCTTGTTGTTCCGTGCACTATTGGCTGTTGTTTTTAACGTTCGGTTCATGAAGGTAAAGCACACTATGCATTATTCACTCTTAATTGTTTTCTGTTCATCCATGGTTATTCTTTGTTGATCATATGTACCTCTGTTTGAGGCTGTCGCGGCCTACTGTAGATTGCCATTTCATTTTTACCTTAAAGAAGTGGTCGCTGATGGTTCTGTCATTGCAGGAGTTGAGATAGATAATCTTGTTGGTAATCGCGTTGCGCGGTCTAGGGCATGATTTATCTGGGAAGAAACATTGGACAGGGGTTGTTCTTTGTTTGATCAAGCCGTTTTCAGGCGGTGCGCTTCTTACAAGGACTGTACGGATTTGTCGTTGTAGACTACAACTACGAGAGCATGTTAGCTTATAGGGATGTTGCCCAGTCGGCTATAGTGGTTGTGAGTGCGCTTGCCCACTCCGCCTGGCCTGCGGTGCATGCCGGTTGATAGGGAAGTGTCGTAGGTATCAATGTGAGTGTTCCTCTGCAATTACTTTATTCAGAGTTAGTCAACTTTGCGTGTAAGTTCTTGCTCCCTTCTAGACCTGTCTTAGATAAGGTGTGTCCAAGTCATTGCACTATGCCTCTGGGAGCCTCTTGTTATAAACACTTGCGCCTGTTAATGGATGCTTGCTAATTTATTTCATTCTGGTATGACCAGAGCTCCTATTTTTTGTGCCCATTGTCTTTCTTAGGGATTCTAAAGCCACAAGGATACAAAATAAATCTGATGATCATTTTATTCACACTGACAATGATAACATTTCTGCTATAGTTTCGTTGACTGTACAGATTTCCTTCTAAACTATAAGATCCATGTCTATCTTCATGAGCGAGCTATCTTAACTCCAACCATTTATGTGGCTGTCAAAGTCAATATTTTTTATCCTGTCAATGGTCCCTCAGCACAGACGAGAGTATTTGAGCTGTGATTCAATGGCTAACTCCAATGATGATGTTAAAAGAAAGCACTGTGTTACATCCACCTGAGTTCTGAATGCTATTTCTATAATCAATTTTCTTGAACATAAAGTATTCTTATCATCAGAGAGCTTGCCAGTTGTATATTCAAGCTATTATTATGATGTGTTCTCCTATAGGAGAGGTTGTTTGCGTACCAGATATAATTGATGCTTTAGAAAACCAAATGGCCTTTCACTTTCAAAAGACGACAGTTTCCTGTCCGACTATGTTATTCCATGACAATAAATATGAACCAGGGCTAGACATTGTCCTTTGTTGGAATTTATATCTGAAATATCATGTTCTATCCATGGACAGTTGTATGTTGTAGTGTCGCGGGTCATATCGAAAAAATCCCTAAAATTACTTATGAAAGATAAAGATGGAAAATGTATGGAGACTCAGAACATTTTCCCCCCAAGGTTTATGCCTCAACTATCCCCTTTTAAGTTTATTGACATGGCCCTATAATAATTAGTAGTAGCCTGCGTTGTATTGTCTTTAACAGTATATCCTCGGATACATAATTTCTTTTTTTTTCTTTTCTCTTTGGCTACTGAATTTTATTGGTATTCTTCTCCACATATATGTGATGTGGTACATTCTTTCTCTTCATGTTTTAAGAAATTACTTTAAGATACTTCATCTTTTATTGTTATTCTCTATGATCATTAGATTTCCATTGTGCATTGTTATCCTCTGTCATTAGATAGTGTCTTGTAGCCTGTTTTCCTGATGTTTATTTGGATATGTTTTCTTTTATCCACAGATGAAGCCCATCCATTTGTCCGTTCTTCGTCAGGGTCACAAAGTCTTTGTGCCAGGATTCTTCCCTTTGTAAATATGAAAGCGGCTTGTACGATCTATTCACAGACTTGCTCTGCTGCTTTGTAGCCCAACTGATTATGTACTCTTGATCGTCCTCATGGCATCTGTCAATTCCATTGTGAATCGTCTCTTTATCTTAAGGCTGTACTCGCTATGCTGGAATGATAGATGATATAGTAAATACATCTTTTCTTTTTACAAGGTTCAGATCATAAGGAATGTCATGTCCTGTGAACCAAGTTCACTATGTTGTCTATTAAATATATTCCTGTTTCTTGTTCAGAATGTGATGCTCCAGTTCAGATAATCAGTAGTGCATATTTTAGCTGATATTTCTACTACAGAGCACTTGGTGGCGATGGATAAGTGTCGGATGGGTTGGGTTTCTTGTTTGAAGAGACTTGCATTGTTGACTATTATAGCCTTTTCTGTGTAACTTAAGGAGTGTTAACATATTTTTAAAATATTACTGTAATTTTGAAATCTGTTCACATGTTTCAAAAATGTTCGTTCAATTTAAGAAGTGTCCGCACATCTATATCTCGCTCCTATCATATTCTTCACTGCATGTTATCCTGTATGATTGCATATGCTAAACCTGGGTTAATACTGACTTAGCATTACTTGTTTGACGAAAACATTGGGACCGGCACCCTCACGCCAAGGCGCGAACCCGATCTAGTGAGAGGAGATAGGAAACAAAGGATGCACATCAATGTCCAAGCATCAGAAAAGAAAGAAATACAACCTCCCGTCTGACGCCGTCCGCGTGTATCCTTCTTCCCCTGCCCTCCACATTACCATTCTGCTGCTATCCCGAAGCGAGCAACAGTGCACCGCGCGCCTGTCTAGCGAGTACATACATATACATCAACCCCTCTATGCCTCAATGCAATCCCTAGCTCCTAGCAACATAGCATCGCCACCCCACCTCCTCCTGGCCTGTTTAGCTCTCCCACTATACCGATAGGCTCCATGTCCTATAACCTTTGTCATCGACTGTCGTTGAGCCCATCACCGTGCACCCGCACCCCCGACTGGTACGTCTCGGTCTTTATTGTTCTTCTCCCGCTCAACATTCTAGCATTCCCATAGGAGGGATAGGGCAGGCATCCACAAGGGCATGCCGGAGTAGATCACTAGGCACGCACTGGTAAACGATATCGCCAACTACCAGTGATTCTGGGCAGCATACACGGAGTGAAGGGAACATACCGATGACCACAAGAAGCACAACGTCCTCAACCAGCGCTTCCATCACTCTGTTGGATCCTACTGCGAACGAGTGCCACAATTGGCGCCGCATGGTGAACCTGTCCAGCCAGCCGAAGATCACCGTGAACCTCCCTCACCTCCTAAGCCACGCCATCAAGCCAAGTCCGGTGGCGTCCTCGTCCTCGTCCTCATACACGAGAGTAGCCTTTTCATTTGGATTTTGAACCCGATCAGTGGGTAGCATTTCAACGGTTCGAACAACTTTCGTTGCTCCCGTGGTGAGCCACCCCTGCATTGGACACCACGCCAAGGATTTCCCGTACCTGTTTAAAGTGACAGGAGCCACGTTCGCCGGAGTCTCAATGCTAGTCCTTCATTTAGAGTGGGATAAAAAGCTCTTGGCACCAAGCTCCAAGATGTTCTGCGAAGACTCGTTGCTCTGCTCGGCCTTCATCATTTCGTGGAAAGGTCTATTTCGCCGACCGACAGAGGGAAGGGCCCATGGTCATGGACGCCGAGGCTACATTGCCAAAGCTGACGCTAACCACAAGATGTCCGCCGGTGGTGTTCAAGTTCGTGCACAACTTCTGGTTCTGACCAATAATGTTGATGACAAGAAAGGAAGTGAGTATTAGACGGCAGAGTTCGACACATTCCGACAGGACATGGACGCCAGGGCACCGATCCTGATGAGGGGCATCGTTGGTGGTTACTGCGGCGGGTTGCTTCTGTCGTCCGAAGTTACCATCAAACCCAACGCCAACTACTTCTAGTTCTATCACGATATCATTTCGATAGGTTTCTTGTGTGTGGTGTGTCTCGTGAAAGTGGAACGACCAGGCCGTTGATTGAAGCTGAAGCTCAGGGCAGCTTCATTCATGATCCGGCATCTTATGTGCCTTGGGATGGGTGCAAAATTGACGTGGTTAATGTTGATCAGTGGTGGCATTTTTTTTGATCATTTGCAACTGCAATAGTACCTATGAATGTTGATGTATGTTCTTTAAAAAAATTATGTTCATGCATGTGGTGTGTGGCATGTGTTGATCAAGTCTAAACTTTAATGGACCGAGAGTTCTCTGAAAATGCTCTAGTTAATTTCTGCAAGATTAGTTTATAAGTACGCTTGGGTACAATATGTTACTCCGTTATTAATTCGTTGATATATACAAGATGGTGTGATGCTCTAATCATGTGTTTTTCCCATTATTTTTTGTTTCTTGAGACGAATGTGTTTTTTCCATTCATACATTTTAGCAACCCCTATGGACCAAAGAGGCCCATAAGCTAGATTAACTAACCAGGTCATATTTATATTTGTATAATAAGCGAGTATCTTATGGTTATATTTCAAATATATGAGTTATGACATGGCTCCCTTTTGCCCACCCCTAATGCCGAAGACTCCAGAAACTCGTGTCGTCAAAATAAGGAAGTTGTAATTGACATCTATAAACGACGAGGGAAATTAATAATCCGTACCATCTATTAGTTTTTCTCCAAATATAGGAGTAGAAACTGGAGATTTGCGACCTCAATCAGGTTTTAATTATTTTAATTTATGCTCATAATGTAACAAAAACAAGAGAGCACGGATGGCACGTGCCCCTAAAATTTATAATCTTTTAGTCTAAATTGTTTTAGTTTGAACATATTAAAAACTTAACTAAAACAACTTTGATTTCCAAATCATGTATGGATTCATGCAAGGTGTCCCCTAATTAAAAAAAAGATAATAAGCCGCTATGCATGAAAAGAACAAGCAGACCTTGAGGTCGGGGAGCAGGTGATTTGTCCATCGCTCACGGCATTGCTTCCCAATCCGTCCTGGGAGGTGTTTTGGAATCTGCGCCCATTTACGCTTTCCAGGTTGAGCCGCCAATCTCTTGAGAAGTCTGCAAACAAGACAATACATTGATCAAGGAAATTAAACAGAACAACATACATACCGTGAGATCAAGCTGCTATTAAAACAAATTAGATTCAGCTCTTTCACATACTTATCCTCTTGCTGCAACCACCCTCCTTTGGACGGTGCCACCGCTCGGTTGTTCTTGGCGGAAGGCTTCTGTTGCCATACCTCGGGGATCTCCACCGGGATTGCAGCAGCGCCATAACCAGCGATCGATGGGGGCCCTCTGGCAAGGCGAACGTGGAGGGTGACTTGTCGAATCCGGAAACAAGCGACCCCATGTCATGGATTCTGGTCGAAGCGGTGGCAGCTTGCTGGAAGTGCGAAAAACCATGGCTAGAGCTCGGGAAGTACCTTTCAACCCTCCCTTCCGCCTCGGCCATCATGGTTGCCGCACCGCAAGCTCCTCGTTGAAAAGGATGTCCACCGACGACAACATGGGCTCGGACGGAGGTTGGAAGCAAGTCAGGAATTGCGAAGGGGATGAAATTTTGGAGGTACCGAGCTAGAGATAGAGGAAGAGTATCGCAGAGGGAAAAAGTCAAGTCGATGTCGAGATCCAGGATGCACATAATATAGAGGAGGAGGTGCCGCTTCATTCGTTCATCTATGGCCCCACTTTCATCAGACGACACAAAACCTTCCAAGATATAACGTTTCAATTACACACATTTCACGAATCGGTTCACGAGAAAGGTGAACATTGGGCCCATCACTGTCCAACAATTTCTCTGTGGCCAGCGCAACCAGTTGTCTCAGGAGGTTAGTTGTTGCGATGTGGGTCCCAGCTAGCTATCGCTACACCTCACTAGAGCTGTTAGGGACGCTTTGCTCGACACAAATTTCCAACTCTTTGTGTGTTGTATGCACATAAAAGGCTCTTGCCAATTGCCCCCCCCCCCCCCCCCAAAATGGTGCAACAATCTCCTCCACTAGCATGATGCATCATTTCTTGCGGAAATAATTTTGATAAATTGTAATTATGGATCATAACTAAATCCATCAATTAAATATGATCTTTTAAAACATATTTCTTTATATATACCACATAAACATGTTTTTAAGCTGACCACGGAATCATCCCTATAAATGCATGGAAAAGTAACTTTTTTAATGTGCCCAAAAATTGTTCACATGATAGTGCATACCTTTTTCTATTCTATGGCCACAATAGAAGTGTGTTAAGAAGCATCATTTTCCACTAGTTTTTAATTTACGAATGTGTATCTTACATATTTTGTCCAAGGTCAGTATAGTCAAAATGGTGCAGGCCAGGTGTGTGTGGTCCGTTGAATTGGGACGTGAGTACACCAACATGCGTGGTCGGAGAGCCGCATGAGAGGAGATAGGAAACAAAGGATGCACATCAATGTCCAAGCACCAAAAAAGAAAGAAATACAACCTCCCTTCTGACGCCGTCGTCTAGCTAGCCGAGAGGTAGCGACAACATGTAACCACGTGTATCCTTCTTCCTCTGCCCTCCAGATTACCATTCTGCAGCTATCCCGTAGAGAGCTACAGTGCATCGCGCGCCTGTCTAGAGAGTACATACATATACACCAACCCCTCCAGGCCTCGATGCAAACCCTAGCACCTAGCAACAGCAGCGTCGCCGCCCCACCTCCTCCCGGCCCTGTTTCACACTCCCACTATACCGATAGGCTCCATGTCCTCTAACCTTTGTCGTCGACTGTCGTTGAGCTCACCGCCGTGCACACGCACCCCCGACTGGTACGTCTCGGTCTTTATTGTCCCTCTCCCGCTCAACATTCTAGCATTCCCATAGGAGGGATAGGGTAGGCATCCACAAGGCCATGCCAGAGTTGATCACTTGGCATGCACTGGTAAACGATGTCGCCAACTACATGTGATTCTGGGCAGCATACACGGAGTGGAGGGAACATACCGATGACACCAAGAAGCACAACGTCCTCGGCCAGCGCTTCCATCGCTCTGTTGCATCTTACTGCGAACGAGTGCCACAGTTGGCGCCGCATGGTGAACCTGTCCAGCCTGCCGAAGATCACCACAAACCTCCCTCACCTCCTAGGCCACGCCATCGACCCAAGTCTGGTGGCGTCCTCGTTCTCGTACACGAGAGTAGCCTTTTCATTTAGATTTTGAACCCGATCAGCGGGTAGCATTTCAACAGTTCGAACTCCTTCCGTCGCTCCCATGCTGAGCCGCCCCTGCATTGGACATCATGCCAAGGACATCTCGTGCCTATTTAAAGTGATAGGAGCCACGTTCGCCGGAGTCTAAATGATGGTCCTTCATTTAGAGTGGGATAAGAAGCTCTTGGCACCAACCTCCAAGATGGTCAGTGAAGACTCGTTGCTCTGCTCGGCCTTCCCATTTCGTGGAAAGGTCTACTTCGCCAACCGACAGAGGGAAGGGCCCATGGTCGTGGACGCCGAGGCTGCATTGCGGAAGCTGACGCTAACCACAAGATGTCCGCCGGTGGTGTTCAAGTTCGTGCACAACTTCTAGTTATGATCAACAACGTTGATGACAAGAAAGGAAGTGAGTATTAGACGGCGGAGTTCGGCACATTCCGACTGGACATGGACGCCAGGTCACCGATCCTGATGAGGGACATCGTTGGTGGTTATTGCGGCGGGTTGCTTCTGTCGTCCAAAGTTACCGTCAAACCCAACGCCAACTACTTCTAGTTCTATCACGATATCATTTCGACAGGTTTCTTGTGTGTGGTGTGTCTCATGAAAGTGGAACGACCAGGCCGTTGACTGAAGCTGAAGCTCAAGGCTGCTTCATTCACGATCTGGCATCTTATGTGCCTTGGGATGGGTGCAAAATTGACGTGGTTAATGTTGATCAGTGGTGGCATTTGTTTTGATCATTTGCAACTGCAATAGTACCTATGAATGTTGATGTATGTTCTTAAAACAAAATTATGTTCATGCATGTGGTGTGTGGTATGTGTTGATCAAGTCTAAACTTTAATGGACCAAGAGTTCTCTGAAAATGCTCTAGTTAATTTCTACAAGATTAGTTTATAAGTATGCTTGGGTACAATATGTTACTCCGTTATTAATTCATTGATATATACAAGATGGTGTGATGCTCTAATCATGTGTTTTTCCCATTATTTTTTGTTTCTTGAGACGAATGTGTTTTTTGCATTCATACATTTTAGCAACCCCTATGGACCAAAGAGGCCCATAAGGTAGATTAACTAAACGTGTCATATTTATATTTGTATAATAAGCGAGTATCTTATGGTTATATTTCAAAGATATGAGTTATAACATGGCCCCGTTTTGCCCACCCCTAATGCCGAAGACTCCGGAAACTCGTGTCGTCAAAATAAGGAAGTAGTAATTGACATCTATAAATGACGAGGCAAATTAATAATCCATACCATCTATTAGTTTTTCTCCAAATATAGGAGTAGAGGCTGGAGATTTGCTACCTCAATCAGGTTTTAATTATTTTAATTTATGTTCATAATATAACAAAAACAAGAGAGCACGGATGGCACGTGCCCCTAAAATTTCTAATCTTTTATTCTAAATTGTTTTAGTTCGAATATATTAAAAACTTAACTAAAACAACTTAGATTTTCAAATCATGTATAGATCCATGCAAGGTTTTCCTAATTAAAATAAATATTATAAGCCTCTATGCATGAAAAGAATAAGCAGACCTTGAGGTGGGAGTGCAGGTGATTTGTCCATCGCTCACGTCATTGCTTCCCAATCCGTCCCAGGAGGTGTTTTGTAATCTCCGCCCATTTACGCTTTCCATGCTCAGCCGCCAATCTCTTGAGAAGTCTGCAAATAAGACAATACATTGATCAAGAAAATTAAACAGAACAACATACATACCGTGAGATCAAGCTACTATTAAAACAAATTAGATTCCGCTCTTTCACATACTCATCCTCTTGCTGCAACCACCCTCCTTTGGATGGTGCCACTGCTCAGTTGTTCTTGGCGGAAGGCTTCTGTTGCCAGACCTGGAGGATCTCCACCGGGATGGCAGCAGCGCCATAACCAGCGATCGGGAGGGGGCCCTCCGGCAAGGCGATCATGGAGGGAGACTTGCCATCATGAAATAATTCTGTGCGCTTGCGTGTGTAGGAGGGAATGGGCAGGAATCCACAAGGACATGCCGGAGCAGACCGCCAGACACGTTTTGGCAAACAACGTTGCCAACTACCCGCGATTTCGCACGACATACGCGCAATGGAGGGAAAACACCGATGACCCCAAGCAGCACAGTGTCCTCGAACAGCTCTTCCACTCATGCCCTTGCATCCTATTGCTATCGAGGGCCACAGTTGGCGCCACATGGTGAACCTGTCTAGCGAGACGAAGATCATCGTGGACCTCCCTCACCTCCTGGGCCACGCCATCATGCATGGTCCGACGTCGTCGTCCTCATCCTCATACACGAGAGTAGCCTCGCCGTCCGGCTTCTGAACCCGCTCAGTGGGCAACACTTCGATGGTTCGACCTCTCTTCCATCGCTCCCGTGCTGAGCCTGTGCTGAGCCTCTCCCGCATTGGGAACCATGACAAGGACTTCTCGTGCCTGTGTAAAGTGACATGAACCACATTCGCCGGAGACTCAACGGTGGTCGTCCATTTCGGATGGGACAAGAAGCTCTTGGCACCAAGCTCGGTGAGGACCATTGGAAGATATTAAGCGTCGAAGCCTCATTGCTCTGCTCATCCTTTCCGTTTTGTGGCAAGGTCTACTTCGCCGAACAACAGAGGGAAGGGCTCATGGTCATGGACGCCGAGGCTGCACTGCCGAAGCTGACACTAGCTGCGAGATGGCCCGTCGGTGGTGTTCAAGTTCGCGCACACGGCTGACTTCTCAGGCATGCTTCTGGTTCTGGCCAACAACTTCGATTACAAGAAAGGAAATGAGGATTACACAGTGGAGTTCGGCCCATTCTGGCCGGACGCGGACAACGGGGCACTGATCCTGGAGAGGGACATCGGCGAGCGCGCAAGGTTCGTTGGCGATTACTATGATGGGTTTGTTGTGTCGTCCAAAGTTTCCTTTGAACTCAACGACATCTACTTCTAGTTCCATCACCACAGTTAATTTTGATAGGTTTCTTGTGTGTGGTGTGTCTAGTGGAAGTGGAACGACCAAGCCGCTGACTGAAGCTGAAGCTCGGAGCATTTTCATTGACGATCTAGCATTTGATGTGGCTTGGAATGGGTGCAAGACGGACGTGGTGAAGTTCATCAGTTATCACGCTTGTTTTGATCATCTGCAACTGCAATAGTACCTTTGAAATGTTGATGTATCTTCTTAAAAGAAATTATATGTTCATGCATGTGTTGTGTGGCATGTGCTGATCAAGCCTAAATATTAATGGCCCGAGAATTCTCTGAAAATACTCCAGTTAATTTTGGCAAGATCAGTCTATAAGTATGATTGGGTATAAATATGTTACTCTATTATTAAGTCGTTGATATATACAAGATGGCGTGATGCTCTAATCACGTGTTTGCCCATTCTTTTTCGTTTCTTGAGAAGAATGTGTTCGTCCCATTCATACATTTTAGCAACTCCTATGGACCAAAGATGTCCAATAAGCTAGATTAATTAACCAGGTCATATTTATATTTGGACAATAAGTGAGTATATTATAGCTTGATTTCAGAGATACTAGATATATCTCATAGAAGTGTATGTGCACTTGACACTCACGCTTGCATTTCATGTGAATTTCTCAAATATATCAAACATTACAGGATATAAAATCATCTATAAAACATAAGTCCTACTTTGGAAGATAGGAATTTCTCAGACATTAATATATTACTATGTTGTTAGTTTTGAAGTCATTGTTCTAAGTGGATTGTTTAAAGTTCATTATAATAGCTCATATGGTACAATTTGCTATTGTGTGTTTTCATGTGCTATGTTCATTGGTGATTACTATGGCGGGTTGGTCATGTCGTCCAAAGGTACCGTCAAATCCAACGCCATCTACTTCCGGTTCCAGCGCGACTGTTTAGACAGGTTTTTTGTGGGTGGTGTGTCTGGTGGATGTGGAACTACCAGGCCGCTGAACAAAGCTAAAGCTCAAGCGGCTTCATTGACGATCTGGAATCTTATGTGGCTTGGAATGGGCGCAAGACGGACGTGCTGCAAGCTGATCAGTGATCACGTTTTTTGGTTATTTGCATATGCAATAGTACCTCTGAAATGTTGATCTATCTTCTTAAATCCAATTATATGTTCATACATGTATTGTGTGGCATGTCTTGATCAAGCCTTAATGGCCCGAGAGTGACTGAAACTGCCCTAGTTAATTTTGACAAGATGGGTCTTATGTATGATTGGGCATAATATGTTATTCTGTTGTTACGTTTTTACCTCAATTGATATATACGAGACTCCGTGCCGCTCTAATAATGTGTTTTCCAATCATTTTCTTTTTTTAGAAGAATGTGTGTTTCCCATTCATACATATTAGCAATGCGCTCTAATCATATGTTTTTCCCACATGGGTGCCACATGTCCACCCGAGTACACCGCGCGCCCTACATTTGCTAAGATGCTTCAGCGGGCTCTCGTCAAAGAGTTAGTTGTGTGCTCATGTTCGCGACTCAGCGCACCATCTACGGAAGAATCCCAATGATCCCTCTGACGAGATCTTTCATAAGGGTCTTGACAAAGCCTTTGTCTAGTGACCAAAGCGCGATACGTGGTGCCTTTGCCGAGTTTTGTACTCGGCATACTTCCGTTGTCATTTTAAAAAATCAAATCAATTATCCTTGCAAGAAAACAAATATATAACAATTATATCACTGCCAAATCACATACAATTCCTCAAGCTCAGAAAAGCATCATATATGGTCACACAAGCATAACAAGTCACTAAACCCCAATGTGACGAATAAATGTTACATACAATCAGATGATATAAGCAAACACCACAGTTAGGATGAACTGTACAAAGATTATGAAGTTCTTCACCACACTCAACCTGATCTGACCTGCTTCCTTGTCTACTTCATGATTCCTCTTCTCTCTGAGCACATACTTGGAGTAGTCAGCCCGTGCCTCCTCCCTAGTATTAAACCTTACGTAGCAACAATCTTTGTAACCAATCAATTGTTAAGTTTTTAAGTCGTTGAGATATACAGGATGTTGTGATGCTCTACTCATCTGTTTTTCCCATTCTTTTTTTTTAGAAGAATATGTTTTTCTCATTCATACATTTTAGCAATCCCTCCGGACCAAAGAGGCCCAATAAGCTAAATTAACTAACCAGAACATATTTATATTTAGATAATAAGTGAGTAACTTATAGCTCGATTTGAAAGATATGAGTTATCAAAGAAATCTATGTGCACTTTGTTGGGGAACGTAGCATGCAATTTCAAAAAAATTCTACACTCACGCAAGATCTATCTAGGAGATACATAGCAACGAGAGGGGAGAGAGTGTGTCCACGTACCCTCGTAGACCGAAAGCGGAAGCGTTAGCTTAACGCGGTTGATGTAGTCGAACGTCTTCGCGATCCAACCGATCAAGCACCGAACGTACGGCATCTCCGAGTTCAGCACACGTTCAGCTCGATGACGTCCCTCGAGCTCTTGATCCAGTTGAGGACGAGGGAGAGTTCCGTCAGCACGACGGCGTGGCGACGGTGATGATGAAGTTACCGGCGTAGGGCTTCGCCTAAGCACTACGACGATATGACCGAGGTGTGTAACTGTGGAGGGGGGCACCGCACACGGCTAAGACAAATCTTGGTGTGCCTTTGGGGTGCCCCCTGCCCACGTATATAAAGGAGGGAGGGAGAGAGGCCGGCCCTCCTAGGGGTGCGCCAAGTGTATGGAGTCCTACTAGGACTTCCAAGTCTTAGTAGGAATCCCACTCCCTTTTCGGAGTGGGAGAGAAGGAAAGAGGGAAAGAAAGAGGGAGTAGGAAAGGGCAAGGGGGGCGCCGCCCCCTTTCCCTAGTCCAATTTGGACCCATGGGGGGGCGCGCGCCACCTCCCCTTTGGCATGCCTCCTCTTTTCCCATATGGCCCAATAAGGCCCATTACTTCTCCCGGTGAATTCCCGTAACTCCCCGGTACTCCAAAAAATACCCGAATCACTCGAAACCTTTCCGATGTCCGAATATAGCCTTCCAATATATGAATCTTTACCTCTCGACCATTTCGAGACTCCTCGTCATGTCCGTGATCTCATCTGGGACTCCGAACAAACTTCGGTCATCAAATCACATAACTCATAATACAAATCGTCATCGAACATTAAGCGTGCGGACCCTACGGGTTCGAGAACTATGTAGACATGACCGAGACACATCTCCGGTCAATAACCAATAGCGGAACCTGGATGCTCATATTGGCTCCTACATATTCTACGAAGATCTTTATTGGTCAAACCGCATAACAACATACGGCATTCCCTTTGTCATCGGTATGTTACTTGCCCGAGATTCGATCGTCGGTATCATCATACCTAGTTCAATCTCGTTACCGGCAAGTCTCTTTACTCGTTCCGTAATGCATCATCCCATAACTAACTCATTAGTCACATTGCTTGCAAGGCCTCATATGATGTGCATTACCGAGAGGGCCCAGAGATACCTCTCCGATACTCGGAGTGACAAATCCTATTCTCGATCTATGCCAACCCAACAAACACCTTCGGAGACACCTGTAGAGCATCTTTATAATCACCCAGTTACGTTGTGACGTTTGATAGCACACAAGGTGTTCCTCCGGTATTCAGGAGTTGCATAATCTCATAGTCAAAGGAATATGTATAAGTCATGAAGAAAGCAATAGCAATAAAACTTAACAATCATTATGCTAAGCTAACGGATGGGTCTTGTCCATCACATCATTCTCCTAATGTTGTGATCCCGTTCATCAAATGACAACACATGTCTATGGTTAGGAAACTTAACCATCTTTGATCAACGAGTTAGTCTAGTAGAGGCTTACTAGGGACTCGGTGTTTTGTCTATGTATTCACACATGTATCAAGTTTCCGGTTAATACAATTCTAGCATGAATAATAAACATTTATCATGATATAAGGAAATATAAATAACAACTTTATTATTGCCTCTAGGGCATATTTCCATCAGTCTCCCACTTGCACTAGAGTCAATAATCTAGTTCACATCGCCATGTGATTAACACGAATAGTTCACATCACCATGTGATTAACACCCATAGTTCACATCGCCATGTGACCAACACCCAAAGGGTTTACTAGAGTCAGTAATCTAGTTCACATCGCCATGTGATTAACACCCAAAGAGTACTAAGGTGTGATCATGTTTTGCTTGTGAGAGAAGTTTAGTCAATGGGTCTGTCACATTCAGATCCATATGTATATTTGCAAATTTCTATGTCTACAATGCTCTGCATGGAGCTACTCTAGCCAATTTGCTCCCATATTCAGTATGTATCCAGATTGAGACTTAGAGTCATCTGGATTCGTGTCAAAGCTTGCATCGACGTAACCCTTTACGACGAACTCTTTGTCACCTCCATAACCGAGAAACATTTCCTTAGTCCTCTTAGGTAACTAAGGATAATTTTGACCGCTGTCCAGTGATCCATTCCTGAATCACTATCGTACCCCCTTGCCAAACTCATGGCAAGGTACACAATAGGTCTGGTATACAGCATGGCATACTTTATAGAACCTATGACTAAGGCATAAGGAATGACTTTCATTCTCTCTCTATCTTCTGTCGTGGTTGGGCTTTGAGTCTTACTCAACTTTATACCTTAAATACAGGCAAGAACTCATTCTTTGACTGATCCCTTTTTGAACTCCTTCAAAATTTTGTCAAGGTATGTGCTTTGTGAAAGTCCTATTAAGCGTCTCGATCTATCCCTATAGATCTTGATGCTCAATACTTAAGCAGCTTCACCGAGGTCTTTTTATTGAAAAATTCTTATTCAAGTATCATTTTATGCTATTCAGAAATTCTATACCATTTCCAATCAACAATATGTCATCCACATATAATATTAGAAATTCTACAGAGCTCCCACTCACTTTCTTGTAAATACAGGCTTCTCCAAAAGTCTGTATAAAACCATATGCTTTGATCACATTATCAAAGCGTATATTCTAACTCCGAGATACTTGCACCAGTCCATAAATGGATCGCTGGAGCTTGCACACTTTGTTAGCACCTTTAGGATCGACAAAACCTTCCGGTTGCATCATATACAATTCTTCTTTAAGAAATCCATTAAGGAGTGCAGTTTTGACATCCATTTGTTAGATTTCATAAAATGCGGCAATTGCTAACATGATTCGGCCAGACTTTAAGCATCGATACGAGTGAGAAAATCTCATCGTAGTCAACACCTTGAACTTGTCGAAAACCTTTTGCGATAATTCGAGCTTTGTAGATAGTAACACTACTATCAGCGTCTATCTTCCTCTTAAAGATCCATTTATTCTCAATGGCTCGCCGATCCTCGGGCAAGTCAGTCAAAGTCCACACTTTGTTCTCATACATGGATCCCATCTCTGATTTCATAGCCTCAAGCCATTTCGCGGAATCTGGGCTCATCATCGCTTCCTCATAGTTCGTAGGTTTGTCATGGTCTAGTAACATGACTTCCAGAACAGGATTACCGTACCACTCTGGTGCGGAACGTACTCTGGTTGACCTACGAGGTTCGGTAGTAACTTGATCTAAAGTTTCATGATCATCATCATTAACTTCCTCACTAATTGGCGTAGGCATCACTGAAACTGATTTCTGTGATGAACTACTTTTCAATTCAAGAGAAGGTACAACTACCTCATCAAGTTCTATTTTCCTCCCACTCACTTCTTTTGAGAGAAACTCCTTCTCTAGAAAGGATCAATTCTTAGCAACAAAGATCTTGCCTTCGGATCTGTGATAGAAGGTGTACCCAATAGTTTCTTTTGGGTATCCTATGAAGACGCACTTCTCCGATTTTGGTTCGAGCTTATCAGGCTGAAGCTTTTTCACATAAGCATCGCAACCCCAAACTTTAAAAAACGACAGCTTAGGTTTCTTGTCAAACCACAGTTCATACGGTGTCGTCTCAACGGATTTAGATGGTGCTCTATTTAACATGAATGCAGCTGTCTCTAATGCATAACCCCAAAACGATAGTGGTAAATCGGTAAGAGACATCATAGATCGCACCATATCTAATAAAGTACGGTTACGATGTTCGTACACACCATTACGCTGTGGTGTTCAGGTGGCGTGAGTTACGAAACTATTCCACATTGTTTTAAATGAAGACCAAACTCGTAACTCAAATATTTGCCTCCGCGATCAGATCGTAGAAACTTTATTTTCTTGTTACGATGATTTTTCACTTCACTCTGAAATTCTTTGAACTTTTCAAATATTTCAGACTTGTGTTTCATTAAGTAGATATACCCATATCTGCTTAAATCATCTGTGAAGGTCAGAAAATAACGATACTCGCCGCGAGCCTCAACACTCATCGGACCGCATACATCGGTATGTATTATTTCCAATAAGTCATTGGCTTGCTCCATTGTTCCGGAGAACGGAGTTTTAGTCATCTTGCCCATGAGGCATGGTTCGCAAGTATCAAATGATTCATAATCAAGTGATTCCAAAATCCCATCTGCATGGTGTTTCTTCATGCGCTTTACACCAATATGACCTAAACGGCAGTGCCACAAATATGTTGCACTATCATTATCAACTTTGCATCTTTTGGCATCAATATTATGAATATGTGTATTACTACGATTGAGATTCAATAAACCATTCTCATTGGGTGTATGACCATAGAAGGTTTTATTCATGTAAACAGAACAATAATTATTCTCTGACTTAAATGAATAACTGTATCGCAATAAACATGATCCAATCATATTCATGCTCAACGCAAACACCAAATAATATTTATTTAGGTCCAACACTAATACCAAAGGTAGAGGGAGTGTGCGATGGTGATCTTATCAACCTTGGAATCACTTCCAACACACATCGTCACCTCGTCATTAACTAGTCTCTGTTCATTTTGCAACTCCTGTTTTGAGTTACTAATGTTAGCAACTGAACCGGTATCAAATACCCAGGGGCTACTATGAACACTAGTAAAATACACATCAATAACATGTATATCAAATATACCTTTGTTCACTTTGCCATCCTTCTTATCCGCCAAGTATTTGGGGCAGTTCCGCTTCCAGTGACCATTTCCTTTGCAGTAGAAGCACTCAGTTTCAGGCTTAGGTTCAGACTTGGGTTTCTTCCCGGGAGTAGCAATTTGCTTGCAATTCTTCTTGAAGTTCCCTTTCTTGCCCTCGCCCTTTTTCTTGAAACTAGTGATCTTGTCAACCATCAACACTTGATGCAATTTCTTGATTTCTACCTTCACCGATTTCAGCATCGCGAAGAGCTTGGGAATCGTTTTCGTCATCCCTTGCATATTATAGTTCATCACGAAGTTTTAGTAACTTGGTGATAGTGACTAGAGAAATCTGTCAATCACTATCTTAACTGGAAGATTAACTCCCACTTGATTCAAGCGATTGTAGTACCCAAACATTCTGAGCACATGCTCACTAGCTGAGCTATTCTCCTCCATCTTGTAGGCAAAGTACTTGTCAGAGGTCTCATACCTCTCGACATGGGCATGAGTCTGAAAAACCAATTTCAACTCTTGGAACATCTTATATGCTCCGTGGCATTCAAAACGTTTTTGAAGTCCAGGTTCTAAGCCGTAAAGCATGGTGCACTAAACTATCAAGTAGTCATCATACCGAGCTTGTCAAACGTTCATAACGTCTGCATCTGCTCCTGCAATAGGTCTGTCACCTAGCGGTGCATCAAGAACATAATTCTTCTGTGCATCAACGAGGATATTCCTCAGATCACGGACCCAGTCCGCATCATTGCTACTATCATCTTTCAACTTAGTTTTCTCTAGGAACATATCAAAAATAAAACAAGGGAGCTATACGCGAGCTATTGATCTACAACATAATTTGCAAATACTACCAGGACTAAGTTCATGATAAATTAAGTTCAATTAATCAAATTACTTAAGAACTCCCACTTAGATAGACATCCCTCTAGTCATCTAAATGATCACGTGATCCATATCAACTAAACCATGTCCGATCATCACGTGAGATGGAGTAGTTTTCAATGGTGAACATCTCTATGTTGATCATATCTACTATATGATTCACGTTCGACCTTTCGGTCTCAGTGTTCCGAGGCCATATCTGCATATGCTAGGCTCGTCAAGTTTAACCCGAGTATTCCGCACGTGCAAAACTGTCTTGCACCCGTTGTATGTGAACGTAGAGCTTATCACACCCGATCATCACGTGGTGTCTCGGCATGACGAACTGTCGCAACGGTGCATACTCAGGGAAAACACTTATGCCTTGAAATTTAGTGAGGGATCATCTTATAATGCTACCGCCGTACTAAGCAAAATAAGATGCATAAAAGATAAACATCACATGCAATCAAAATATGTGACATGATATGGCCATCATCATCGTGTGCCTTTGATCTCCATCTCCAAAGCACCGTCATGATCTCCATCGTCACCGGCTAAACACCTTGATCTCCATCGTAGTGTCATTGTCGTCTCGCCAACTATTGCTTCTACAACTATCGCTAACGCATAGTGATAAAGTAAAGCAATTACATGGCGATTGCATTTCATACAATAAAGCGACAACCATAAGGCTCCTGCCAGTTGCCGATAACTTTTACAAAACATGATCATCTCATACAATAACGTGCATCACATCATGTCTTGACCATATCACATCACAACATGCCCTGCAAAAACAAGTTAGACGTCCTCTACTTGGTTGTTGCAAGTTTTACGTGACTGCTACGGGCTTCTAGCAAGAACCGTTCTTACCTACGCATCAAAACCACAACGATTTTTCATCAAGTGTGCTGTTTTAACCTTCAACAAGGACCGGCCGTAGTCAAACTCGATTCAACTAAAGTTGGAGAAACAGACACCCGCCAGCCACCTGTGTGCAAAGCACGTTGGTAGAACCAGTCTCATGAACGCGGTCATGTAATGTCGGTCTGGGCCGCTTCATCCAACAATACCGCCGAATCAAAGTAAGACATTGGTGGTAAGCAGTATGACTATTATCGCCCACAACTCCTTGTGTTCTACTCGTGCATATCATCTACGCATAGACCTGACTCGGATGCCACTGTTGGGAAACGTAGCATGCAATTTCAAAAAAATTCTACGCTCACGCAAGATCTATCTAGGAGATACATAGCAACGAGAGGGGAGAGAGTGTGTCCACGTACCCTCGTAGACCGAAAGCAGAAGCGTTAGCTTAACGCGGTTGATGTAGTCGAACGTCTTCGCGATCCAACCGATCAAGCACCGAACGTACGGCACCTCCGAGTTCAGCACACGTTCAGCTCGATGACGTCCCTCGAGCTCTTGATCCAGTTGAGGACGAGGGAGAGTTCCATCACCACGACGGCGTGGCGACGGTGATGATGAAGTTACCGGCGCAGGGCTTCGCCTAAGCACTACGACGATATGACCGAGGTGTGTAACTGTGGAGGGGGGCACCGCACACGGCTAAGACAAATCTTGGTGTGCCTTTGGGGTGCCCCCTGCCCACGTATATAAAGGAGGGAGGGAGAGAGGCCGGCCCTCCTAGGGGCGCGCCAAGTGTATGGAGTCCTACTAGGACTTCCAAGTCCTAGTAGGAATCCCTTTCCCTTTTCGGAGTGGGAGAGAAGGAAAGAGGGAAAGAGAGAGGGAGTAGGAAAGGGCAAGGGGGGGCGCCGCCCCCTTCCCCTAGTCCAATTTGGACCCATGGGGGGGCGCGCGCCACCTCCCTTTTGGCCTGCCTCCTCTTTTCCCGTATGGCCCAATAAGGCCCATTACTTCTCCCGGTGAATTCCCGTAACTCCCCGGTACTCCGAAAAATACCCGAATCACTCGGAACATTTCCGATGTCCGAATATAGCCTTCCAATATATGAATCTTTACCTCTCGACCATTTCGAGACTCCTCGTCATGTCCGTGATCTCATCCGGGACTCCGAACAAACTTCGGTCATCAAATCACATAACTCATAATACAAATCGTCATCGAACGTTAAGCGTGCGGACCCTACGGGTTCGAGAACTATGTAGACATGACCGAGACACATCTCCGGTCAATAACCAATAGCGGAACCTGGATGCTCATATTGGCTCCTACATATTCTACGAAGATCTTTATCGGTTAAACCGCATTACAACATACGTCATTCCCTTTGTCATCGGTATGTTACTTGCCCGAGATTCGATCGTCGGTATCATCATACCTAGTTCAATCTCGTTACCGGCAAGTCTCTTTACTCGTTCCGTAATGCATCATCCCGTAACTAACTCATTAGTCACATTGCTTGCAAGGCTTCATATGATGTGCATTACCGAGAGGGCCCAGAGATACCTCTCCGATACTCGGAGTGACAAATTCTATTCTCGATCTATGCCAACCCAACAAACACCTTCGGAGACACCTGTAGAGCATCTTTATAATCACCCAGTTACGTTGTGACGTTTGATAGCACACAAGGTGTTCCTTCGGTATTCGGGAGTTGCATAATCTCATAGTCAAAGGAATATGTATAAGTCATGAAGAAAGCAATAGCAATAAAACTTAACGATCATTATGCTAAGCTAACGGATGGGTCTTGTCCATCACATCATTCTCCTAATGATGTGATCTCGTTCATCAAATGACAACACATGTCTATGGTTAGGAAACTTAACCATCTTTGATCAACGAGCTAGTCTAGTAGAGGCTTACTAGGGACTCGGTGTTTTGTCTATGTATTCACACATGTATCAAGTTTCCGATTAATACAATTCTAGCATGAAAAATAAACATTTATCATGATATAAGGAAATATAAATAACAACTTTATTATTGCCTTTAGGGCATATTTCCATCACACTTAACACTCATGCTTCCATTCACTATTGGAAAAATGGGCTTTCTCGAGTCTCCGGACCTTTACAAAGGGCCAAATCATGAGATTTCGGCAACAACCACGTAAGCGAGCATAGTTCTCAGCACACCTTTAAGCGAGCATAGTTCTCAGCAACTTCTACCTCTCAAAAAAAAAAGTTCTCAGCAACTTCTATGACTCAATAAAGGTGTGCCATTGCCGAGAGCCAGAAAAAGAGGACTCAACAACTAAAATAAACTCGGCTCATACGAAAAATGCTGAGTTATAGATGGACAACACATGGCAAAGTTTGTACCATTTGGCGATAAAGGCAGTTGTCGTATGTTCCATCACGGCAGGACGGTTTTACCGAGTACCAGCATGATGGGGCCCGGCACATTTCATCAGCCATTTTTTTTTCTTTTCACCACGTGGACTGCTTTGTTGAGTGCCTAAAGAAAGGTACTCGAAAAAATGGTGCAGTCCAGGACTCCAGGTGTGCGTGATCTGTTGAATTGGGACATGAATACACCACCATGCATGGATGTGGTTATACGGCACCACACCGAGCGTAGGAGAGGAGGTGGGAAATGGAGGATGCTCATCCATGTCCAAGCACCAAAAGAAAGAAATATAACCCCCCGTCACGCCGTGTAACCTCGTGTATCCTTCTTCATCTGCTCTCCACATTGCCATTTTGCAGCTAGCCCAGATTGAGCAACACTGCACCGCACGCCTGTGAAACCAGCATGAACATATACACCGGCCCTCCATGCCTCGATGCAGACCCTAGCTTCCAGGAACAACAGCGCCCCCACCACACCCCCTCCCCGGCCCTGTTTCTCTCTCCCGCTGTACTGATGGCCTTCATGTCCTCCAACCTTCGCCGCCGGCCATCTTGAGCCCTCCTCCGTGCGACCGTGCACCCGTACCCCTAATGGAAGGTCTTTATCGTCCCTCTCTCGCTCAACTTTCTAGCAGTGTTGTAATGAAATAATTTTGTGCGCTTGCGTGTGTAGGAGGGACTGCGCAAGCATCGACAAGGGCATGCCGGAAAAGATTGCCCGACACACGCTGGCTAACGACATCGCCGACTACCCGCGACTCCACACGGCGTACACGCAGTGGAGGGAACACACTGATGATCCCAAATAGCATAGCACTCTCGAGTCTCGACCAACGCTTCCGCCCGCACCGTTGGATCCTGTTGTCGACGAGGTCCATAGTCGGCGCCGCATGGTGAACCTGTCCAGCAGGAGGAAGATCACCATGGACCCTCCTCACCTCCTGGGCCACTCCATCACCGTCGGGTCCGACAGCTCCCCCAGCAGCATCCTCGTCCACATACACTAGAGCAGCCAGGGCGCCCGGCTACTGAACCTGCTCACCAGGCAGCACTTTCGTCACTCCCGTGGTGAGCCGCCCACGAATTGGACACCATGACAAGGACTTCTCGTGCCTGTGTAAGCTGACGGGAGTTAGATACGTCGGAAATGCAACGGTGGTCCTTCATTTGGGTGGCACAAGAAGCTCCTTGCCACCAAGCTCGGCGGCAACCATTGGAGGATTGTCAGCGAATACCCGTTACTCTTCTCGGTCTTCCCTTTCCGTGGCAAGGTGTACTTCCCTGACCAATAGAGGGAAGGGCTCATAGTCGTGGAGGCCAAGGCTACACAACCGAAGCTGGTGCTAGCCGCGAGATGGCCGCTGGTAGTGTTCAAGTTTGTGCAGATGGCCGACTGCTCTGGCGTGCTTTTGCTTCTGACCAACTATGTTTATTACTACATGACACTTCTTCTTCGGTACAACCCCTCTAAACACATCAACGCACGAGATCTCCTCGTACCCCTAGATATTGAACCCGGGACCTCGAACAGTCATGAGCCCATTAATAACCACTAGAATAAGCCAACTTTGGTGAGAAATTTGTAGCGCAGTTTCATATCAAATATTACCGCCGTCCGGATTACACGTGACTCAGACGTGACCAAAACTCACGTATGAAGGCAGGAATTAAGGCGTGATTTTCTAGTGTGTAACTGCCCGTAATTATAGCATGCAATAGTTTGGGATTCCTCTCTCACGCCTGCATGCAGAGGTACTCCCGTGAAACTATCTCCCACGATCTGACGTGGAAAACTTGACCCAATCAACGAGCTGCGAAAACGTTGGCCCACGTCTGTTCATGAAAAGGCTGGGAATTTATTAATGCACACTGGGAGACATAGCAACGCGGGGGGCGATCGAGGCGTTCCCTAACAAAATGTATTGGAGCTAATGCATTTTTTCAATTTTGAAATGTTTTTTAAAAACACAAACATTTTTAAAAATATGAAATATTTCAAAGCTCAAACTTTTTTGGAATCGCAAAAAAGTCAAACATGCGAATCTTTTTATGAAAATGACAAACATGTTTTGATTTTGTGGACATTTTTCGAATTTATGATTTTTTTTTCAGAATTGTGAACATCTTTTTCGAAAGACAAATAATTTTTCAAGTTTGCGAACATTTTCTTGGAAATGTGAACATTTTTTCAAATTTGCGAACATTTTCTTGGAAACATGTCAAATTTGTTTAGAATACAAGAAAATGGTCTTGTTTTTATTGTTTAAAAATTTCAAAAATGTTGTGGAATTTCATAAAATGTTCTCGTTTCAATTTTTTCAAAAATTTAATAAATGTTTACGTTTCAACAAAGGTTGACACATTTTTAAAAAGTACATGGTTTGCAAAAAAATTCAATATTTTCAACAATTGTTGGGAATTAGTTAATATTTTTTTTTAAAGTATTGAAGTTTGTAAAATTTTCATACACAATCTAAAATTTCAAAATTATTGACAAATTTTGAGAAATGTTTAGGACATAAGAAAATGTTCATGTTGATTGATAATGATGAAAATTGTAAATAACAGAAGCAAGTAAATTATGAGAAACTACATGCTACGGATGCACCTGTCTAGCTTAGTGTGGCACACTCCTCTCAACTGATGTTTTTTGGACTATGGATAAATAACCCTAACGTCCTGCAGCAGGCATCCATGTCAGGTTTGAACAACTTCCCACATTGTTTGCATGTTGCGACAAGTCCGGCCATTTATCATCCCTTTTTCACCGGGAAAACTCCAGAAACACAAAACTGGTCAAAAAACCAAACAATTTGACATGATACCTTGAATTGGTCATAGAAGCTCATGAAAAAAATTGGGGCCACTTGACAGACGTCGAAATACAACGTGCTTTCAAATGGACCCTTCTGGCCTTTACCCGAACAATCTCCGTTGAACATGAACTATTTTTGGACATCCTTAAAATGACCCTAAATTTTGCAAGAAGGTGGGAATGCCCATGGTAGAGATTCATGCCTCGATTGAACGATTTTCGACACCATATGCAAGTTGCGACACGTCTGGCCATTTATCAGCCTTTTTAACCGAGAAAACTCTAGAAAGTGCAAAAAAAAAAATTAAAAACCAAAACAACTTGGCATGGTGCCTTGAATTGGTCATACAATGACATAAAAAATTGGGTCATTTCAAGTATGTCGAGAAACAATGTGCTCTCAGACAGAACCTTTTGGCACCCGAACACCTTCCGTTGAACATGGTATTTTTTTGGACATTCTGGAAATGACCCCAACTTTTTCCAGCAGGTGGGCATACTTATGATAGGCATCCATGTCAAGTTTGAACAAATTCCGACACCGTATGCAAGTTGCGCCACGTCCTGCCATTTATCGGTCATTTTTCACCGAGAAAACTCCAGAAAATGCAAGAATTGTCGAAAATTCAAAAAACTTGGCATGGTGCTTTGAATTGGTCATATAAGCTTATGAAAAAAATTGGGATCATTCGACGATGCTGAAAAAAATGTACTCTCATACGATCCTTCTCGCCTGCCCGAATACCCTCCGTCGAACATGCAAGAAATGACCCAAACTTTTGCCCGCAGGTACGTGCCAATAGTAGGCATTCATGCCATGTTTGAACGATTTCTGACACCTTATGTAAGTTGGGTCGCTTCCGGCCTTTTATCCGCCATTTTTCACCAAGAAAACTCCAGAAAATGATAGAATTGTCAAAAAATCAAGCAACTTACCATGATGCCTTGAATTGGTCATGTAATCTCATGGAAAAAACTTGGGGTCACTTGACGATGTCGAAAAAAATGTGATCTCGTACGAACTCTTCTCGCCTACCCGAACACCTTGTGTTGAACATGCTCTATTTATGGACATGCATGAAATGAATCCAACTTTTCTCAGTAGGTGGACATGCCCATGATAGGCATCTATGCCAGGTTTGAAGGATTTCTGACATAGTATGCAAGTTCTGTCACGTCCGGCCATTTATCGGCCATTTTTCATCGAGAGAACTCCAGAAAATGCAAGAACCATCAAAAACTCATATAACTTGGCATGATGCCTTGAATTAGTCATATAAACTCATGCAAACAATTTAGGGTCATTTGACGATGCTGGAAAAAAAAACATGCTCTCATACAGACCCTTCTGGCCTACCCAAGCATCCTCCGTTGAACATGTTCTGTTTTTGGCATGTACTGACCCCAACTTTTTCCAGCAGTGGGCATGCGCATGGTAGGCATCCATGCCAGATTTGAGCAATTTCAGACACCATATGCAAGTTGCATCACGTCCGGCCATTCATCGGTCATGTTTCACCGAGAAACTTTAGAAAATGCAAATATTGTCGGAAACTCAAACAACTTCGCATGGTGCCTTGAATTGGTCATATAAACTCATATAAAAAATTAGGATCATTTGACTATGCTGAAAAAAGTGCTCTCATGCGAACCCTTCTGGTCTATCCGAGCACCCTCCGTTGAACATGGCCTAAGCCAATAATGTTTTTTGGATTATTTGACGGATGTCGAGAAACACCGTGCTCTCAAACAATGTCTTGGGCTAATCGGACACCCTACATTGAACATGGTGTTTTTTACGATATTCTTGAAATGACCATAGCTTGTGCGAGCAGGTGGACATGCCCCATGGTAAGCATCCATGCCATGTTTGAATGATTTCCAATACCGTGAGCATCAAACCACCGCGGCTTCCGTGAAGCGAAGCGAGCGACCGACACGGGACGAGCCACTTCGAGCGAGCAACCAATTTTGGGAACCTTTAGAAGGTTCCCTGTGTTTTTTACTGTTTTACTTTCTTTTACAGGTTTTTCCTGTTTTCTTCATGTTTTTATTTATTTATTATTTTTTTACCTTATTCTGTTTCCTTTTTATTTTCCATAAAATCAAAATTTTCAGAAAATGTTCAGAATTTTCAAAAAATGTTTGAAACTCCAAATTTTGTTCATGCTTTAAAGAATTTCCAAATTTATTCATGTTTCAGAAAAAGTTTGTAATTCCATATTCCAATAAAAGTTCGCAGTTCAAAAAAAATTCATTTCCCAAAAATTGTTCATATTTAAAAAAAATCACCCTGTTGATGAAAAATGGTCACCGTACATTGGAAAAGTTGTTTACTGTGTATAAATAATGTTCCTCGTGTATGCAAATTTTGCTCAGCGTACATTTCAAAAAAAGCTCACCATATTTTTTTTTAAATGTTGAATGTGTATTTGAATAATGTTCACCGTATACTAAGAAAATATTCAGTGTGTATTTTAAATTCAGTTTTTTAAAAATTGTTCAGATTTTGAAATTTGTTCACAATTTAGAAAAATATTCACATTTGTTTCAATATTGTTCACATTTATAGAAGGAATATTCAATTTTTTTACGATTTTGAAACATTGTTCGGATTTTCAAGATTTTTTTTCATATTGTTTTCCTAGAAATATTGAAAATTTAAAAAACCCCGGATCTGATGCTTTAATTACTTTAAAAATAGCGTTGCATTTAGGCCAGAATCAGTTGGTAGCTCGGCTGGCTAGTATTGCTTGCATCCTTGATGAGGTTGGGAGTTCAATTTCCGTGGCATGCACTTTTTTTTTTTGGGTGAAACTCACTCATCGGCTTAGCTCAGCATTTGCGAATTGGGCCGGCCCATTTGCTCGCCACTGCGAAAGCTGGACCATTACGCATACGACCTACCCACCATACGAAAGTACGTATAATTTATCAAAAGTCTATATTACTTTTTATACGTTTTGTGAGGGGGGTTGTACCGAAGTGGAACTCACTACATGAAAGGAAGTGAGGATTACATGGTGGATTTCGACACATTCCGGATGGACGCAGATGCCAGGCCGTTGACCCTGGTGAGGGACATCGACGAGCATGCTATGTTCTTGTTGGTGATTACTGCGGTGGGCTGGCCGTGAGATCCAAAGGTACCATCAAACCCAATGCCATCTACTTCCAGTTCCAACTTGACCATTTCGACAGATTTCTTGTGTGTGGTGTTTCTGGTGGAAGTGGAACGACCAGGCCGTTGACTGAAGCTGAAGCTCAGAGCAGCTTCGTTGGCGATCTGGCAGCTTACGTGTCTTGGAATGGGCGCAAGATGGACGTGATGAGATCAGTGACCGTCCTCGTTTTGATCATCTACAACTGCAATAGTACCTCTAAAATTTGATTTATCTTCTTAAAACAAATTGTATGTTCATGGATGTGTTGTGTGGCATGTGTTGATCAAGCCTAAACGTTAATGGCCCGAGAGTCTATGAAAATGCTCTAGTTAATTTCAACAAGATCAGTCTATTGTACATCTTTTGTTCGCTTGCAGATGACGTTGTTGTTCTTTAGTAGTTTAGCACTTATGTATCTTACTTGGGCGTGTGTGTTATGGTGGTGTGTTGTATGTTTCGACTGTGTAAGGTTTGTGCTTTATCTATAAAGCAGGGCGAAAGCCTTTTTCGGTAAGGCATGTCTAAGGTACCGTACTCTATTGATGATTGTCATCACCATAATTAATTTTCCACTTGGAATGGTACTACATTTATTTATGGAGGACTAAAGGGATCAATGCAAAACATATGTAGATTCTTTTTCTGAAGAATCTTTCACATATTGTAATGTTATTCCAGCTTTATAGTTACTATTATCCATAATAATCATGAAGCATGTGATTGGATAAAGAGGATGATAGGGGTGTAGAGCTCGAAAAAATGTTTGTTGGACCACGTGCATTATTTTTTGGGCATGTAATTTATCGGGATATTAGCCCTAAGGCTGGTCATAGTGGGGAGTAACTTATACTAGTGTCATGCATATGACACTAGTCTAAGTTACTATTTTCATAGTGTAAAGTAACATAATAGTAGTGTTATAGATGGCTTTATTTATTAGCTTATAGACTCATCTTTTCTTGAAAATCGCTATGTTACAATAACATATTATGTTACTCTAAACACATATCTCCTCATTAAATACATGCCACATAAGCAAACTTGTCTTGTACTGCGTTATGTTACTAGCTTACTCTTACTATGACTAGCCTAATGTATACCTACTACCATGAGGAGCCTACAGTTTTAAATGTGCGAACGTGTATCTTACATCTTTATTCCAAGGTAAGTATGTTCAAAACGGTGCGGTCCAGGTGCATGTGATCCGTTGAATTGGGATCGTGAGTACACCACCATGCATCTATGTGGTCGTACGGCACCACACCGGACGCAGGAGAGGAGGTAGGTAAAGGAAGATGCACATCCATGTCCAAGCAACCAAATAAGAAAGAAATAAAAACTCTTGTCTGAAACCGTCGTCTAGCTAGCCGAGAGAGAGCCACACTGTGTAACCGCTTGTATACTTCTCCTTCTGCCCTCCATATTCTTGAGGGCTTTGCTATTGAAGATCCTCATTGTTGTTGTGGTGTCATGAAATGTTTGGTGTGGATACAGTCATTTCTATAGTTTGTCGATCGCGGATTTGATCACTTCAGAGTTTTTCTTTTTCCTCGCAGGCATTGCTTTGGTCTTATATGAATTTGCTATTTGCAAGCGGCTTTTATGTGTACTTGTGTTTGTGTTGGTTTGTATTTGTGTTATAATTTTCGTACTTGGATCACATGTTCTTATGATTGGAACTCTAGCAAGCATCCACAGCTACTAAAAATCATTAAGGTAAACTCAACCATAGCATTAAGTGTAAAGTCCCCTTTAATCCCATACGCAACAATCATCTTACTCGGGTTTAGGTTGTCGTCGGCCCCACAACCCACTATAAGCGACTCATGAACATATTGCAACACTCTACAGCAGTAGTCCCACACGCTTGCGCGACATGGAGAGCACCATAGGACAGCATCATATTAACATACTATTCATATCAATCACATCATACCACAATTAACATGTAGGAAAAAAGAAATCTACTCAAACATCATAGGATGGCAACACATCATTGGGTAATAATATGTGGCATAAAGTACCATGTTTAAGTAGAGATTACATCAGGAATAGAGAGATTACACCGCTGCATAGAAGGGGAAAAATTGGTAATGAAGGCGGCGAAGTTGTTGGTGTAGATCGCCGTCATGATGGTTCCCCCGGCAACACTCCGGCGCCACCGGGAGAGAGGGGGGAGAGCCCCCTCCTCCTTCTTCTTCCTTGGCCTCCCCCCTAGATGGGAGGAGGGTTTCCCCTCTGGTCCTTGGACGCCATGGCTTTCGGAGGGTAGGAGCCCCTCCGAGATTGGATCTGTCTCTCTCTCTGTTTCTCTTATGTTTTGTGGCCCTGTTTTCTGGCCCTTCACCGTTTCTTAAATATCCGGAGATCTGTAACTCTGATTGGGCTGAAATTTTGAGGGGATTTTTATCCGGATATTAGCTTCCTTGCGGTCGAAGGACACCCCAACCAACCTACGAGGTGGCCACAAACCTGCTCGGCACGCCCCAGGGTAGGGGGCGCACCATGTGAGCTTGTGGGCCCCTCGAGCATTATCCTGCGTTGATTTTTGTGCCAAAAAATCCCATATATTCTTTAAAAAATCATAGTAACTTTTTATCGCATTTGGACTTCGTTTGATATGAATTTTCTGCGAAATACAAAAACATGCCAAAAAAACAGGAAATGGTACTGGGCACCAGATTAATATGTTAGTTCAAGAAATCATATAAATTATTGCCAAAAGTATGTGAAAGTTATAAAATAATGGCATGAAACAATCAAAAATTATAAATACGACGGAGACGCATATCATCCCCTAACCCACTCTTCAAACACAACCTATTTCGGTGCCACTCCCGGATAGCTAGACATGTGTTCAATCATATCCGGAAGGGGGTGTTGGTGTACGATAATTATTTCGAGTGCAAGGAGGATGCCCTGGGAAAGTTTGGCTTCTCCTCTTATCAGAAATGCACTACAGCTATTCGGATGCTTGCATACGGAATACCCGGTGATCTTATTGATGAGTATGTCGCACGAGCAAGTCCATGTGCCTAGAATCCATGTATAGGTTCTGTAAGGCTGTGGTACCCGTGTTTGGCCCGGAGTACTTGAGAGAGTCAACTGCTCCAGATACAATCCGGTTGTTGGCGATCAATGTCAAAAGGGGTTTTCCTGGGATGCTTGGTAGCATCGATTGTATGCACTAAGAGTGGAAGAACTGCCCTAATGCTTGGCAGAGGTGGTATAGGGGCCATGTGAAAGCTTGCACGGTCATACTTGAGGCCGTGGCTTCACAAGATCTCTTGATTTGGCACTCTTTTTTGGGCATGGTCGGCTCTCACAATGACATCAACGTGCTTCAACGCTCTCCGGTCTTTGCAAGGCTTGTAGAAGGCAACTGTCCAGAGGTCAGTGTTGAGATCAATGGCCAACACTATAATAAAGGATACTACCTAGCTGATGTTATCTATCCTCAGTTGACTACCTTTGTCAAGACAATCCCCAACCCGATAGAAGAGAAGAGGCAGATATTTTTTTTTAGGCACAAGAGATTGCTAGAAAGGGTGTGGAGTGTGCTTTCGTTGTTCTTCAATCTCGATGGGGCGTCATTCGGTATCCTGCTAGAACTTGGAGCACCAAGAAGTTGTGGGAGGTGATGACTGCTTGCGTGATCATGCACAACATGATTGTAGAGGATGAGCGTGAGGATGAAATCTACGATTAGGGGTTTCAATTTCAGGGTGAAAATGTTGTTCCTGAGCATGGAGGAGCGGAAACGTTTGCACAGTTCATCAAATTTCATCATCAAATGCGTGACTGGGAAAGTCACATTCAACTACAAGATGATTTGGTTGACCATATATGGACTCACCTTAGTTTTTCCAACTTTTCTGTTATGTTTTGGAATTTTTTTAGTTGATCGTTATAGATTAATTCATGGATCATCCTCCACCTTTTAGGGAAATTCATTTAAAATGTATAGAATAAGAATGGATTACTAAAATAAAAGGGATTCTAGATTAGTTCAGTACAGGTAGTTATTTGATTGATCTAAGATGAAAAAGAGTCCAATTTTTTTTTTGTTTTTCAATTTCCATTCCGTGCTTCATTTAGTGTTCAGACCAAAAATGCATCCATCCCGCACTAAGTCATAAAATTCTCTAAAAATATAGAGAAAGTTTCAAAAACAAAGAAAAAAAGTGAATCAATTTAGTAGAAAAGTACTCTATCAGATTCGAACCAATGACTTACGTCTTAGCATGAGATTACTCTACCACTAATTTTAAAAGCCCTTTATCGGATTTGAACCAATGACTTATGCCTTACCATGGCATTACTCTACCACTGAGTTAAAAGGGCTTTTTATTTAATTCCAAAATTAGCCACTTTGATAGCAACCAATAGATATATCGGCTATTTTCTCTTTCAAATGTATTTGTGACAATTGAAATTTTATTTTGTTTGTAAACTATGGAATTTTATTTGGTTATCAAACTATGAGATATTTGTACTTGGTTGAATTATATAACTTTGGACAAAAAAAATTGATATGTACACAAAAGAGAAGAAAAAAAATGGCCGCATACAGGACGCGTGACGAAAATTCGTCCACTCGTTGGGCGTACTGCCAACCCAAACGCGGATTGGGACACGTCGATTCAAACGGACAAAACGCGTGTCCATTGGTCGGCACGATGGAGTTGCTCTGAGAGACCATCTGCTTCTTTTTTTTTTAACTGAGAGACCCTCTGGTGCAAAGCAACAACATTTTAGAGCATATGGGCCAGGTTCACGTAGGCTAGATGGGCCATTTACGGATGGTTACGGAAACCGGTGTGGCCTGGAGTGCGGTGCGGATGGGGTTCCAACCCGCAAAAATGCAACGGATCGAACTCACGGGGTTGGGTCGAACCCACACTTGTCACGAACAGGAGCACTCTTCCCGTTCCCACACGCCGCACTCCGTTCCCCGATTGGTTCGCCGCCGCCGCCGCCGCCCCCGTCTCCGTCAACCTCCTCGATTCCGGCCGCCGTCTCTCGGCACCACCCGAGCCGCCCATGGACATCGACTCCGAACCGCCCGCCGAGAGCAAGCCCACCCAGATGGACCTCGAGGACCAGGCAAGCCGCCGCCGCCGCCCAACCTTTTCTTCGTGGAATTCCCCCCTCCCCTTTTTCAGGGTTTTGTTTCTGATTGTCTCTGGGCTTCTTGTGTGGCGTGCGCAGGCCGACGCCGAGGGGAAGGGGAAGGACGAGGAGCTCGCGGACTCCATCGGGGGCCTATCCATCGCCCCGGGCCGCACCAACTTCAAGAAGAAGCCGGTGATCGTCCTCGTCATCGGCATGGCCGGTGCGCTCGATTTCAGTCGCCACTACTAAATTACTACAATTACAGTAGTACGGATGGCCCAGCGCACCTGTGACGTGTTAGGTTTTGCTGGGAGATTTTGGGATTGGAAGCTTACTGTTCTGCTCTACAATGCAGGGACGGGGAAGACCACCTTCATGCACCGTCTGGTGTGCCATATGCAGGCATCGACGAACACGAGGGGTTACGTGCTTAACCTTGACCCTGCGGTGATGACGCTGCCATTCGGGGCCAACATTGACATCCGCGATACTGTTCGTTACAAGGAGGTGATGAAAGAGTACGGACTCGGTCCCAATGGTGGCATTCTTACCTCACTCAACTTGTTCTCAACCAAGTTTGATGAGGTACCCATCCTATATGTATCACGTATCTTTAGAATGGTAATGTGCATTATTGAAATCCTCTGTTAGGCTGTAAAATGGAGGATAACTGAGCTGTTTCATGTCTTCTTTTTGGTAATTGATTTCATGTCAATTTCTACCATTCAGTGTAAACTGTTGCATGAATTGTGCTTAATTTGTAGCTTAATGCTGAGCTCATAGTAAATTATATGATTGCGCGTTGAATAATGCCAACTTCTTTCTGCAAAATTCTTGTACCATTCAGCTAATGTATGTCCAATATTCGTCCTTGCAGGTTATATCTGTTATTGAAAGCCGAGCAGACCAGCTGGATTATGTGCTGGTGGACACCCCAGGGCAGATTGAAATCTTCACTTGGTCGGCTTCAGGAGCTATCATAACTGAGGCTTTTGCATCAACATTTCCAACGGTTGTTGCATATGTGGTTGACACCCCCAGGTCGACAAACCCTGTAACCTTTATGAGCAACATGATGTATGCGTGCAGTATCCTCTACAAGACCCGTCTGCCTCTGGTGCTGACGTTTAACAAGGTTGATGTAGCCAAGCATGAGTTTGCTCTTGAGGTAGGTACACCCTTGTGATGATTTCAGTTTCACTATTCTTGATTATGTGCATTGGTATTGCATTTAGCTACTATCATGTATATTCCATAGTGTGTTGTATGCAGTGTGCAGTGGTCCTCCTTTAGGTATTCTTTTGTCAAATATGTCACATTTGAGCTGCCATGCTGACGCGTATGATTTAGGTTATCGAACAATCTGTATTTTGAAAAGTAAAATATACTTTACAAGCAGGGTTTTCATCTGTGACATGTGTCCATGATGTTTCCTTCTTCAAAGTTTTTGTAACTTGGCCTTCAATTTTTTGCTGACCAGTGGATGCAAGACTTTGAAGCATTTCAGACAGCTTTGGATTCCGACTCATCATACTCCTCTTCATTTACCCGGAGTCTCTCCCTTGTGTTGGATGAATTCTACAAGAACCTACGGTCTGTTGGAGTATCAGCGGTATCTGGCACTGGAGTTGCTGCGTTTTTTGAAGCTATAGAAGCAAGTGCCAAAGAATACATGGAGACTTATAGGTTTGTCCTTTATGATATATAGTATCGATGCCAAAAAACTTATTAGTTACTCTTATCTAACAATTTTTATCAGGGCTGATCTTGACAAGAGGATTGCTGAGAAGGAGAGACTAGAGGCTGAGCGCAGGAACGAGAACATGGAAAGACTGAGAAGAGATATGGAGAAGTCCAAAGGACAAACTGTGGTGCTCAGCTTGGTTTGAGGGACAGAATTCCCTCTTCAGAAATGATGGGCGATGTGGACGAGGAGGAAGAAGAGGAGCCGGTGGAGGATTTCAGATTTTGCGAGATTGATGATGATGATGATGAAGATGAAGACGAAGGAGAAGATGATGAAGTGACCCATTTTGGCCTTTAAGGTATTTAAATATTTATACTAGCACTTCTCTATAATGCGCTTTAAAGATGTTGTCATTAGTCGAATATCTATCACAGCCACCCGGGCATTTGATCATGCCTGCACCGTGACATAACCATGAATTAATGGGGTTCGGGTGGTTTTTCTCGAGGGATATACACAGGCTATCGAATTAACACACGGATTCACACTTGGCGTGTAGTTTTATTTTGCAAATTTGAAATCTCGCCGAGGGTGATGTTATAGTGCCGGCTTGAGACGACTTTGCAGTTATTGATAGAATGAGTGGATGACTGTTGATTTTCCTGTGAATGGAAAGAAGATTCTGTAACTCCATTCTGATGCCGTTAAGCTGTCTTGACTCTTTGACAGGTTGATGGAATCGAACAGAGGAGGGCGCTTGCTTATGGAGGACCCTGTGTCAGGAGCGGTGTTTCTATTTCCAGGTTATTACGGTGGAAATGAAGTGCTGTCGATATCACTCTGTAGGTCGCTGACCGACTGACGCTAGTAGTAGCCTGTAAATCAACTTGCACCACGTCGAACTCGCTGGAATGAATCAATCCCATTCCAATCCCATCGATGAGCTGAATTGTTTCCGCGTACTAGGTATGAATTGTCTCCTTGACTTGTCATGCAAACAAAACAATCAGCCGCTCTGCCATCGCTGTCGATATCACTGGTATGGTAGGGGATTTTGTTTGCAAGCTCCCCTGATCTGTAGCATAAATGCCCTCCCCTGATCTGCCATCGCCTCAGCCGTGCACCGTCGGCGCGACGTGACGCTATTGATTGAATCCCCGCCCGTGTGAGCAAGAACAGCTGTGTGTGGACTGCCATGCACGCATCACGCGTGCCAAAGTCAAACTGCGTCTGTCGTCCTCATCCTCCTCCCCGCAGGCGTCGTCGACCGGTCGTGGAGTGCGCAGCCGCGAGCGCATTTATCGCTGGACAAGGAAGAAGACGAGTGGGAGAAGGAGAAGATTTTCGTTCCATTCCGTCAGTAAATGGGAATGGGGTAGATAGACAGACCATCGCGTTCGTTATGACCAACGGACTGGTTCTAACTGTGCTCCTGCTGCCGTCATTGCCGACATTGCTAACAAACAGCCTCCAAGGCTAGCTATAGGACACCATCCTCATCCACAACACGTACTGGACGGCACAATGCTCGGGGTCATTATTTCTCCCATGAACCCAATCTCCATTTTCCCTCGCACAGAAAAAAAAGAACTCAATCTCCATTTTGCAGCAAGAATTCAGTGTCCATTGTAGACACACGGAAGTTCATTTTAGGGGAGTCGACGCCGACGGAGATTTCTGAGTGGCTGGAGAGCTTGATGGGACGTGAATTCTCGTATCCGCATCCTGCAGGATTCACGCTGTTTCATAATCACTCATGTCAAATTCTCGCCAAATTCAGGTGAAATTCCTGCGAATCCTAGATATATGCATGCCCTTGAAATGCACCGAAAGTTGGCGGCCGCCGCTCGCCACGTACTCCGCTCATTCGATGGCACACAACATCTGGTGCAGTCCAGTTGCCACCTCTCCCACGCTCCACGGCTATATAAACACCACCTCCGATCCTAGCCACTGCACTACTACAGTCCAAGCCGCACCGCTCTCCCTCTCGTCCGCCTCCGCATTAATTCTCTCCCACCGCTTCCCAACAAACCCGCCGCCCGCCCTTGACGCAGCAGCCATGGCGCTCGCAGTGACACCACGCCAGCGGTCGGCGTCGTCCGTGCTGGTCGCGGCGGTGCTGCTCTCGCTTTCGCTGTCGATGACGCTCGCGACGGCGCAGCACGTGGCGGTGCCACCTTCGGCTCCCCCGGCGGCGGCGGCGGCGCCTGGCCCGGCCGCGGGGTTGAGCGCGGCGTGCCTCAACTCGCTGCTCAACATGTCGGACTGCCTGCCGTACGTGCAGGCCGGGAGCAAGGCGCGGGCGCCGGACAAGCCGTGCTGCCCGGAGCTGGCCGGCATGGTGGGCTCCAACCCCGTCTGCCTCTGCGAGCTCCTCTCCGGGGCCGCCGACTCCTTGGGCATCGCCGTCGACTACGCCCGCGCGCTCGCGCTCCCCGGCGTCTGCCGCGTCGCCACCCCGCCCATCAGCACCTGCGCAGGTAATAAACTAACTCGAGCCCTTCGGCTGTAGGTTGCCGCTGGATTTGCTCTATTTTATTTATTTCAGGAAGATTTGCTCTATTTACATATCAGTCTTCCTTGAGGTGGATTTGATCGATCGATTTGATTTGTATGGATATTTTTTGTTGCAGCAATGGGCTACAATGTTCGTCTGGGGCCATCTCCGGCGCCCACGCCGGGATCTCCCTCGCCCATGTCGCCCGGCGACAGCCCACAGTATCCTGCTGGTAAGCGCCGCCAGATGTACTAGTTTTCAATTGCAACTTCAGTTTAATTAGTTCCTTCTGCCCAAGAGTCTTTTTATTTATTTTTGTGAATTTCCCAAGAGTCAAAAGACCAAGAGCAAAGATTCATACAAGATATTCATGGTAGTAGTACTTTTTTTTCGACAAAATTCATGGTAGTACTAGGTAGTTAAATAAAAAGAAAAGAAAAGCAACCCCGCAAAACAAAAAAATAAATAAAAGAAAAGCAGAAGTAATACTGAACCATTCAACGGCCATATGCTCGTACATAAGTACAGACATGCAGTCATACTACAAACAGTTGATCTTCACGTGCTTGTCATCACGTACTAGTGCCATGGAGCCGAGTACTGTAGTGGTATAGTAGTTGTACAACTAATATATACTGTACATGCCATCTCCATCCCAGGTCCTTCGCCGTTCGCCTCGCCGCCGGCGTCGCCCAAGCCCAGCCACGCGGCGCGCTGCTTCCACGCCGCCGGCGTCCTCGCCGCCCTCGCCGCCTCCTTCGCCGTCGGGACGGTGCTCTTCTAGGAGGGCAAGGCCAGCGAGACTGTTGACCGTTCGATAAAAATCTGTCGCGTGAATGAATGGCGTGCTTTCTCCGTCTCTAGTCTGTGCGCTAGTACTCCAGTATGATGATTCTAGGTAGATAAATACAGTACCAGTTATTTCCCGCCAATATGTTACTGTGTGTGCTAATCAATTGATCTGTCGCTCACTGATAAACTCGTTCGTGACGTGAAGTGTAGCAACTCTCAATAACATTGTCGTGTGCGCATGCGCCCTCGTATCACACCTTCCTCATGACGCCGAGCCGTGGCCCGAACGAACACCCGTCAGTCGCATCAACTAAGCGTGCTCCCGTCCGGTTGCCATGCTCCATTACAACACGAAATTCCTTCTAATTTCGTACTGTACTCTACTAACACAGTACTGTACGTATCAGTGTAGACTGTATGCTCTAGTATCATTCATATCGCAACCTAGCAAGTCAGGCAAGGCGGCAACCGCAAGGTGGCTATACTAGTAGGCATTTC
This sequence comes from Thinopyrum elongatum, assembly GCA_011799875.1. Taxonomy (NCBI): domain Eukaryota; kingdom Viridiplantae; phylum Streptophyta; class Magnoliopsida; order Poales; family Poaceae; genus Thinopyrum; species Thinopyrum elongatum. Next base: position 418,598,312 of record CM022297.1, on the reverse strand, counting down.
CGCGTTTTGGGGGCGATGAAGCATTGAATTCAGAGGCGGTTGCGAGGATAGGAGTAGTAGTCGATACTTTCTGCGATTGATTGCAATGAATGAAACGCATCATCAGCAACAGCAATCCCTCTCGTGATCGAGACGAGAGGCATTCAATTCCCTCATCTGCACCAGATCCGTGCAAACCGCCTCTTCTTCAGCATCATCACACCACGGGCAAGCGTCCAACCACGTTCTCTTCTGTGCACATGACATGAATGATTCAGTTCGTTGTAATGGTAGCACAGTAGTAGTACTCCTACAAAAAATGAGCACAAAAACAAAGGGTTTGGAAATGTTGGTCAAATTCAGGGGACACGCGTTGGTGCTACATATATATACTACCAGTATAGCACAAGAGTGAGAAAAGAGATTACAGTCCCTACAGTCTACATACAAAAAATGGCACCACAAGCTCATGAAACCTGCCATGGACTAACTCTAACAATCAACTCATCTCTGCCTGCCTAGCACAAATCACGAGCACCAATCAACAAGGGTCTGTCCTCTGATACTATCTAGCCAGGCTTACCATTCATCAATCAACAAATAAAAACTGGTAGCCAGGAACCAACTTGTCATCAGGGAGTAACAAGAAACTGGTACCATCTGGACGACCAAACCTCATGGGACACCAGCTCAGTTCGACCCGCCATTGCCGCTCCTGTATGAAACTCAGCTCCAGCAACGAGCGGCGTCCCAAGGATTCCAGCGCTAACACACGTTGCAGCTCCTTCTACAGTGACCGGGCAGCGCCGCGGTTCCCACCATGTACGCCGGGTTCTTCGTGCACTCTCCCAGCGCCGCCCACTGCGAGCAGCTGTTGCTGTTGTCAGTGCAGTTGCCTGGCGTGTGATAGACCTTGTCGAACGAGGCCACGCGGATCCATTTCGTGGCCGACCATTTCTCCCCCTTGATGACCTCGCATCCGCCATGGAGGCTCGACGGGTCTGTCGCGGCGTCCGGCCGAAGGTTGAAGAACAGAAGGGCGTCCCCTTTTCGTGGTTTCACTAAGGAACGATGGATACAGGTGCATGTCAGTCAGGAAATGTTTCGGGTGTCTAATTAATAACTCAGGAACTAGGACCGCCAAAAAGGAAAAGAGCACGAAAATTATACCTGCAAGTCCTTTCTGTGCACATTCTGACAAATCTTTATGGTGTGATCCTTTACGTGCCTGTTTGACAAATGAATAGGCATACCTAGGAATAAGTACAGGAGTCATCGCAAAAATAAAAGTACAGGAGAAAATTACGGTGCTAATGGCTACTTGTGACTGGCTCAGACGACAAATCAGCAATCTGACACACTTTCTCTATTATCTTATTGAGCACCACCATTGTGAAGAAAGAAAATTTACCTTGGCTAAGGGGAAAACAGTTTCCCCTCCTTCTGCAACGTCTGTTAAGTACAAAAGTACAGTAGCTACACGATGTCCACCACGGATAGTGTTAACACTGTCGGTGAAGAAATCATAGTGCGGTTCATACTTCTCACCGCGCTTATACCTTAAAACTTGCATATCTTCGCCGTTCTCTGGTCATTTTATAACACTTATAAGCAAAACTAAAAACAGTAAGACTCTCAGACCCTTGAAGTTCAACTTTCTACCAAACACATAAAATTGGAAGATATAAACAGAAGTGCAGCAAGCAAACAATCCTGAAAAATCCTCTTTATCAAGCCCAGGATTTTTATGACATGAATGTCATGTCATAAAAATCCTCATCAAGGACATGTACGATAATGTTGTGACAAGTGTTCGAACAAGTGATGTCGACACTGATGACTTCTAGATTAAGATAGGACTGCATCAGGGGTCAGCTTTGAGCCCTTATCTTTTTGCCTTGGTGATGGATGAGGTCACAAGGGATATAAAAGGGGATATCCCATGGTGTATGCTCTTTGCGGATGATGTGGTGCTAGTTGATGATAGTCGGACGGGGGTAAATAGGAAGTTAGAGTTATGGAGACAAACCTTGGAATCGAAAGGGTTTAGGCTTAGTAGAACTAAAACCGAGTACATGATGTGCGGTTTCAGTACTACTAGATGTGAGGAGGAGGAGGTTAGCCTTGATGGGCAGGTGGTGCCTCAGAAGGACACATTTCGATATTTGGGGTCAATGCTGCAGGAGGATGGGGGTATTGATGAAGATGTGAGCCATCGAATCAAAGCCGGATAGATGAAGTGGCGCCAAGCTTTTGGCATTCTCTGCGACAAGAGAGTGCCACAAAAGCTTAAAGGCAAGTTCTACAGGACGGCGGTTCGACCCGCAATGTTGTATGGCGCTGAGTGTTGGCCGACTAAAAGGCGACATGTTCAACAGTTAGGTGTGGTGGAGATGCGTATGTTGAGATGGATGTGTGGCCACACGAGGAAGGATCGAGTCCGGAATGATGATATACGAGATAGAGTTGGGGTAGCACCAATTGAAGAGAAGCTTGTCCAACATCGTCTGAGATGGTTTGGGCATATTCAGCGCAGGCCTCCAGGAGCTCCAGTGCATAGCGGACGGCTAAAGCGTGCGGAGAATGTCAAGAAAGGTCGGGGTAGACCGAATTTGACATGGGAGGAGTCCGTTAAGAGAGACCTGAAGGATTGGAGTATCACCAAAGTACTAGCTATGGACAGGGGTGCGTGGAAGCTTGCTATCCATGTGCCAGAGCCATGAGTTGGTCGCGAGATCTTATGGGTTTCACCTCTAGCCTACCCCAACTTGTTTGGGACTAAAGGCTTTTTGTTGTTGTTGTTGTTGTTGTACATTCAAAGTCCAAACTAATGCTAATGCTCAACAGCAAAAGGAAGAGGAAAGTTTAAGCTTCCAAATTAGGGCATATAAAGGTCGTTTCAGGGTGTTGTAGTGCATTGGGTTTGAGTGTTTGACACCACAACAGATACATGATATGTCCAAGTAACAACACGTAGCTGTTCTACAGGTTCTCAAGTCAAATGTGCACATGATCAAAGAGGATAAAACACCATGGCTCTTAACCCTTTGCATTGAAAACTTGTGCAAAGCACAAAATACAATTAGGAAAACAAATGGAAATGGTGACTATAGTGTGTGACATGTTGTGGTAGTTTGAGCATAGAATTTGGCCAACTAGTACAGTGTACCGCCGTAGGGTAACTAGGACAGTATGACGTTTTAGCTCTTTTTCTACAGCTTGAGCTGCTAGATGCACTTGTATCTCCGTGTGAAGTGAATTTGTACTTCATACTCTTTTCTCAACTTTTTAGGGAACTCCTTTCCTAACTTGATGGAAAGGCAAAAGTTCTACCTCTTTCGGATTATTTTTTTATGTTTCTATGAAGATCTGTCCACAGTTTGGTTAGGTCCATTGGACTGGATTCTAACCGGCTAACAAAGGTGCTTCCCCTATCAAACTCAAATACAATTCACAAATGGAACATATTTTTATTCTCTACAACTGCAATAATAAGCACCCCCGAAATGCGTGAATAGGAAAGTGCAATGTTATTGTCTCACAACCTTTTGGAAGAAATGTCCATGCGGCAATTTTATCCTCTATACCAGCAACAATTGGATCCTACAAGTTTGGACATGATTGATCATCAGATGAAAAAAATGTAAGCAACAGAAATACCTGAACTGTACTGTACTCCTGGACCCCAGCTATGGCTAGTCACTAAATAAAGAAGATATTGTTGCCTTGAGAAATAAAAGAACATGAAGAGTACATATAGAAATAACTGCTATGGAACATGAAAATTGTAGTACTACATAAGATGCTGAGCTCAAATTTCTGATGAAACATGCAAGAGAGATGATCAATCCATGGAATTTTCTTTTCTAAAATAATGCCTATGAGCTGAAAAGCAAATGGCCAACCTGGCCCTTGCTGATGAAGGTGCCGGAGCTGGTGCGGACCTCGCTGAGCTTGCTCTTGCCCGACGTTTCATCGGCGACCGCCGACCTCTTGAGCTCCGCCCTGGCCTAAACAAGCAGGAGAACCCAGAATCAGACACACCCCCACAGCAAGAGCTCTGGGTTTCAATGGGGATTGGGAGGAAGCACTGACGAGGGAGACGAGGTGGTTGGCCTCGTCGTCGGTGAGGAAGTGCGGGTAGAGGAAGACCCTGCGCACGCCATGAAGCACATATCAGCCGTCTAGTTGGACGACCCCGCCCAAATCGAGATCGAGACGATGAAGCAAGCTGAGAACAGAGGCAGTGAAAAAATTGGCTAACCTGGGATGCCAGGAGATCTGTCTGGAGTGGTGCGGGTAGACGACAGGGGCCGGGTACACTGAGCTTCCCCTGCCGCCTCCGCCGCCGCCGGCCCCGGCAGCGCCGCAGCGGCCGACTAGGAGGAGGATGACGGAGAGGAGGGACAGAGCGGGGCCGGGAAGGGGAGCCCACGCCCGAGGCCGCGCCATCGCGATTAAGCCGACCCTCTCGCCGTCTAGCCGACGCGGGCGACCAATGGAGGCGGGGAGGCGGAGGAGAAGACGCCGCGGCGACGGCGGCGGCGAGGTGGAACCTGGAAGTGGTCGCCAGTCGCCACGCTTCAGGGGAAGGGAGGGAGTAGGGGACTGGGCTGCGGGGCGGGAGAGATCTGCGCCGCTCACGTGGCACGGTGGCAGGATCCGTCGATCCAACGGCCATCACGCAGCGAAGAAACGTGCGCGCACACCGGGCGAAATCATGGGGGCCACCGACCGCGAAACGTGCCGCCTGACAGACAGAGATGTCGTGTTCCACTGGCCCCGTGGAGTTTTTATTTAGAGTTAAAAGTCTGCATCAAATCTTGATATCATAGTGATGGCTTGAGTTGAACATCGACTTTCTGACTAGACCAGTAAGCTTACACGTGCAATGCACATCAAACTTTGACGAAATAAGAATCACATCAGTATAAAATAATGAGAAAGTCTATTTTTAGTCCTTCAACAAATTGAGAAGTGCAGATTTCATACCTCAACTTAAAAACAGGACAACTTGCAACTTGAACTTTTCAAACCAAAGAAGTTTCGTCCCTCGACTCAGCTGAAGCTGACTCGGCATGGTTTCGACCGGGTCATGTCCACATAGCAATGTTTTCCTTTTCATTTGAATCTATCATTAGTGTGGACATTTTGTCGGACATTTGGAGTGCAATGTGTACACAAAGCACTTGACGTCGTCGTCCCAAAAGCCACGCGCCACCGCCGTAAGCAGCCCTGTCAGCTACCACGCCAAAACTTTGTGACTCATAGTCAAATACAAACATAATTGTCATCCAGAGTGAACTTTGTTCAAATGATAATTTAAAATAAGTATGTATTGTGACCAGGGAATCCAATTTGGATGGAGAATGAAATTGTTGCAGAGAGATGGCTTCAAACAGAGCTAGAAATGTACATGCCCACTGAGTGGTTTTGTGTATAGATACAGACTGAGCAGCCAAATGAGAAATGTGCTTGGTCACTTAAAAACCTTCACAACATATCAGATTCGGATACATAATGCATGTGCTCACATCTTCAAATGTTGTAAATAATCATTAATAGTCAAGTAGCAGACAAGATTTACACTCATTTGCAGAATAAAGAATGTTCAGACAATCAGCAACCTTTCACACCATACAAAAAGGATTTAGCCACGATGATCTCTGGTACTTCAGCCGACAAATCAGAGCAAGAAGCCTCACAACCATTGTAAATTTTGGCAGACTTTCAGTCAAAAAAGAACTAACTCTAAAAATATTATGCTCATTTGGTCTTTATAAACGGGGAACGTCCCCTGATCCTAACGGAGATGCAGCTGCATGACGATTCTCCAACTCTGACATGTTAAAACCATGGGGAAGCAATGAAATCTACAGAACTACATAATTTGTTACAATTGATGTTATACTTTGGGCATACATGGAAGTCAGAATAGGATGAGTAAATAGTTGCTTCCGATTCGGATTCAAAGCACATCTTAGTTAAGCAGAACACGGATACAAAAATTGTAGTACATTACATCCAGTATTAGGTCAAGATATAAGAAGGCAAGACACTTCATTGAAGAGCAAGAAAAGGCACCATAATAAACATGTGGTCAGCAAAGGGACAACTAATACGGAGAGAAATAATTAAATGTCGTCCCATCAGATGACTATAAAAAGCTTAATTCTGTCCCTGCAAGAGCACAAGTCACATGCCAGTGCACAGAAGTTATAGACCATCAGCAGTTCTATTGTTATCATACGTTGAACATTTGTAATGTCATATTCCTGCAGGTAAGTCGATAGGGATTTTCACAAGTTTAGCCTCTTCTTTTGGTCATACACCAGGTTGCTGAGTTTGGCCCTCCGAGACAACATCGACAAGGAGCTTATAATTGTTGAGGTTACTAATTCTTAGCAATCTGATGCAACGTAACCTTTTTCGAGAATAACACAACTATGCCTATCAACCAATCAAAATTATATATCGTAGCATATCAATCACAATGCATGATGAAAAATTGTATGTCCTGATACACTGATTCTTTTAAATGCACTTCCAAAATATAGGTACTCCCTCCGGTCCAAATTAATCGACGCAACTCTTGTACAACTTTAGTACAAAGTTGAACTAAAGCTGCGTCAATTAATTTGGATCGGAGGGAGTAGTAAAATTCGTGTTGCATATAGCACATTCCGCTATATATGGCTCATTTCTGCACGTCCCCCTATTGTTTTTACTAAAAGAAGGAAAGGGACCGTCGAATAGAAATACATATCTCGAAACTATCTTATCAGAGATGGCAATATGTTCATGAAGCATAACACAATTAAATTTTTGTTTATAGCGACAGATTAGTTGTTTTATGCATTACAGTTTCGAAATTTACCTAAGACTCATTTCTTTTCATATATGGATAAAAAATGCAACAAATTTTGACTTCTCGTGTTACTTCATATTTGAAATGATAGCGGACACTCAAAATAGCCATTTCAGTAGAACTTCAAGGAAGCCTAAAAATGGAGACAAAACAGAAACCTAAAATACATGGTCACATGAAAATCCTTGGAAAAGATTTGGCCTTCTTACAAAACAGAATTTTCCTAACAGAATTCCAAAAGCCATAGGTTCCTTCGATACTTGAATTGTTGCCTATGTTACCTGCACACATGAGCAGTTTAGATACTGATACAACACAAATATATGGCATGAGATGGAAACAATTCTCTTACTTGCTGCTGACCACCACTTATAAGTATTTCTGTATCTACTTGTCCAGTAGCACCTGGCACCTTACCAAAGCATAGTTAAATATCAAATATGCTTGGGGAACACATTTCAATATTAATGGATGAAACAATAGCATCAGAGTTTGGAAAAAAAACACAAAATGACATTGGTGTAGAAGTTTAGTTTGAGAAGAAATATTGCAAGTGCAGCATAGTTAGAAGCTGATTGTCTAGTTCAAAAATATAGGAGCTTGGAAGTACAGAAGATAGGAAGTTTGCTGCAAGAGAAACAAAATGTATGAATGAGCTGGACAACCATAACTCTGTGAAAGACATTCAGATTCCGGTGCCAGTTAACTCAATCAAAAAGGCATATCAGAGGCTGGCCTGAACTATAGGCAGTTGGGTTCCCTTTTTCTTGATAAGTGCATCTGCATATTGCAATTGTATGAAACCTTCTGAAAGCTCATCCATTTATTTATTTACACTACCAAGTACTCAGGTCTGTGCAAAGAAGAGTTCTGTCTGTAATACCCACATCCATGAATTTTGTATAACTTGTTTTTATATAATTATATGTTAATTAAAACTGTCGAGTTTCAGTTCAGAATACTGAACTTTGGAGATGCAGCTGCAGTTCAGAATACTGAACTGTCGAGTCCCCTGATCCTAACAGAGATGCAGCTGCATGCTGATTCTCCAGCTCTGACATGTTAAAACCATGGGGAAGCAATGAAATCTACAGAACTACATAATTTGTTACAATTGATGTTATACTCTGGGCATACATGGAAGTCAGAATAGGATGAGTAAATAGTTGCTTCCGATTTGGATTCAAAGCACATCTTAGTTAAGCAGAACACGGATACAAAAATTGTAGTACATTACACCCAGTATTAGGTCAAGATATAAGAAGGCAAGACACTTCATTGAAGAGCAAGAAAAGGCACCATAATAAACATGTGGTCAGCAAAGGGACAACTAATACGGAGAGAAATAATTAAATGTCGTCCCATCAGATGACTATAAATAGCTTAATTCTGTCCCTGCAAGAGCACAAGTCACATGCCAGTGCACAGAAGTTATAGACCATCAGCAGTTCTATTGTTATCATACGTTGAACATTTGTAATGTCATATTCCTGCAGGTAAGTCGATAGGGATTTTCACAAGTTTAGCCTCTTCTTTTGGTCATACACCAGGTTGCTGAGTTTGGCCCTCCGAGACAACATCGACAAGGAGCTTATAATTGTTGAGGTTACTGATTCTTAGCAATCTGATGCAACGTAACCTTTTTCGAGAATAACACAACTATGCGTATCAACCAATCAAAACTATATTTCGTAGCATATCAATCACAATGCATGATGAAAAATTGTATGTCCTGATACACTGATTCTTTTAAATGGACTTCCAAAATATACGTACTCCCTCTGGTCCAAATTAATCGACGCAACTCTTGTACAACTTTAGTACAAAGTTGAACTAAAGCTGCGTCAATTAATTTGGATCGGAGGGAGTAGTAAAATTCGTGTTTGCATATAGCACATTCCGCTACATATGGCTCATTTCTGCACGTCCCCCTATTGTTTTTACTAAAAGAAGGCAAAGGGACCATCGAATAGAAATACATATCTCGAAACTATCTTCTCAGAGATGGCAATATGTTCATGAAGCATAACACAATTAATTTTTTGTTTATAGCGACAGATTAGTTGTTTTATGCATAAAAGTTTTGAAATTTACCTAAGACTCATTTCTATTCATATATGAATAAAAAATGCAACAAATTTTGACTTCTCGTGTTACTTCATATTGAAATGATAGCGGACACTCAAAATGGCCATTTCAGTAGAACTTCAAGGAAGCCTAAAAATGGAGACAGAACAGAAACCTGAAATACATGGTCACTTGAAAATCCTTGGAAAAGATTTGGCCTTCTTACAAAAGAGAATTTTCCTAACAGAATTCCAAAAGCCACAGGTTCCTTCGATACTTGAATTGTGGCCTATGTTACCTGCACACAGGAGCAGTTTAGATACCGATACAACACAAATATATGGCATGAGATGGAAACAATTCTCTTACTTGCTGCTGACCACCACTAATAAGTATTTCTGTATCTACTTGTCCAGTAGCACCTGGCACCTTACCAAAGCACAGTTAAATATCAAATATGCTTGGGGAACACATTTCAATATTAATGGCTGAAACAATAGCATCAGAGTTTGGAAAAAATACACAAAATGACATTGGTGTAGAAGTTTAGTTTGAGAAGAAATGTTGCAAGTGCAGCACAGTTAGAAGCTGATTGTCTAGTTCAAAAATATAGGAGCTTGGAAGTACAGAAGATAGGAAGTTTGCTGCAAGAGAAAAAAAAATGTCTGAATGAGCTGGACAACCATAACTTTGTGAAAGACATTCAGATTCCGGTACCAGTTAACTCAATCAAAAAGACATATCACAGGCTGGCCTGAACTATAGGTAGTTGGGTTCCCTTTTTCTTGACCAGTGCATCTGCAGATTGCAATTGTATGAAACCTTCTGAAAGCTCATCCATTTATTTATTTACACTACCAAGTACTCAGGTCTGTGCAAAGAAGAATTCCGTCCGTAATACCCACATCCATGAATTTTGTATAACTTGTATTTATATAATTATATGTTAATTTCTTTCCAGTAAAACTGTCGAGTTTCAGTTCAGAATACTGAACTTTGGAGATGCAGCTGCAGTTCAGAATACTGAACTGTCGAGTCCCCTGATCCTAACGGAGATGCAGCTGGATGATGATTCTCCAGCTCTGACATGTTAAAACCATGGGGAAGCAATGAAACCTACAGAACTACATAATTTGTTACAATTGATGTTATACTCTGGGCATACATGGAAGTCAGAATAGGATGAGTAAATAGTTGCTTCCGATTTGGATTCAAAGCACATCTTAGTTAAGCAGAACACGGATACGAAAATTGTAGTACATTACACCCAGTATTAGGTCAAGATATAAGAAGGCAAGACACTTCATTGAAGAGCAAGAAAAGGCACCGTAATAAACATGTGGTCAGCAAAGGGACAACTAATACGGAGAGAAATAATTAAATGTCGTCCCATCAGAAGACTATAAAAAGCTTAATTCTGTCCCTGCAAGAGCACAAGTCACATGTCAGTGCACAGAAGTTATAGACCATCAGCAGTTCTATTGTTATCATACGTTGAACATTTGTAATGTCATATTCCTGCAGGTAAGTCGATAGCGATTTTCACAAATTTAGCCTCTTCTTTTGGTCATACACCAGGTTGCTGAGTTTGGCCCTCCGAGACAACATCGACAAGGAGCTTATAATTGTTGAGGTTACTGATTCTTAGCAATCTGATGCAACGTAACCTTTTTCGTGAATAACACAACTATGCCTATCAACCAATCAAAACTATATATCGTAGCATATCAATCACAATGCATGATGAAAAATTGTATGTCCTGATACACTGATTCTTTTAAATGTACTTCCAAAATATACGTACTCCCTCCGGTCCAAATTAATCGACGCAACTCTTGTACAACTTTAGTACAAAGTTGAACTAAAGCTGCGTCAAATAATTTGGATCGGAGGGAGTAGTAAAATTCGTGTTGCATATAGCACATTCCGCTATATATGGCTCATTTCTGCACGTCCCCCTATTGTTTTTACTAAAAGAAGGCAAAGGGGCCGTCGAATAGAAATACATATCTCGAAACTATCTTCTCAGAGATGGCAATATGTTCATGAAGCATAACACAATTAAATTTTTGTTTATAGCGACAGATTAGTTGTTTTATGCATTACAGTTTCGAAATTTACCTAAGACTCATTTCTTTTCATATATGGATAAAAAATGCAACAAGTTTTGACTTCTCTTGTTACTTCATATTGAAATGATAGCGGACACTCAAAATGGCCATTTCAGTAGAACTTCAAGGAAGCCTAAAAATGGAGACATAACAGAAACCTGAAATACATGGTCACTTGAAAATCCTTGGAAAAGATTTGGCCTTCTTACAAAAGAGAATTTTCCTAACAGAATTCCAAAAGCCATAGGTTCCTTCGATACTTGAATTGTTGCCTATGTTAGCTGCACACAGGAGCAGTTTAGATACTGATACAACACAAATATATGGCATGAGATGGAAACAATTCTCTTACTTGCTGCTGACCACCACTGATAAGTATTTCTGTATCTATTTGTCCAGTAGCACCTGGCACCTTACCAAAGCACAGTTAAATATCAAATATGCTTGGGGAACACATTTCAATATTAATGGCTGAAACAATAGCATCAGAGTTTGAAAAAAAAAACACAAAATGACATTGGTGTAGAAGTTTAGTTTGAGAAGAAATATTGCAAGTGCAGCACAGTTAGAAGTTGATTGTCTAGTTCAAAAATATAGGAGCTTGGAAGTACAAAAGATAGGAAGTTTGCTGCAAGAGAAACAAAATGTCTGAATGAGCTGGACAACCATAACTCTGTGAAAGACATTCAGATTCCGGTGCCAGTTAACTCAATCAAAAAGACATATCAGAGGCTGGCCTGAACTATAGGCAGTTGGGTTCCCTTTTTCTTGAACAGTGCATCTGCAGATTGCAATTGTATGAAACCTTCTGAAAGCTCATCCATTTATTTATTACCAAGTACTCAGGTCTGTGCAAAGAAGAATTCTGTCCATAATACCCACATCCATGAATTTTGTATAACTTGTTTTTATATAATTATATGTTAATTTCTTTCCAGTAAAACTGTGGAGTTTCAGTTCAGAATACTGAACTTTGGATGTCCTGTGTTTTGCACTTCAGAAACAGGTAATTAGAAACGATTAGGTTTTACAGGCAAGCCCATAGGGATTTCACAAGATCAAGACTCTTCTTTTGGTCATACACAACAACACAGCTACACCATACATGAACCAATCAGATTTGTAAACCGTGGCGTATCATTGATAATGGAGGAATAAGAACATAGTGGGAGATTAATGATTGCTCACAGGAGAGAAATTCAGTGTCCTCGTCGAGGCGCTTGCTGTTGATAGAAATTCAGTTCAGATTATCCTATTTCACATCCATAGAATATGTGTAGGGAAAATAATAGTAATCAGACATGTACTCTACAGAATACTGTAGTACTCAATGTGAATCCTAGTCCATGCCAAAAGGAAAAAAAATAGAAGAGGCTCTGCAATATTGGAATAAATTCAGAAAAGGACATATTGCCTTAGAGTAAAGTAAGCAGAGGCGACAGAACAAGATTCCTGATAATGTCCAACCTAAATAAGAAACCTAAAGTTCTCCTTTAACGATCCACAGTAAAAATAAAATAAGAAACTGAAAATTCTACTCTTCCATATGTAACTTTCAATTACCATAATGGAAAGAATATCCTCTCGCCTTCACCATAAGCCATAAATCAAATTGTTTATTTAGATACAATAAAAACCATAACTAAAACAGAGCCAACTTTCAGAAATAAGGACTTGATAGCATGTCCGATTTGGTCCAACTGACCATGAATCATGGCTGCGAGCATCAATCGACTGAATCTCGTAACTATGACAAACATGTAGTGGGATTGGTGAAGAATTACCTATGTATTTAGTCAGCGAAGGGAGACGTAGTCTCATATGGGTAGCACAAAAGCCACAACAGTGCTGACGTTCTCCACCATGGCTCCGTTCTGTTCCTCACACGTACATCGCTAGCAGCATGGACGGTGTTCGCCGTAGCACCTACTATGGCTGGCATTAGAGAATACTTGCAGAACAAACAGTAAAACAAATAAATGAGCCACAAGTGTACATGCATCTTCTCTTGAATGCAGATTAGCGTCTGCCCGCCCGCAGAAGCTGTTGTTGCTGCTGCAGATTGGCGTCAGGCTGCAGATTAGCGAGACCGGCGACAAGCGCGCCGGCGAAGGCACAGCGGCGACGGCAACCCGGGGTGGGGAGTGGGGGCGACGACGCCGAGGAGTGTGCCAGGTCCAGCAAGAGGGCGAGGAGCCCCGCCGAGAACGCGTTGGCGAGGGCGTCGGGAAGGCGGCGAGGAGGCCGGGAGAGAGGGCGCCCGTGAAAAGTGGTAGGCAGTTCGGGAGAGGGAAGTGCGAAGGGCGTGGCGGCCCCCGGCGGCTCCGGCGAAGAATGGCGAGGCGGCCCGCAGCGACCTGCGGCGAAGGGCGCGGTGGGCGGCGAACCGCGGCGGCTAACGGCTGCGGGAGGAACCGCCCGTGTTGTGCCGTTCGTTGGGAGGAGGAGGGGGCAGTAGGTCGTGCGTCGTGCGGCGTGCGTTGTTGCCAGAGTTTTTTTTTAACGGCGGGGTAGGGTTAGCGATCGATGGGTTAGTGGCTTGATGCGTGGTTTGTAGCGTTAAACACTGGAGGATTAACGGGCATTAGATTTTGTTGATGGATGGGTCTGATTGTTTGGTTCTCCGCCCTCTCTTCCTTTTATCTCTAATATACTCCTAATAATAATGGAGCAGTTGATAGTCTCGCTTCCAGGTTTTTTTTCGTCCCACCTCCCATGGTTTTTTTTGGTACCTCCTCCCACCTTCGCTAGTTTTTTTTCGTAGATTTTTTTTCGTCCCCTCCCCTCACTTCATCGGTTTATTTTCGCGTCACCCTCTTACACAACGAAAGAAATCTGAACAGATCAGAACTTTCCACACTGGCGCAAGTTATATTTAGTAATGTAGAATCAATCACGAACAATCTCTAAAGATCAAATCTAAATTAATTAACCTTACCTTAAATCACTCAATCACATTAACCTTACCTTAACTCACGGATGGTAATCAATCTCCAAACAAAGGAAACAATACATCGAGGGAGCAGTAAATAAACTCCCTTTCTTATGACATGTATATGATCTTCCCTTCCCTCTCCGTTGTCGAGCGTTCTTGATTCTCGAGGCCGATGCTTGGACTGCGTCACTGGGTCGCGACGGTGCCGGAGGACGAGGATGGCGAGGCCGGGTGCCGCGGCACCGCGTTGGCCGCGGCCGGTGAAGGGGGCGAAGAAGGGCGGCTTCCCTGGCCCTGGCCGTGGCCGTGGCCCTGGGAGTTGGTGCGGTGGAAGCGGCACTTGAAGGACCCGGCGTGGGTGGCCGGCGTGCAGACGCACTTGGAAGCGGGCCCGTGGCCCGCGCCGGACGGCGCCGACGCCGCCCCGGGCCACCTCCTCCCCGTATTCTTGGAGCTGTGGCTGACCGATTTACATGAAATTAATTCCCTCAGTTGTGGTGGCAAATATAATACACATAATCCATATTGTTATGCACTAGCGTGTGTGTGTGAAATAGATGGATTATGGTCCCGTACCCAATAAGATGGATATGTGTGTGTGTGTGTGTTAGAGAGAGAGAGGGAGAGGGGGAGAGAGAGTGAGGAAGAGGGAGGGAGAGAGTGTGTGTGTGAGGATTTGATGGTAAAAAAGGTCGCCAATGTCACTTGATATGTATGAGAATATTAATATTGAACTCTTAAAGTTAATGTGGCCCCGTTGCAACGCACGGGCGTTCTTCTAGTAGGTGTAGTAGATAGATAGTAGATAGTAGATAGATAGTAGAAAACCCTTCTGATCTTTGAAATCAGCGCCTCAATCACATCCATGAAATAATTGTGCTTGAAAGTCGGGGTCGACGACATGGCGAGAGCACCGGACACTGTCGTCGTCGTGGTCATAACCGTCGATTTAAAGTAACCACTACTCATAGCAAGGTTTTATCATAAGATTATTTAAAGCCACTCTGAATCAAGAACGTACAACATGATGCTTTTCGCAAGAACGTGTCGAGGAATTAAATCCGGGTGGGTTGGTTCCACCACAAGAAAACTAACCATCTAAACTACGCTTAGTTTGCGTATTCCTACACTACTTGTAGACCTGATTTTCAGGTTAAAACACCCCTTTGATTTGTGAAATTTTGTTTTTTGTTGGCTGAATTTAATTGCAAGAAGCTTTTATGGCATCGGTAGTGATGTGATGGTTTCCGGCCAGGCCATGAACCAAGTTCAATAATTATATACTCTCTCTTCGAAAAGAAACATGTATAGTTTATTTGGGTTTTCCCTCTACTTTGATTGGAGCAAAGCTTTCCTCAAATACCAGCTAAGACAGCAGACACGCAACGGCAACAGATTCAATTGACTGAATGAGATCACGAACATAAAAGGCACGAAAAAAAAGCAATAATATGAATAGCACCCACAAGAAATGATCATCATACTGATCTTTTGTTCATTCACAAAATGGAAAATCAAGATGAGAAAAAAATATTGTACATTTTGATCGGATGCCTTGTTTTAGTGCAAGCTGGTAAATTCATATTACTCAAATCACAGTCCATACAATCAGCACCGGCTAGCTCTAAAGAATCTGATGGCCAGAACCAACCCAAGTCATAGTTCTGCCCTCAATTCTAGCAAATTTAGCTAAGCTCAAACCTGCGGTTAACACAATATCGCGTGAAATACTTGCCAAGCCTCTAATTTGAATTTCAAGCCATCCGACTCAAGACCGCATATCAAGATGTTTTTCGCACGAATATATTCTTACAATATTTGTAGACCCAATCTTCAGCTTAAAACGCCTCTTTGATTTGTGAATGAATTTTTCCATTTGTTGCCTGAATTTAACTGTTTCATATAAAAACATAAAGATGTGGTTGAACACGAATTGTGGGAATAATTATTCCTGAACTCAAATCCTTTTATCATTCTGCATCATCTATTTTTCGGCTTACAGGTCATAAACCAAGTTCAAGAATTATGTACTTCCTCTTTGAAAAGAGACGTGTACTTTATTTGGGGTTTTCCCTCTACTTTAACCGAATGAGATCACAAACACAAAGCAAGGAAAAAAAAGAAAGAATATGAATAATACTCACAAGAAATGACCATCACACTGATCTTGTGTATCAAGATGAGAAAGAATGTATTGTACAATTTGATCGGATGCCTTCTTTCAGTACAACTTTGCCCCAGACAAAACTCAAGCTTGACACATCTACAACTACAGTGGTTTGTAAGACACAACTTGCAAAACTGTGCAGAGGCTTTCTTGCTCTACCCGAACCAACAAAAAAGAATATCGTGGGAATTTCTGAAGTATATAACCTAATCTTGCCATTTGAAAACTACAAGTGATTATATTTACTGTACAACATAATAATCACCTTTCTCTTTGTGAGAAAACAATTTGCTGGAAACAGATACCAAGCGGCAGCCGCAGAAAGTTTCCTCGGCACCTTCCTCCATGAGTGGCATGACATGAGCCGATTTATTTTGTGGTTTTGGTCCCAGCACCTGCTGTGTTATGATCATACTTATTAACTTGTCTATGCATATACTGGAGTTTCCATTGCTTTATGTAAACTTTCATAGGCGCGCTTTATTTTGCACAGATTAACTGAAAATAAAGAAGGTGCACACCTTTGGTAACCTTATTCTTACTCGTCGGTAAGAGCTCTTCAGCACCAATTCTAATATTAGTGTTAGATGTGCGCCTCTTTGATTTGCCGTCCAGCAAATACACTTCCACAGTGAATGATCCACAGACAGGACGATGATCAGAAAATTTAGACTCCCCACGGAAGTAGGATGACTGCGCAATCCCATCTCCATGCCATAGTATTCTATCACACCTGAACAAGTTGAACTACTTAGCTTACATGAACTGATAACGCATTAATAGTTCATTGTACAGTTTGATCTTAGATTGCAAGACAAAAAGATACATCAACTTAATAGTAGAGTCAGATTTTTAAACGTCCTCTTGGTAAGTTATATGATGATGTGAATAGTTCTACTGTTTTTGCTTCCACACTTTAACCAATATGCTTGTGCTAATATACCTGGTTTCATCTCAGGAGAACAAATCATGTATAAGCTACTTCTAGCACACAAAGATGGACATGCATGATTATGGAAGTCGTACACAGGTGTATATATAACTTGTGGTCATACCGTCATAATTAATTTTTAATACTACTAAAGGTTGTCATAGCTGCTAAAGTAGGAGTTATTTGTAAGATAAAACGAATTAATATGAACAAGATAAATACCAGGCTGGGGTTCTCCTCTTTTTCTTTGAGGTTGCAGTTTCTCCAGAATAAGAATCTGAGTTAAAAGTGTACTTGTATGTCGGGGCAAAATATATCTTCTCTTCGCTCCAACCCCTGAATACCCTTCCAGAATCACGCTCAGTGTTAAGCTGAAAATGAAAATTCTAAAAAGTCAAGCCTTTTCTCATTCCATTACTTTAGTTGTTTAGTTCCTCGTTAGGGAAATTGAGTTGCGCTCAACTAATTACAAAAAATGGGCGCCATTTTTGAGGTGCTTACTTGATCCTTTTGAAAAAGGGCATCCCAGTTATTTTCAGTCAGAAGTTTCTTGGTATCTTCATAGCTCAAGGAAATACGGTAGTTCAGATCCCCCAACCATATCACCCGGCTAAAATAAATAGCACAATAATCAGATATAGCACAATACAATAAAAGCTTTAAAATAATTGTAGCATTAGTATCTTACTCATGGTCAATAATTTTTTCAGGGATTCTTTGCCCAGCTCTTCTGCAAATTCTTGGAAACTGTGTGGCCCTCAGTATCTCTAGAACATCTGAGTTGCGCCGCAATTCATCGCCTTCTTTCTCACCTGAAGCCAAATGGCTACAGATGAAACAAAAGCTTGTCTGGTGCAGTGTCATGCTCACTGATATACATCCCTGAAGCCAAAAAGTAAGTGCATGGCATAAAAGAACTAAGGGATCTACCATACAGGATGCTTCAGAGTTTTTTTCCTGTTCTGTTTTTTTGGCGAGCAGAAAGTTATTATTGTTGAAGCCAAATGTTGAATGCCAATAAAGAACATGATATGAGATACAGAGCATTAGCATAGTACTACATAATTGTCTTTGTAAATGTCTTTGCGACTATCATAACATTTTACTATCTCACATCTTTAGTTCCATAAAAAGTTTAGGGCATGCTACACCCTGCATAATGAAAAGGAATTACTTGAATACAGATTCAGTTCTAACCTTGTTTCCAAGATAACCCATTACTCCACGGCCTACACATGATGTCCTCACATGACCGATATGCGGCACTAGTTCTTTCTTTGCCCATACTGTAACAAAAATACCAACCATTCGCTTGCAAGATACGAGATTATATTTTAGCTGATCACTAGAGGCAGAAGCGGACGAAATCACTCCATCAACCACATAACCAGAAGCATTATTTGACCTGTCATCAACTTCATCTTCTTCCGAAGAGTCGGTCTCATTAATGTATGCTTGTGGGCATCCAAAGCAAGCATCTTTGTAGGATTTCCTGGGCATTTCAACTGAGCAGTTGCAGATCTTGAGCAGTTTTCTCTGAGTTGGCATGTAAGGCTTCCTGATAGATTTTAAAGAGGACTGGAAGATTGCAGAACCAGAGCGGTTGGAGAAAGAAGCGTCAAGGTTTGATGAAGATCGAGACGAGGTTGAATCAAGGGATAGAGATGGCTTGTGACAGAAGATATCAGCATCCCCGTCAACTGGTCTGTTTAGCGTGCGGTTTATAAGAGCAAGCCATCTTGCAGCTGGTTCGTTGTCTTCTATCACAAGCACATTGCCAGCATTGAGAGGGACAATTTCCTGAAAACTGTGTGAAGGATAGAAAAAAGACGTAAGAATGTCGTCTGTTCATCGGAACGAGCCAATTTAACTCCAAGGAAAATACAGCTTATTGTGATAAAGATTAAATGCCAGAAAGTCCACAACACCCAAAGGACCGTAAGAAACAAAAAAGTAAAGGATAACCTACTGTTTTTAATTATTTTACATTTACTATGAGTTTAAGAATAGGGGGAGTAATATGCACATTGCACAGAAAGTATGTAAGTTGTTCCCTGTGTATTCTTCTATGAATTTTCGGCACTGCAAGTCTGCAACTAGAAGTATTGACAGGGCTACATTCAGAACTGCAAGATATAGATGGATTGCATACCCTAAAACATAAATATCCGAGTGGTCATCTGCAGGAATGAAATCGTCCAGATTCAACTCAGCGGTAGGTGTGTTTCCTCCAACGTTCCATGTAGAAATAAATACCCTGTATAATGAATGAATTTAAATAAAATTCAAGAGACCAATATGATTTCCAACTATATAGCGCCACATAACTGAAAATGCAAGTTTGGCTGTTTGACCTGACCTAAAAGATTCAGTTTTTATGACACTTGGAGAACGGGCTAGAAAATGGCTCAGACGCATGCTCCTAACTTCACGCATGCTCCTAACTTCTGCTTCCAATTAGTCCAAAGAAACACAAGAATAAGCCAATCAAATAAAACCAGCAGCATTAAAAGAGTGATCCAGTGCAGCAAAGTGCCAGATAGAAAACTACCTGAAAGTGGTCTGAATGGGGAAGAAGATTGTGCCTTGGAGGAGCTTGGTGCAGACTTAACTGCAGATGACAAGAGAACATGGAACAGTATCATCACGAAATCCTACTAACATTGTACCGAATTAGATACAAAATGTCAAAATGTGTAATTCTTGAATCTTGAACACATGAATTCTAGCATATTCCATTGAACTGGCTGCTTCTTCATAGCACTGATTATACGAAGTTGACAGAGGCTCAATGGACTTAATGAACTTGACAACCAACTTAACAAAAAAATTGAACCCAGATGGGCTAAATTTTGATAAAATTATGCTCATCTATTTATTACTACAAGACAGTGACTCAGTTATTCAGCTTCCAAAAGAATTAAGATTAACTACCAGCGGAGGAGCTTGGACGGTCTGTCTTCTTTGCGGCTTTCTTATCTTTCGCCCCAAAAATCTTTGGACGACAGCCCTAGAGTACAATTATGTAAATCCAAATACTTAAGTCAATGATGTATCTCTGAAACTAAGAAAGAGGAGAAAAATGGGGTGGAACAAGAGACACATACCTTCATCTTTTCATCATCTGGAAACGCCATTTGCTTTGAAGTCCGCCGAAAACAACCGAAGCTTATTATTCCAGGCTCAAATCTGACCACATTATTGGGCCGAAATTAAAGATTGCGCGGTTCATTGCAAGGAAATACTAATTAGATGAACGGGGGGATAACTCAGACATCAGCACAAATAAATAGGGGAAAGAAAGCATGTACATGTACTTGACCCGGAAAATAAAAAAGGAAAAAAAGGAGAATATTACAGCCCAAAAGAACCTCCTGGATCTGAATTGTTCTTCAAATTCAAATTCAAATTCCTTCACTCTAGACTTGAAGAGCAGATATATGGCCGAAGCCAAAATAAACAGAAACCTTTCACATCAAAAACAGCCCCCACATCGACAGAGGATGCTCTTTTCCAAAAGTAGCCTACCTATCTGTATCTGACACACGGGATCTTGAGAATCCACTGCACATTACAGCTCGCAACAGAAAGACAGAGATGAACAGGAGAGAGAACAGCATGAAATGAAACAGAGATCACAGGCAGGAACCCACCGAATCGGCAGCAGTTTTGCCGCCACCAGCAAATCCGGCCACCGCAGCGCCGCCCGGGAGAGCCGTGGACTCAATCCCTCCTCCCCCACCAGAGGCGCAGGGCCCTCCTCTAAATTAAGCCCCGGGCAAGCCAAGAAGGAGCTAGCCCAACGACTCCTCCCCCTAACCACGACAAGAAAGGCGAGGCGGATAGGGGGAAGAGGAGCGGCGGCGCGGAGACGACGACCCCTGGAAGCCGGGGCGGGGTCTGCAGGAGGCGCACGGTCGAGGGCACGGCGGCCATTACCTAGGCCGGCCCCGCACCCCCCGGCCCGGAGAATTAAACTATTCTCCCCGGACAACTGTCCCGTACTGTCTACAGCAGCGGCGTCCTCCCACCCAAGAATTGAGAAGGGAAAAAAATCACCTCCGCGGCGTTTGTTTACGGGCGGCACGACGCGGCATGAGCACGGCGGTGGTGGGGGTGGTGGTGGACCATGGGCGGGACGGAATGAGGAGCTCGAGCGGGCGCACGTGCGGCGGGATTGATTGGATTTTGGCGCGGCGGAGGGAAGGTGGTGGTGGTGGAGGCGGTTTGGGTTCGTTGGGCTTGGAACCTCTCCCTGTCTGCTGCTGGTCAACGATGGACACAAGGACAAAAGGCCAAGCTTCTTTTATATGGTGCCTCCTTGGTTCCGTGTCTGAAACTTTCTTTTTACCCGTGGCTGGCTTTTGGCTGCATCATTCCATTCCCAGGTAGTGGTTCCTCACAAATCACAAACCAGAAAAAAGGCACACCAATCTCAAACGATAGTGTTTGTGCACAAGTACTTTGGTGCCATATAGTTTTTTTTTTTTGAAAGATCCAGCAAATTGCTAGCTTCAATTAGATTTAGCAGAAAGCAGTGGAGGAACAACATGGGGTGGATCGGAAGATCAAAGAGAAAAGAAAAAATGGTAACCCTATTGGCTGCCGAACATCTCTACACTTACACGGCGGAACGCCATCCACCCATAGCAAGACAACGCGGCTCCGACTCCGGCGGAGAACTACAGAGAGCAAAGCAATGTTGGCGTCACGGAAGATCACCGAACGGACCACTTGTCGCCCGTCGTCGTACACCATCGGTGCCCCGCACTGCAGCTTCGACTTCACAACAACAAGCAGCCGAGGTAGTCTCACGGACATGCCGGAGAAGAGCCGACTACCACGACCAATGCCACGCCTCCGACAATGCTCACCACCGCCATCGTTGCCACAGAAGCCAAACCGCCCTCATTGCCACCGAGCAGTACGAACAACCTCCCCGACCTATCACTGGTCCCTCTGCCCGGTACGGAGCTCCTGGAACAATGCCCCAAGAGGTGCGACGCACGTCGCCATCATCGTCCGATCCTAGGGGATCAAGGGTTTCCCCCGAGCATCCTTGCGTAGTGGAGCGAGCAGGAACGCCTCAGCGACGCCTTCAAGAAGGAAGCGGCGCCCGCAGGAGTCGCCGTCGCCTGCCCCGGCCCAAAAACCGGCAGCAAATTAATAGCCCGGCGCTGCACCTCCGACCACCAAACCCGAGCCAGACCACCACCACAGACACACGGTCAGCTGTCGCCGGCCCCACGCGTCCAACGCCAGCCGCAACCACCTTTAGAACTGGAGCCGGGGCCCAGGCCTCAATCGTTGATGCCGGTCCGTGTCGGACAGAACCGCCGGCCCCATGCGCCCGACGGGCGTCACGGCCTCCTCGCAAAACAGGACGCCAGGGGCCGATCTGCTTCGCACCGCCCCTGAGGCCTAACCGCTGACGGCCGCCGGCCCAAAGAGCCGTCTACAGCCCGCACGCCGTCAAAAAGCTGGCTCCCGCCTGACCCATCTCCTCTGCTGCAGCACCGAGCAAGAGCCCGCCCGGCGGCGGCCCTCTTTAGATCCAGCAGGGGCTCGCCCTAGTGCGGTGCGCCCGCGACCCGCGCGGCCACCACATGCCCCAGGCTTTGCCTTGCCGCCCACGCCGCTCAGCAGAGGAGCTCCACCAACGCACCCAACCCGCCATATCCGCGCCACGCGCCGCATGCCCCTACACCCTGCGTTCCCATGCCGACGCGCATCGTGCCTCCGTGCGCTGCCTCGTCGGCCAGCCGCGCCGCCCCGCGCACGCGCAGTCGCTCGAGCTCCCGCCGAAGCCACCGTCGCGCGCTAGCCGTCTTCGGACAGGAGGAGGGAAAATGGCCCCGCCGCCGCCGAGCCGCGCGGGCTTTGCCCGGCAACCACTGCCGGCGGCGCAGTGGTGGATGGTTTGCTGGCGGCGGCTAGGGTTTGCTCCCGGGCCGCCCGCGGGAGCGACACGGGAGCTCAGAGCAAACACTAATGGTGCCATATAGTATAGGATGAAGCTTGTGAGGACTGGTTCTGAAGAGCTACTCGGAAAGGCTCAACACCCCGGTCTAGGGTTGAAATGTGGACCATGTCAAAGGTTCAGGGTGTGAATATCTTTTTCTTTTCGTTTATTTTCTGGAACAAACCGTGTTTAACTAGCATGTTGAGCTGGCTTGCAAGGTGAATTTAGGGAAAACAATCGCATGCGGCGTTTTCGAGGGAAGGGGGGGGGGGGGGGGGGGGTCTGTGCAAGATGTTGTCTACGTGGCGGTGGTCAACTTGACACGCGTGCAAAGTCAAAGCTGATCAGGCCTGCATAGGACCCATGGTGAACGACTAAAATGCATTCAGAATCTAGATATGCAGTTCTGAAGACTTGGGATTAACTTGGCACCTTCATGAAAGCATTAGGACCTTCTATAAGTTCACTCTTTATTTTATTTGATTCAAAATAGAAGTATTTTTTTATTTATTAGTTGTCAAAGTGCCAAGAGATATACACACCGAAGAGTTTAAGCTCACAACCTATAAACGTAAAACCAAAATAAACATAGGAACAAACTCATATGATTAAAATCGCTCCCATGGCAAGGGGAAAGCAACACTTTGAATGAACTTACTGTCGCAATATGAAGAATAAACCGTCACGTTGGTTAAACATAAATTGTCATGATTAGCCGCGTGCACACCACAAAGGGGCGTAGCTAGACAAGCCCCATACTAGGGGGACACGGCGTGGGGCGTGACGGAGATGTGCCCATTTTTGCACTGCTTGGCACTAATTGGCCTTGATTGGCCCGATTGCTGCACACCACCACCACCACCTCATGGTCCTTACGTTGTCGAGGTGTATTTTCTACAAAATTCATCTATATATTACACCGTGATCCTCGCGCCACGTCGTTCTGCTCGCACACTCTACGGTAATAGGCGGCATCAATTAATAGTGACAAAAAGAAACTAGAATGGTAGCGATGCATAAAAAAGTCAGTTTATGGTAACCTTGCATACAAGGCTAATCATGCGTCCACATCGCTTATTAGAATCTGACTTGGATGCTAGCTAAAGGTGGACAGATCGTGCACCTTTGTCTCTCCACAACACTAGCATCTTCAACCACCACTTATATATCACCACCTAATTAAGGATGCCAGCAAAATGACATCAAATACGTTGATTTATCATTTATTTAGAACTGTCCACAAGACTAGACAAAACTCCTTTAGCTTCCCGTTAAAATTAGCCATAGCTTGGTGGTAACTAATTCTTCACTACTGGTCGGCAGGTGCTACGCACGACAGATCTTCCAGAGTCTCCGCGTCGGGATGGACGAGCGCAGGACGGTGGGGTCGTTGGGCGCCGTGGTGGCGTCGACGGATGGCCAGACTGGCAGGGATGATGCGGATCTCTCTCCTGAAGATGGGACGTCGGTTCGATGATGATGACGGCTTCTAAAACGTGTGCATGTGGTGCACGCTTTAGGTCTGCTGCATCGGTTGTTGGTTCCGAAACGTTATATGGGTGGATCAGCGACGACATTGGTTATAGATAGGGAGTGAGAGCACTCTATATTATCAAATTTGTAGGTGTGAGTGATGACTTCGGATGATTTGATGTATATTTTTGTCAGACCTTTGTGGAATAATTAATAAAGATGGCTGCATGTGTACACAATAATCCGTAGGAATGGCCGGGGGTTTAACCTCCTTTTCAAAGAAAAAAAAGCAATGGATGTATATCACTATCACTCGAGGAGTAGTGAAAGTGCACACACTAACCCGTAGGAATATGGCCATGCAATGCAATTTGCAATCGATATGATTTAGGTGAGGGTGAGGCTATGATCTACCTACGGGTTAGGATTGATCGTCATCTCCATTACGTTACATTATTAAGATTGTGGCGACCTCTGGATCTATCGAGAATTAGTGGGTGCCCATGATGCGCGCGCATTTATTTTAAGACAATGATGACAGTGATTGATTTTTTTGTTCACGATAGTCTCTAATGCTTGCTCCACATTTCTTCATGATTACACCGAATCTGAGATGACAACGTTGTTCAGCACGTTATCGTTTTCCAGAGCATCATCGGGTATATATTTTCTTGTACATATGGGCCATTACGTAGAAAAGACGAGATCGATGAACGCAGCGATTCGGTGCTCGAGCTCAGATGCTCCCGAAATCGCTGGCGTTCCTTCGTGACTTGGGATTCGCATAATTCGGTCTGACACGTCTGCGGCGAGGCAGCAAAAAATGGGCTACGGCTCGTATACGGTAGCGAACAGTGCGGGTATGTGGGCCCAAATAGTATGGGCGGATCGCCGGCCGTCCGCGGGTTTCCCTGGTCCTGCACCTGAGCCATACTGTTCCGAAACACCACAGAGAAAATCTATCCGCTCCCGCACGCTCTCTCCCATCATTCATCCACACCGACCAGTGGAGGCCGTCCCCGGCGAAGATCCTTCTACGACCAGCAGGGGAGGCCATCCGGCGATGGTGAGCTCTTCAATCTCACCGCGAAATTCGCAGTCAGATCAGCACGTCTCGTCCCCTCTCGAGCTCTCATGCCCTGGATCCACTTTTTCCGGCGGTCGGCGGCCAAGATCTGCAGCGGTGAGGTACTCTAACCGATGGTGGTGGAGGGCACGCAAGCCCTCCTGCGACGAAGGCGGCGTCATGTTCCTGCCTAAGCTTCCATACCCAAATCAGCCGTGTTGGATCCTGCTTTAGAGATGCCGTCTGCATACACTCCGGCGTTGCCCACCACCATGTTTCCCGACGTTCTCTGCTTGAGCACCAAGTTCTCCATGCCGATAGCTCTCTGCTGGTGAGTTCTCCACACGAGGGATGGCTGATGCCAAGTTTTCTTCTCTCTGCTGGTAGCCTAGTACTTTTTATCTCATTCTTGCAAGATCTTTTGTTAATGCAAGAGCGTTTTTTTGGTTTGCACTCATTCATGCGTTTTTTCCTATAGAATTTGTGCTCGTGAACGATCTACTGATGTGTGGATTATTCTTCATTTGTTCATGTTGATCTTTGGATCTGTGGTGCAAATTATTTGTGTAGAGTTCTGTTGTGGTGGATCATCTTGACTTTTCTTTTTAAGGAGACATTTTTTAATTATCCGTGCTGAAAAAGTTTAAAATGTGGCTGGTTGATGCTATATTGATCTGGACATCTGCATTTCGACAATGCGAAAGGAGGCCCTTGAACTGTGCGGCAGCTAGTTGAGGTGCCTGCTGTACTTAAGCTCTAATTATACAGGAAAAATGTAACCATTAATCGTGTGTTTGTGATGCTAACTGGATTAGCCAAGTAATGGTTCTAAAAATTGTTTTCTCCAATGTTCTACATGAGCTTGAAGCTTTTCCAAAAAATACTGAATTTGGCTGTACCCTTAATCTTCCATATGTGGGTATGTTCTGCAAAACTTCGCCTGTCCTCCTAAAATCATGCTTTATTGGTCTCAGTTGTGCAATTGTGCTTGTGATGATGCTTTCATGTTAGCATTTTGTGCCAGTCTCATAGTGGAAAATATGATGCTTTTCCTTGAAAACCAGTAACAGATTATACTATGAAGACTCTTTCACTCTTAATCATGATATGGTCATGTCCAGGGGCGGATCTGGCCCCAGGCCCCCAAGGCCCAAGGCCCGGGGCGTGGCTTTTTTTAGGCTATTACCTAGCCATATTTTTGAATGGGCCCGGGGCTTAGCTTAGCCCAACACACAGTCAGGCCTAGGCCAGCGTCTCCATATGGCACTTGCACAGCCCAGACCTAGAGCAGAACGCACGCGACGCGAGTTCCAGAGTCCAGACTTCCAGGGAGCCGAGGCCGCCGCCGCCGCCCGCCGCCGCCGGTGACTCCCTTCCCCTGGTTCCGGCGCTCCCCGGCCGTCCCCGGTCCTCCCGCGCTCGCGGCCCCACCGCTCGCCTGCTCGGGCGCTCGGCTGCTCGCCTGCTCGGCTGCTCCAGCCGGGCGCCGCCGCGCCGGATCAACGGCTCTGCTCCCGTGCTCCAGCCTCCAGTCCTGCCGGCCTCTCCTGGTCTCTCCCGCGCAACTGCTGCCCCGACTCCCTGAGCCCCCGACCGGCCGACCGCCGCCTCAGCCTGCCGAGTGCCGACTTGCCGAGCCAGCCGAGCAGTCCTGCAGCCGAGGTAATTTCAAGTTTTCAACAAACAGCAATTTGTTGATGCTAACTGAATAAATGGATGTGCTACACTGCTACTGATGCAGTGATGCTAATGAATGGATGTGCTACTGATAATTGCTGCTGCTGTTGTTAAAATTTTTATGCTATCCTATCTGCAAGTTGAACAGGGGACGCCGCTGTTGATGCTAACTGAATGAATGGATGTGCTACTGAATACTGATGCTGATGAATGGATGTGCTACTGATAATTGCTGCTGCTGATCTTAAATTTTTTATGCTATCCTATCTGCCTATCTCAGCATATTTGTATGCTTTCCAGTGCATCTACAATAGATTGAACAATTTAATTGAATTTGAAAGTGAATGCTGTTGCTGCTATTGATATGAATTTCATTCCTTTTTGTAGAAATAAAAGATGAAGAGATATTTTTCATCGGTGGCCGCAATGGAAGATGATGGTGCTACTATATATCGCTTTCAATCCTATAGATCTCGCAAAGGGATTTTACCTCGTCGTAGTAGTAAGTTTTCAACTTTGTATCAATGTTAATTGTTTCACTTGATGTTTATGTCTTTTCTTATGAAATTTTGCTTTTGATTTCTTTAAGGTGTTGGCTCTTCTTCCACCGTTGATCAGGTTATGGAAGACACTGATGAAGCAAACCACTGATTTGGTACTCTGTTTTTATCACGTACTGTTCGTAGTTTTTGTCATGTTTTTATCTATTTTGTTGTATCTTTATAAGCATTGAGTTTAAATTCTATTTTTTGGTGGAATAGAGCAATATTTGAGTTATTTATTTGACGTAGCTATAGCCTGATGGACGTTAAGTTTTTCTCTCACGACAATTTTTTTTTTTTGGCCCGGGGCTTGCTCCAATCCTGGCTCCGCCACTGGTCATGTCCTAATTTATATAGTAACAAAAATCGCCAAGGATGAAAGGCTGTGGAGGAAGATGTAGCTCAGGGCATATGTCCAGTGGGAGTTCCAGATTTCTATTAAATGCGATCAGGAGCATCGAGGTGATGGCTGTGCTCAGTGGGATCCACCATTATCAAATGCTTTCACATGTCAGACATGAAAAATCAAAATACCATCAGAATACACTGCCAAATATACTGCAGTTCACCTATCTCAAGTTTGTTGTGCGGTTGTGATTTCAGGAGCAGACGAGCTCGAGCACCGTTTTGCATTTCCCGAGATCGAGACTTTTTTTTGTGTGTAGGCATTACTGTATGTTGAGTTTATTGGTATCCTTTTAGAGCATCTACACGAAATCACTAGTTAAGGAGTACTCCTTACAAAGGTCACTCCCACCTTCCCAGGTTGCGACAAGTGGCGCACAATACACTACCAAATACACTGCAGTTCACCTATCTCAAGTTAGTTGTGCGGTTGTGATTTCAGGAGTAGACGAGCTCGAGCACCGTTTTGCATTTCCCGAGATCAAGACATTTTTTTGTGTGTAGGCATTACTGTATGCTGAGTTTATTGGTATCCTTTTAGAGCATCTACACGAAACCATTAGTTAAGGAGTACTCCTTACAAAGGTCACTCCCACCTTCCTAGGTTGCGACAAGTGGCGCGCTGCATGTGCGCCACTTGTCGCAACCTGGGAGTTTTCCCTTTTTTCGTAGATTCGTTTATTCAAAACGTTTTATCTCTTAAACCGTGTGTTCAAATCTCGAATCGTTTTCACCATTGGATTCCTCGCGTCGAGATCTTCAAAACTAAATCCCATGTTGATAGGTTTAGACGAACTTTTTTTCACAAAAAAACCGGGCGAAAAAACCGGACCGGGAGCACGGGTTTTTTCCCTTTTCGAAAGAGGGACGCGCGAAATCACAAGCGTGCCTCTCGCGGAAGCAAAATCGTGCATCTCGCGGAAGGAAAAAAAAGAAGAGAAAACGCGTTTTTTTTTCGTTTCCGAGGAGGCACGGCCGTGCCTCTCGTGGAAGCACAACCGTGCCTCTTGCGAAAAAAAATAGAAAACGCGTTTTTTTTTCGTTTTCGAGAGGCACGGCCGTGCCTCTCGCGGAATCAAAATCGTGCCTCTCGTGAAAGAAAAAAAAACAGAAAACACGTTTTATTTTTCGTTTCTGAGAGGCACAGCCGTGACTCTCACGAAAGCACAACCGTGCCTCTCTCGGAAGCAAACCGTGCCTCTTGCGGAAGAAAAAAAACAGAAAACGCGTTTTTTTTCGTTTCCGAGAGGCACGGCCGTGATTCTCGCGAAAGCAAAACCGTGCATCTCGCGAAAGGGAAAAAAAAGAAAACGTGACTCTCGCGAAAAAAAAATTTGTCCAAAAGTTCAGAAAGACGGGTGAAAAACCGAAACGTAAAAAAACAAACAGAAAAAAACCGTTTAAAAAGCCGAAAACGCATGCGAAAAAAAAAATTCAGAGGGAGCGTCGAGAGCGCGACACGTGGCGGGGCGGCTGGGAGCGCGCCAAGTGGCGCTGATCGGTGCGAGGCCCCGAAGGAGTGCTCGTTAACTAGTTACTCTCGCATCTACAGCCGGGCGTCTCAAACCCGCCTCATACGCTCGGGCGGGCCGCTTGGTCACTGTCCAGTCACGTTTTTTTGACCCAGACGGGCTCCTTAAACGGGCCTCAAACGCCCGGACTGACCGGCATCCCCATATCCAGCACAAATATGGGGCGGATATGGGGGCGCCCGGGCACGCCCGCCACGTCGGACCTGACAGCCCGACCCCACCCCAAATTGCACCAAATCCACCAAACCCTTCGTCCTCCTCCCGCCGCCCTTCAACCTTTCCCGCGCCCGGACCCTCGCCGTCCTCCAACCTTGCTCATAATCCTCACCTCCGGTCCCGATCCACCACCGAAGATGTCGTCCAGCCCGACCCACACCGCCGCGACGGAGACGCAGTCCGCCTCGTCCATCGGCGGCGTCAATTCGACGGCTGCGACTTGTAAGGCAGAGAACGTCGCCCGCAAGTTGCGGCGACGCCGGCAGCGAGAGAGGGAGGCGGCGGCGGCATCGCAGGGAGGTTTAGACATGGTGGAGCAGTTGTCTCCTCCGCCACGCCCGGATCCCCGTACCCCTTCTCTCTGAGTTCCTACGCGGATTACGCCGTCCGACCCCCTTGGGACAGAGGATGATTCGACCGCCGGCTGGGCCATTCCGGACAGCTTTCCGCCCACGCAGATGCCGGCGGTCGACGTGTGTGACTCGCCGCAGCTCGTTCGGACGCGGATGAGCACGGGCTCTGGCAGTGCCCGGGCTGCCCTCGACATGTTCGACGGAATGACCGAACAAGAGTCGATGCGTTTTCTTTGCTCTTGTCTGATCAGATTTAGCATAGACCACTAGTTCATCTTGTTCATGATGAATGATTGCAAACCATAATCATGTCGGAGGCGTTTTTGTCGAACATGATCAATGACAATGAAGATCCGACTGAAATGGAGTATGAATTGGAGGCCACCACCGCATTTGAAGTTGGGACAACATCCGATCCCAATCTGAGCAAGAAGAAGAAGAAGAAGAAGAAGAAGAAGAAGAAGAAGAAGAAGAAGAAGACCAAGACGCCGAAGGCAAGAGGCCCGGCATTCTTAATATTTGAGGACATCTTGTTGGTCAAAGCTTGGTTGGCTACAATGATGGATCCGATATGCGACACCGAGCAAAAGGGGAACACGTATTGGACGAATATTTGGAAGGAGTATCACGAGCAAAAGGAGTATGTGGAGCCGCATCCTATCATGACCACCCGCAATGTGGCATCTCTCCAACATCGTTAGTGTTGGGGAATGTTGCATGGAAAACAAAAAAAATTCTACGCACACACAAGATCTATCCATGGAGATGCATAGCTACAAGAGGGGAGAGTATGTCTACGTACCCTCGTAGACCGTTAAGCGGAAGCGTTTATCAACGCGGTTGATGTAGTCGTACACCTTCACGATCTGCCCGATCAAGTACCGAACGCACGGCACCTCCGCGTTCAACACACGTTTAGCTCGATGACGTCCTCGCCTCCTTGATCCAGCAAGTCGGGCGAGGTAGTAGATGAGTTCCGGCAGCACGACGGCATGGTGACGGTGGTGGTGCAACTATCTCCGCAGGGCTTCGCCGAGCACTATGAAAATTATGACCGTGGATGAACTAGAGGGAGAGGGCACCGTACACGGCTTGGGGATTGTGGTGTGTGTTGCCCTAGGGGTGCCCCCAAGGGGGCTGGCGGCCGCCTTGGGCTCCTGCCCTAGGTGCGCCCCCCCTTTCCTTCCTTTGGTGCAGGGGAGAAGGAAGGAGGGGAGGCGCCTGATACGTCTCCGTCGTATCTACTTTTCCTAACGCTTTTGCTCTTGTTTTGGACTCTAATTTGCATGATTTGAATGAAACTAACTCGGACTAACGCTGTTTTCAGCAGAACTACCATGATGTTGTTTTTGTGCATAAATAAAAGTTCTCGGAATGGAACGAAACTTTTTGGAGAATTATTTCATAATAAAAGAAAAATATTGGAGCTAAGAACCATCGGAGGGGGGCCCTGGTTGAGCACAACCCACCAGGGCGTGCCACCCCCTCCAGGCGCAGCCCACCTGGTGGCCCCGCATGCCCTAATTCCAACTCCTTAAACACCTATTTTCGGAGAGAGAAAATCGGGAAGAAAGTTTCATCGCGTTTCACGATACGGAGCCGTCGCCACCTCCTGTTCTTCATCGGGAGGCCAGATCTGGAGCCCGTTCGGGACTTTGGAGAGGGAAATCTTCGGTCTTCATCATCACCAACCCTCCTTCATCGCCAATTCCATGATGCTCCCCATCGGGAGTGAGTAATTTCTTCGTAGGCTCGCTGGTCGGTGAGGAGTTGGATGAGATTCATCATGTAATCGAGTTAGTTTTGTTAGGGCTTGATCCCTAGTATCCACTATGTTTTGAGATTGATGTTGTTATGACTTTGCCATGCTTAATGCTTGTCACTAGGGCCCGGGTGCAATGATTTCAGATCTGAAACGTTTATGTTTTCACCATTATATCTATGTTCTAGATCCGATCTTGCAAATCATATTCACCTATTACGTGTTATGATCCATAAACCCCAATGTGACAGTAATTGGGATACTTTTCGGTGATGACCGTAGTTTGAGGAGTTCATGTATTTACCATGTGTTAATGCTTTGTTCCGATTCTCTATTAAAAGGAGGCATTAATATCACTTAGTTTCCTTATGGACCCCGCTGCCACGGGAGGGTAGGACAAAAGATGTCATGCAAGTTCTTTCCATAAGCACGTATGACTATTTACAGAATACATGCCTACATTATATTTATGAACTGAAGCTAGTTTTGTATCGCCCTAGGTTATGACTGTTATATGATGAATATCATCCAACGAATTCACCGATCCAATGCCTACGAATTTTTCACATATTGTTCTTGCTAAGTTACTACTGTTGTTGTTACTGTTACACTTGCTACAAAATCATTACTATCACTGTTACCGTTACCGCTACTGTTACCACTGCTATCAAAACTATCATATTATTGTGCTACTGATCACTTTGCTGCAGATAATTAATCTCCAGGTGTGGTTGAATTGACAACTCAACTGCTAATACTTACAAATATTTTTTGGCTCCCCTTGTGTCGAATCTATAAATTGGGTTGAATACTCTACCCTGGAAAACTGTTACGATCCCATATACTTGTGGGTTATCAACACCCCCCATTTCCTTTTTCTCATGTAGGAGAGAAGGTAAGAGGGGGCTAGCCCTCTTCCCTTCCTTTCCTAGGGCCGGCGTCTATGAGGTGGGGCGCACCTGCCCCTTGTGGGCTGGTGTGCTTCCCTCGTTGGCCCAATAAGCCCAATAACTCCCCGTAGGTCTCCCGGAACCCCTTCAGGTGATCCGATACATACCCGGTGCATTCCGAAACCTTTCCGGAGACCAAACAGGATCGTCCTATATATATATCAATCTTTACCTCCGGACCATTCCGGAGCTTCTCGTCATGTTCGTGATCTCATCTGGGACTCCGAACAACATTCGTTCACCAACTCACATAACTCATATAATACTATATCGTCAACGAATGTTAAGCGTGCGGACCCTACGGGTTCGAGAATGATGTAGACATGACCGAGGCGCTGCTCGGTCAATAACCAATAGCGGGACCTGGATGCCCATATTGGTTCCTACATATTTCACGAAGATCTTTTATCGGTCGAACCTTTATGACAACATATGTATTTCCCTTTGTCTGTCGGTATGTTACTTGTCCGAAATTCAATTGTCGGTATCTCCATACCTAGTTCAATCTCGTTACCGGCAAGTCTCTTTACTCGTTCCGTAATACATCATCTCGTAACTAACTCCTTAGTCACTTTGCTTGTAAGCTTCTTGTGATGATGTATTACCGAGAGGGCCCAGAGATACCTCTCTGTCATACGGAGTGACAAATCCCAATCTTGTTTCACGCCAACTCAAAAGACACCTTCGAAGATACCTGTAGAGCATCTTTATGATCACCCAGTTATGTTGTGACGTTTGATAGCACACAAGGTATTCCTCCGGTATCCGGGAGTTGCATGATCTCATGGTCGAAGGAATATGTATTTGACATTAAGAAAGCAGTAGCAATAAACTGAACGATCATATGCTAAGCTAATGGATGGGTCTTGTCCATCACATCATTCTCCTAATGATGTGATCTCGTTATCAAGTGACAACACATGTCTATGGTTAAGAAACCTTAACCATCTTTTGATCAACGAGCTAGTCTAGTAGAGGCCCACTAGGGACACGGTATTTGTTTATGTATCCACACATGTATTTAAGTTTCTGGTCAATACAATTCTAGCATGAATAATAAACCTTTATCATGATTAAGGAAATATAATAATAACCACTTTATTATTGCCTCTAGGGTATATTTCCAACAGTTAGGGGATCATTCAAGGGAAAGTGAACAAGTACGTCGGTTACTACTCACAAGTGACCAAACGCCCTCAAAGTGGGATGGGAGTCGCAACTCACGTAAGCTCGATTGCCTCATCTTGTCGTCCATTGCATATGCTTCTAGTGTTTGCATTCTCGTGCGCATACATATGTTGTTTGCTAGACGGCGGTAGCAGCCACTTTGTATCACGAGGTGGAGAAGAAGGCATTTGCTTTTAGCCATTGTTGGGTCTTATTGAACGGCAAGCCGAAGTGGAACCAACTTGTGGCCGACCTCAAGTCCGGCAAGAAGAGGAATGATGGCTCAAGCTCGAACCAATCAATTGGGTTGGACGATGAAGAGGACGATGTTGTCGTGACGAATGAAAAAGCCATTGTGCCAAAGGACAACTGCCAAGTCATGGGAAACAAGTGGGAGAAGGCACGTGCCGCCCGTGATGTCGGGGCTACCAAAATGTCGTCCACATGGACGGGCATTTTTTCGATGAGGGAGAACAAGAAGGAGGAGAGGTGCAAGCTCATGTTAGATGCGCAAAAGGAAAGGATGGAGTGGGACCAGAAGAGGGCGGAGAAGAAGCTGGAAATTGAGAGAGAGAGAAGATCGAGTTGGAGAAGCAACAAGCGGTGATCAAATAGGAGCTCGAGAAGGCCAAGACAATTGGCGACATAGAGCTTGAGAAGGAGAGGTTGCAACTCGCACGGGACGCGGAAGATGCGAGGATCATATTGGCGGACGAGACCCTCTTGGATGAGCATACGAAGAAGTGGCTTGCGGACAAGAAGATGAAGATCAACGACCATAGGAGGTACGAGGCGGCGAGGGCGGCTGCGACCTGGATGCAGGCGGAGGAGGCAGCCCGGATGCATGCGGAGGAGGCTGCCCGAATGCAGCAGAGCAGGACGACGCATTCCGCTCGGAGGAGGCGCCCAGCCAGTGATCCGAGGCCATCCGTCACGCTCGAACATTGATTTTATTTTGCCACCGGTTTGTTGAACTATGACTTGCTTTGCTTTATTTTGGAATTTGGTATTCAGACAGTTTGTATCATATGATCGACGTGCATGGATTATATGGAATTGAGGATCAGAATTTGCGGTATGTGAATGTGCGACGCAACATTTGAGGGGTGCCCGGTCAGTGTCCTCGGACGTGCCCGGGCGCGTCCGCGGACGTTTGAGAGGCCGGATTTGCGAAGTCCGGCCTTACGTACTATATTTGTTTACTCAGACAGTGTGTTTAATTTGCGTTGCGGGCTGTACGGTACATGCTGTCCTCGCTGGTGCCCCCAGCACCCCATGTGGAGCACAGACGCACGGCACGGTACGGGGACGTACGTACGTACACACGCACGGAGCCGAGGAGAAGAAGACGGCTGATTTGCTGTCCCGGATTCGCACTTTGCGCATAAATAAGCAGGCGAATTTGCTGTGCTGCCACAGGCTTTGCATCTACGGACAGCAAGAAATGGCACATGCACGGATGCACTGTACGAAAGCTGCATGGGCACGAAATTCTGAATTATGAAATACTTCATCCTCCTCCGTTCCTGAATAATATACTACTCCCTCCGTTCCTAAATATTTGTCTTTTTAGAGATTTCAAATGGACTACCACATACGAATATATATAGACATATTTTAGAGTGTAGATTCACTCATTTTGCTTCGTATATAGTCATTTGTTGAAATCTCTAGAAAGACAAATATTTAGGAACGGAGGAAGTACTACTACCACCACTGCCACATGGGGATGTAGAAAAATCGTCCGTAAGTACAAAATTTTCGAATACATGTAGGTGTTCTCGAATTTGAGCGGCTATGGGTGCGTTTGGTTGCAAGGGTGGCTAGGGATGAGCCGGGATCGTTCAAAAAATAGACATGTTTGGTTATAAAGCACTTGAATGGTTCCACCAAAAAAAGAGAATATGCTCTGAAGATGCTGAACCATTCCACCCCAAGAAACCGGCCGAATCATATGTGTTGACACACGAACATGTCACGTGTACCCTCGACGCCGGGGGTGGTGCACCGCAACTCACGTCGAAGGAGACCCGACCGACAGTGCGATACGCAGGACAGTTGGCGGGTGCTTTTGAAGACCCGAAACCCCACACGCCCGGGAAGGACCCCGTTAGGGAGTGCGGCGGCTATGGGCTGCCCTAGGTCGATTCGCTCGCCCCTAGAGCCTCGGGATTCGCAGCTCACAAACTTGAGGAACAGCGAAAAACGAGAGAGAGAGAAAACGGTGGAGAGATAAAACGTAGATGAAAAAGTAGTATACTGATTTGTTCGATTGTGTGTTGTTCAATCGGCCGTCACCCCCAACATATATAAGAGGCGGCTGGACTTCCGGTACAAGCAAATGATTCATCTAGGCTTTCCTTACACGAAAAATTACATCAATTTACATTCTAGAGTCCTAGTTCTAGTCCAACTCGGATTCAGTCTGAATCTGACCCAAACTTCTGTCTTTCTCCTTGCGCGGGCCGTCGAGTTTGCATATGACCTTTGATCAAGATGGCCCAAACATCAAATTTGTGCGTCTCGACGAGACGAATAACTCTCATGTTGATCACTTTTCCAAACAAGGTCATCTTAAATACTCCACGGGACCATCTTTAACCTCCAGTCGGACTCGGTCATGTAGCTGACTAGACTGTCCGAGTCTTGTAGCGACGTTGCAGGCCGTATACTATCACAAATGATGATGATCCCAAAACCAAAGTTGACCGTTTCGATGATACGCACAACTTCCGTGGTGAACACTTTTCCATCCAAGACCATCCAGACAACCTTCCGGGCACATTTTCAGCTTTTGGTCGGAGCACACGGATTCGAATCTCCCCACTCGGATGTTAGGGCCCTTCACTCGGATCACTCGGCTAGATTTTTTCTTGGATGTTAACTTTTTACTCGGATGACAATATTTCATTCGGATCTGTAATATTTTCCCTCGGACGGCAATCTCTTACTCGATCGGCAAGCTTTCACTCGGATGGTAAGCTTTTCAGTCGGATTCCCGACTGAAAACATAGCCTTATCTTGTTTTACCTCCCCAGGTTGCATACTACCTCTGATCGAGACAATTTATATATGAAAATCGACCGGCTCGACGAGACAAAACTTTCTTCTGTTGAAGATTTTCCGATTCAGGAGGGCCGGATTGCTCACGTATTGCATCAGACACTCATCAACATGTGTCTGGTGTCAAGCGTAATATTTTGGTCTCTGGTCGGGCTGGACCGTATTGACTGTAACTTTTGCATATGAACTCGGATTAAGATGATTTATATATCAAAATCGATTGCCTTGACGAGACGAAGACAATTCCTTTAGAGTGCTCCTTCATCCGAGATCGTCTTGAAGGTGTGATCGGCTGAAAACCACTCGAAACACTAAATTCTGCCACTCGGAGTACAATTTCGGCCCCTAAGATGAGATCGGACGACGATAACCTAAACATCAAAGTTGTTCCACTCGACAACGTGAAACTTTTCATGCTGAAAACCCTTTCACTCGAGGCCATCTTATTTGCCTTTTATGCCGTGCCAAAATCCGATGTCAACAATATGGCCACCCATTGCATGCATGATCATGTGAGCATGACTGGTGGTCCCATCCCAAATAATTAGCTCATTTCTTATATACATCCAAACACTTGAATTAAATGGTTCCATCCAAAAAAAACTGGGCGGTCCAAACCCATTCATATGACACCTTCAACCAAACGCATCCTAACTTTCAGGTCTGGTACGTGTACAGGAACTTGCTAGATCCGTTGTACTGTAATTGTAGTGTGTCATCGGATTTGTTACAACCAGCACTTCCAAAATAGAGCGTTTTTGCACATGTATCTAAATGTACTACCATGGAAAATTGAGTCCCTTTGTGAGTTCAAACTTTAAATTAATTTGGTGTGCGTTTTGTTCTAACCTACTACTAGTACTATAGCTTGTGATAAAGTAGCCTATGCCATTGGTGCTATGCACATTTGGACAAGGGTGAATACAACGGCAGTGGTTTCATGTAAAAACTTCTGGCATACGGATAAGCTGTTGACTTCTATATTCGTGAAATAAACATGATGGACACGCATCAATATGCATTACGATATACAGTACTCCCTCCCCAAAGAAATATAAGAGCGTTTAGATCACTATCAGAGAGAGTAACTGACAAGGTACAGGGACACAACCTCAATTAGGTTTGCCAGCATTCCTCATGAATGCCAATTCATCGAATATGGAGCGAGTGTCTATACGAGCTCAATGACATCAGACTCGGCCCATGTCAAACTGAAAAATACTAAGAATGGTCATGCGACCCGTTATTTTCGTAAGCTTCCACCGTCGAAATTTAGAACTGGAACTGCATCTCCTTGGTGTACCCAAGGTCATCCAGGTTTGCTGCCATGGCTTTGTTCATCGGAGGAGGTCCGCATCTCAATACCTGAAACAAGGCAAAGAGCGTCGCATCAGTGTCTTGTTCGTCAGATGAAAAACATTTTGAAGGTTTCACCGAGAACTGATGGTTTCAACGTTCACTGAAGGCTGGAGATTACCTGAATGTCAGCGGCAGGCGCTGGGCAGTGACCTTGGATCATTTCCTTTGACACAAACCCAACACCACCATCCCAGACTTCAGGTGGCTGCACACAAAAAATAATGCCTACAGTGTAAGGTGCATGCTAGGAACCTCAGCACAATATATTGTGCTACACGAGGATTCAGTGAGGCTTGCAGTAATCATGTAGTGCATATAAGAGTTGTTACATAAGGATTCAGTGAGGATTGCAGTAATCATATAGTTTTTAAAGGTCGAGGCTAGAAACACATAAAGGGGTCAGCCATGCAGTTTATAACTTCCATGACAGAATACACACCTGATTCAAGACATAGTAGATCTTGAAGCGATCAGGATAGTTTTTAGCCATATTGTCTAGTTCTTCCTGCATGGATCGAAGAAAAAAGTGAACATCAGCACTCAAAACACAATAC
This sequence comes from Thinopyrum elongatum, assembly GCA_011799875.1. Classification (NCBI taxonomy): domain Eukaryota; kingdom Viridiplantae; phylum Streptophyta; class Magnoliopsida; order Poales; family Poaceae; genus Thinopyrum; species Thinopyrum elongatum. The sequence goes on along the minus strand of CM022297.1, from coordinate 418,559,173 downwards.
CATACTGGTAACATAGTAAACTGCATTCACCATAAAGAAGTCGTACTGTAAGCCTAACGAGCTTCCTAAATGCAAGCACCAAGTACTAGGCCAACCTGTCATTTTCTTGTACAGGTCTAACCAGCAAAGAAATGGTATAACAGGATAAAATAAAATGAACTGCTGGCTAGTGTTTATGGCAGGACATCTCCATAAATCATTTATCACTTAGGAGTAAGAAATAGGGTTGCTAGCACATTATGGAAGAAAAATCCTTCTGGAAAAGGCGTGTATGAAATACAATTCACAATGATTGATGTTATGATATGTTTCTGTTCTTTGTACCATGATTCGTAAAAAAATCCCTACACCTAGATTCTTCCATTTCCAGGAAACATATATCCTCTATGTATCGACAATAGAACGAATTTGGAATGATAATCAGATCAAGTGCCAGTGAAGAACTGCAGCAAATTTAACAACAAAATCATACCAGCAGAAGAATGTCGTCAAATGTGACATTAGCGTAGATCAAGTGAACTTTTGTATTGTCATTTGGGTTCTCAAGAATTGCCCTTGTGACCTACGATAAGATAGCAAGATGCATTGCTCAGTAGTAGCAGAAATGTTTCAAGTATTAACTGCAATGGAAGAACATTGGATCATATATTACTTGGAACATTGGCGTAATGCCTGATCCTCCAGCTATCATTCCAAATGCCCTCACTTGCCCAGGCTGGTACTTGAAACGGCCCTGCATTAGAGACAAACACATTTAACCTCCTATTTGAAATATCAACATGCATGGAATTGTGAGTGTACACATTTCTGTTAGCAAGATTATGATCCATACTGTGTTGTTTATGTTTCACGGAATTTAAAGATACAATAAAGATAACATCCAGAAAAAAAGAGCACGAAAATGGCCAAATCCAGGAGATTCAGTTTGAAACTATCAAGAGCTAATTACAAAGTTACAATAAAAAGATAGACATACCTTTGGTCCCTTCACAGACATGTAGTCACCCACTTTCATCTCACGAAAATGATGAGACATTCTTCCTTGGGGATACATCTGTATAATGAGAAAGAAAATTGGGAAAAAAAAGAGGTGAATTCACAACACTATAAACAGATAAGAGGAATAGATTGATATCGCAAATAAAGATAATGAGACAAAGTAATACAAAAGCAAAATAAATGGGACATATTTACAGCAAGTTACCTTTATAACAAGCTCAAAGTATCCAATATCAGAATCCAGTGTTGTAGGAGTATAAGGCTTGATTACTTCCTCACCAGTAGCATCCTGCCCTCTGCGGCAGTTGACATAACACAGAAAACAACAGATTAAGAATATTCGACTGATTCCATGAACCAAAAAGAATGAACATTCAACTCAACATCATAACTGTAGACCAGGATATGAGCAGTAAAAGTGTTCAAACCTGCAGCTTATATGTTGGCCAATCGGAAGGCCCAACACTGAAGTAGGTGTCGGGAGAGCAAATTTGAACTTGGCCACGTTATGACTGATCTGTCTCTTCTGCACAAGTTTAAACTCTTTGAAGTTCTCAGCATCCAAGCAGCCTACAGATCATAGCACATCCATTAATATTTATATTATACACAAACTTCGAAAGCAGTGATCTTGCTTTAAATTGAGAAAACAATTTTGTCCAGAGGGTAGTAAGTGTCAAAATGAATCACATAAAACAGTTTAAAAATCCCCTAGAATCTGCAGATGCAGAAGCATGCGAACTGAATATTCGAATCATGCTGCAACTTTGGATGAAACGTGAACATGAAGCCACTGTGGATTCAAATATATCAATATTATCTGTAGCAAACAACCTAAGTAAATGGCATCCGCGGCATCTCTTTCAGGAGATCCACTCCCCTAGCCGTCAGCAAAGCATCCTCGATCCACAGAAACCCACGCACTAGAGCTCGAACACGCGTGCGAAATTGTCTATCTATCTGTACGGACTCGAGCGCGCGTACCCTTGGGTTTCTTGCTGCGGAGGAGAAGGAATCCGGCGCCGGCGGCCACGGCGACGACGGCGACCGCGACGGCCACCGTGGTCTCCGTGCTCTGCCCCTGCAGAAACTCCATAATCGGGCGGCGGGTCGCTCCACCTCGTGGATTCGCGGCAGGTGAGGAGAGATCCGCGTGGGGTCCGGGAATTTATGAGAGTGGAGTGGGGGAGGGAGGAGGAGAGTGTTGGTAGGTGGGGGGGTTGGAGGAGGGAGACGGCGCGGTGGAGAAGACGGGGCTTTCGTTGGTCTGCCGTTTGGTTGGAAAGTTTGGTTTCTCTCGCATTGGAAACTGCGAATCTCAATGATCGGACGGTGGAGAATAATTAGGCATCTCCGATGCTTACCCTCAAATCGCACCCACAAATCGCTCGCGACCCCGGACGCATTTGATTTTTTTTCAAAACTATGACTAAATTTATAGCAAATTTGAAAACTATGATGCCATATGAAAAAAAAACGAAAATAGCACCCTGTCGGCATGTGGTGGGCCGACGGGGGGCCTGTCGGCCTGCTGTGGGCCGATGGAGGGGCTGTCGGCCTTCTGTGGGCTGAGGGGTGGCTGTCGGCCTCCAGCAGGCCGATAGCTGGGCTGTCGGCCTCCACAAGGCCGACGGGTGGGCTGTCAGCCTCCAGCCGGTCGAGTGGGGCCTGTCAGCCTCTGGTAAGCCGACGGGTGCTGGATAAGCCACCAGCTCGCTTCTTCTTCCTTTGGTCGCTGCCATTTCCTCTCTCTCTCTCATTTCCTCTTTGTACTCTCCACCCCCTCACCGATCTACTCATTCTTCCACCAATTTTCCATTCCAAGCGGCAGAATCAATAGATCATAGCATTCTCCAGCGACCTACGGTCATTTTTTTTGCCATGGGGTATTTATTTGTGCGTACGTGAGAAGGAGCCATGGTGGGGTGGAGGAGGTGTGGCTGGTGAGGAGGTGGTGTGGTGGAGGAGCTGCGGGTGTGGAGGCAGTGGTGGTGTGGTGGAGGAGCTGCGGGTGTGCCACTCAGTTGAAGAGAGGAGGAAGAAGAAGGAGACACACGCGTCGAAGGTATAGCAATGTCATCACAAATATTTTTGTAACCGGTAATTTTTTTGTTAGTGTAGCCCGTAATATTTTTGTTAGTGTAGTCGGTAATATTTTTGTTAGTGTAGCCGGTAATATTTTTGTTAGTGTAAGGGGTAATATTTTTAGTTAGTGTAGCCGGTAATATTTTTTGTTACATTAGCCGGTAATATATTTTTTGTTAGTGTAGCCGGTAATATTTTTTGTTACATTAGCCGGTAATATTTTTTGTTAGTGTAGCCGGTAATATTTTTTGTTAGTGTAGCCCGTAATATTTTTTTTCGTTGCGATTAATGAGAAGGTAGCAATGTCTGACAGGTGAAAATGTCTGAATCAGTAAATTTGACTGTTTACTACGGCCCTGGTAATGTTCGATATAATGAGTTGGGGGTTGATCTTAGCGAGTTTAAAAATGGCGTCATGACACTTTCAGACCCGAACAGAATGGACATTAGACAGTTGAAGTACTGGTTGACTACTAGTTTTGGGCTGGATCCTGAAGTATGTTCCGTCAGTATTCATGCATTGTGGACGAAATCCTGTAAAAATGTGAAGTGGGAGTTGATGCCGATAGATAGGAGCCAGCATTGGTTGACCCTGTTAAGTCGTTGCCGAGACAGAAGAATCCACCCATGTGCCCTAGTGCAACCTGTGGCGAAGGAGGAGAATACCGTACAACTCCACGTGGGGTATGAACCCGGCCACAGTAGTCAAGTAGCTAACGAGATTTATTTATCCGGGTCACAGCCACCGGATGTGGATGCTAGCCAAGCCGAGAAAGAGTCAAACTATGCGCCACACAATGTTTGTGGTCATGATACTAGGCAGAGTAGTCAGTCGATAATATTGGCGGAGGATGTGGATTCTGATTGGGATGAGGAAGAGGAGGAAATGCTGAGGGTGATGGAGGAAGAGGATGAGGATGGATTGGTGGAGGATCTGGATTCTGAAAATTCCGAGGATGAAGTGGAGGTACCGATTCCTTCTGCATGGGATCAGGACATATCCACCGGCCTTACGGTCAACGATGGCCATGAGACTCCATGGCAGTATAATCTGAACCAAGTCCAGATAGAGGCTATGTTTGATACAAAGAAAAAAAATGAAGTATGCGGTGATAAAGTGGGCTATGTCTACGCAGAGGGTTTTCCGGACACACATATCAAGTCCAACAAACTATACCGTGAAGTGTGCTGAAACAGATTGTCCTGCGAAGGTGCACGGGCACGTGCCGAAGTATAACATCCACTGGGTTGTCACCAATGTGGTCCCACATAATTGTGTGAGGAAAAACCTGTTGGTTCGTCATCCAAACCTGACTTCAACTCTCATTGCGCAACTCATGTATACTGAGATAGTGGAGAAGAAAGATATGGAAGCAAAACACATCCAGACAGCAGTGAAGGTCAGATGGAATTATGAGATTCCTTATGGGAAGGCTTGGAGGGCTAAGCAGAAGGCTATTGAGGAAAGGTTTGGGACGTTCTTCGACTCATATGATAATGTTGTCCGTCTCCTTGACATACTGAAGGAGAGGAATCCCGGCACTTATGTTAACATACAACACACGAGGTTGGAGAGTATACCAGATTTCAAGGTGTTGAAACGAGTATTCTTCTCTTTTGCTATGTGCATCGAAGCTTTCCGGCATTGTCCTCCTGTGATGTTTGTGGATGGTACATTCCTGACTGGTCAGTACAAAGGGCAAATCCTGACTGCTATTGGTGTGGACGGGAACAATCAAATCATCCCACTTGCCATGGCATTTGTGGAAGGTGAGAACTTTCCGAGCTGGGTATGGTTCTTCCGTCAAGTTAAAATTGCGATCGTGAAAGACCGACCAAACGTGTGTGTCATTCATGACAGACATGCTGGTATATTGAAGGCTGTGAAGACACTAAGGAATCCAACAGCTGACGAACCAACACCTTGGAAGGACTTGCAGAGCCGGTGGTGCATGCGCCATCTTGGGGCTAATTTTTCTCACAGTTTAAGAACAAACGGTTGATGAACTTGTTCAAAAAATTATGCAACCAGAACCAGCAGCGCAAATACGAATTTATTTGGTCAAAAACTAGATGAGTTTACTAAGAAGCAGGTCCGTGCGAGGAAGAAAATGGAAAAAGATCAGGTTAAATTAGCAGCACTCATCGCGGAGCTAGAGGAGGCAGTAGGTCTTTGTGACTTGCCAGCAATTGACCCTCCTAATACTCAAAGAAAGAAGGGCAGGGCAATAAAGAATTTTTCTGAGTGGATAGAGAAAGAGCCTCCGGTGAATTGGTCTTTGCTGCATGACACCCATGGAGCTAGGTATGGCCACATGACAACCAATCTTGCAGAGGTGTATAACTTTGTACTCAGAGGGAATAGAGCATTGCCACTCACAGCTATTGTAGAGGCTGTATTCCATGGCACTTTGAGATATTTCAGAGAAAGGCATGAGTTAGCAAAGAAGCATATTGCAGATAACCAGAACACACCTTATTGTAGCCGTGTCATGGAGTACATGGCAAAGAAGATAGAGAAAGCAAAGAAGCACACTGTCAGACTCATAGGTAATCAGGAAAGGAGGTATGAGGTTCAGCTTTCTACAGATGGTTTTGGTTCTGCAAATGAGGTGAAGACGCAGGAGGTAAAAATTGGAACGGAATTTTATCCAACTTGTGAGTGTACATGCAACAAACCGAAGTTGTTGCACCTGCCTTGCTCACATGTGTTGGCTGCCTGTGGACAGATTGAGTTGGACGCTATCTCCTTCGTGTCCCCATACTATTTAAAAGATGCAGTACTCAATGTCTGGACAGGTGAGATGACAGGGTTTAGAGTCGTCGGCAATTTCAACAAGGTAAACGATGGGGAGAGAGTATACATTCCGGATCCAGAACTTCGGCGAACAAGCAGGGGCAGACATAAGGTAAAGCGCATCCGAAATGATATGGACCAATCTGAAGCTGGTGGAGCAACCAGACAATGTTTGCTATGCGCGGCTTATGGGCATAGGATGAAATATTGTCCCGACCTGAACAAAGACGGTGCTTCCACATCGACGAGTGCTTCTACATCGACGACTGCGACAACAGTAGGAAGAGGCGGACGTGGTCGTGGCAGTCGTGGTGGTCGTGGCAGTCGAGGCCAAAGGGGCGGACGAGGAAGAAATAACTCACAAGCTATATAATGTGTTGGACTATATTTTAATTTGTAATATGTGTTGGACTATGTTTTAATTTGTAATATGTGTTGGACTATGTTTTAATTTGTAATATGTGTTGGACTATGTTTTAATTTGTAATATGTGTTGGACTATGTTTTAATTTGTAATATTATTTGACTATGTTTTATTTTGCACCTGAGATTTGTTGTTCAAATTGCAGATATGGCTTCGTATCCGTTGCTTAATCGTAATATTGATAGAGGGCACCGGGCCGCACTTATGGAAGCGGGCAAGAACTTAGACGTGTTGGTCACTCGCACCCCAAAGTCTAACTGGATGATACACCATTCATGGGTTAATAGGTATGTGTCGGTATAATGACTTACTATGTTTGACATCATTTTGATAGCCGCTAACTGTATGCTACATTCTCTTTATTTTGTAGGTTAAGTTGGGCTGGACTTCTACCCTTGGCACGGCTGGTTGAGGGTACATTGGATGAGTGGGTTGAACATCCGCAATTGGATGAGGCAGGTGAACCAATGCAGTTACGCAAGAGGCAAGTGAAACGTTTCTCTTACGACAAGTCACTCATTACCTGCTTAGTAGATAGATGGAGACCAGAGACACATACGTTTCACTTTCCCTGGGGAGAGATGGCGCCTACTTTGCAGGATGTGTCTTACTTGTTGGGATTACCTCTGGCCGGTGCTGCCATAGGTCCTTTAGAGGCAGAATCTGGTTGGCTTGCATCGATGCAGGGCCGTTTTTTGGCTGCGGTGCCAACTGCTAAGGTCCTAGACAACGATACTCACGGGCCTCGTTTTAAGTGGTTGACCCAGTTTCAGGTAACCTTCATGGCCAGTTTACAAACTGATGTTTTCATTGTTGTCCTCATTGCATAGTTCAAACAATCGTTTGGTTTGTATGTAGATTGTCTCCTTAGGATATCCCCATGTTCAGTTGTCAGAGGCACAGATTGACCGATCCCTAGAGGCATATATTTTGTGGTTGTTCGGCAAGACGATGTTCACGGAGAACCACGTGACCACTGTCGATGCATGACTCATCGGTATTGCACGAGAGATAGCTGACGCACATTGCCCTGGGGACATTCTGCAGAGGAGTTTTGGTTCTGCTGTGTTAGCGGCTACGTACAGAGGCCTGTGCAAAGCTTTCTCGTTGAAGGCTAGAAAATCAGGTATTACAGGATGTCCACTATTGTTGCAGCTCTGGTCATACGAGAGATTCCCTATTGGTCGACCCTATGTCTACGTTGATAGACCTTTTGGTTTGGAGGACATGGCTGGGACTTACGTGCCTGCTATCGACGACTTGCCTACTATGGGATCTGTTTGGACACGGAGAGAGGTATTTTCATATTAAGTAACAACATGAATTACTAATGCTTATTTCTTGCCATTCAATAGTATTACTAATGCTTATTTCTTGTCATGCACAGAGACAGTTCGCGCATAGCCAGGTGAGGGGCTGCTACCCCTCCTTCACGGCGCAGTTTGATAGTTTGCACGAGGATCAAGTTATCTGGGAGCCATACTCCCACCAGGCTATATTATCCAGGTGTCCAGTTGGGATTTCTGGATTGTGCACTAGAGATCGGCACTATTGGATGACCAAGGCCAAGTTGGTGTTCGACGTGACGGTTGAGGAGATGGCTCTTCATAGGGTGATGAGACAGTTTGGTCTATGCCAAGAGCCTGACATTCCAGTTATTCCACACTTACTAGATCACGTGCACAAGTAAGTAATACTATTTTAGTTCTCAGGTCTGCATTCAGAATATCACTAATCATGTAACGCGCATGTCAATCTCAGGTACAGTCGCGCAGGAGGAAACAAGTCCCACGATTCTTGGCTTCGCGACATTAGCCCTTACGTGGACGAATGGACTACTGCGCCGACAAATATCTAGGATGAGGTTCGGCCCTTTGACTAGGACAAGTTCGGGTTGTATCTGCAGAGTTACCGGCATAGCACCAAGATCTACTTGGTTCCATCAGCAGCTCCTGATCAGATCGAAGCCCCTCTACCCAGCGATATGTACCCAACTGCCTCTGTTATGGGAACCAGACACCACGCGGTACGTGCTATGGTTCTCACATGTTAAGTTTTTCCTTAATCTGAACATATACAATTGATTGACTATTCGTATTGTCTGCCATATAACAATGACCTAATTGGTTAACTCTCCGTGTACAGGGTGAGTTGACAAGCGAGGCGCTACAGGAGGTTTCCGCTTTAATGCAACGCTTTGAGAGGGGAGATAATATCCCACCGCGAGAGAACGTCTCATGGTTGAGGCGTCTTGATGAGAAGCTACGGGGGATTTACGCAGCTGTTACATGTAGATGATCTTCGGATGTTGCTATTCCTCATCCAGCACATCGTCCGCCATGCCACTCTCTGCAGCGTTTAGAACCTCGACCCTCTGTGCAGCATTTAGAACCACGACCCTCTGTGTAGCGTTCACAACCAGGGAGCTCTTCCTGGCAGCAGACACCTCCTTCACAACCAGGGAGCTCTTTCTTCCAGCAGCCACCTCCTTCAGAACCAGGGGGCTCTTCCTGGCATCATCAGATGGACCTAGGTAACACTACTTTGTACATTCTTTTAAACATTGTAGGTTCGCAAATCAATTTTACATGTTTTACTTTACCGCAGTCGGCAGCCAGTCGCAGCCGTTCATGCATTCAGTCCAGTCACCGATGCTTAATGGTGCTGGTTCGTTCTTATCCGGCGACGACGACGATGATGACCGAGCTGCAAACACCTATGAGTTCTCGTAGACAGTTCTTCACACTCCACCACCACCATTGACGCAGGAGACACAGACAGACGAGGTTATCTATGGTCGTGGTAATCATCAGCGTCATCCACCGGCTGATCGCTTATCGCCTTCCGGTCCTCGTCCGAGGAAGACCCAGATTCGTCGTCGTCCCCCCAGTGATATCGTTATTTATGTATGAGTCGTTATCTATATTAGTTTCAGACTATTCGCATATGTTACTATCGCACTTGCTTCTATCTGATCAGGATACATATATTGTTTTATGTATGCGAGAGACATATTACTATTAATCCGCATTGTTATTCGAGTTACATTTCCAAAGAGACTGCAACCGATAATTAAGATACAAGTACATCTCACATAAACGGTAGGACTGAACTTAAAAAATACAGCTTACATACTACATGAAGGCATCATCGTCATCCTCCGTCGATGCAGCACTCTTGCCCTTCGACGATGCGGTACTCTTGCCCTTCGACGATGAGGTACTCTTGGCCTTGGTGCTCGGCATGAAGATATCGTCTTCGTCTTCGCTGTCGGCAGTCCATAAATATGTATGCTCTGCTGCAATCCTTATAAAATTTTCACTCTTCGTCTGCACTACCTTCTTCCACCTTCCATGCAACCTAAGAAGTTCTTTACGTACCTCCTCATAGGTCCTTTCAGGCCACCCAGACCTACGTAATGCGTGAGCCAACTCATTCTGTATGGTGTCACTACCGATGAGTTCGTCCCATGGAACTATCCTATTGTCCATCCTGAAATTGGTGGCTAGCCTAAGAAGACATTTGCTCATCTCAGGGTGAAAACTACGATCGAAAGGATAATCGGACATCTCGACTACACTAAAATGGACTGCTTATCCAACTCCATGTGAAGGGGGTTTTATAGGTAGAGAGGAGAAAATGGCGGGAAAGAACGACTGCGGTATGGAGGGAAAGGTGGCGGGAACATATGGCGGGAAGGGGTTGGCGGGAAACGGGTGGCGGGAAGGGGTTGGCGGGAAATGGGTGGCGGGAAGGGGTTGGCGGGAAACGGGTGGCGGGAAGGGGTTGGTGGGAAACGGGTTGCAGGAACATATATCGGCACAGAGTTGGCGGGAAAATATTGAGGGAAATGAGGGGGAATGGTTGTGCAGCAATTATAATGAATTTATTTGTAAAAAAAAACACTTAGAACCCCTCGGCCCACAGCACTGCCTACTACACTACACTGCACTGCATACCCACCTTACTGTCAAGGGGGTTTTATAGGAAGAGAGTAGAAAATGGCGGGAAATAATGGCGGGAAAGGGTTGACGAGAAAGGATGGCGGGAAAGGTAGGCCCGCGGAAGCATAAATAATATTTTTACAATATTTATAAGACGGGCAATCGTTGTACATCATTAATAAGTCAAATTTCACAAAAAAAAACATTTCGGCTTACCATGGGCCAACAGGAGCCCACTCGGCCGTGTGGAGGCCGACAGCCACTCGTCGGCTTCGTGTAGGCCGACAGGCCACTGGTCGGCCTACTGGTGGCCGACAGGCCCCCCATCGGCCTACCCCAGGCCGACAGGCCCCTCGTCGGCCCACCCTAGGCCGACAGCCCCCCATCGGCCTACCCCAGGCCGACAGGCCCCCCGTCGGCCCAGCCCAGGCCGACAGGGTGCTATTTCTGATATTTTTGCATTCTGCCCAATAGTTTTCAAAAAGGCTATAAATTTAGTCATAGTTTTGAAAAAAATCGACGCATTTTATCATCGAACACCTTACCTCATCGGTCCGTGAGCAATTGGACGATCGTTTTCCCGCAAACCAGATGCAAACAAAAGGAGATTTGCGGGTGTACAGACCGTTGCCACGCACGCATTAGACGCCATAGTCTCACCCTAAACCCTCTTCGTGCGAAAAACCATTATGACGCGAAGCGGTTGGCGCGCATCCATGCCGGTTAGCGCCGCTCTAGAGCGGACGTAACTTCAAAAGTAAAGTCGTAGTTTTTTCAAAATAAAAGTATTGATCCCACAAAGAATACAAGAAATCAGTCTTTATCTCTTGTAGGGTTTAAATAACGGTGCCTTTAAATGCAAGCCAAAACAAAGTCGCAGAGGGGAACAAGGATTTACAGAGGTGCCAGATCAGAGATAAATATAATTTTGGGAGGTATACCTTTCCTGTCAACGTTACGACCGAGAGTTTTCAATATCTTCCATGCTAAACAAATTAGCGGCGGTTCCCAAGCGGTAAAAGTAAAGTTTACTCCCCCTCCACCAACAAACACAAGCCATGGCTAGCCGAATCATCGGGTGCCTTCCATACCAACAACTTTCCGAGGGAGTTTCTTTTTATTATTATTGCAATTTTGATCATGGGACTAGGCATCACGATTACCGGCCCCTCTCGTGCAAGGACGAGTGAATAAACACTCATCATGAGAATAACCCGTTTAGCATGAAAGATATTAACCGCCCCCTGTCATTCCATGAGCGGTACGGGCACACAAAACAGATGTTCATTTGAATATTTAGAGTTGACACATGCAAATTTACTTGGAACGGCAGAGTAATACCGCATATAGGTAGATATAGTGGACTCATCTGAAATAACTTTGGTTTAAGGATTTTGATGCACAAGCAGTATTCCCGCTTAGTACAGGCGAAGGCTAGCAAATAGGTTGGGAAGCGACCAACTAGAGAGTGAAAATGATCATAATTATGCATTATGAATAATCAACATTGAATACTAGCATGAGTAGGATATAAACACCATGAACATAAATATCGTGGATTCTATGTTGGCTTTGAATCAACTACATGCGTGAACATGTGCCAAGTCAAGCCACTTAAAACATTCAGAGGATGATACCATATCATCATACTACATCATAATCATTTTAATGCATGTTGACACCCAAGATAAATCATTATCCACTCCTAACTACTTAAGCATGGCATGAGTAATTATAATCTCTAATTGTCATCATAAACATGTTTAATCTAATATGCTGAATCATGGGTACTGAGTTAAACATATTTACAAAAACAAAAACAAAAACAAGTTGAGTTCGTACCCGCCTTTCCTTGTCATAGTCACTTCATCAAATATCGTCATTATTGCCTTTCACTTGCACGACCAAATGATATGAAAATAATAATGGTACAAGAGTGTCATGGACTAAGTTGGAATCTGCAAACATTTTATTTAAAGGAGAAGACAAGGTAAAATGGGCTCTTTGTTAGATCAACAATAATGCAGAACATTTTCATCGTGGTCTTCTCCTCATAATGACTTAACAAAAGAAAAAAATTCAGAGAAACACGCTGAAATATTTTTGGAGTTTTTGATTTTTCTTGAAGAAAGTAAATTAAAGAAGGAAAAACAAAAACGAGAAAACTATTTACATGGGAAAGCTCCCAACAAGCAAAAGAAGAACGGGAAATCTTTTTGGGTTTTCTTTTAATACTACAACTAATTTAAACTAGAAAGAAATATTGAAAAGAAGCGAGAAATATTTTTTTTGAATTTTCTCAAAGTTTTTCAAACATACAAGAAGAAAAAGAGAAAATAAAACTAACATGGATTATACAATGAAAAATGATGAACACCGACAACTGGAATGAAATGTATGAACATGAATGTAATGTCGGTGGGAAAACGTACTCCCCCAAGCTTAGGCTTTTGCCTAGGTTGGTAATCACCATCCGTAGTAGCCATCCGGTCCCATGCGAAAGTGCTGAGGCGACGGCACATGAGCGTCCCACTCCTGAACCTCATCCTCTGCCGCTGCCAACGCGTTCCGGTAAGAAGGATGTCCTCTGGTAGGATGGTGTATCCGTTCCTGGCATGAGAGTCAAACAAAGCAGGTGCAGGCAACGGAATAATATCGCGAGTTTCCTCGCTAAAAATCAAGTTATAAGAATATGGTGAGGAGGCTCAAGAGCATCAATAAAGTGATGGTCCTCCATCGACTAGTGATCTAGATAAACTCTGGGCAACAAGTAATCATGGGGGCGTATCTGAACATTAAAGCGTCTCACTGGGCGAGTAGCATAAATACCACCATGAATTTTGCCCTTCATCCTGTTAGTGTGCAGGCGGCGTGCAATGATAGCGTCAATGCTATAAGTATTATCATTGTGAAGTGCACGACGTAAAATGGCGAGGTCGGGGGCACATATTGTACCACCTTGCTCTCTGGCGGTCAAACATTTCCCTATGAATAAAGCAAAGTAATGCATAGAAGGGAATTGCAGACTAGTGGCTCCGGCTTTCGACACGCCCCTTTCCTCACCCACAGTTAAAGTGCGGAGGAAACCCTCAAACTTCGCCGGTCTAGGCTCTCTAATTTCCCATCAGAGGGAATCAAGCATTTTTTTATCTCACAACATTCAGTAAGCGGTATCTGGTGATGCTTAGCATATAAATTAAAGCGCACCTCAGGGGGTTCGAGCCTATTCAAGAAATGAAAGTTTTGCACAAAAGAATTTGTGAGGATGTGGTGTTGGTCACACTCATTTGCGAGGAAGTCGGTGAGTCCAACATTTGCAACGAATTGCGCGAACTCTTGGTAGAATCCGGCTTCGTTCATGAAGGCAATGTGCGGCCATTCGCATGGCCAGACCTCCGCCCTACGCGGAGTGTTGATGTCATTGTCTGAGGATTCCCCCGAGACTCCCTTAGCATTCCGCTTTGAGGTACTCCTCCGAAAGATATTCATTTTCTCTACGTACAAATTTCTGAAATTTTTGGCCACAAAATGATGTCAATAAAACTTCACAAGATTGATAGCAACTACTCATATGGATGTCTAGAGACTATATCAAGCATTCAAACTACTTGGAACTCAAAGAATTCAACATGCAAGCTCATTTTCAGTAGCACCAAGAGCAGCTAATTATGCAAAATATAATCCACTAAAGTAAAAACTAATTGGAGCAATGGAGGAGTCACATACCAAGTAGCAATCCCCTAAAACAGTTACGGAAATGGAGCTCCGAGCAAAGAGATCAAAAAATAGAGGTTTGGGAGCAAGAACGCGCGAGAGAGAGCTACTAGGAATTTTTGCTGGAGATAAGAGACGAAGTGGGCTGAAAGGATAAGTGAGGGGGTCCTGTGGGGCCCACAAGCGACATAGGCACGCCCAGGGGGTGGGCGCGCCCTGGTGCCTTGTGGGCACCTGGGGCATCCCCCTAGGATGATTTCAGTGCTAATACTTCTTAAACATTCAGTAAAAAAATCACGTAGATGTTTGAGGTCATTTTGAGCACTTTCATTTTTGGGCACTTTTTTATTGGACGGATAATTCAGAAAACAAGATATTCATGGCATTTTATTGCATTTAACTAAAAATAACAGAAAAAATAAGTGAGTACAGAAGGTTGTGCCTACTAAATTCATCAACCACATGCCTCTAAAAAATAATCCATTAATAAGGTTGATCAAGTCTTATTAACAAACCATTTTCGATTAGCATGAAACCGAAGAATCTTCGTAAAACACTAAGTTACCTCAACGGGGATATGCATCTCCCCAATAATAAATGTTTCATATTTCTTTTGACAGTAGGAAGAGGAATTTGAAAACTTCCAATAATAATTGTCGGAGTCTTTTCAATAACATGAATACCATTTACTTGAAAGTGTTTCTTCGAAAAGTGAATTATATGTTCATTAGCATTGATATGAAAAGTGACCTTGCTTTTGTGCAGTCAATAACAGCCCCTACAGTGTTAAAAAAAGGGTCTACCAAGGATAATCAACATGTTGTCGTCCTTTGGCATATCAAGTATAACAAAGTCTGTTAAGATAGTAAAATTTGCAACTACAACGGGCACATCCTCACAAACACCGATATGTATGGCAGTTGATTTGTCAGCCATTTGCAATGATATTTCAGTGGGTGTGAGTTTATTCAAATCAAGTCTTTTATATAAAGAGAAAGTGAAAGTGCAACTAATCCCCGGGTGGTTTTGTAATTCATAACAACATATAGCTCATTGAACTAATATCCATTCAAGATAAATATTTCAAGATGTTCAATGGTTGACATGGCATGGACTAGAGATATGGACCCCTCAAAATGCTAAGGACAAAGATTGGCAAAAGCTCAAGACTCTTCATCTTTATTTTAGTGATCCAAGATCACATTGAGTCCATAGGAAAGCCAATACTACTAAAAGGGGATGAGGTGTTGCTTAATGGCTTACTTGCTCAAGTGCTTAGTGATATTGCTCCAAAACTCTCATCCACTTTGTCCATCCAAATATGTCCAAACCCTAAACTCCAACTTGGTCCCACCGATTCTTTCTATCCGGAGCCACCGAGTTCATATGACATAGCCACAGCCAGAAACCCTAACAGTTCGGTGATACGTCTCCAACGTATCTATAATTTTTTATCGTTCCATGCTGTTATATTATCATTCTTAGATGTTTTACAATCATTTTATAGCAACTTTATATCATTTTTTGGGACTAACCTATTGACATAGTGCCCAGTGCCAGTTGCTGTTTTTTGCTTGTTTTTTTCCTTCATAGAATATCAGTACCAAACGGAGTCCAAACGCAGCGAAACTTGTTGGAGAATTTTTCTGGACCAGAAGACACCTGTTGGGCCAAAGAAGTACCAGAGGGGGGCTCCAAGGGGAGCACAACCCACCTGGGCGCGCCTGGGGGCCCAGGCACGCCTGGTGGGTTGTGCCCACCTCGGCCGCCTCCCGCACCGCCTCTTTGCTCTATAAATACCCCGAAAATCCAAAAACCCTAGGGGAGTCAACGAAACACAATTCCAGTCACCGCAAGTTCTAGAACCACCAGATCCAATCTAGACACCATCACAGAGGGGTTCATCATCCTCATTGGTGCCTCTCCGATGATGCGTGAGTAGTTCATTGTAGACCTACGGGTCCGTAGTTAGTAGCTAGATGGCTTCCTCTCTCTCTTTTGATTCTCAATACAATGGTCTCTTGGAGATCTATTTGATGTAACTCTTTTTTTGTGGTGTGTTTGTTGGGATCCGATGAACTTTGAGTTTATGATCAGATCTTTTTATCCGTGAAAGTTATTTGAGTTTCTTTGATCTCTTATATGCATGGTTACTTATAGCCTCGTATTTCTTCTTTGAATCTTTGGTTTAGTTAGGCCAACTAGATCAATTTTTCTTGCCATGGGAAGAGGTGCTTTTTTATGGGTTCGGTCGTGCGGTGTTCTTTCCCAGTGACAGAAGGGGCAGCAAGACACGTATTGATCGTTGCTATTAAGGATAACAAGATGTGGTCTATTCCTACATGAATAGATCTTGTCTACATCATGTCATCGTTCTTACTGCATTACTCCGTTTCTCCATGAACTTAATACACTAGATGCATGCTGGATAGCGGTCGATGTGTGGAGTAATAGTAGTAGATGCAGGCAGGAGTCGGTCTACTAATCTTGGACGTGATGCCTATATAATGATCATTGCCTGGATATCGTCATAATTATTTGAAGTTCTATCAATTGCCCAACAGTAATTTGTTTACCCACCGTATGCTATTTTCTCGAGAGAAGCCACTAGTGAAATCTACGGCCCCCGGGTCTATTTTCTCATCATATATTTTTAGATCTATCTTGCTATTTGCCTTTTTATTTATTTGCATCTTTTATTTTCAGATCTATATTACCAAAAACCCAAAAATACCTCGTTGAATTTTATTTGCATTTATCAATCTATCACTTTACCAATCTTTTACCCGAGAGGGATTGACAACCCCTCTTTCGCGTCAGGTTGCAAGTATTTGTTCTTTGTGTGCAGGTACCGTTTACATAGTGTTGCTTGGTTCTCCTACTGGTTCGATAACCTTGGTTTCATAACTGAGGGAAATACCTACCTTAGCCGTACTACATCAGTCCTTACTCTTGGGGAAAATACCGACGTGGATTCAAGACATCAAAAGCAAGGATCATTCGGTCTCACCGATACGGATCTCGGTCTCACCGAGATGGCCTTGCCAACTCCCTGTTATTAGTTGCAATTATTTCAGTCTCATGGAGATGTTGCAATCGGTCCCACCAAGATGGCTTGACCGATTCTCTGTTGCCTTGTTGCTTCACTTCGGTCCCACCGAGATGATGCGATCGGCGCCACCGAGATGAGGTTTGCCCTAAGCCCTAGCACATCGGTCCCACCAAGATTCCTAATGTTCACATTTTTGAACTGATCGGTGCCACCGAGTTTAACTATTCGGTCCCACCGAGATGAGCCAAATGTGTGTAATGGTTGGATTTTGTGTGGAGGCTATATATACCCGTCCACCCCCTTCTCCATTGTGAGAGAGCCATCAGAACGTGCCTACACTTCCACCATTCATTTTCTGAGAGAGAATCACCTACTCATGTGTTGAGATCAAGAGATTCCATTCCTATCATTTGAACCTTGATTTCTAGCCTTCCCCAAGTTGCTTTCCACTCAAATCACTCTTCCACCATAGCCAAATCTGAGAGAGAGAGTTGAGTGTTGGGGAGACTATCATTTGAAGCACAAGAGCAAGGAGTTCATCATCTACACACCATCTATTACCTTTTGGAGAGTGGTGTCTCCTAGATTGGTTAGGGGTCGCTTGGGAGCCTCCGTCATGATGTGGAGTTGAACCAAGAAGTTTGTAAGGGCAAGGAGATCGCCTACTTCGTGAAGATCTACCCGAGTGAGGCAAGTCCTTCATGGGCGATGGCCATGGTGGGATAGACAAGGTTGCTTCTTCGTGGACCCTTCATGGGTGGAGCCTGCTACTTCTTGAGCTTGCATTGGTTTTTCCCTTGAAGAGGAATGGGTGATGCAGCAAAGTAGAGATAAGTATTTCCCTCAGTTAGAGAACCAAGGTATCAATCCTGTAGGAGACAATGCACAAATCACCTAGCACCTGCACAAACAATCAAACAACTTGCACCCAACGCGATAAAGGGGTTGTCAATCCCTTCACGGTTACTTGCAAAAGTGAGATCTGATAGAGATAGGTAAAACTAAACAAAAGATAAAGTAAATATTTTTGGGTTTTTTGGTTTATAGATCTGAAAATAAAAGATTGCAAAATAGTAGCTCGGAAAGTAATATGATGGAAAATAGACCCGGGGGCCATAGGTTTCACTAGAGGCTTATCTCAAGATAGCAAATAATACGGTGGGTGAACAAATTACTGTCGAGCAATTGATAGAAAAGCGCAAAGTTATGACGATATCCAAGGCAATGATTATGAAATATAGGCATCACGTCCGTGTCAAGTAGACCGAAACGATTCTGCATCTACTACTATTACTCCACACATCGACCGACTCCTGCCTGCATCTAGAGTATTAAGTTCATGAAGAACAGAGTAACGCATTAAGTAAGATGACATGATGTAGAGGAATAAACTCAAGCAATATGATGTAAACCCCCATCTTTTTATCCTCGATGGCAATAATACAATACGTGCCTTGCTGCCCCTACTGTCACTGGGAAAGGACACCGCAAGATTGAACCCAAAGCTAAGCACTTCTCCCATTGCAAGAAAAACCAATCTAGTTGGCCAAACCAAACCGATAATTCGAAGTGAATTACAAAGATATCAAATCATGCATATAAGAATTCAGAGAAGATTCAAATAATATTCATAGATAAGCTGATCATAAATCCACAATTCATCGGATCTCGACAAACACACCGCAAAAGAATATTACATCGGATAGATCTCCAAGAACAACAAGGAGAACATGGTATTGAGAACCAAAGAGAGAGAAGAAGCCATCTAGCTACTAGCTATGGACCCGTAGGTATGAGGTAAACTACTCACGCTTCATCGGAAGGGCAATAGAGTTGATGTAGAAGCCCTCCGTGATCGAATCCCCCTCCGGCAGGGTGCCGGAAAAGGTCCCTAGATGGGATCTCACTGGTACAGAAGGTTGCGGCGGTGGAAAAGTCTTTTCGTGGATGCTTCTGGTGGTTTGGGAACATATGTGAATATATAGGCGAAAGAATTAGGCCAGGGGGGTCACGAGGGCCCACAAGGCAGGGGGCGCGCCCTACCCCCTGGGCGCGCCCTCCACCCTTGGCTGATGTCTTCTAGAACTACGTTGGTATTTCCCCAAAGAGGAAGGGATGATGCAGCACAACGACGGTAGGTATTTCCCTCAGTGATGAGACCAAGGTTATCGAACCAGTAGGAGAACCACGCAACACTACGTGAATGGCACCTGCACACAAATAACAAATACTCGCAACCCGACGTATTAAAGGGGTTGTCAATCCCTTTCGGGTAACGGCGCCAGAAATGGCTAGTGGGCGGGAGAAAGTTATAATAGATTGGATAAATAGATCTCGAATAAATGCAAAATAAAATAAAGTGCAGAAAGGTATTTTTGGGTTTTTGGAAATATAGATCTGAAAACAAAAGCAAATAAAAATAGATCGCAAAGGCAAATATATTAAAGAAGAGACCCGGGGGCCGTAGGTTTCACTAGTGGCTTCTCTCGAGAAAAATAGCAAACGGTGGGAAAACAATTACTGTTGGGCAATTGATAGAACTTCAAATACTCATGACGATATCTAGGCAATGATCATTATATAGGCATCACGTCCAAGATTAGTAGACCGACTCCTGCCTGCATCTACTACTATTACTCCACACATCGACCGCTATCCAGCATGCATCTAGTGTATTAAGTTCATGGAGAAATGGAGTAATGCAATACGAACGATGACATGATGTAGACAAGATCTATTTATGTAAAAATAGACCCCATCTTGTTATCCTTAATAGCAACGATACATACGTGTCATTTCCCTTTCTGTCACTGGGATCAAGCACCGTAAGATCGAACCCATTACAGAGCACCTCTTCCCATTGCAAGATAAATAGATCAAGTTGGCCAAACAAAACCCAAATATCGGAGAAGAAATACGAGGCTATAAGCAATTATGCATATAAGAGATCAAAGAAGACTCAAATAACTTTCATGGATAAAAACATAGATCTGATCATAAACTCAAAGTTCATCGTATCCCAACAAACACACCGTAAAAAAGAGTTACATCATATGGATCTCCAAGAGACCATTGTATTGAGAATCAAACGAGAGAGAGAAAGCCATCTAGCTACTAACTACGGACCCAAAGGTCTACAAAGAACTACTCACGCATCATCGGAGAGGCACCAATGGACATGATGAACCCCTCCGAGATGGTGTCTAGATTGGATCTGGTGTATCTGGAACTTGCGGCGGCTGGAATTGATTTTCGTCGACTCCCTTAGGGTTTCTGGAATATTGGGGTATTTATAGAGCAAAGAGGCGGCACGGGAGGCCACCGAGGTGGGCACAACCCACTTGGGCGCACCTGGGCCTCCAGGCGCGCCCTGGTGGGTTGTGCCCCCCTCGGGGCACCCCCCAGGTGCTTCTCCGGCCCACTGGATGTCTTCCGGTCCAAAAAAAATCCACAAAAAGTTTCGCTCCGTTTGGTATTGATTTCCTGCGATGTAAAAAACATGCAGAAAACAACAACTGGCACTGGGCACTATGTCAATAGGTTAGTACCAAAAAATGATATAAAATGACTATAAAATGATTGTAAAACATCCAAGAATGATAATATAACAGCATGGAACAATAAAAAAATATAGATATGTTGGAGACGTATCATGGCCGCCTCGTGGCTCCTCCGACTTCATCTCCAAGTCTCCTGGGTGTCTTCTGGTCCAAGAAAAATCATCGCGAAGGTTTTATTCCGTTTGGACTCCGTTTGGTATTCCTTTCCCATGAAGCTAAAAAACAAGGAAAAACAGAAACTGGCACTGGGCTCTAGGTTAATAGGTTAGTCCCAAAAATAATATAAAATAGCATATTAATGCATATAAAACATCCAAAACAGATAATATAATAGCATGGAACAATAAAAAATTATAGATACGTTGGAGACGTATCAAGCATCCCCAAGCTTAATTCCTGCTCGTCCTCTAGTAGGTGAATGATAAAAACAGAATTTTTGATGTGGAATGCTACCTAACATATTTATCTATGTAATTTTCTTTATTGTGGCATGAATGTTCACATCCATAAGATTCAAAACAAAAGTTTAATATTGACATAAAAACAATAATACTTCAAGCATACTAGCAAGGCAATTATGTCTTCTCAAAATAACATGGCCAAAGAAAGCTTATCCCTACAAAATCATATAGTCTGGCTATGCTCCATCTTCATCACACAAAATATTCAAATCATGCACAACCCCGATGACAAGCCAAGCAATTGTTTCATACTTTTAGTGTTCTGAAACTTTTTCAACTTTCACGCAATACATGAGCGTGAGCCATGGACATGGCACTATAGGTGGAATAGAATATGGTGGTTGTGGAGAAGACAAAAAAGAAGGAGATAGTCTCACATCAACTAGGCGTATTAACGGGCTATGGAGATGCCCATCAATAGATATCAATGTGAGTGAGTAGGGATTGCAATGCAACAGATGCACTAGAGCTATAAATGTATGAAAGCTCAAAAGAAAACTAAGTGGGTGTGCATCCAACTTGCTTGCTCATGAAGACCTAGGGCAATTTGAGGAAGCCCATCGTTGGAATATACAAGCCAAGTTCTATAATGAAAATTTCCCACTAGTATATGAAAGTGACAAAATAGGAGACTCTCTATCATGAAGATCATGGTGCTACTTTGAAGCACAAGTGTGGAAAAAGGATAGTAGCATTGCCCCTTCTCTCTTTTTCTCTCATTTTTTTTCTTTTCTCTTTTTTTTGGTTTGGCTTCTTTGGCCTCTTTTTTTATTTCCTCACATGGGACAATGCTCTAATAATGAAGATCATCACACTTTTATTTACTTACAACTCGATACTTAGAACAAAATATGACTCTATATGAATGCCTCCGGCGGTGTACCGGGATGTGTAATGAATCAAGAGTGACATGTATGAAAGAATTATGAAAGGTGGCTTTGCCCCAAATACGATGTCAACTACATGATCATGCAAAGCAATATGACAATGATGAAGCGTGTCATAATAAAACGGAACGGTGGAAAGTTGCATGGCAATATATCTCGGAATGGCTATGGAAATGCCATAATTGGTAGGTATGTGGCTGTTTTGAGGAAGGTATATGGTGGGTGTATGGTACCGGCGAAAGTTGCGCGGCACTAGAGAGGCTAGCAAAGGTGGAAGGGTGAGAGTGCGTATAATCCATGGACTCAACATTAGTCATAAAGAACTCACATACTTATTGCAAAAATCTATTAGTCATTGAAACAAAGTACTACGCGCATGCTCCTAGGGGGATAGATTGGTAGGAAAATACCATCGCTCGTTCCCGACCGCCACTCATAAGGAAGACAATAAAAAAATATCTCATGCTCCAACTTTGTTACATAACGGTTCACCATACGTGCATGCTACGGGACTCACAAACCTTAACACAAGTATTTCTCCAATTCACAATTACTCACTAGCATGACTCTAATATCACCATCTTTATATCTCAAAACAATCCTAAGGAATCAAACTTCTCATAGTATTCAATGCACTTTATATGAAAGTTTTTATTATATCCCTCTTGGATGTCTATCATATTAGGACTAAATTCATAACCAAAGCAAATTACCATGCTGTTTAGAGACTCTCAAAATAATATAAGTGAAGCATTAGAGTTCAATAATTTCTATAAAATAAAGCCACCGCCGTGCTCTAAAAAGATATAAGTGAAGCACTAGAGCAAAATTGCCTAGCTCAAAAGATATAAGTGAAGCACATAGAGTATTCTAATAAATCACGATTCATGAGTGTCCCTCTCAAAAGGTGTGTACATCAAGGATGATTGTGGCAAACTAAAAAGCAAAGACTCAAATCATACAAGACGCTCCAAGCAATACACATATCATGTGGTGAATAAAAATATAGCCTCAAGTAAGGTTACCAATAGACGAAGACGAAAGAGGGGATGCCTTCCGGGGCATCCCCAAGCTTAGGCTCTTGGTTGTCCTTGAATATTACCTTGGGGTGCCTTGGGCATCCGCAAGCTTAGGCTCTTGCCACTCCTTATTCCATAGTCCATCAAATCCTTACCCAAAACTTGAAAACTTCACAACACAAAACTCAACAGAAAATCTCATAAGCTCCGTTAGTATAAGAAAATAAATCACCACTTTTGGTACTGTTGTGAACTCATTCTTTATTTATATTGGTGTAATATCTACTGTATTACAACTTCTCCATGGTTCATACCCCCCGATACTACCCATAGATTCATCAAAATAAGCAAACAACACAAAGAAAACAGAATCTGTCAAAACCAGAATAGTCTGCGAAGATCTGAATTGTTCTAATACTTCTTTAACTCCAAAAATTCTGAAAATTAAGACAACAGAGGCAATTTATACATCAATCTCGTGTAAAACATTCAGGGTTTTTCTACGCTCCATTGAATTATTAAAATTCTGTGACTGGACGCAAAAGTTTCTGTTTTTCAGCAAGATCAAATCAACTATCACCGTAAGCCATCCCAATGGTTTTACTTGGCACAAACACTAATTAAAACACAAAACCACGTCTAACAAGAGGCTAGATTAATTATTCAAAGCAAAACAGGAACAAAAAGCAAAAAATAAAATAAAATTGGGTTGCCTCCCAACAAGCGCTATTGTTTAACGCCCTTAGCTAGGCATAAAAACACAAATAGATCTAGGTATTGTCATCTTTGGTATGCAATTCTTTTCTCATCAAATCCTCCAAAACTCATCTTAACAAGACTATCCTTTCTTTTATTTTCTTTCTAGTAGATGAACTTAAATCATGAAAAGGACTTTGACTAGTGATTTTGACATTCATAAACCCGTAATCAGGATCATCACCATATATATCATCATACAAAACACGTATCTCGTTTCTAACGGGTTCTTTCATCATCTTATTCAACCAATCCTTATTAAATCCTACATAAATTCCCCTTGTAATCCAATCAAATTCCTCGTAGGTCTCAAGGTACAAAGCTTGAGAGATTTCTGAATAGGGAACTCTCCTCCTAAGATTCTCGCTATAAGATTGATAATCCCTAAATTCCAAACTACGCATAGTTTCTTTATCATGGAGGATAACTTCAATCGGAGGGTGTGCAACATCTTTATTATAGAAAGCAAAAATATCTCTAGCTTCTTTTATTATAAAATCAAATTCTCGCATAAGGATGATGGTGGCAATCTTTTTAGCTATAGGATGATTAATGTTGGGAAGTTCGTAAAACATCTTTTGCAAAGCAGGATGAATGTGCACAAATTTTATTTCTAATTTCTCAACGAGCATAAAAATGGCATCCTCATAGCAATTTGTATCGAGAAGAATAGATCTTTTATTAATGGGCATTGATCCCGTACAATCAAAGAATTCTTGAATAACACCTTTTCCAATAATATTACCATCCCCCACATGAAAAGTTTTTGTTTTGTAATTAGGAGGAGTTTCAGTTTCATGATCCAAAGAACGAGATCCAAGTTTTTCCTCAAGATTTTCAACAATAACCTCCCCAGATTCAGACATTGTGGCAATAAACCAATCTAGCAAACGAGCAAACCGAAAGCGAACGAAGAAGACGAACTAAAGAGAGGCAAAGAAAAGGCAAAGAGAAGGGCGAAAAAAGGCGAATCATTTTGAAAATTGTTTTAGAAGTGGGGGAGAGGAAAACGAGAGGCAAATGGTGAATAATGTAATGCAAGAGATGAGAGTTTTATGATGGGTACTTGGTATGTCTTGACTTGGCATAGATCTCCCCGGCAACGGCGCCAGAAATTCTTCCTGCTACTTCTTGAGCTTGCGTTGGTTTTCCCTTGAAGAGGGAAGGGTGATGCAGCAAAGTAGAGATAAGTATTTCCCTAAGTTAGAGAACCAAGGTATCAATCCAGTAGGAGACAACGCACAAATCACCTAGCACCTGCACAAACAATCAAACAACTTGCACCCAATGCGATAAAGGGGTTGTTAATCCCTTCACGCTTACTTGCAAAAGTGAGATCTGATAGAGATAGGTAAAACTAAACAAAAGATAAAGTAAATATTTTTGGGTTTTTTGGTTTATAGATCTGAAAATAAAAGATTGCAAAATAGTAGATCGGAAAGTAATATGATGGAAAATAGACCCGGGGGCCATAGGTTTCACTAGGGGCTTCTCTCAAGATAGCAAATAATATGGTGGGTGAACAAATTACTGTCGAGCAATTGATAGAAAAGCGCAAAGTTATGACGATATCCAAGGCAATGATTATGAAATATAGGCATCACGTCCGTGTCAAATAGACCGAAACGATTCTGCATCTACTACTATTACTCCACACATCGACCGACTCCTGCCTGCATCTAGAGTATTAAGTTCATGAAGAACAGAGTAACACATTAAGTAAGATGACATGATGTAGAGGAATAAACTCAAGCAATATGATGTAAACCCCATCTTTTTATCCTCGATGGCAACAATACAATACGTGCCTTGCTGCCCCTACTGTCACTGGGAAAGGACACCGCAAGATTGAACCCAAAGCTAAGCACTTCTCCCATTGTAAGAAAAACCAATCTAGTTGGCCAAACCAAATCGATAATTCGAAGAGAATTACAAAGATATCAAATCATGCATATAAGAATTCAGAGAAGATTCAAATAATATTCATAGATAAGCTGATCATAAATCCACAATTCATCGGATCTCGACAAACACACCACAAAAGAATATTACATCGGATAGATCTCCAAGAACAACGAGGAGAACATGGTATTGAGAATCAAAGAGAGAGAAGAAGCCATCTAGCTACTAGCTATGGACCCATAGGTCTGAGGTAAACTACTCACGCTTCATCGAAAGGGCAATAGAGTTGATGTAGAAGCCCTCTGTGATCGAACCCCCCTCCGGCAGGGTGCCGAAAAAGGTCCCTAGATGGGATCTCACGAGTACAGAAGGTTGCGGCGGTGGAAAAGTCTTTTCGTGGATGCTTCTGGTGGTTTGGGAACATATGTGAATATATAGGCGAAAAAATTAGGTCAGGGGAGTCACGGGGGGCCCACAAGGCAGGGGGCGCGCCCTACCCCCCTGGGCGCGCCCTCCACCCTTGTGGCCGCCTCGTGGCTCCTCCAACTTCATCTCCAAGTCTCCTGGGTGTCTTCTGGTCCAAGAAAAATCATCACGAAGGTTTTATTCCGTTTGGACTCCGTTTGGTATTCCTTTCCCACGAAGCTAAAAAACAAGGAAAAAACAAAAACTGGCACTGGGCTCTAGGTTAATAGGTTAGTCCCAAAAATAATATAAAATAGCATATTAATGCATATAAAACATCCAAAACAGATAATGTGATAGCATGGAACAATAAAAAAATTATAGATACGTTGGAGACGTATCAGAGCCCTCCGTGGACTCGCGCAGCCGGTACCCTTTGTGGGTTGAAGTCTCCATCAATGTGGACGTACGATAGCACCACCTATCAGAACCACGCCAAAAATCTCTGTGTCTCCATTGTGTTTGCCTTCTCCAAACCCTTCCCTTTACCTTCATATGCAATGCTTTACTTTCCGCTGCTATACTCTTAGAATTGAATGTGTAGGTTGATTGCTTGACTTGTGCTAATTGCTAAAATCTGCCCATAACTAAAATTGGGAAAATGATAGATTTTTATTTGGTCAAGTAATCTAATCACCCCCCCTATAGACATACTTTTGATCCTAAAGAAAGGCATAACACTAACACCAGCTCCTAAATCACACAAAGCAGTTTTGACATAATTTCTTTTATTGGAGCATGGTATAGTTGGTATTCCTGGATCTCCTAGTTTCTTAGGTACTCCATCCTTAAAATAATAGTTTGTAAGCATGGTGGAGATTTCAGCTTCAGGTATTTTTTCTTTTATTAGTGACAATATCTTTCATGTATTTAGCATATGGGGCCATCTTTAAAATATCAGTCAAACGAGTACACAAAAAGATTGGCCTAAGCATTTCAGCAAAGTGTTCAAATTATTCCTCATCTTTTTTGTTAGATGGTTTAGGTGGAAAGGGCATGGGTTTCTGAACCCATGTTTCTCTTTCTTTACCATGTTTTCTAGTAACAAAATATCTCTTATCATAACGTTAATTTTAGAAGGTGGGTTATCAAGATCAACATCAAGTTCTATTTCAACATCATTATCAGGTTCTTTATCATTGTCTGGCTGGGCATCTACATGAACATCATCATTATCATTGTCATTATCACTAGGTGAATGTTCATTGCCAGATTGAGTTTCAACATGAGAAATAGAAACATCATTACTATCTTCAGAAGGTTTTTCTACCTCAGGTTCACTAGAAGTATGCAAAGTCCTATCATTTTTCTTGTTCTTTTTATTTTTAGAAGGAGCATCAATATTAATTCTTTGAGAGTCTTGTTCAATTCTTTTAGGTTGACCTTCAGGATAAAGTGGCTCCTGAGTCATTCGACCTCCTCTAGTCATTACTCTAACAGCATGATCGTTCATATTATTATTCATTTCATTGAGCAATTCATTTTGAGATTTAGCAACTTGTTCTAACTGAGTTTGGACCATAGAAGCATGTTTACCTACACATTTGACATCATTAATAATTCTAAACAATAAGTCACTCAAGCAATCAATCATGTAGGCATTTCGTTTCAATTGTTTCATAACATTTGCATTGAAGTATTCTGCTTAATAATGTAATTGTCAAATCCATATAGGCATTGACTAGGAGATTTATTATAGGGAATGTCACCTTCATCAAAATTTATAAGAGAATTTACCTCTACCACCTGGGGTGGTGTGTCAAGACCATGTATTTCTTCAATAGGTGGTAAATTCTTCACATCTTTAGCTTTAATACCCTTTTCCTTCATACATTTCTTTGCTTCTTGCATATCTTCAGGACTGAGAAATAAAATACCCCTCTTCTTCGGAGTGGGTTTAGGCGGTGGTTCTAGAAGAGTCCAATCATTATCATTCTTCAATATATTATTCAAGAGTTCCTCAACTTGCTCAATAGTTCGTTCCCTGAAAAAACAACCAGCACAACTATCTAGGTAGTCCCTAGAAGATATCAAGTATTTCATTTTTCTTAAGAGGATAATCAGGCAAAGCTTTAAGTAAATGGAGAAGCCTCCCCCAAGCTTGAGGGAGATTCTCTTCTTCAATTTGCACAAAGTTAAATATTTCCTGTAAGGCAGCTTGTTTGTTATGAGCAGGAAAATATTTTTCAGAGAAGTAATAAATCATATCCTGGGGACTACGCACACAACTGATACGTCTCCAAGGTATCTATAATTTTTTATTGTTCCATGCTATTATATTATCAATCTTGGATGTTTTATATACATTTACAAGCAACTTTATATCATGTTTTGGGACTAACCTACTAACTTAGTGCCTAGTGCCAGTTGCTGTTTTTTGCTTGTTTTTGACTTTGCAGAATGTCAGTACCAAACGAAGTCCAAATGCCACAAAACTTTTTGGAGATTTTTTTTGGTGATAAGAGACCCTGAAATCTTCGGGAGGGAACTAGTAGATGGAAGAGGGGCCCACTAGGCACCAGAGCGCGCCAGGGGCCTGCGGCGCGCCCTGGTGG
This sequence comes from Thinopyrum elongatum, assembly GCA_011799875.1. Taxonomy (NCBI): domain Eukaryota; kingdom Viridiplantae; phylum Streptophyta; class Magnoliopsida; order Poales; family Poaceae; genus Thinopyrum; species Thinopyrum elongatum. The sequence goes on along the minus strand of CM022297.1, from coordinate 418,530,553 downwards.
GTAGTAGGGCCCACGAGCATCATTTTGACCTACCTCCGCCTCTATAAATACTCTAAATTCCCAAAACCCTCAGGGGAGTCCACCAAATACTTTTTCCGCTGCCGCAAGTTCCAGAACCACGAGATCCAATCTAGAGGCCTTTTCTGGCACTCTGCCAGAGGGGGAAACAATCACGGAGGGGTTCTTCATCATCCTTGCTGCCACTCCGATGATGCGTGAGTAGTTTACAACAGACCTACGGGTCCGTAGTTAGTAGCTAGATGGCTTCTTCTCTCTTTTTGATCTTCAATACAATGTTCTTCCCGGTGTTCTTGGAGATCTATTTGATGTAATGACTTTTTGCGGTGTGTTTGTTGGGATCTGATGAATTGTGAGTTTATGATCAGATCTATCCATGAATATTATTTGAGTTTTCCTTGAAATCTTTTATGCATGATTGTTATAGCCTCGTATTTCTTCTCTGATTTATTGGTTTGGTTTGGCCAACTACATTGATTTATCTTGCCATGGGAAGAGGTGCTTTGTGATGGGTTCGATCTTGCGGTGCTCAATCTCAGTGACAGAAAGAGACATGAAACGCATGTATCGTTGCTATTAAGGGTAAAAAGTTGGGGTTTATTTATACGTGAGTTTATCTTGTCTATATCAGGTCATCTTGCACTGGTACGGCGAGGCGATATAAAAACGGTTTTTAACCCCTTTCCGCGACGGTGTTTGGAACCGTCGCCGAGTGAGTGTGTGCGATAGGGGGGTCCTTCCCACATGACCCAGAAACCGTCGGGGATAGGCCCTCCTGGCACACACACTCGGCAAAATGAGGTCGTGTGTGACGGGCGAGCGATCAAATATGGTTATACATACAGTTGTGCTAAAAAATACAATTATACAGGCCAAATTGTTTCCAGTCGTAAGTACATCCCACACAGTCAGTCCCGGCTAAATGTTTCCGTTTGTATGTACATTCCACACAGTCAATCTAAGGAATACATTTCCGTTAGTATGTGCATCCCACACATTTAATCCAAGAAGTACGTTTCCGTTCGTATATACATCCCACACGGTCACTCCAAGGAAAACATTTCCGTTCGCAGGTACATCACACACAATTTTCCCCATTAAATCGTTTGTGATAGCGTTGCCATTGCAGACGATATTAACAATTTTACCGTTTGCGTTATTGAATGCATCACACACGGTGCGTAGAAGAAACTGTGTGGCATAGGTTGTCCATCACACACACTTTTTATGTGGTAAACGTTTGCGCAAGGTGGCCTAACGCAAATAGTTTTCAAGAGGATGTCATGTGTGATTGTTCATTGATCCAACACGGTTTATTCCTAGAAACTATGTGCGTTGCCTGAGGTCATTGCCCACGGTGTTTTCTCAATAACCGTTTGCAATAGAAAACCCAATTAACAGGCTAATTGGCCATTAGCAGGCTAATTGTCCTATTATTAATAATCCATTTCTTAATCTAATTGGCATTTCATATTAAGCACACAATATATTTCATTTTCATATTAAGGAAGCAGGATTTCATAATTGAAATACATCAGAGTACAACATCATATAGCTTCAGCTCTCAGCTACCCCATTACACAACTACACCAGCACCAAGTTTCACATGCAACATCTATAACCTTTCGAAATTAGCATCATAGACGGTACATAGACAGATGAATCTCATCTGGAAAACTGCTGAAGCGGAAGGCGAATATTGGGCCTTCATTGATGTTGAAGGTCTTTGCAACTTTAGGCCAGTGCCTGTGGATGATTGACCGTCCATCATTCGTCCTCTTCAGGAACACTTCAATATTGAACCGTGGGTGTTGTATGAATACCTTCCTCGCCTCCTGACCATACAAGTGGTTTGAGAGGTAATCATCAGTGAACTGCTTTGGAAAGGCCTGAAAACAAGGATGTGCATAAATATCTTCTCTATATTGGAAATGGGGCAAAGGAATAAAAAAGGCAAGGTATAATAGTTAGTACCATCCTGTAGTGAACTGATATCTTCTTCATTGTGCAAACAAAGATCTTGTTGTTTTTTGTCGCTAATTTCTTTATCCTAACAATCTTTCTGAGTTTCTTGACTTGACTGATATTCATGGACAACTCTTTTTCCCATATGCTAAAAGGGTCGAACAGTGGGTCAAAACCTCTGACAGCAGGACCTACATGTGCAAGACCAAATTGTTAAAAATCTAAATATTAGAATGGTTCCTGCAATTGCATAATAATGTCCTATTAGGCAAAGGACCATGCAGGTGCAAACCTTGATTGTAAACCTCAGTGCTTCTCATTGTTTCCCTGCAACACATATAAGGTAGTTAGTGATCACGTTAAGTGAGGGTTCGCATGCTATCAGTAAAATATGTTGATGAAAAATAAGCACATTGCAGATTCATCAGATTAATTCAAGCCACATGGAAAGCCCATTTATCCAAACCAAGCATGATTAAGAACTAGGAAATATAGCAATTGTATATGTTTCTCGTGTATTAAGTGCAACCAAATTCGATTTATTCCTCACATGCACAACAATACAAAATTCTACCCACGACAATTGGACATCGCATTGCAGAATTGAACCAAGCAGTTAACTAAACACCACAACAAATGAACCAAACATTAACTAAGCACCGCATTGCACAATATAACATACTCCTCACAGAAGATCAGCCAGTTAACCAAACCAAGCATGCTTAACAACTTGCAAATATAGCAATTGTATTTATTTCTCATGTATTTAATATAGCCAAATTCGATTTATTTCTCACATGGTATACAATAACAGAATGCACCCACAACAATTGAACATCGCATTGTAGAATTGAACCAAACAGTTAACTAAACACCACAACAAATGAACCAAACGTTAATTGAGCACCACATTGCACAATGTATAACATACTAGAAGATCAGACAGTTAACCAAACCAAGCATGCTTGACAACTTGGAAATATAGCAATTGTATTTGTTTCTCATGTATTTTGTAAAGATAAATTCGATTTATTTCTCACATGGAAGACAATACAAAATTGCACCCTGAAGAATTGAACATCACATTTGCAGAATTGAACCAAACAGTTAACTGAACATGACAACTAATTAACTAAACAGTTAATAAGTAAGCACCACATTGCACGACATATAGAACATATACACTAGAGCAACATATTGCATGGTAAAAGTAGATAGGACAATTCACTAAAATTTGTTAAGGAAAGGCAGGAGCAGCACATGCAACGGGTAAATCGAGCATGCTTAACCGGCGTAGCTAGCAAACTGAACATAGGTCCTTATAGTGAGCTAATAAGACAAGCTACTCCTCATCGTTGGAGATATCGATGATGATTGGCTCCTTGGACATGGAAGAGGGTGAGGCCTCCACCTCGTGGGTGCCCTCGTCATAGTGGTGAGTTGCCTGAGCCGCTCCGGGCACAAACTTGCTGGCTCTCGAGCTGAGGTAAGAACGGGCACGCTGAGAAAACACCTCGTAGTCTTCGTCGAAGGCACCGACGGTGGCCTCGAGAAAACACCACAAACTGTCATTTAAAGCAGCCAACCGTGTCGTGGCGTCGGCGCGCAAGGCGTCGACAGTGGCCACGATGGCGAGGTGCTCCTCCAAGATCTGGGGGTCGGCATGAATGGCAGCCATCGCGACCTCATCCGCGCGTGCAGCCGTGATTTGCTTCTCCACTACCAAATGCTCCTTGAGCTCCTGGCTATACTACGTGCACCATGGCTTAGGGCGGCGCTTATTTGGGGGAGGGGTCGGTGATTTGGGTGGAAGGTGTTGCGCCGGTGGTCGGGGCATGTGGGATGTGGAAGGAGGAGGAGGATGGGGGTCGGGTGTGGATTACCTGCCTGGATCGACGAGGCCGAGCAGCGTGAAGGAGGGTCGCCGATGAGGAGGCGGCGCTGCAAGCAAGGAGTGAAGGTTTCAACTTGGAAAGGAAGGCAGAAACAGGGGAAATGTGGCTTTTGGTAAGGGGGAGGGGGTAGGGAGGTAGATATTTCTGCGGAAGCCAAATTTTTTGGATCGGTGCAGCGAAAGAACTGGCACGCAAAGTGTCATCAGACACGGTCCCTTATTCAGCACTGTGTACGATATGTGAACATCACAAACGATTCATATAGCTTAACCCGTGTGTGATGAGTTTGAACGTGCAAATTTTGGTCCGAATTTCCCTGGTTATAGTGGTCATCCACGTCATTGCATAATTTGGGTACACAAAGGAGACTACAACACACCCACACTTCTTAATCGAGCAAGTTCAGCAATTAAACAGAGCCAAATGACCTAAACATTACTCTAACAAATTAAAGACCGGTGCTCATAATTAAACAAAACAAAGAGTACTACTATGGCTGGTGCTCGTCGATCTCCGCCGCCTCCTCCATGTCCAGCTCGCGCCCGACGATCTCCTTAGGAAGGGGCTCCATGGCATACATCGCACCATACTCGGCAAGCATCTCGCCATCCGCGTCCGCCATCTCTTTGGAAAAGGCCGCCATGAGCTGGGCGTGGGAGGCCGCGATCTGGGCTTGGACGGGCTCCATCGTGGCAAGGTATGCCACGGAGGAACGGACGGCTGCTCGAACGCTCTCGGCGATTGCCAACTCTTCGGCCGTGGGTCGCCGACCGTTGTCGGAGAAGCTTCGTTCAATTTTTGCGGTCACGGCCACGAGCTGGGCGTGGGCGGCCTCAACATGGTCATGGGCGGCCTCCATCAGGGCTAAGGCCGCCGCTGCAGAACGGACAGCTGCTGTGCCGCTCTCGCCAGTTGCTATCCCCGAGGCAGATGTTGCTGCCGCCACCTGAGAAGCAACAGCGCCCGTTTGGGCTGCCTTGGCCGCCCGGTCGCAGATTGCGGCCGTGCTCATGTAGCTTATTAGCACGCGCATGGCGGCCGCGGTCGCGCTCTCACCGGAATGGGCCGCCGAATTTTCCCTCACGACGTGGGTCCACGTCCCCATCTTTCACCGGCGATGATTGAACAGTGAAATGATATTTGGGGAGCGAGCTAGTGTGCTTGGCACATCGGCTGTGGACTGTAGCCGACGCACCTTCTCGCGTAAGCCATAGGCGTACTATACTCCGACGATGCTCCAAGATATTTTGCACTACATCTCACATGGTTGGTGATAATAAACTGTGTCTGATCTACTTGATTTTTCGTCTTGATTTGAATTACATAATGGGGTCAGAGCGGCAAAGGAGGGTGTTTGAATTGCTAGAACTTTTATCTGTAGTGAACATGCAACTATAGGTGTGTCGCCAAAAAAATTGGAATTATTCAGGGTTCGTTTGGACATTTTTATACATTAACTTGGTTTTCTAGGCATTCCAGGTGCACAATTCAAAATTAAACTACATGCACATGCTCCGGTGCACAAAATGGGTTGTAAAATCATATATGTGTCCATGGGTTGATGTTTACACTGGTACAGCGAGGTGCTATACAAACGGTTTTTAACCCCTTTCCGTGACGGCGTTTTGAACCGCCGCCAAGTGAGTGACTGCGATAGGGGGGTCCTTCCCACACGACCTAGAAACCGTCGGGGATAGGGAGCCTTGATGCATACAGTTGTCCCTATAAAACTGTTTCTGATATCTCGAATATCCCAAACGCTTCATCCTTACTACTCATTTGTGCTCGCATTGCCATCGTAGTCGGAGTTCTGTGGTTTTACCTAAAACCAGGCGCAGTCTAGGCACGGGAATTTTCCAGGCACGTACCAAACTAGCTCTATGTTTACGATGCCTGGCACATCACAAACAGTTCATGATTGTAAACCGTGTACGATAGGCCGACAATCACACACATTTAGTTTTCCCGCACCGTTTGTGATATTGTCTGACATCACACACGCTTTGCAAACGACAATTGTGTGCATGCTTACACATGTTTCCTCTCCATGAACCGTGTCGGATTATGATGTATATCACACACGCTGTGCTTTATAGACCGTGTGCGCCGTAATGACCTGCAGACCGTAATTTCACCCTAATTTAATTTCTGCTATTTAAAATTGTACCTAATTTGAATTTGAAAGTAGGCTATAGCTTTATTCATATCCATCAGGTTCAAACAACCAATGCATTATTCGATTCACAGGTACATATGTTCAAGAATTATATAAGCACCAAATAAAGAATGATGAAGCAGGGTTGTATACTTGTACTATTACAGATGGTAAAAAAAGAGGCGACAGACATTCTGGTTGCTGAACAAGGTGAAGCGGAATGGCCCTATTGTGCTCTCCTCGATGCAGAAGGCACACACGACTCTAGTCCAATCCCTTGTGATGGTCGGCCGCCAATCATGTAGTTTGAGAGGTAATCTTGAGTAAACTGCTTCAGGATCCACTGCAAAGGAAAAAGATTCAGACATTGTCATCTATCACAACTCATTGCAGGCAGTAAAAAGAAGGCTACAGAGTTCTTACTTACCATCTTACAGTTCACTATTGTCTTTCATAAAGTGTAAATAAATAGTTCAATTGACATCTTTTGACCCATTTTAATAACAATCTTTATCAGTTTCTTCACTTGATGCTGGTTCATGAATATCTCATTGCCCCATACGCAGAAAGGGTCGAAGTGTGGATCTTTGGCAATGACATATGTACCTAAGAGCACCAAGTTAATATTAGAAGCTAAACAACAATTGCAAAATGATGTAGTACAACACTCCTTCCATCCCATTATATAAGATCTTATTACATGTATATCTAGACATCATCAGAACATTAAGGTAACACTCTTCCTTGTTGCTATGTAGCCTGGGATTGCATATTTAGTCATTCAGTACAATGTATGTTGTTATGTAGCCTCAGATATATTAAATATGGCCCTAGTTAATCTACCGATACATGGGTTAAAGATATATTCAGTGAAATGTCTGATTCGATGATTAATCCCTTATTAGCCCCCAGGCTATATGGTACTCCCTCCGTCCCAAAATAACTGTCTCAAGCTTAGTACAATTTTGTACTAAACCTAGTACAAAGTTGAGACACTTATTTTGGGACAGAGGGAGTACTAGCTACCGATATCCTGAACAGTGAGTATATATATAAGCAATGTGATGAAACTAACCTCGATGGAAAACAGCAGCTATTCTCAATATTGTCCTGTATGAGTACATATAAAGGCATGTTAAGCAGAACAGGCAAAACATCAACTGAATAGTTGCACATATAGAGCATCACATTGTGAAGAACTGAAATAAACAAGGCATAAGGCCATCTCTAGCCGATCCCATAAAAGTTAATGGACTAAAACCCTTAGTGGAGTATATATATACTCCAGCAATTTTTGGCCGTTTCTAGTCGATCCCCCTAAAATTAACGTTGTAAACTTCAATTTGATCAAGTTCAAAGCAGGTTCAACCGAAAGTAGCATGCATTCAAACATAAACATAGATAGTTTTGCATAACCGAACATAAAACATAAATTTTAATTAAACTAAACTACTTTCGGTCGAAGTGGAGGTCGAGCCAATCCTTCCTCGTCAGGTACGGTGTGCCGCGAGCCGGGTCCGGGCCGGTGCCGTCGTCGGGGTCGTTGGGGAAGACACTCCTCCACTCGTCGACGTCGATCTCCTCGTCCACGACGCCCTCCGCGCCGCTGTCCTCGCCGCCTTCGACCTCGTCATCGGAGGAGAGCACGATAACCTCGCCACCCTCCGCGCCGACAAAGATCATCCGCTCCGCCTCCACGAGCTCCGGGTGCTGCCGGTGGAGCGCTTGCATGTAGGCCTTGTCGGCGGCCTCGGCCTTGAGGCGCTCCCACGCCTGGCAGTCCTCCTGCACCATAGCCGAGCTCACCTCCCCTGGCTCCGGCGGACGAGGTCGACCGGATGTGTGCCGAAGGGGAAATTGAGCCTAGCCGCCGCGCCGTGGTAGCGGACCTGCCAGCGGTCGTACTCCATGGCCGCGAGCTCGGCCTTGTGGAAACTACCGAGCCACCGGCGGGTGTGGGTCTCGCGATCCGTAATCTCGATGATCCTCGTCCCCCACCGCCGCTGCCGGACCCCGAGGTAGGACCTCATCGGTGGCCGGGCCCGAGGGAGGACGGGGAAGTCCTCGAACTGGCGTAGGGGCGCGACGGCGGGCGGATCGGGCGATCGGCGACGCGGATCGATAAAGAGCCCGCGGAGGACGATGGGGACATCTCGGCGGCCACCTCGCCGGCGTCGGGCGAAGAGGCCACGATAAACCTCTTTTGGGCCATTGGCTCCTCGAGCTCCCCGGCACACAGGCAGAGGTTGAGGATGGAGGCGGCGGCGGCGATGGTTTTGAGGGAGGGAGGGGTGGTGTGTGTCTGTGTGAGCGGAGGTTTTGGGGTGTGTGGGGGGGGGGCAAGGTGGTGTTTGAGGAAATACCGCGGCAAGTGAAAATTTTACTAGGCGGGAGTAAAATGCCGGGCTACTGAAAATTTGGATCAAGGGCGGGCAGATATTTTTGAGATTGCGAGGCACGGGAGTAAAATGCAGGGGCTACTGAAAATTTGGATCAAGGGCGGGTAGATATTTTTGAGATTGCGAGGGATGCAGAGGCAGGAGTAACAAGGCGGGGCTACTGAAATTTTGAATCAAGGGATTGAAGCAGAGTGGGAGTAACAGACTTCTCACACGGTCCACACATACTAATCGTGTGCTATCAAACATAAAAACCTTCCAGGCGGTAGATATTTTTGAGATTACGAGGCAGTAGATATTTTTGAGAGCGGGAGGTAAGCCTCGTGGAGCCCAATCTACTGTGTTGATGTGAGTGACTGCAGGGGCACGGGCGTGGCACACGGGTAGTCTGGGCGAACCGTGTCTGTTGCGTCCCCAATCGCAGACGGTTTCTCCATCCAACTCGTGTGCTGTTTATAAATTTGGCAAAAAGAATAACGCGGGAAAGGGTCAGAACACGAACACACTTGCATGTGAACCAAATATATGTATGAAAAGGGTGGTTTGATGTTCGAGTACCCAATGGACAACTTTGATGTGGCACCTGTCGCACAAAAGCACAGTATTGCTAGTCAGCCACCCCTACGAACCCCACTTCGTGTCGGCGGTAAGGGAATCCTAGCTACGAATGCATGCCCCCAAATAGCTAGGTCTGAAATCTCACCCTACCATAACACATAACCTATAGGAGTCCATCATATATATGGTCAAACTTTCCCTTTCGCTTCCCGACAAAGGTGGACCGTGTGCCGACCCACAAATGTGTGCTTGTGGCGCGAGATGGGTGAGACCACATACGTACGACCACCTACGGGTGGCACTACTATATGTACGAAAAGGGTGTGGTGTGATATTTAACTACCATTCACAACTTTGATGTGGCACGTGTACCTCGCAAATTAACCAAACTTCCCCGACCCCACGGAGGTTGCAGGTAGTGCGAAGTAGCGCCCCCCCACACATCGGGGGGAGGGCATCTCACCAAGACGTACTGTAACACGGACCAAGCAGAATCCAACTTGGTCGTACAACCTCTCCCGCTCGTTGTTGGTCAAAGTGATGGACGTCCACACGGCCCCGCAAAATGGGCTTGCTTGTCGCCGATAACCTCGCGAGGGAGTACTGTATGAAGACAAACCCACTCTTTGCATGTGGTCCAGGTATGTATATGGAAGTGGTGTGTGTGGTGTTTGAATATGCAATGCGCAAATTTGATGTGGCACCATGCTTTGGAACCGTAAAATCTCCACACTGAGCGAGGGTTCACGACGCATAGCATGTGCTCATACTTAATTAGGCTTGGAATGATCGACCTACTATATGGTAACTCGAAGCAAATAAGAAGAATCCATCCTGGTAACCTTTCTCGTCGTTGGTCGAAATGATGGACGTCCACGCGGGCCCACGAATATATATAGGATTGCCGCCCATAACCAAGCGAGTGAGAGTGTGTCCAAAGACAACCATAGCATGCGTGTGTCCCAAACATATTTATGGAGGTGTGTGATACATGCATATGTGTTGAATACCCGGCCCAATGCACAACATTGATGTGGTGCATGCGTTGAAAATCGCAGAGGTCCCCACACAGAGCAAGAGGTTCATGACGTGTCGTGTGCTCGCCCCCCCTTCGATCCAGCGGGATGGATTTATGTGTACACATGCGCTATTATATATATGTAATCTCGCGTCATGATCTATATCGTGAGACAAACAAAAAATTAATCCCCTCCTAAGTCAAATTAATTAACCTCTCTCGCTGTCGGTGAAAGTGATGGACCAAGTGGGCTGACAGATGGAAGCATCGCCGATAACCGCGTGAGTGAGTGCCATGGGACAACAATCATCGCTTGCATGTGTGCTAGAATATATATATGGAGAGGTGTGTGGTTGTGATGTTTTGAATACCTAATGCACAACTTTGATGTGGCATTTGCCTCAAAAACCGCAAAGTTCCCACACAGAGTGAGGTTCATGTGACACGTAGTATATATATGCTGGTCACCCCCCTTCGACGCGTACTATACACCTAGTAACACAACCCTAAAAGAATTAATCCTCCTTGTTCGTCAAACGTACCTCTCTCTTGTTGGGTCAAAGTGATGGACGACAAACTCGCGGGCCCACAGAAAGCGAAGCGTATGTCGCACGCGAGTGAGCATCCTATATAGGACTACGTACCATCATCTGCATGTGGCCCAAAGAGGTGTGTGTGTGATGTTTGAATACGCAATGCACAACTTTGATGTGGCACCACATATATAGGAAACCAAAATGTCCCCACAGAGAGCGAGGTTCATGATGCGTGGTATGTGCTATATGTACGCCCCCATTCGACGCGTGGTATATATATACTTCTACTGTATAGCACAAACCAAAAAAGAATCATTCCTTGATGGTCAAATTAACCTCTCTCTCATTGGGTCAAAGTGATGGAGGACAACCTCGCATGCCCACAGATGGAAGCGCCACACGTGAGTGAGTTCCTATAGGGCAACCACCGCCTGCATGGTATTGCGTGATGTTTGAATACCAATGTACAACTTTGATGTGGCACCTGCCTCGGGAACCGGAAAGTCCCCACATGGAGCGAGGTTATGACGTACGCATATATATAGAGTATTCATGTTGCCCCCTCTTTGACATGTACTACATACTCCTACCGTGCATATACGTAACACAAACCAAAAAAGAACCATCCTTGTTGGTCAAATTAACCTCTCTCTCATTGTATGTTCAACTGATTGATGACCCTCGCGGGCCCACAGAGAGAGTCACACGCGAGTGAGTGTCATAGGACAAAACCACCGCGTGCATGTGCCTGTGTGTTATGTGATGTTTGAATACCCAATGCACAACTTTGACGTGGCACATGCTTCGCAAACCGGAAGCGCACTACACCATGATGCGTAGCCCCCTCACTTCAAGCCGATGGGAGGGACTCATGTGTACGCACGTGCCCGAACTTTGATATGGAATCTCACCATGATCCACACCACACACATGCCAAGATGAATCCACCTTTTGGTTAAATGCCTCTCGTTGTTGGTGGAAACTGAAAACCTTTGCGGGCTAACGAATGGGCACGTCGCTGATAACCGCACGAGGGAGTGCCCGAGAGGACCACCAATGCATGCATGTGGCCCGAACATGTATGTATGAAAGGGTTGTGTAATGCTTTAAATAACCAATTCACGACTTTGATGTGGCATATATGACTCACAAAATGATCAATAATCCCACACGGAGGCTCATGACTCGTAGTGTACTGCCGGACCCCCCCACCCCACACACACATAGACACACACATCCCGCACCACCACAGCCACTGTGAGGCATGCCAAACTTTTTCTGCAGTGAACATGTGACCAAATGAGTGTCGTGTTAACATAAAATAAAAACAGAGATCATTCGACCATTTTTATACATTGAATGATTTCCTAGGGATTTAATGTGCAAAAATCAAATTTGAGCTATTTGTGCACCAAAATGGATTGCAAAATCATATGTGTGTCCCTGGGTGCATGTTTCCCCATGCAAGAGATTTCAAAACATTGAGAATATAGATTTTTAAAATTCAGTAAATCCAAAACTTAGTTGAAATTCATGAAACTTATCGTGGTGTCATATATGGACACCAGTAGACTATGATATTGTATTTTTTCGTCAAATTTGAGACACGTTTTGATATAATCTTCTTACAAATGGGAGATTGTTAATGACTGGCAACCAATATTTCATATGGATTATTTATTCAGACCGTGTGCGTTAGACCGTGCCATGCTTCGGTTAAGCAGTAAAGCGATAGAATGAATCATCAAAAAACAAAAAACAAAAAATGTGCTGCCACGCGCCCCGTGTGCCGTGCGAGCAGGCTTGAGTTAACGGGACGCATGCGAGCAGTCCGCCGCGCAGGCAGACCGGGAGGTGTGCGTGTAGGTGTGTGAATTGACGGGAGGCGTTTCCGCTGCGTAGTGTCACCGGGAGGCGTGCGAGTAGCTGTGTGAAATGATGGTAGGAATGCCAGAAGTCCGCCGCGCAGGCTCACCAGGAGGCGAGACAGCCTTTGACTGCCGCCCGCCTCGCTCCCACTAGTCCGTATTAATGGCGCGCCTGAGCTGCCGACCATAATAGGCGGCCGCACCCCCGGTCCATAGTGGTCACCAACGTCTGGACTCTGGAGTGTATGAGGATGTCGCCGAAGCGCACCATCAGAGGGAGTGGCGACGCCGGGGCTGGTGAAGCACCCGCGCAACGCATGAAGCTGGGCACAGAGGTTGCCGTCGCCGCCGATGAGGTCTCGCGCGGGCAGCAGCACGACCTTGACTTCGTCGGCGCCGTCGTGCCCCCCAGCTGGAGCCGGAGGTCAACAGCAACTCTGGCAACGACTGCGACTCCGACGGAAAACTGGTTAGTCATCTATATACCCATTTGTGCGGCAAACATATCATGTGTTTTCTCTGGTTACTCCCCCCTCTCTAATTTTTTTGGAATACAAATCCTATGGTTATGTTCTCTCAGTCCATGAAATCAGAGTAATTAAGATCCGTTAGATGCATGTAGTGTATTGATTGTTTGAATGGTATCCGTATAGGGTTAGTGATTAATTGTTTGTTCTGTACAAATGATTTTTGCTAATAATCCGACTAGGGTTAGCGTGCGTGCTAATAATTCGTGGCCAGATCTTGAGAATTGATTTTGAATGTCCTACATATATGTTTGTGCCTTTTTTTCTTCCAGATCTTGAGAATTGATTTTGAATGTCCTACATGTTTGTTTCTGCCATTTTTTTCTGTCAGATTGGTATGTACACAAATGAGGCTCCGGCCAGCACCGCCGCCGGATGTAGATCTTGGACCCGGCAGCACGGCCAGAAGCGGCCACGCCCCCTGGACCTGAGGAACCAGTAGAATCTCTGGCGGATCGCATCAGCAATCTCCCGGACGCCATCCTTGGGGAGATCATCTCCCTTCTCCCCACCAAGGATGGCTACCACACACAAGTCGTCGCATCTCAGTGGCGCACTCAGTGGCGTGCCGTGCCTCTTAATCTCGACTGTCGTCAGCTATCTGTCGATGATGATTCTGAACTCCCCGGAGCCATCATCTCCTCCCACCAGGGCTCCACATATCTGCATCCCGGCATGCTACCTGCTAGACATACCCTGCACGATGGCCGCCTGGCTGACATCCCGTCAATTCGATAAACTCCAGCAGCTTGAGTTCTACCATTACTACAGCGATAGGTTACCACCAAGAGCTGCATCAGTGCCATCACCACCGATGCCCATCTCATGGTTTTCCTCCTCCCTCCACACCGCCACCTTGACCCGGTGCCATCTAGCAGACAATCTGGTACAAATGCTTCGACTCGCACTGCTGAAAAAACTTGCTCTTGTGTTGGTTGATCTGTCGGTGGCCTCACTGCACAGCATCATCCACTCCAGCTGCCCTGCACTGGAGTGTTTGGTGCTTGTTTTTGGAAAAGGAATCCATATCCCTTGTCTCAAAATAAAGTCGCCTCACCTTGTAAGCATTGGAATTCATTTTGAAGGACAGGAGCTCATCATCGAAGATGCCCCTTCACTTCAAAGGTTGCTCCTTGATTATTGTTATAAACCTTCGCAAATAATTGTCGTCTCTGCGCCTAAACTGGAGACCTTGGGTGCAATTTGTGATCCGTTTAAATGGTTCGAGATGGTGTTTGCCTCCACATCTATTGAGGTACTGTATATTATTCACGTACACTTCTGTAATTTGCATTTTTCATTTGTGCGCATAAGTTAAGTATCATCTTGGAGTACATTTTCAGTGCTAATATTATGTTCTATGCTCAATGAAGAGCTTGTCCATCCTATCAGTGGTGGTGGATTCTGTCAAGACCTTATATATCAGTATGTGGTGTTTTGATCTCAACATCATTATTGCCTTGCTGCAATGCTTTCCATGTCTGGAGAATTTGTATATAAAGGTGATGATTTCACGCACATTGGAAGCCCATATATAATGTACTATAATTAATCGTTCAGCTATCGCTCTTTCAACATAATCTTTTTTAGACATTAACTATTTTCAATCTTCATCTCTATTTAGGCACTAACACATGGAGAAAAAGGTATAATCAATCGATGGTGCAAGAAGCACCGGGATTTTCTCAGATCTCATGACATTCATTTGAAGATAGTAACGCTGGAAGGATATGCATCCAACAATGCAAACACTAGCTTTGTCACATTCTTCATGTTGAATGCAAGGGCACTATTGTCTGTGAGGATTAAGTTTTTAGACAAGAAATTTCTCACGGCTGCAAGTGTTGAACAGCATAAAAAGAAGTTTAAGGTGGACCTAAGGGCTTCTGATCATGCTCGGCTTCTATTTACAACAGCTTGTCGTCATCATGGAGCACTAGAATTTTTGTACTGGGATCTTGATTTTATGTATCAGACCGATCCATTTGATTGTGACTGCCGAAAACTTTGGTTGAATTAGATGTCATTGTCCTGTTCAATCTGGATTTTGTCTAAACCTGATGAGCAATTAATCCTCGTACTTTTGTACTATTTGTAAGCTGGAGTTAGATATTGTTGCCCTTTTCAACTCGGCTTTGACCCATATTTTCTTTCATACTGGCCAATGGCTTGCCATTTATTTAATTAAGACATAAATATTATAATCATTCACAACATAGGGAAAGAACATCACTCTCGCAGGATCCTTGAGATCTTTGTTCATTACAGAACCCACAAGTTCTTAGCGCCCACCAGCACCCACAAACTTATTTTCAGCTAGCACACCAAATGGGCTGTAATTCTTAATAAGAAAAGCTACATGGTAGTGACATATTTGGATTTGTCATTTGGGACCCATGAGGAAAAAGCCTATCCAGGGTGGTGCCGACTCGACAGTAAACATTGAGAAACCTGGTTTTAAAATTACTGTAAATACAAAACTCGCCTCAAAATCATGAAACTTGGCATGGTGTTATGAAATGGCACCAACATGCTGTGGCAAAAAATTAGTCCAATTTGGGACAAGTTTTGGTATAAACTTCTTACAAACCGGAGCTTCTCTCAAAAAGGCTCATGGTTCTGAGAGGGAACTTGTCACCTATGTGTGCGAAACGACATACGCTGTCTCTTCCCGCCTTGATTTATTTTACAGAGGCAACATGCAACTATAGGAGCGTCGTCCTAAAAATATGAAATTATTCACGGTTCGTTTTGCCTTTTTATACATTATTTGAGTTTTCTAGGCATTTTGGAACATACTTTGGTGTGTGCAAAGGTCATGTGTGTACTAGCCACCTATGTAATTGGATGTTCAATCTATTTATGGAATCAAGTCCTTATAAGTTATAAGTACATAGGCTGTTGTTCTGTGTGCAATGACATCGCACACGGACCATACTAGGGAACTCGTCGGTGATGATTTCATCAATCACTGATAATTGTATACCAGCAAGCATTTGCCCACAACACACACGGCTTATTAGCAGCAATCGTCTGTGTTATTATCGGTCTTCGCACACATTTCTGATTACAAACCTGTTTGCCGCGTATCATGCACATCTTGTTAAATTGAACCATTTCTGTTTTCTTGGCTCAAGGCAAATAGTTCGTCCGAGTGAACCGGATGCCGTATATCGCACACACCTTGATCTGGCTGGCTGTTTCTTTTGTGTTGCCTAATCACAAACAGTTCATCCGAGTGAACTGTATGCCGTATATCGCACACAACTTCATCTGGCTGCCCGTTTCTGTTGTTCTGTGTTGGTGCAACAGACCCTGGGTCCATTGCACGGACTGTGCACAGGCCAGAGACAAGGTTACAAGACCAAGATCAGACCAAACAAGGAGGATCAATTCCTTTGAAGGATCCAAGTGCAAGTCGAGAAGGCCAAGGTGAGCCAGAGAAACAAGGTATCGCTAAGGGAAGGACCTACCTTGCTGAGCAGGCGAGCCCGACAAGGTTGGGTTTTGCCCCGGAACCAAGCTCCCAGATCGTCCCGGCAGGCCTGCTGGGGCTGGCGGAGGCGAGCCACTCCACCGCTCCACCTCGCAAGCGACGCAAGTCATTAATCAAAGCGGTGTCGAGCTCCAAGGTGACTAAGTGGCTGCATCTTGCCACATGGCAGCCATTTCCTACAGCAAACACCTCCATATGACATCCGTCCTGAGACGTGTCAAACGAACAGGCGCGAAGCTGGCAAAACAGCCCGGCAGGACCTGCCGGGTGGGCTATGATGTGACACTGAGCGACACATTTAATGCGCTCTGTCAGCCTGCAGAGTTAGATATGATAGCACTGTTAGCTATCTAATCAGTACGCAAAGACTGATTTGCCACTGTGGTGACCCCTTAATCTATAAAAGGAGGCCCATGACGACCGTAGAAAGGGTCGGACCCTCGCATATTGATATGCTCGTAGCCACTCTCGCCGCCAGAGCGACCTTGCCGGGCGAGTGTGCTGCGTCCACCACCATTATCCACCATCAATACACCAAAGCAGGAGTAGGGTTTTACGCCTCGCGGCGGCCCAAACCTGGGTAAAGACTGCCCGTGTGATCTCTGCCGTGCTGCGCGACGCTTCTCCGCTCTTTGTGCAACGTGCCCATCCCCCCGTCGAACCAAAAGGGGCTCATGGCCCCATATGTGGCCATGGTTTCCCACGACATCTTTGGCGCGCCAGGTAGGGGGATCACTTGCGCGAAACCGAGAGCGTACGCTGCGCGTCATCTTCATCGACATTTTCGTCATCGACGGCGTCATCGACTATGGCGCCCAAGAGGAAGCCCAGATCTGCAAATCACCCGTCCACCTCGAAGGCTCCGCCGCCCGCGACCGCCGATGTCGCGGGGAATGCGGGGGCTCACGAGGGTGTGGATGCTGCAGGGGACGTTGTCGGCGCAGGCGGCGCCGTCGCCACCTCCCCCACGGCCGAAGCAGGAACGGGAGGTACCGGGGAAGGACAGCATCAGCAACATCCCAACGGCCATGCTCCACGAGGTACGGATGGAGGGATCATTCCGCCTGAACCCCTTCTCCTCGCTAACGGGCACAGCCACAGTGATGATGCTCGTTCTGGGGCGAATCGCAACCCTCCGGCCGCCCCCGCTGCGGGCGCGACCGCAGGGCACGTGCCACCCCCGGGGCGGGCTGACCCAACTACTGTGCCCAACGGAGCCGCTGGCCCTCAGGCGCCTCCGCCGCGTCGCTATGCCGTCCAAACGGCTGGTTCGCAGCAGCAAGGGCGCGGCGCGGTCTCCACCGGCAACGTCAGGAGCCGAGCGACACTACGATCTACATCGTCATCACCTATGCCAAGCACTGCCTCAGAGGCCTTGGCGTGAGCCCAACTGCTGTTGAGATTTCCACC
The DNA here is from genome assembly GCA_011799875.1 of Thinopyrum elongatum. Lineage (NCBI taxonomy): Eukaryota > Viridiplantae > Streptophyta > Magnoliopsida > Poales > Poaceae > Thinopyrum > Thinopyrum elongatum. Next base: position 418,512,708 of record CM022297.1, on the reverse strand, counting down.
GGCGGCAGACCAGATGGATGAGTGGCGAGCCACCATCCAGAGTCTGATTGGTTTTGCCAAGGTGGAAGGATCACAGCGGCCGGACCGCCACGGCCTTCCCAGGCAGCAACGACAGCTCGTGCGGCTGGTCGTTGATAACCCACAAGTATAGGGGATCGCAACAGTTTTCGAGGGTAGAGTATTCAACCCAAATCTATTGATTCTACATAAGGGGAGCCAAAGAATATTCTCAAGTATTAGCAGCTGAGTTGTCAATTCAACCACACCTGAAAGACTTAATATCTGCAGCAAAGTATTTAGTAGCAAAGTAGTATGGAAGTAACGGTAACGGTAGCAAAAGTAACAGTAGCAGTTTTGTAGCAATTGTAACAGTGGCAACGGAAAAGTAACAAAGCAAAGATCAATATGTGAAAAGCTCGTAGGCAATGGATCAATGATGGATAATTATGTCGGATGGCATTCATCATGCAACAGTTATAACATAGGGTGACACAGAACTAGCTCCAATTCATCAATATAATGTAGGCATGTATTCTGAATATAGTCATACGTGCTTATGGAAAAGAACTTGCATGATATCTTTTGTCCTACCCTCCCGTGGCAGCGGGGTCCTATTGGAAACTAAGGGATATTAAGGTCTCCTTTTAATAGAGAACCGGAACAAAGCATTAGCACTTAGTGAATACATGAACTCCTCAAACTACGGTCATCACCGGGAGTGGTCCCGACTATTGTCACTCCGGGGTTGCCGGATCATAACACGTAGTAGGTGACTATAACTTGCGAGATAGGATCAAGAACACAAATATATTCATGAAAACATAATAGGTTCAGATCTGAACTCATGGCACTCGGGCCCTAGTGACAAGCATTAGGCATAGCAAAGTCATAGCAACATCAATCTTAGAACATAATGGATACTAGGGATCAAACCCTAACAAAACTAACTCGATTACATGGTAAATCTCATCCAACCCATCACCGTCCAGCAAGCCTATGATGGAATTACTCATGCACGGCGGTGAGCATCATGAAATTGGTGATGGAGGATGGTTGATGATGACGATGGCGACGGATTCCCCTCTCTGGAGCCCTTAACGGACTCCAGATCCGCCCTCCCGAGGAAGAACAGGGCTTGGCGGCGGCTCCGTATCGTAAAATGTGATGAATCCTTCTCTCTGATTTTTTTTCTCCCCGAACGTGAATATATGGAGTTGGAGTTGAGGTCGGTGGAGGTCCAGGGGGCCCACAAGGTCGGAGGGCGCGCCCCCACCCTTGTGACCAGGGTGTGGGCCCCCTTCACTTGATTCTTTCGTCAGTATTTTTTATTAATTCCAAAAGTTATCTCCGTGAAGTTTGAGGTCATTCCGAGAACTTTTTATTCTGCACAAAAATAACACCATGGCAATTCTGCTGAAAACAGCGTCAGTCCGGGTTAGTTCCATTCAAATCATGCAAGTTAGGGTCCAAAACAGGGGCAAAAGAGTTTGGAAAAGTAGATACGATGGAGACATATCAACTCCCCCAAGCTTAACCCATTGCTTGTCCTCAAGCAATTCAGTTGACAAACTGAAAGTGATAAATAAAAACTTTTACAAACTCTGTTTGATCTTGTTGTTGCAAATATGTAAAGCCAGCATTCAAGTTTTCAGCATAGATCATGAACTAACCACATTCATAATAACTTTTTGGTCTCACCATTACTCATATCAATGGCATAATCAACTAGCGAGCAATAATAATAAATCTCGGATGACAACACTTTTCTCAAAACAATCATTATGATATAACAAGATGGTATCTCGCTAGCCCTTTCTGAGACCACAAAACATAAATGCAGAGAACTCCTAAAGATCAAGGACTGACTAGACATTGTAATTCATGGTAAATGAGATCCAGTCACAGTCATACTCAATATAAATTAATAACAATGCATACAAATGACAGTGGTGCTCTCTAACTGGTGCTTTTTATAAGAGGATGATGACTCAGCAATAAAAGTAAATAGATAGGCCCTTCGCAGAGGGAAGCAAGGATTTGCAGAGGTGCCAGAGCTCGAGTTTTTAAAACAGAGATGAATATAATTTTGAGCGGTATGCTTTCATTGTCAACGCAACAACCAAGAGATCTCAATATCTTCCATGCTACATACATTATAGGCGGTTCCCAAATAGAATGGTAAATTTTTTACTCCCCTTCCACCAACAATCACACTCCATGGCTGGTCCGAAACAATGGGTACCGTCCATACAATCAACAATCCTGGGGGAGTTTTGTTTAATTATTTGAAATTTTGTTTCTGATCTTTTGATCATAGGACTGGGCATCCCAATTACCAGCCATTTTCTCGTGAATGATGAGCGGAGTCCACTGATCGTGAGAATAACCCACCTAGCATGGAAGATACTGACAGCCCCCAGTCGCTACATGAGCGATTCGGGCTTAAAAACAGATTATCATTTGAAGGTTTAGAGTTTGGCACATGCAAATTTACTTGGAACGGCTGGTAAATACCTCATATAGGAAGGTATGGTGGACTCATATGGAATAACTTTGGGTTTATGGAAGTGGATGCACAAGCAGTATTCCCGCTTAGTACAAGTGAAGGCTAGAAAAAGACTAGGAAGCGACCAACTAGATAGCGACAACAGTCATAAACATGTATTGAGATTAACCAACATTGAATGCAAGCATGAGTAGGATATAAATCACCATGAACATAAATATCATGGAGGCTATGTTGATCTTGATTCAACTACATGCGTGAACATGTGCTAAGTCAAGCCACTCGAATCATTCAAAGGAGGATACCATCCTATCATACTACATCACAACCATTTTAAAAGCATGTTGGCACGCAAGGTAAACCATTATAAACTCCTAGCTAATTAAGCATGGCATGAATAACTATAATCTCTAATTGTCATGGCAAACATGTTTCATTCATAATAGGCTGAATCAGGAATGATGAGCTAATCATATTTACAAAAACAAGGTAGGTCGAGTTCATACCAGCTTTTCCTCATCTCAATCATTTCATCATATATCGTCATTATTGCCTTTCACTCGCATGACCGAACGGTGTGTTTTCAGTGCCAGAAATTCTCAAATATTCTATAAAAAAGCATACTAAATTTTCAGGGTATTTGGAGAACTTTTATTTTTGGGTCATTTTTTATTTCACGGATAATTCAGAAAATAGACAGAAAATACTATTTTTGCTTTATTCATTCTAAATAACAGAAAGTAAAAAGTAGGTGCAGAAAGTAGTGCCTTCTAAATTCATCCATCTCATGCCCATCAAAAGGAATCCGTTAATAAGGTTGATCAAGTCTTATTAACAAACTTCTTCCAAATGACATGAAACCGGAGAATTTTCGAATAACACTAGGTTACCTCAACGGGGATATGCATGTCCCCAACAATAAGAATATCATATTTCTTTTTGACAGTAGGAAGAGGGAATTCAAAACCTCCGATAGTAATAGTTGAAAATTTTCCAATAGAGTTGATACTATGAACTTGAGGTTGTTTCTTCGGAAAGTGTACCATATGCTCATTACCATTAACATGAAAAGTGACATTGCCTTTATTGCAATCAATAACAGCCCCTGCAGTATTCAAAAAGGGTCTACCAAGGATGATCGACATACTGTCGTCCTTGGGAATATCAAGAATAACAAAGTCCGTTAAGATAGTAACGTTTGCAACCACAACAGGCACATCCTCACAAATACCGATGGGTATAGCAGTTGATTTATCAGCCATTTGCAAAGAGATTTCAGTAGGTGTCAACTTATTCAAATCAAGTCTATGATACAAAGAGAAAGGCATAACACTAACACCGGCTCCAAGATCACATAAAGCAGTTTTAACATAGTTTCTTTTAATGGAGCATGGTATAGTTGGCACTCCTGGATCCCCAAGTTTCTTTGGTATTCCACCCTTAAAAGTGTAATTAGCAAGCATGGTGGAAATTTCAGCTTCTGGTATCTTTCTTTTATTAGTAACAATATCTTTCATATACTTAGCATAAGGAGGCATTTTAAGCATATCAGTCAAATGCATACGCAAAAAGATAGGTCTAATCATTTCAGCAAAGCGCTCAAAATCCTCATCATCCTTTTTCTTGGATGGCTTAGGAGGAAAGGGCATGGGTTTCTGAACCCATGGTTCTCTTTCTCTACCATGTTTCCTAGCAAAAAAGTCTCTCTTATCATAACATTGATTCTTTGATTGTGGGTTATCAAGATCAACAGCAGGTTCAATCTCTACGTCATTATCATTACTAGGTTGAGCATCAACATGAACATCATCATTAACATTATCACTAGGTTCATGTTCATCACCAGATTGTGTCTCAGCATCAGAAATAGAAATATCATTTGGATTCTCAGGTGTGTCTATGATAGGTTCACTAGAAGTATGCAATGTTCTATCAGTTTTCTTTTTCTTTTTATTACTAGGACTAGGTGCATCAGCATTAATTCTCTGAGAATCTTGCTCAACTCTCTTAGGATGGCCCTTAGGATACAAAGGTTCCTGAGTCATTTTACCACCTCTAGTCATTACCCTAACAGCATTATCATTGTTCTTACTATTCAACTCATTAAGCAAATCATCTTGTGCCTTAAGTACTTGTTCTACTTGAGTTGTAACCATGGAAGCATGTTTGCTAATAAGCTTAAGATCATTAACAGTTCTACTCATATAATTACTGAAGTGGTCAAGCATGTAAGCATTACGTTTCAATTGTCTACTAACATAAGCATTGGAGTTTTCTTGTTTAACAATAAAATTATCTAACTCATCCAAGCATTGACTAGCAAACTTATTATGAGGAATATCACCTTCATCAAATCTACGGAGAGAGTTTACCTCTACTACCTGCGTCGGGTTATCAAGACCATGTATTTCTTCAATAGGCGGTAAATTCTTAACTTCTTCAACTTTAATACCTTTTTCCTTCATAGATTTCTTTGCCTCTTGCATATCTTCAGGACTGAGAAATAGAATACCTCTTTTCTTTGGAGTTGGCTTAGGAGTTGGTCCAGGAAGTGTGCAATCATTATCATTACTCAATATATTATTCAATAGCAATTCAGCTTGCTTAACAGTTCGTTCCCTGAAAATACAACCAGCACAACTATCTAGGTGGTCCCTAGAAGCATCGGTTAGTCCATTATAAAAGATATCAAGTATTTCATTTTTCTTGAGAGGATGATCAGGCAAAGCATTAAGTAATTGGAGAAGCCTCCCCCAAGCTTGTGGGAGACTCTCTTCTTCAATTTGCACAAAGTTAAATATTTCTTTTAGAGCAGCTTGTTTCTTATGAGCAGGGAAATATTTTTGAGAGAAGTAATATATCATATCCTGGGGACTACGCACACAAACAGGAGCAAGAGAATTAAACCATATCTTAGCATCACCCTTTAACGAGAAAGGAAACAACTTAAGAATATAGTAATAGCGACTTTTTTCCTCATGAGCAAATAGGGTGGCTATATCATTCAATTTAGTAAGATGTGCCACAACTGTTTCAAATTCATAACCATAGAAGGGATCAGATTCAACCAAAGTAATTAACTCAGGATCGACAGAGAATTCATAATCCTTATAAGTAACAAAAATAGGTGAAGTAGCAAAATTGGGATCATATTTCATTCTAGCATTCAAGGATTTTTCTTTCAGCTTAGCTAGCAGTTTCTTAAGAACTTCTCTATCATTGCAAGCAAGAAAGTCTCTAGCAGTTTCTTCATCCATAATATAACCCTCAGGTACAACAGGCAATTCATATCTAGGGGAAGAATCATAATCTTCAGTTTCAATAATATTTTCTCTAACCCTAGCAAGTTGTTCATCAAGAAATTCACCTAGTGGCACAGTATTATCAAGCAAAGCAGTAGTATCATCATTAGCATCATGCATAGCAGAAGTGGCATCATCAATTACTTGCGACATATTAGAATTACTAGCAGGTGTAGGTGTCGCAAGCTTACTCAAAACAGAAGGTGAATCAAGTGCGGAGCTAGATGGCAGTTCCTTACCTCCCCTCGTAGTGGAGGGAAAAATCTTGGTTCCTTACCTCCCCGTGTGATCTCTGCCGTGCTGCGCGACGCTTCTTCGCTATTTGTGCAACGTGCCCATCCCCCCGCCGAACCAAAAGGGGCTCATGGCCCCATAGGTGGTCGTGGTTTCCCACGACATCTTTGGCGCGCCAGGTAGGGGGATCACTTGCGCGAAACTGAGAGCGTACGCTGCGTGTCATCTTCATCGACATTTTCGTCGTCGACGGCGTCATCGACTATGGCGCCCAAGAGGAAGCCCAGAGCTGCAAATCACCCGTCCACCTCGAAGGCTCCGCCGCCCGCGACCGCCGACGTCACGGGGAATGCGGAGGCTCACGAGGGTGTGGATGCCGCGGGGGACGTGGTCGGCGCAGGCGGCGCTGTCGCCACCTCCCCCACGGCCGAAGCAGGAACGGGAGGTACCGGGGAAGGACAGCATCAACAACATCCTAACGGCCATGCTCCACAAGGTACGGATGGAGGGATCATTCTGCCTGAACCCCTTCTCTTCGCCAACGGGCACATCCGCAGTGATGATGCTCGTTCTGGGGCGAATCGCAACCCTCCGGCCGCCCCTGCTGCGGGCGCGACCGCAGGGCGTGCGACACCTCGGGGCGGGCTGACCCAACTACTGTGCCCAACGGAGCCGCTGGCCCTCAGGCGCCTCCGCCGCGTCGCTATGCCGTACAAATGGCTGGTTCGCAGCAGCAAGGGCGTGGCACGGTCGCCACCGGCAATGTCAGGAGCCGAGCGACACTACGATCTACATCATCATCACCTATGCCAAGCACTGCCTCAGAGGCCATGGCGCGAGCCCAACTGCTGTTGAGATTTCCATCGGCGGCAGACCAGATGGATGAGTGGCGAGCCACCATCCAGAGTCTGATTGGTTTTGCCGAGGTGGATGGATCACAGCGGGCCGGACCACCATGGCCTTCCCAGGCAGCAACGACAGCTCGTGCGGCTGGTCATTGATAACCCACAAGTATAGGGGATCGCAACAGTTTTCGAGGGTAGAGTATTCAACCCAAATTTATTGATTCGACACAAGGGGAGCCAAAGAATATTCTCAAGTATTAGCAGCTGAGTTGTCAATTCAACCACACCTGAAAGACTTAATATCTGCAGCAAAGTATTTAGTAGCAAAGTAGTATGAAAGTAACGGTAACGGTAGCAAAAGTAACAGTAGCAGTTTTGTAGCAATTGTAACAGTGGCAACGGAAAAGTAACAAAGCAAAGATCAATATGTGAAAAGCTCATTGGCAATGGATCAATGATGGATAATTATGTCGGATGGCATTCATCATGGAACAGTTATAACATAGGGTGACACAGAACTAGCTCCAATTCATCAATATAATGTAGGCATGTATTCCGAATATAGTCATACGTGCTTATGGAAAAGAACTTGAATGACATCTTTTGTCCTACCCTCCCGTGGCAGCGGGGTCCTATTGGAAACTAAGGGATATTAAGGTCTCCTTTTAATAGAGAACCGGAAAAAGCATTAGCACTTAGTGAATACATGAACTCCTCAAACTATGGTCATCACCGGGAGTGGTCCCGACTATTGTCACTCCGGGGTTGCTGGATCATAACACGTAGTAGGTGACTATAACTTGCGAGATAGGATCAAGAACACAAATATATTCACGAAAACATAATAGGTTCAGATCTGAAATCATGGCACTCGGGCCCTAGTGACAAGCATTAGGCATAACAAAGTCATAGCAACATCAATCTTAGAACATAATGGATACTAGGGATCAAACCCTAACAAAACTAACTCGATTACATGGTAAATCTCATCCAACCCATCACCGTCCAGCAAGCCTACGATGGAATTACTCACGCATGGCGGTGAGCATCATGAAATTGGTGATGGAGGATGGTTAATGATGACGATGGCGACGGATTCCCCTCTCCAGAGCCCTGAACGGACTCCAGATCTGCCCTCCCGAGGAAGAACAGGGCTTGGCGGCGGTTCCATATCGTAAAATGCGATGAATCCTTCTCTCTGATTTTTTTCTCCCCGAACGTGAATATATGGAGTTGGAGTTGAGGTCGGTGGAGGTCCAGGGGGCCCACAAGGTCGGAGGCGCGCCCCCCACCCTTGTGACCAGGGTGTGGGCCCCCTTCACTTGATTCTTTCACCAGTATTTTTTATTAATTCCAAAAGTTATCTCCGTGAAGTTTCAGGTCATTCCGAGAACTTTTTATTCTGCACAAAAATAACACCATGGCAATGCTGCTGAAAACAGCGTCAGTCCGGGTTAGTTCCATTCAAATCATGCAAGTTAGGGTCCAAAACAAGGGCAAAAGAGTTTGGAAAAGTAGATACGATGGAGACGTATCAGTCGTGTGGGAGGGGCCACCCTCACGGTGCAATTCCCACCACGACAAGCCGCCCGAGAGCCGCAAAACCAAGCACCTGATGACGTCTCGATGTGTCGGGGATATCGAGCGACATATGCCAAGGGATGGCTTATCATGGATGGGGACAAAAGTACGTCGCCGGGCTCTAGAAGCGGGAGTGAGCGAGACCGCATACGCTTGCGAATCTTACCCAGGTTCGGGGCTCTCCTAGGAGATAACACCCCTAGTCCTGCTCTGCGGGGTCTCCGCATGATCACTACTTCAACAAGTAGCTACAAGCTTGCTCCTGGAGCTGTTTGGCTAGAGGAGGAAGAAGGGCAAGGCTAGCTCTACTCCGCTCTCTCTACGTGAATGTGTGGCACGTCGGGTACTCGGTTGTGGTGTTCTCCAAGGTTCCAACCCCTTGCATGGGGTAACCCGGGGGGTTTATATAGGTCTACCCCCAGGGGTACAACGGTAATCCGGCTCACCGCGGGACCCGGCGGTCAGCGTCGCTGGTCGCCGGCTTCTCCGCCGACAGGTGGGTCCTGCCGTCTGCGGGCCAGGGTTGACCACTTTACGCTGTAGTGTTGCTCCTGATGACGAAGGCCTCGTCAGGGGGAGCGTGGGTACAGTCCTGCCGCCCGGCGGGCGTTCACTGTAGCCACACCCCGTCACATCTGGTTAATGGCGCACAGACTTTAAGGAAGAGAGAAGGCCGCCTGCCGGGGGCGACCTCTCTTCCGAGCCGGCTGGTCTGGGCTCGCCGCCTTCTGGCTTCTCACAGATTGGTAGGACCCGCCGCCTGCGAGCCGTACTGGCCGCACGTTCGGGAGCATGGCCTCCTCTGCCATGGGTGATGTCACGGGCGGCATGGCAATAGTCCCGCTCTGGGCGTGGGACGCCTGCTCCGTACGTCGCACTGTGGCCACGTTCGGCCCAGGATTCGGGGTTGGCAGGCTTGCACTGTAACCATGCCCCGTCTCGTCATGTTTAAGTTGGTGCTGACTTTGAGGGCGTGAGGGGCCGCCTGCTAGGACCCGGCTTCCCAGGAAGCCGCCCGTCCAGGAGTCGGCCTGTTTCATGGCCGTCTTCTGGACTCCGCCGCCTCCTGGAATCCGGCTGCTCGGTCCAGCCGGCCCCAAGAGGACGGCTCTTTGTCTTTGAGGTTTGAGGGGCTCAGCCCGCCCCGACGTCTTGAAATGCCAAAGGGGGCTGATGGGGATACCCGTGGTCATTTACTCCGACAGTAGTCCGCGAAGCTGATGAGGCGCTGCGGCTGAAGGGGCGAGAAGCCTCAGCAGCTTCATACTCCGAATCGTCTTCCGAATAGCCTACTGGTTTGTGTCAGCCATGATCAGGCAGGCTGCCTGGTGGTTTTGAAATGTCGTGGCAGGGACCGGGTGGTACGCCAGCCAGGTGCCAGACTTGCCGCTTGTGCATGTTGGCCACGTGGCGTTATCAGGCCAAGCTGGCCTGTCAGCCCACACGCGTGACGGGACTGCGTCGTAGGCCGGGGCCCGCCACTCCAGTGCCTCGGCACGCGCGCGGATCCGCTGCGGCCGAGGCGGACGGTTGGTATTCTGTGGCAGTTAATGCACGCCTTTACTGGCGCCATAATCGCGGGAATCGTGGGGGAGTGGGCGCAGTTAATCCCCACGACCCCCCACGTCCCCGCCCCCTCGGCTTCGCCGCCTGGGCTATTAGTAGGGGGAGGAGGGGGTGGAAGACGTACGCGCGCCCTTCTCCCCCCTGCCCTCCTTCTTCTTTCTGCCGCCGCAGCGCTCCTTCCTCCCGCCGAAGCGCTACCACAGCTCGCCGTCGCTGTGTGTCCTCTCGCAGCGGCTTCCTTGCTCCGCTGCAGCCTCGTCCGCTCGCCACCGCGCCGTGCCTGCGACGAGCTCCGTCGCCCATGGCGCGTTCACGAGCCGACGACTGGGACGGCTCCAACGTCCATGAAGACCACCTCTCCTTCCTCCGCCAAACACGTCGGCTGCCTCGAGAGGCGAATGTGCAGGTGCGTGTCCCTCCCGAGGCAGAAATCTCGCCGGCGCCGGAGGACGACGAACGCTTCATCTTCCGGTCTCATTTCCTTCGCGGCTTCGGCCTTCCAGCAAGCAACTTCCTTCGCTCTTTCTTTGATTTCTACCAAGTCCAGCCGCACCACCTCACGCCAAACACGGTGGTGCTGCTGGCCGCCTTCGTCGCCATGTGCGAAGGATATCTCGTCACTCTCCCCACCCTCGAACTCTGGGGGGAGTGCTTCTACCTCAAACTTGGCACCGCCGCCAAGGGCCAGGCGGCTCAGTGCGGAGCCTGCGTGGCGGTGCGGCGCCCGGGCACCGGGAACCGCTTCCCTTCCATCTCTCTGCTGCAGTCCGCCAAGCTGTGGCAGAAATCTTATTTCTATGTCAGAAACATCAATCCGACTAGCGATTACGTCAACTTGCCGGCTTACGCAGCCGGCCTGCCGGCCGAGCCGCGCGCCAACTAGCGGCTCAAGCCGAGCTCTCTATCGGCCGCCTCCTCCACCGCCCTTGCCCGACTTCATGTGATGACAGAGTCGGAGGGCTTAAAGGGCTCGGACTTGCTGGCCGCCTTCGTGACGCGCCGAGTTCTCCCCCTCCAAGCCCGGCCTCACATCATCAGTTGCATGAGCGGGCACCGGGACCCGTGCCGGATGTGCACGCGGGAGCTGCCAGACATGGAGGTGGTCCGGCTAGTCAACTATATCTCCGACTGTAAGCTGTCAGAGACGGACTGGCGGTTCGGCAAGCGGCCGTACGATCGCGCACATCCGCCGCCTGCGGTAAGTCTTTGTAATTCTTTTTCCCTTTTGCTGGTCCGAGTTCTTGTTTCGCCGTCTGATCAGTCGGCCATGGTGCAGGTCCTCCCGGCCCAGTCGGCCGCCGGCGCTCTGGATCTAGGTCAGCAATACATGCCGGACCGGACGAGGAGCGATGTGGAAGACCCCGACTTGGGGGCAGCCGCCATGGAGGAGGACGACGCCACAGGTGGCGGTGGCGGAGCAGGCGGCTCCGTGGGAGGAGGCGGCCTTGAGGACTGGCCGGACGACGACGAGGAGGAGAACGAGGCGCGCCGCCCGCACGGCACCGAGAGGGTGGGCGCGAGCTCCTTGGCCGCGCCGACCGCACCAGGCGGCCCACACAAGCGCCGAGCCGGCTCGCTATTGTTCGGCAGCCGGCCGAAGAAGTCCAAGAACGCTGCCGCCACGACCAAGCGGCAAGAGGCCGCCGCGAGAGCGGCCCAGTTCCAGAGGGCCTCGAAGCAGCCCCCGATGGTGTCCGCGTAAGTGCCTGGTCGTACTTTTCTTTTCTTCTTTGCAACCTTTTTCTGAGCTTCCTTTTGTCTTCCTCGAATCAGTGCTCCACTAACCCTTGAGCGGTCTGCCGTTGCTTCCGTGGTCGGGGCGACGGAGGGCTCCGCCAATACCCGCCGGGTGGACCCGCTCGCCGACCTCCGGGCGGCGACGGAGAGGAACGCGCGGGAGGCGCGTGAGGAGCGGGAGGAGGCGGAAAGGTAGGAGGTGGAGGCGGCCAAGGCTCAAGCAGATGCCGTGGCCAAGATTCGGGCGGACGCCGCTGCCAAGGCTCAAGCGGAAGCGGCCGCCAAGGCGCAAGCGGAAGAATCCGCCCGCGGCCGGACTCTGCAGCGTATTATCCTACTGCGCGCGGCGCCGCCAGCACCAGAGATCCCCGTGCCGACTGGAGGGGACGGCGACGACCAGCCGATCATGGAGAGGGGGGAAGGCGATGCCATCGTCTCGGGGGCGGAGGTCCCCCTGCGAGCGCCGACTGCCGGAGCCCGAAGCAATCAGCCTGTCGCGCCACTGGCGCCGCAAGTCAGCAGCGAGTTGGCGGTGGGGGCGACTCCCATGATCCGTCCTTCGGCGCGCCGACGTGCGGCGAAAGCGGCCTCGGCGCCACGGGCGCAGGAGATCGGGGCCGTGAGCTCGTCGGCCCCAGATGCAGAGGCCACCAGCGCCGCCCCGCCAGAGTGGACACCTGGGGGCGGGACGGGCGTGCTGAACAGGGCCGCGCAGGACGTTCAGGCCCAACTCCAGGCCCAAGGAGCCGCCCTTCAGCAGTGTACGAAGGCGTTCCTGGCGACGCGAACGGTCGTTCGGGTATGCCTCCTTTCTTTGTTTTTTGATTCTTGCAATCTTCCGTGGGGGCGCGCCAGCGCACCCACTGGGTGTAGCCCCCGAGTTCCGGGCCGGCTGCTGAGCAGGCGGCCCGGAACTTTAAGGTAGGTTCCGAGTGCTAACTTGTTTTCTCTTCTTTGCCTTTGCTGCAGGACTACCACAACATCCGCGCAGCCGCCTTCAACTGCCAGGTCCAGGAGTTGGCTAGGTGGACCGCCGACCTCACCGAAAGCCGAAGTAAGTGCTCTGTCTTCTTCCTTGCAGGGGCGCGTCAGCGCACCCGCTGGGTGTAGCCCCCGAGATTCGGGCCGACTGCTGAGCAGTCAGGCCGGATCTTCTGGCAACCACTTTTCTTATTTGGTCATCTTTGTTGATTGTCCTCTTTTTCTCACTTTTGCAGGAGCCAACACCACACTGCAGCAGCATCTGGGTGAAGTTCAGACCGAGCTGCGCGTTAAGGAGGAGGAGCGCCGCAAGGCGGCCCTGGAGTGCGACCGTCTGGCTAAGAAGTTGGCGGACCAGGCGGACCATCACAAGGCGGAGCTCCAGAAGTTCAAGGAGGCGGAAGGCGCCCTTCAGGCCGAGTTTGAGGTCGAACGCTCAAAGTGGGCCGAGAAGGAGGCGATCCTCACTGCTGGCTATGGCGAGATTGAGGACATGATCGACGGTAAGCTTCTTTCTTTGGAGTAGCTGCCGACTGCATCGGGAGTCGGCCTTCGGCTTCTGATCTTTGTTTTTCTTTTGCGTAGACTTCTTTCCTGGCCACGCCGTCGCCGTCAGCCAGGCCATCGAGGCGCGGCGTGACCAGCGTAGGAGGGAAGGAGTGGAGATCCTGCCCGACGCGCCTGGGAATATGAACGAGCAGCTCCTGGCCGTCCGGACGCGCCTGCAGCCGGTTCACCGTCTGCTCCGCCGCCTTCAGCGTGCCGGGTCTCAGCTGGTTTCCGCCCTCTGGCCAGGCGGCCAAGCTCCGCGGACCCGCAGTCGGACCGCCGACTGGTTGGAGGCGGCAATCGGCCGCTTCGAGGCTTGGAGGGGCTCCTCCGCTCGATCAGGTGCCCGAAGAGCCTTGGAGTTCATCAAGGCATGGTATCCTGGGCTGGACCTAGCCCAGTTGGCCACGTTCTGGCAGGAGGCCATGGAAGAGCTAGTGGCGGCGGGGCCAGCTTTCACCCATCGTGCGGTGGCGATCGCCAAGTACACCGATACCAGCGTCTTCTTCCCCGAGCTGGACGAGGAGGGTGCCGAGGTGCCGATGGACTGGTTCGGGCTGAACCCGGATGACGGCGAGGACTTGATGGAAGAAATTGCCTCAAGCAATGAAGGCGAGGACGAGGAAGATGAGGATGGTGAAGGCGACGCACCGGAGGGCGGAGCGGACGCCCAGCCTCAGCTTGATCGGGCCTCGAGCAACGAGCCGCGTGCGAGTGCACCGACTGCTGCTGAAGGCGACCAAGCGAAGACTCGCCAGACGGCCACTCCACCAGCTGGCGCCGCTGACTCCACCAACCTGCCAGACTCGCCTGTTGCTCATTTGGCCTAGGCTGCCAACTTATCTTATCTTTTCCTGCTTTGGTAATCTTTAGAACAAACTTTGTTAAATTCACGCAGTTCCACCCACTGGGTGTATTCAAACTTTGTTGAATGCTGGCCGAGGGCCTCTTGCTATGTGATCTAATTTCGCACAAGATGTGCTTCGCCGAGTTCTGACTTGTCTTGCTTTCTGTTCTTTTGGCTTTTTCCTTTGCCGCCTTCCCTTGGCTGCCGCCTCGCCGGCCAGGCAGCCATTCTTTGGTCTGCTGGCCGGGTCGAGTACTTGGCCATTTTGGGAAGACAAGTACTTTGGCCGCTTAGAATGTAGCAATCTAAGTGAGAAGCCGGCCGTCCGGCTGCTCAGCAACCGAACGGCTAAGCGAGGAGCCGACTTGGCCTATGCGGGTGCTTTCGTCCTTAGCCATTTTTCATGTGGGCACCATTTCCTGCCTTTGACCCTCGCCGGCCAAACAGTCGCTCTGCGAGCTGCGACTTATGGCAAGGGTGGGCTTAGATGCCGGCACACTACTTGTCCGACTACAGGTAGCGCCGACATAGTACAAGGCGTCAAGCCCCCGGGCCGACAGGTCAGACCCGGTGCCGGGCGGAGAAATGAAATAACTCATTCAAGGCATGAAACTTATCGTATAGATAAGGAAGGTAGCCCCCGAGTGCTCCTCGAGGGACCCGGTGTCTCTGCCCTTAGTACAAAAGGGTAGCGTGGTACATACTGCATTAACTGTAAAATCTTCGGAGGAGATTTGCGTTCCATGGGCGCTCCGTTTCCTTGCCGGAATCGTCCCTCTTGCGCGCCCTGGGCGTCTGTGCGTCGATGAGGTAGTAGGAGTCGTTGCCTAAGGCTTTGCAGATGATGAAGGGGCCTTCCCAAGGGGCCGAGAGCTTGTGCTGGCCGGCTGTTCGCTGGATCAGCCGGAGCACAAGGTCTCCCTCTTCGAAGGATCGTGGCTTGACCTTCCGACTGTAGTAGCGGCGCAGGCTCTGCTGGTAGATGGCGGACCGGCTGAGGGCTAACAGCCGGCCTTCTTCCAGCAGATCGATGCCGTCTTCTCATGCTTCCTTTGCCTCCGCCTCCGTGTACATGGTGACGCGAGGCGAGTCAAACTCGACGTCAGTTGGGATGACGGCCTCGGCCCCGTATACGAGGAAGAAGGGAGTGAAACCGGTTGATCTATTCGGAGTGGTGCAGAGACTCCAGAGGACGGTTGGCAGCTCGTCGATCCAGCAGCCGGCCGAGCGCTCCAGCGGCTCGACCAGTCGGGGTTTGATGCCGGATAAGATGAGGCCGTTTGCTCGTTCTACCTGGCCGTTTGACTGCGGATGGGCGACGGACGCTAAGTCCAGTCGGATGCCCTGCATCGAGCAGAAACGGGCCAAGGCGCCTTTGGCAAAGTTAGTGCCATTGTCGGTGATGATGCTGTGTGGTACACCGTACCGGACGGTGATATCCGCGATGAAGGTCACAGCAGTCGGACCGTTTAGTTTCTTGATTGGTTTTGCTTCAATCCACTTGGTGAATTTGTCCACGGCGACCAGCAGATGGGTCATGCCATCGCGTGCTGTCTTGAATGGGCCCACCATGTCCAGCCCCCAGACGGCAAAGGGCCAGGTAAGGGGGATGGTCTTGAGTGTGGAAGCCGGCAGATGTTGCTTGGAGCTGAATTTTTGGCACCCCTTGCATTTCTTGACCAAATCCTTGGCGTCCTCCAAAGCCGTCGGCCAAAAGAAACCATGGCGGAAAGCTTTGGCGACAAGGGATCTGGAGGCTGCGTGGTGGCCGCACTCACCTTGATGTATGTCTCTGAGGATTGCCTTGCCTTTCTCTGGTTCGACGCAGCGTTGGAAAACGTCGGTCACGCTGCGCCTGACAAGCTCTTTGTTTACTATCGTGTAAGCTCCTGCCCGGCATTGCACCTGCCGGGCCGAGATCTCATCAACTGGCAGCTCTCCGCTTACCAGAAAGTTGAGGATGGGCTGCGCCCATGATGGTGCTTCGACTTCATCCACCATCATTACGGCCACTGAAACTAGGGCGGTTGGGTTGGGAGGTGGCGGGGTGGAGTCGGCTGCGTCTTTCTGCGCTGTTGAAGTCCCCGGGCCTACTGCTGCAGCCCCCGGGCCGGGTTGTGGAGTCCCCGGGCCGGGTGCGACTGCTGCAGTCCTCGAGCCGCTTGGTGAAGTCCCCGGGACGGCTGCTGCAGCCCCCGGGCCGGGTTGCAAAGTCCCCGGGCCGGGTGCGGCTGCCGCAGTCCCTGTGCCACCTGCCGAAGTCCCCGGGCCGGCTGCTGCAGCCCCCGGGCCGGGTTGCAAAGTCCCCGGGCCGGGTGCGGCTGCTGCAGTCCCCGTGCCGCCTGCCGAAGTCCCTGGGCCGGCTGCTGCAGCCCCCGAGTCGGATCGGACTACTTCGGGAGCAACTGGCATGAAGATGGATTCTGATTCCGGGGAAGGCTTGATAGACAGTTTGCGGAGGCACTGAAGGGACACACCGGCTGGTATGGCTTGCCGGGTGGAGCCGATCCGCGCCAGGGCATCTGCTTGCTCGTTGTCGGCCCGTGGCACGTGAAGGAACTCGCACCCATTAAAGTATCCGCTGATCTGCTGGATGAGGAAGCGGTAGCTCGCCATATTTGCATCCTTGGCATCCCAGTCGTCGGACGACTGTTGGACCACCAAGTCCGAATCGCCGTAGCACAGAATCCGGCGGATGCCAATCTCCTTGGCCAGCCGGAGTCCGTGTACTAGCGCCTCGTACTCGGCCACGTTGTTGGAGGCGGCAAAGTGGATTTGCAGCGCGTATCTGAGCTTGTCGCCTTTGGGAGAGGTGAGGACGATGCCGGATCCCAAACCGGTGCGCATCTTCGAGCCATCAAAGTGCATCCGCCAATGAGTGGAGTCTGGAGCTGGCGGCAGGTACTGGGTCTCGGCCCAGTCGACGAGGAAGTCGGCCAGTGCTTGGGACTTGATGGCGGCGCGAGGCTGGTAGAAGATGGTGTAGGGGGCCAGCTCGATGGCCCACTTGGCCACTCGGCCCGATGCGTCTCTGCTGCCTATGATCTCTGCAAGCGGGGCGGTGCAGACGACCGTGATGGGATGCTCTTGAAAGTACGGCTTGAGCTTCTTCGCGGCAAAATGCACGCCATAGCACAACTTTTGGTAATGGGGGTAGTTCTATTTGGAAGCCGACAACACCTCACTCAAGTAGTAGACGGGCCTCTGGACCGGCAGTGCCTTGCCATCCTCTTGGCGCTCTACCACCATAACTGTACTGACCACCCGGCTGGTGGCGGCGATGTAGAGAAGCATAGGCTCCTTGGCAGCCGGAGCGGCCAGGATGGGCGGCGTGGTCAACATCTTCTTGAGCTAGAGGAACGCCTCGTCCGCCTTGTCGTTCCACTCGAAATGAGTGGTCTTCTTCATCAGCTGGTACAGGGGAAGAGCCTTCTCGCCCAGCCGACTGATGAAGCGGCTGATGGATGCCAAGTAGCCGGTGAACTTCTGGACGTCTCGCAGTCGGGTGGGCCTCTCCATCCTCTCGATGGCCTTGATCTTGACAGGGTTGCACTCTATGCCGCGTTCTGAGACAAGGAAACAGAGGAGCTGGCCAGCTGGCACTCCGAAGACACACTTCTCTGGGTTGAGCTTGATTTGAAAACGGCGCAGATTATCAAAAGTTTCCTTGAGATCTTCCAGGAGGGTACCGCGCTTCTCCGTCTTCACCACAATATCGTCTACATAGACGTGGGCATTTCTGCCGAGTTGCTTGAGGAGGCACTTCTGCATGCAACGCTGGAACGTGGCACCGGCATTTCTCAAGCCGAATGTCATGGTCAGGTAGCAGAAGGCTCCGAATGGTGTGATGAAGGCGGTCTTCAGGCGGTCGGCCGGGCTTAACTTAATCTGGTGGTACCCCGAATAGGCATCCAAGAAACTCAACAGCTCGCATCCGGCTGTGGAGTCTATCACTTCGTCGATCCGAGGCAAGGCGAACGGATCCTTTGGGCAAGCTTTGTTGAGGCTGGTTTAGTCAATACACATGCGCCATTTGTTATTCTTCTTTAGTACAAGGACTGGGTAGGCTAGCCACTCTGGGAAGAATACTTCCATAATGAAGCCGGGCTATCTCTTCACCAACAATTCCTCTCTTCTCCTCCGACAGGCGGCGGAGGGGTTGTCTGACTGGTTTTGCATCTGCTCTGACATGTAGCTTGTGCTCGGCGAAATCCGTCGGATCACCCGGCATGTCCTTTGGAGACCACGCAAAGATGTCCCGATTCTCACGGAGGAAATCGACAAGCTCGCCTTCCTATTTGCTGTCAAGGTGAGCTCCTATGACATCGAACTTCTCCGGGTGCTCTAGGTCTAAGGGTATCTTCTTGGTTTCTTTGGCCGACTGGAAAGAGCCCTGAGCTTCTGGCTCCTTGGGATTTGGCGATAGGTCCGGCTGCTTGCCGGCCATGGCCACAACCCGGTCAAGGAGCCACTTCTCGGCAGCAATCACGAGGGACTCGGCCAGCCGACTGCTGGCTGCAGCACACTCGGTAGACTTCTGGTAGTTGCCGGCTATGGTGATAATGCCCTTGGTGCCCGGCATCTTCATCTTGAGGTAGGCGTAGTGGGGGACCGCCATGAACTTGGCCAGAGCAGGCCGGCCAAGCAACGCGTGGTAGGGGCTCTCAAGGTCAACCACCTTGAACCAGATTGGCTCTCGGCGGAAGTGACTCTTGTCTCCAAAGAGGACATCTATCTTGATCTTGCCGATTGGTGAGCAGGATAGGCCAGGCACAATGCCATGGAAGACAGTCCGGCTGGGCTGGAGCTGTTTCTCTTTGATGCACAACTTCTCCATGGTGTCGCGGTAGAGGATGTTGATGCTGCTACCCCCGTCTATCAGAATTCGGGAGAAACAAGCAGCTCGCCTCTCGGTTGCGGAGGTGGCATCCAACACCAAGGCATAGGAACCCGGAGAAGGCATCACCTCCGGGTGGTCAGCTCGGCTCCAACTGACTAGCTTCTCCGACCAGTGCATGAACTCTGGGGATTCAGAGGTGACAGTATTCACTTCTCGGCGCTGTTGACGCCGGCTGTGCCTGTCGTCAGTCACGCTGGTGAAGACGACGTAAGCTCCATGCTCTTCAGGAAACTCGTCTTGGATCGTGCCGGCAGGTCGGACCGCCGGCTGCTGGGGAGGCGGAGGTGGCAGGCCAGCAGGCGGCGGAGGCAGCCCTTCGCCTCTGGCGATGCGGGTGAGCCAGTGGCACTTCCGGGTGGTGTGGTTGGATGGCTTCGCGCCGCTATGGAACTTGCAGGGAGCGTCGAGGGTTTGCTCAAACAAGAAGGCGGGCAACCAGGCAGGCTTGCCGCCCTTCTGGCGTTTGGGGCCGGGTTGCTCTTCTGGCTGCTGGTCTTCGACTGTCGCCACCTGCCGGCTGGTGGTAGCCGGCTGCGGGGCCTTGCGCTTATTGTCGTTTGACTGTTGGCACCGACTAGAATCACCAGCCGGTATCTGAGGAGCCGGAGGGAGCATCTTTCCTGACGCATCCACCCGGAGTTCCGACTTCATGGAGGAGTCGGCAGTGGCATACTTGTCCGCTATGATCAACAGCTCGTCGAGCGTGGCCGGCTCGTCGCAGAGGAGCTGGTGCTTGAGTAGGGTGCCCTCCTGGCACCCGACAGTGAAGTATTCAATGGCTTGCACCTCATGAACCCCTTCGCAGGAGTTGCGCAGCTCGGCCCACCGCGTTAAGTATTTGCGGGTGGACTCGATCGGGCCTTGGACGCACAAGGAGAGCTGGCGAGGCTTGGGCGGCCGCTTGTAGGTGCTGGTGAAGTTGCGGATGAAAACTTCGGTGAAGTCTAACCAGCTGTTGATGCTGTAGGGCTTGAGGCTGTTCAGCCAGGTTCGGGCCGTGCCCTGGAGCATGAGCGGAACATACTTCACGGCGACATGCTTGTTGCCGTTCGCTATGCTGACGGCTGTGGAGTAGTCGACCAGCCAATCTTCCGGCTTCACAGAGCCGTTGTACTTAGGAGTGTCCCGAGGGAGCGAGAACCCTTTGGGGAAGGGCTCATCGCGAATGCGGGGGCCGAAATAAGGCGGGCCGATTGCATCTTCTTCTTCCAACGCCAGGGACCGAGCCAAGCGGTCGATCCGGTTGCGGGCGTCGTTCTCTCTGACTCCTTCATGGGGGCCCAGCCGGCCTGTGAGAGTCGGATGCTCAACAGGCGGCGGGGAGGTGCGCCTCTCCCTGCGCGGGAGAGGCGGATGACCATCCTGCCGTTCCACTGCTCGTGGGCAGCCGTCTTGGTCGCGCTCGATGGAAATGCGGGTGCGGCTGCGGCTAGCAGCCGGCTCTTGGTCGCGGGCGTCGGCTGTCGGTGTCCGGGAGGTCGCGCCGTGCGCCCGGCGAGGGGGAAGGTTCCCAGCCTGTAGGCCGGGTTCCACCACGCGGCGGCCGGCTTCTTGCTGCGCGGCGGCCGCGTCGATGAGCTGCTGGACGCGCTCCGTCATGCAGCGACGTTCGTCGCCCTCCAGGTGGTCCAGCTCGTCTGCCGCTGCCTGGGCGGCGCGCAAGTTCTCCCTGGGCGTGGCGTAGACCGGGCGGTCGGCCCCCAACATGCTGGCGATGGCGGCGCCGCGCTGCTGGACCGTGCCCACGCGGCTGGGTTCGCCAGCAGCCGGTGTGCCGCAGACGGCGCGGTCGATCTCGCTGTGGTAAGACTCGGTGAGGCGTCTCATGGCCGCCAACTTGTTGGCGCTGCCGAGAAGTGCGATACGGCATGCCTCCAGCGTTTCACCGCTCGCACCGGGCGCTACGGGAGCAGACAGGTCCCGCATTGCCGCCTGCAACGGGTCCCGACCGGCCTGGTCGGAGGTTCCGTCATGGCTGATGACCAGCACCTCAGTGACGGTGCTGGTGTCGGCGCTGCTGTCTGCAGCGGGAAGTGGATCGTCGAAGATCACCACGTCACCGGGGAAGCTATCAGGAAGCGCGACATCGGCGTCAACGACCATGTCGACGAGTAGGTCGGTGGAGCCAACGGACTCCGGGTCGGAGACCGACTCGTCGGTGATGTGAAGCTTGCCGAGGAGATCGACGAGGCAGCTCTCGGAGCTAGCTGCGCCCGCGTCGAGTGCGGGCTCGTCGAAGAGGCGGATCTCGCCGATGAGAACAGCGAGGTTGCTTGCGGCACAAACAACTTCGACGCCGCGCAGCGTGTCGGCGCAAACGTCGTCGGGCTGGCTGCGATTGCCAGGGAGGAAGAGGGTTCCCATCCAGAACGTGTTTCCGGACGACGGTGCACCTAGCCCCACGGTGGGCGCCAAATGTCGGGGATATCGAGCGACATATGCCAAGGGATGGCTTATCATGGATGGGGACAAAAGTACGTCGCCGGGCTCTAGAAGCGGGAGTGAGCGAGACCGCATACGCTTGCGAATCTTACCCAGGTTCGGGGCTCTCCTAGGAGATAACACCCCTAGTCCTGCTCTGCGGGGTCTCCGCATGATCACTACTTCAACAAGTAGCTACAAGCTTGCTCCTGGAGCTGTTTGGCTAGAGGAGGAAGAAGGGCAAGGCTAGCTCTACTCCGCTCTCTCTACGTGAATGTGTGGCACGTCGGGTGCTCGGTTGTGGTGTTCTCCAAGGTTCCAACCCCTTGCATGGGGTAACCCGGGGGGTTTATGTAGGTGTACCCCCAGGGGTACAATGGTAATCCGGCTCGCCGCGGGACCCGGCGGTCAGCGTCACTGGTCGCCGGCTTCTCCGCTGACAGGTGGGTCCCGTCGTCTGCGGGCCAGGGTTGACCACTTTACGCTGTAGTGTTGCTCCTGATGACGAAGGCCTCGTCAGGGGGAGCGTGGGTACAGTCCTGCCGCCCGGCGGGCGTTCACTGTAGCCACACCCCGTCACATCTGGTTAATGGCGCACAGACTTTAAGGGAGAGAGAAGGCCGCCTGCCGGGGGCCGACCTCTCTTCCAAGCCGGCTGGTCTGGGCTCACCGCCTTCTGGCTTCTCACGGACAGGTAGGACCCGCCGCCTGCGGGCCGTACTAGCCGCACGTCGCGGGAGCATGGCCTCCTCTGCCATGGGTGATGTCACGGGCGGCATGGCAACAGTCCCGCTCTAGGCATGGGACACCTGCTCCGTACGTCGCACTGTGGCCATGTTCAGCCCAGGATTCGGGGTTGGCAGGCTTGCACTATAGCCATGCCCTGTCTCGTCATGTTTAAGTTGGTGCTGACTTTGAGGGCGCGAGGGGCCGCCTGCTAGGACCCGGCTTCCCAGGAACCGCCCGTCCAGGAGTCGGCCTGTTTCATGGCCATCTTCTGGACTCTGCCGCCTCCTGGAATCCGGCTGCTCGGTCCAGCCGGCCCCAAGAGGACGGCTCTTTGTCTTTGAGGTTTGAGGGGCTCAGCCCGCCCCGATGTCTTGAAATGGCAAAGGGGGCTGATGGGGATACCCGTGGTCATTTACTCCGACACGATGGCCTCGTCAGACCGTCGAGCGCGTCAAGGCCGACAGCATGCCCCGGAGGGCAGGCGAAGGGAAGGCACGCGCGTCATCGACGAGCGGCGCCGCGACAACCCCCGCCGGTCCAATTGGTGTGATGGCCCCGACGTCGATGAGCCCGCGCTCGAAGATAGCGGGTGCCTGCCTTTCGAGGTTGGGTGCCCTGCCTTCACCCATGAGCTGCGGCAAGTCCGTTGGCCATCGACTCGCACGTTCAAGCCAGAGATACCCGAGAAGTATGATGGGAGACTAAACCCGGCAGAGTTCTTGAGCATCTACACCATCGCTGTTCAAGCTGCCGGGGGAAGACATGAGAAGGTGTTCGCCAACTACTTCCCTTTGGCCCTCAAGTCAAATGTGAGTCTTGGCTGATGCACCTGCCGGAGAACTCCATTTCGACCTGGGCTGACCTATGCCATGAGTTCATTGGTGCCTTCACGGGTGGCCAGCAAGAACCAGGGCGGCCCAGCGACTTGCAGCTTCTCCAGCAGAGAGAGGGAGAAACTCTACGGAAGTACTTGCAGAGATTCAGCCGAGTCCACAGAAATATCCCAGATATCCACCCAGCTGCCGTGATAGCTGCCTTCCAATCCAACGTGCGCAACCGCAGGATACGTTCCAAGATGAATGTTCGGTTGCCCAAGACTGTGAAGGAGCTCTACACTTTGGTGGACAAATGTGCTCGGGTGGAGGAGGGGAGGAAACTTCCTGGAAAGGAAGATTGCGTCGACATCGACTTAGAAGATGATGATGAAACCATCAGTAAGAAGAAGAAGAACAAGAGGCACGACAAGAAGCGCAAGGATAAGACTGTGATGACTATTGAGGGGTCAGGCACGCCTAGTACTGGCAAGATGGCCAAGGCTGAAGCCCCCGGCAAGGAGGCTACCGCATGCGCTAACTGCCGGGAGGCGGCGGCTGCCGAGAAAGTTGGGAAAAGTGATGGGCCATACTGTAAGATTCATCGGACCAAGGGCCATGATCTCCAGGAGTGTCATCAGGTTAAGCAGCTCGTCAAGAGGTAGAAGGCTGAGTATGAGAAGTGCGATAAGGAAAAAGGTCAGAATGGCGCTGGCGGGAAGGGCCGGGGTGGTGAAGCAAATCGCCCCGGCAAGGCTCCTCGGAACCAAGGGAAACCCGCCAAAGGCCGAGAGAAGGAGGATTGCAGTAATGAGAGTGATGGAGGGAATGAAGAGGAAACCAGTGAGCAGGAATTCCAGAAGGCCACTGACGCCCTGTGCATTGACGGGGGTGCATCTTTGCACTCCTCTCACCGCCAACTTAAACAGTGGGCGCGTGAAGTCAATGTCGTGGAGCCAGTGGCAGATTCTCGGAAGCCGCTCAAGTGGTCACGCATGCCCATCATCTTTGATGAAGAGGACCACCCCGACCGCATTACTGCGGTAGGGTTCTTGCCGTTGTTGGTCTCACCAACAATTCGCAACCTCAAGGTCACAAAGATGCTGGTTGACGGCGGGGCCGGGTTGTATCTGATTTCCCCAAAGGTTACCAGCAAACTCTAGATAGCAGAGGAAGAAGTTAAGGCCACAGGCATGTTTCAAGGAGTCAATCCCGGCAGGAGCCGTCCTAAGGGAAAGGTTACGTTGCCAGTGACATTTGGAGGAGAGTTGAACTACAGGACTGAGAAAGTTGTGTTTGATGTGGTTGACCTCCCCCTGCCGTACAACGGGATCCTTGGGCGCCCGGCCCTGGCCAAATTCATGGCAGCATCCCACTATGCCTACAACACCTTGAAGATGCCATGGCCGATGGGCGTCATTTCCGTTCCGTCGGACAAGAAAGACGCAATTATTTGCGTGGATAAGATGTACCGGGACGCGGTCGCGGCAGAGGTCGCGGAAGCCACAGTTCCCGCCAAGGGAAAGCATAGCAGAGGCACTGGCAAGGAATCCGGGAAGTGTACCTCTGCGGAATGTTCCGCGCCTGTTGATGACACTCCAGAGAGTTCCAACAGCAAGAGATCCAAGGCTACTCCACCCCAAGTGAAAAAGGTCACGGCAGGGCTGGCTGGCACTGATGGTACTTTCACTATCAGCGCCACCCTTGATGACAAATAGGAAAGCGCGCTCGTTGCCTTCCTGCGGGCGAATATCGATGTGTTTGCCTGGCAACCATCTGATATCCTTGGTGTTCCCGGGGAGGTAATCGAGCACCACCTTACTGTCTGCCCACATGCCCGGCCCGTCAAGCAGAAGGTTCGGAAGCAGGCCTTGGAGCGGCAGCAGTTTATTGCCGAGGAAATCAAGAAACTTGAAGCAGCTGGTTTGGTCATAGGAGTACTGCATCCAACATGGTTAGCAAACCCAGTGGTTGTGCGCAAGGCTAATGGAAAATGGAGGCTTTGCATAGATTTCACGGATCTGAACAAGGCATGCCCAAAGGACCCATTTCCCTTGCCGCGCATCGACCAGATCGTGGATTCTACTTCAGGATGTGAGTTGCTCTCTTTTCTGGATGCATACTCTGGATATCATCATATTTTTATGTCCAAGGAAGACGAAGAAAAGACCTCATTCATCACCCAATGCGGCACATACTGCTTTGTGCGCATGCCTTTCGGGTTGAAGAGTGCCGGGTCCACTTTTGCAAGAGCAGTCTAGATTGGCTTTGAACCCCAGTTGCACAGGAACATTGAAGCCTATATGGATGATATTGTGGTCAAGACCAAGGATAGATCAACCCTCATCTAGGATTTAGAAGAGACATTTGCTAATCTGCGCAAGATCAACTTGAAACTGAATCTGGAGAAGTGCATGTTTGGCATTCCCTCCGGCAAGCTACTTGGTTTATTTGTGTCCCACCATGGGATAGAGGCCAACCCCGATAAGATCAAGGCCAGTGAGCAGATACAGGCACCCAAGACAGTTAAGGATGTGAGGTGTTTGACAGGATGCCTTGCCGCGCTTAGCAGATTCATCTCCAAGTCTGCTGAGCGCGCCTTGCCATTCTTCAAGATTTTGAAGAGGGCAGGACCCATGAAGTGGACCCCGGAAGCAGATGCAGCGCCGCAGGATTTGAAGGCCTACTTGTCTTCTGTGCCTACTTTGGTCACACCCAAACCACGAGAGCCGTTGCTGCTATATCTGGCAGCAACTAATCAAGTGGTTAGTGCGGCCCTAGTAGCACAGCGGGAACTAGAAGAAGCAACCACCTCAGCAAGTGTCCCGCCCGGGGAAGAGAAAGAGAGCGGCCCGGCAAGGCCAGATATGGATTAGGACAAAGAGGAGCACGGCAGCAGAAGCAACCCCAAGGACACGGCAAGGAAGAAGGTGGTGCAGCGCCCAGTATACTTCGTCAGCTCCCTGTTGCAGGGGGCTAGATCTAGGTATTCTGGCATGCAAAAATTGATCTTTGGCCTTGTCATGGCCTCAAGGAAACTGCACCACTACTTCCAAGCCCATGAGATCACGGTTGCCACCTGCTTCCCGTTGCAAAGGATACTTCGAAACCCAGAGGCCACCGGCAGGATAGTGGAGTGGGCATTGGAGTTATCCAGCTTTGGCCTGAAGTTTGAAAGCACATCAACAATCCAGAGCAGGGCGTTGGCAGAGTTTATTGCAGAATGGGCGCCAACCCCTAATGAAGAAGTACAGGAAACAGTTATCCCTGGCAAGGAAGCGCCCCAAGAATGGATCATGTATTTCGATGGTGCCTTCTCCCTACAAGGTGCAGGGGCTGGCGTGCTTCTCGTGGCTCCCACTGGAGAGCACCTGAGGTACGTCGTCCAGATGCACTTTCTCCGGGAGGAGGCGACCAACAATACAACAGAATATGAAGGGCTTCTTGCCGGGCTTAGGATTGCTACAGAATTGGGAATCAAGAAGCTGATCATTCGAGGAGATTCAAAACTGGTGGTGAGACAAGTCAACAAGGATTACCAAAGCCCATTGATGGAGGCATACATCGAGGAAGTGAGAAGATTGGAGGAGCGCTTTGACGGGTTGCAAACAAAGCACGTACCCCGTGCGGAAAATAGCATTGCTGATGACCTGTCAAAGTGCGCTGCGTAGAAGCTTCCTGTGGAACCAGGAACGTTTGTTCTCCATCTTACTCAGCCCTTCGTATCCCCGACAACAATGGCCCGAAAGAGGAGGAAATTGGACTCCGGTAAGCCTCTCCCGGTAGAGCCTTTCGGGGCTCCTGGCAGGGACCCTGCCAGAAACAACTCCTCTTCGATTGCCGGGCTGCACCCTCCTGCTGGGCCACTGGTCCCCGCGGTCGAGGGATGCACCCCCATGAACGAGGAGGTGCCGCTAGTCCTCGTTGCCGAGCCTCAGGCTCCAACTTGGGCAAGGCACATAGTCCATTTCCTCCAAACCGAAGAACTTCCCGAAGAGCAAGAAGAAGCTGAAAGAGTAGCCCGGAGGGCCAGTATGTTTCAGTTTGTCGATGACACACTATACAGAAGAAGGCCCAACGGTGTGAAATTGAAGTGCATTTGCCGGGAAGGAGGAAAGGAACTACTGGCAGAGATACACAAAGGCATGTGCGGCTCCCACATTGGATCAAGGGCTTTGGTTGGGAAAGCATTCCGGCAAGGATTCTATTGGCCCACAGCCCTCCAAGATGCGGTTGAGCTCGTCACCAAGTGTGAAGCCTGTCAGTTCCATTCCAAAAATATCCATCTGCCTGCCCAAGCACTCCAGACAATCCCTTTGTCATGGCCGTTTTCGGTCTGGAGGCTCGATATCCTCGGCCCTTTCCCCCGAGTTGCCGGGGGCTTTGAATTCTTGTTCGTTGCAATCGACAAGTTTACAAAGTGGCCGAAAGTAGATGCCATGAGAAAGGTGACTGCTCAGTCAGCTATCAAGTTCTTGAAAGGATTGGTGTGCCGCTTCGGGGTCCCTGCCCGGATCATCACCGACAACGGCACCTAGTTCACGAGCCACGCCTTCATGCAATATGTTCATGCCCTCGGAAGCAAGATCTCATTTGCCTCTGTCGCACATCCTAGAAGCAATGGACAAGCTAAGAGGGCGAACGCTGAAGTGCTGTGAGGACTCAAGACAAGAATGTTTGATAAGCTGCGGAAGCACGGCAGGCGGTGGATCGATGAGCTGCCGGTGGTTCTTTGGTCCCTCAGAACGACACCAAACCGAGCTACCGGGCAGA
Organism: Thinopyrum elongatum; assembly: GCA_011799875.1. Classification (NCBI taxonomy): domain Eukaryota; kingdom Viridiplantae; phylum Streptophyta; class Magnoliopsida; order Poales; family Poaceae; genus Thinopyrum; species Thinopyrum elongatum. The sequence goes on along the minus strand of CM022297.1, from coordinate 418,484,925 downwards.
CTCCCTTCTCCCTAGTCTATGGGGCAGAAGCGGTTATCCCCACGGAACTCATTTACGGGTCACCTCGAGTGCTTACCTACGATGAAGTAGCGCAGGAACAACACATGCGTGATGACGTCGTGCTTCTGAGGAGAACCGGCTCCGGGCTGCTACGCGTACTACACGATATCAGCAAGCCCTGTGTCGCTATCATAGCGGCAGGGTTCATGCCCGGTGTTTTGAGGAAGGCGACCTTGTCCTTAGGCGTGTTCAATCCGCCAAGGGTAGAAACAAGCTGTCGCCGAAGTGGGAAGGCCCTTACCGGGTAGTACGAGTCACCAGATCTGGCGCAGTCCATCTGGAGACCGGAGATGGCATTCAATTGCAAAACTCATGGAATATTGAGCATCTCCGCAAGTTCTACCCGTAAGGCGCGGCTGTCGAGCCCTGCCCGGCAGCCACCCTTTTGTACAGGCCTTGCCTCAGCTGGATGTAACCCCTTGTACAAAGCCAGGCGCAGACCCTAAGCAACAGAGAAATAAACGAAGCGCTGGGGGCCCCCGACAAGTTGCATGCATGCATAAGCATATCATAAGCATCGCATGATTCATGTAGATAGGTTGCATGATCATGTAGATAGATTGCATCTGGCATCATCTTCATTTGCATAAACTGCAGGCTCCTGCCATGGACTTAGTCCTAGGAAGAGGATGCGAAGACAAGCCAGCACTGCGGTCTCCGGCAAGCCAAACAGATAAGTTCTGTCTCTTATCCATACATGTTCCGTGAGTAGGACTTGTGCATATGAAAACCTCGCCGCCTCAGAAACAAAGGTGCTCCCATCTACTGACACGAACGCTGCTTCGGTCAGGATGGTCGTAGTGGCCTTTGGCTGAAAGGGGTTGGCGGGGGGCTGGTCTCTCCCAATGGGTTCTGCGCTCGGCAGGCTGAGCCTCACGGCAGTAGTCCTATGGGGTGCCGGCAAGGTAGCTTACCGGGATCTATTTGTTTACATGAAAGTATGGAGGCGTTTCACCTCTGCATGGATATTATACATGCACAAGTGCCCGGCAAAGCTTATCTTTTTCATTAATATGCTGATCAACAAGTACAAATCTCACAGAACATAAACATGGATACAAGAGATTACATTATTTGAACTAAAATTTGGCAAGTGCCTACAGATTTAAGATTAAAAAAAGATAAGTGCCCCATAAACTCCTCTCCCTGTCCCTTTTTGTCCCAGGTAATGCGGTGGGAAGAGGAGAGCTCAGGAGGACTGCTCGAGCAGGAGCCCACCCCGGTCCCGTCGTGGCCTACCGGGTGCAGCCTGACAAGATTGGGAGTGGCGAGGCTGCGAAGGAGGGGGACGGAAGGAGCAGCTCGGTGGTGCCCTGGCCACCACCTCCAGGACCAGTCAAAAGCCCCAGCGCAAGCGCTGACAGGGAAGGCCGTCGGGGCTCAGTTGGAAGACCGCTGGAGGAGGCGAAGGCACCAAGAGAGCGACCCCTCCCCGGCGATTGGGAGCCTGGTGATGACGGTGCCGGGGAGGGGAGGGGAAGAGCGGGAAGACGAGGCAGCAGGATATCAGTACGAGACAAACGCGAAGACGCCGGGCTCCCAGCCCAGCACCCCCCCTGAAGAGACGGCGGGCGACTGCGACGAGTAGAACACTCGATGCGCGCCACTCCCCACCTTGGCGGGCAGGAAGACGCCGCCGTCCTTAGAAAGAATGCAAGATCCGCCAGAAGGAGCAATGCTGGGATTACCAAGGACCCCATATACTACATCCCAGGCAAGCATCAAGAGCCCCGAACACCTCGCTAACAGGATAGCGACCCCCGGTGACGCGCGGCACCAGACCAGACTCACTCCCCAAGCATCAGCACGAGCATTTGACATCGTCAGCAACTGCAAGCTAGGACCCGGGGCCTGACCCCGGGCTCTTCCTTTCAGCATACCCAGAAGAAGCAGAAGACGGAGGAGGAAAGGAATGTGGATGAATGCCTCCGCTCCTCCTTTTATAGGCGAGCTGGGGCTGGGGACTGATTCCCCGGCGAGTACCCACCATCCTCCTCCACCAATCCAAGAAGGGCCCCTGCCTTGATGCTCTCCCGCACCACGCACCTCCATTACCTACCCAACTCAATGCATGCAGCATACGTGGCAAAGGATAAGGGTGCGGTGGGAAGAGTGAATTGGCAGTTATCCGCCCGTGCGTTAAAGTCATTCACGGGCCATTACAAGAATGGCCCCACCACAATTGGCGTTGCACGACGCGCGGGAAAACCAGAAACTGACCCGAGCTTAGGTTAATGAAGAAGCAAAGAAGATCTCAAAGGGCAGAGCCACCCTTACATTTCTGCGTGTGCACTGGTTAGGGCCTACCCCGACGATGCCCAGCGGCGCGTTCGTGCCAGGCCCGGGGGCTCATGTCGGTGCCACAGACCCTGGGTCCATTGCACAGACTGTGCACAGGCCAGAGACAAGGTTACAAGACCAAGATCAGACCAAACAAGGAGGATCAATTCCTTTGAAGGATCCAAGTGCAAGTCGACAAGGCCAAGGTGAGCCAGAGGAACAAGGCATCGCTAAGGGAAGGACCTACCTTGCCGGGCAGGCGAGCCCGGCAGGGTTGGGTTTTGCCCCGGAAGCAAGCTCCTAGATCGTCTCGGCAGGCCTGCCGGGGCTGGCGGAGGCAAGCCATTCCACCGCTCCACCTCGCAAGTGGCGCAAGTCATTAATCAAAGCGGTGTCGAGCTCCAAGGTGACTAAGTGGCTGCATCTTGACACATGGCAGCCATTTCCTACAGCAAACACCTCCATATGACATCCGTCCTGAGACGTGTCAAACGAACAGGCGCGAAGCTGGCAAAACAGCCCGGCAGGACCTGCTTGGCGGGCTGTGATGTGACACTGAGCGGCACATTTAATGCGCTCTGTCAGCCTGCAGAGTTAGATATGATAGCACTGTTAGCTATCTAATCAGTATGCAAAGACTGATTTGCCACTGTGGTGACCCCTTAATCTATAAAAGGAGGCCCATGGCGACCGTAGAAAGGGTTGGACCCTCGCATATTGATATGCTCGTAGCCACTCTCGCCCCCAGAGCGACCTTGCCGGGCGAGTGTGCTGAGTCCACCACCATTATCCACCATCAATCCACCAAAGCAGGAGTAGGGTTTTACGCCTCGCGACGGCCCGAACCTGGGTAAAGACTGCCCGTGTGATCTCTGCCGTGCTGCGCGACGCTTCTCCGCTCTTTGTGCAACGTGCCCATCCCCCCGCCAAACGAAAAGGGGCTCATGGTCCCATAGGTGGCCGTGGTTTCCCATGACATTCTGCCTCATCACAAACAGTTTATCCGAGTGAACTGTATGCCGTATATCACACACGCCTTCATCTGGCTACCTGTTTATGTTGTTCTGCCTCATCACAAACAATTTAATGAACTGAACTGTATGCCCCGCATTGCACATGCAATTAAAATCTGAACCGTGTTTGATGTATCCGCCATCGCAAATGTTTTGCACCTTTTTTGACGGGGTTTTTACATCACCGTTTGCGATTAATGCATCGCACATAGTTTCGTCGAAGGGTCTCTGATACGTCTCCAACGTATATATAATTTTTGATTGTTCCATGCTATTATATTATCTATTTTGGATGTTTTATATGCATTAATCTGCTATTTTATATTATTTTTGGGACTAACCTATTAACCTAGAGCCCAGTGCCAGTTTCTATTTTTTTTCCTTGTTTTTGAGTTTTACAGAAAAAGAATATCAAACGGAGTCCAAACGGAATAAAACTTTTGCGATGATTTTTCTTGGACCAGAAGACACCTACGAGACTTGGAGAGGAGGTTAGAAGACCTACGAGGAGACGGCAAGCCATAGGGGCTCGCCCCAGGGGGGCGCCCCCTGGCTTGTGATCCCCCTGGAGGTCCTCCAACCCTAATCTTCGGCCTATAAATTCCCAAATATTCCCAAACCACCAGAAGCGTCCACCAAAATACTTTTTCGCCGCCGCAAGCCTCTGTTCCTGTGAGATCCCATCTCGGGGCCTTTTTCGGCAATCTGCCAGAGGGGGTTTCGATGACAGAGGGCATCTACATCAACCCTATTGCTTCTCCGATGATGCGTGAGTAGTTTACCACAGACCTACGGGCCCATAGCTAGTAGCTAGATGGCTTCTTCTCTCTCTTTGATCTTCAATACAATGTTCTCCTCGATGTTCTTGGAGTTCTATCCGATGTAATACTTTTTTGTGGTGTGTTTGTCGAGATCCGATGAATTGTGGATTTATGATCAGATTATCTATGAATATTATTTGAATCTTCTCTGAATTCTTATATGCATGATTTGATATCTTTGTATTTCTCTTCGAATTATCGGTTTGGTCTGGCCAACTAGATTGGTATTTCTTGCAATGGGAGAGGTGCTTAGTTTTGGGTTCAATCTTGTAGTGTCCTCACCCAGTGACATAGTAGGGGTAGCAAGGCACGTATTGTATTGTTACCATCAAGGATAAAAAGATGGGGTTTTCATCATATTGCTTGAGTTTATCCCTCTACATCATGTCATCTTACTTAAGGCGTTACTCCGTTCTTATGAACTTAATACTCTAGATGCATGCTGGATAGCGGTCGATGTGTGGAGTAATAGTAGTAGATGCATGCAGGAGTCGGTCTACTTGACACGGATGTGATGCCTATATTCATAATCATTGCCTTGGATATCGTCATAACTTTGCGTGTTTCTATCAATTCCTCGACAGTAATTTGTTCACCCACCGTATTATTTTCTTTCAAGAGAGAAGCCTCTAGTGAAACCTATGGCCCCCGGGTCTATTTTCCATCATAAATTTTTAGATCTATAAACCAAAAAAACCCAAAAATACCTTGCTGCAATTTATTTGTTTTTACTTTGTTTTATGTTTTAGTAATCTTTTATATCTATCTCTATCAGATCTCACCATTGCAATTGACCGTGAAGGGATTGACAACCCCTTTATCGCGTTGGTGCAAGTGTTTGTGTAGGTGCATAGATTGGAGACTTGCTTGTACCTCCTACTGGATTGATACCTTAGTTCTCTAACTGAGGGAAATACTTATCTCTACTTTGCTGCATCACCCTTTCCTCTTCATGGGAAAAACCAACACAAGCTCAAGAAGTAGTAGGAAGAATTTCTGGTGCCGTTGCCGGGGAGGTTCTACGTCAAGCCTACCAAGTACCCATCATAAACTCTCATCTCTTGCATTACATTATTTGACATTTGCCTCTCATTTTCCTCTACCCCACTTCTGAAATGATTTCATAAAAACACAAAAATATCTGCCTTCTTTCCGTTTGCCTTTATGTCTTACTTGGTTTGTTTGCTTGTTCGCTTGGCATAATTATGTATTTATTGAAAATCAAAAAGCAAAAAGTTTATGTATCCTCATCCACTTGCTAATCTTTTCAAGAGATCCAATTATGATGAACCTATTGCTAGTGAGTTGAGTGCACTAGATTATCTTTATGAAGTTTTGCTTGAAATTCGTGAATCTGAAAATCGTGATGATGTATTAAAAGAAGAAATTTATGAAGTGATTCACGATAGCTCCCTGAATGAAAAGCATGATTGCAATGATGTTACTATAAATCCTATTAATGTCAATTGTGCTACTAATTTGCAAAACCCCAAGCTCGGGGATGCTAATTTTGCTATGTCCACTACTTATTGTAATGATCATGATTGGGGTGATAATGCTTCTAATCTTGAAAATTTATTTAAGCCTCATGATGAATATATTTGCAATAATATTGAAAGTGGGTTTGGAAGAGTGTCAACTCTAGGTAATAATGATCCCACTACCTTGGATAATGATCAATCTTATGAAATTTTTGATAAAAGTGGGCTTGGAGAGGTCATGACTTTATTTGATGATAATCCCACTATTTTGGAAGTGTGTCAACTTTGCATCCATGTGGATCATGAAGAGAATATTTTATGTGATAGTTATATTGTTTAATTTGATTATGATCCTACATCTAATTATTATGAGAGAGGAAAATATGGTTGTAGAAATTTTCATGTTACTAAATTACCTCTCGTTATGTTGAGATTGCTATTGTTTCTTTCTTCTTCCTTGCATATGCTAGTTTTTGCTTGCCTTGATAATTTGTTTGCTTATAAAATGCCTATGCATAGGAAGTATGTTAGACATAAATGTGTTGGTCACATGTCTTATGATGCTCTCTTTGTGCTTCAATCCTTGTCTTTCATGTGAGCATCATTGAAATCTCAAGCCTATCTTAATGGCTATAAAGAAAGAGCTTGTTGGGAGGCAACCCAATTTTATTTTGTATTTTTGTTTTTGCTACTGTTCTTGAATAAAATACAAATTATTACCTCTGTAGTAATTGTGTTTTGGTGTTTTAATTAGTGTTTGATCCATGTAAGACCTTTGGGATGGTCTACGGTGATAGTTGATTTGATCTTGCTGAAAAACAGAAACTTTTGCGTCCAGTAGCATAATTTTGATAATTCACAGAAGCGATGGAAAACTCTGAAATGTTGACACAAGATTGATATACAAATTTCCCAGGTTGTCCTAATTTTTCAGAATTTTTAGAGTTACAGAAGTTTGAGATTAATTCAGATCTTCACAGACTGTTCCGTTTTTGACAGATTCTGTTTTTCATGTGTTGTTTGCTTATTTTGATGGATCTATGGGTAGTATCGGGGGGGTCTGAACCATGGAGAAGTTGGAATACAGTGAATATTCAATATAAATAAATAATGAGTTCACAACAGTACCAAAAGTGGTGATTTTCTTTTCTTATACTAACGGATCTCATGAGTTTTCTGTTGAGTTTTGCGTTGTGAAGTTTTCAAGTTTTGGGTAAAGATTTGATGGACTATGGAATAAGGAGTGGAAAGAGCCTAAGCTTGGGGATGCCCAAGGCACCCCAAGGTAATATTCAAGGACAACCAAGCATCTAATCTTGGGGATGCCCCGGATGGCATCCCCTCTTTCGTCTTCAATCCATCGGTAAATTTACTTGGGGCTATATTTTTATTCACCACAAGATATGTGTTTTGCTTGGAGCGTCTTGTATGATATGAGTCTTTGTTTTTTAGTTTGCCAAAATCATCCTTGCTGTACACACCTTTTGAGAGGGACACACATTAATCATGAATTTATTAGAATACTCTATGTGCTTCACTTATATCTTATGAGCTAGGCAATATGCTCTAGTGCTTCACTTATATCTTTTTAGAGCACGGCAGTGGCTTTATTTTATAGAAATTGTTGAACTCTCATGCTTCACTTATATTATTTTGAGAGTCTTAAACAGCATGGTAATTTGCTTAGGTTATGAATTTAGTCCTAATATGATGGGCAGCCAAGAGGGATATAATAAAAACTTTCATATAAAGTGCATTGAATACTATGAGAAGTTTGATTCCTTGCATATTTTTTTGAGATATAAAGATGGTGATATTAGAGACATGCTAGTGAGTAATTATGGATTGGTAGAAATACTTGTGTTAAAGTTGTGATTCCCGTAGCATGCACGTAAGGTGAACCGTTATGTGATGAAGTCGGAGCATGATTTATATTTTTGATTGCCATCCTTTGTGTTGAGGTCGGGATTGTGCGATGGTTAACTCCTACCAACCCTTCCCCTAGGGTCATGCGTGTAGTACTTTGTTTCAATAGCTTCTAGACTTTTGCAATAAGCATGTGAGTTCTTTATGACTAATGTTGAGTCCATGGATTATACGCACTCTCACCCTTCCACCATTGCTAGCCTCTCTAGTACCGCGCAACTCTCGCCGGTGCATTACACCCACCATATATCCTTCCTCAAAACAGCCACCATACCTACCTATTATGGCATTTCCATAGCCATTCCGAGATATATTGCCATGCAACTTCCACCGTTCTGTTTATTATGACACGCTTCATCATTGCCATATTGCTTTTCATGATCATGTAGTTGACATTGTATTTGTGGCAAAGCCACCGTTCATATTTTTCATACATGCACTCTTGAGTCATTGCACATCCCGGTGCACCGCCGGAGGCATTCATATAGAGTCATATTTTGTTCTAGAATCGAGTAGTAATTCTTGAGTTGTAAAGTAAATAAAAGTGTGATGATCATCATTATTAGAGAACTGTCCCAAGTGAGGAAAGGATGATGGAGACTATGATTCCCCCACAAGTCGGGATGAGACTCCGGACGAAAAATAAAATAAAAATAAAAATAAGTGGCCAAAGAGCCCAAACAAAAAAAAAGGCCAAAGAGCCCAAAATAAAAAAAAGAGAGAAAAGAGAGAAGGGAGAATGTTACTATCCTTTTCCACACTTGTGCTTCAAAGTAGCACCATGATCTTCATGATAGAGAGTCTCCTATTTTGTCACTTTCATATACTAGTGGGAATTTTTCATTATAGAACTTGGCTTGTATATTCCAATGATGGGCTTCCTCAAATTACCCTAGGTCTTCGTGAGCAAGCAAGTTGGATGCACACCCACTTAGTTTCTTTTTGAGCTTTCATATACTTATAGCTCTAGTGCATCCGTTGCATGGCAATCCCTACTCACTCACATTGATATATATTGATGGGAATCTCCATAGCCCGTTGATACGCCTAGTTGATGTGAGACTATCTTCTCATTTTTGTCTTCTCCACAACCACCATATTCTATTCCACCTATAGTGCTATATCCATGGCTCACGCTCATGTATTGCGTGAAAGTTGAAAAAGTTTGAGAACACTAAAGTATGAAACAATTGCTTGGCTGATTCCAGGGTTGTGCATGATTGAAATATTTTTGTGTGGTGAAGATGGAGCATAGCCAGACCATATGAATTTGTAGGGATAACTTTCTTTGGGCATGTTATTTTGAGAAGACATGATTGCTTTATTAGTATGCTTGAAGTATTATTATTTTTATGTCAATATTAAACCTTTGTTTTGAATCTTATGGATCTGAACATTCATGCCACAATAAAGAATATTACATGGATTAATATGTTAGGTAGCATTCCACATCAAAAATTCTGTTTTTATCATTTACCTACTCGAGCACGAGCAAGAAATAAGCTTGGGGATGCTTGATACGTCTCCAACGTATCTATAATTTTTGATTGTTCCATGCTATTATATTATCTATTTTGGTTGTTTTATATGCATTAATATGTGATTTTATATTATTTTTGGGACTAACCTATTAACCTAGAGCCTAGTGCCTAGTGCCAGTTTATGTTTTTCCTTGTTTTTGAGTTTTACAGAAAAGGAATATCAAACGGAGTCCAAACGAAATAAAACTTTCGCAATGATTTTTCTTGGACCAGAAGACACCTACGAGACTTGGAGAGGATGTCAGAAGACCTACAAGGAGACGGCAAGCCGTAGGGGCGCGCCCCTGGCTTGTGGTCCCCCTGGAGGTCCTCCAACCCTAATCTTTGGCCTATAAATTCCCAAATATGCCCAAACCACCAGAAGCATCCACCAAAATACTTTTCCGCCGCCGCAAGCCTCTGTTCCCGTGAGATCCCATCTTGGGGCCTTTTTCGGCAATCTGCCGGAGGGGGATTCGATCACGGAGGGCATCTACATCAACCCTATTGCCTCTCCGATGATGTGTGAGTAGTTTACCACAGACCTACGGGTCCATAGCTAGTAGCTAGATGGTTTCTTCTCTCTCTTTGATCTTCAATACAATGTTCTCCTCGATGTTCTTGGAGTTCTATCCGATGTAATACTTTTTTGTGTGTGTTTGTCGAGATCCGATGAATTGTGGATTTATGATCAGATTATCTATGAATATTATTTGAATCTTCTCTAAATTCTTATATGTATGATTTGATATCTTTGTATTTCTCTTCGAATTATCAGTTTGGTCTAGCCAACTAGATTGGTATTTCTTGCAATGGGAGAGGTGCTTAGTTTTGGGTTCAATCTTGCGCTGTCCTCACCCAGTGACATAGTAGGGGTAGCGAGGCACGTATTGTATTGTTGCCATCAAGGATAAAAAGATGGGGTTTTCATCATATTGCTTGAGTTTATCCCTCTACATCATGTCATCTTACTTAAGGCATTACTCCGTTCTTATGAACTTAATACTCTAGATGCATGCTGGATAGCGGTCGATGTGTGGAGTAATAGTAGTAGATGCAGGCAGGAGTCGGTCTACTTGACACAGACATGATGCCTATATTCATAATAATTGCCTTGGATATCGTCATAAGTTTGCGCTTTTCTATCAATTGCTCGACAGTAATTTGTTCACCCACCGTATTATTTTCTTTCAAGAGAGAAGCCTCTAGTGAAACCTATGGCCCCCGGGTCTATTTTCCATCATATATTTTCAGATCTATAAACCAAAAAACCCAAAAATACCTTGCTGCAATTTATTTGTTTTTTACTTTGTTTTACGTTTTAGTAATCTTTTATATCTATCTCTATCAGATCTCACCATTGCAATTGACCGTGAAGGGATTGGCAACCCCTTTATCGCGTTGGGTGCAAGTGTTTATGCAGGTTCATAGATTGGAGACTTTCTTGTGCCTCCTACTGGATTGATACCTTGGTTCTCTAACTGAGGGAAATACTTATCTCTACTTTGCTGCATCACCCTTTCCTCTTCAAGGGAAAAACTAACGCTAGCTCAAGAAGTAGCAGTCTCTGACTGTAGTGTCACGTTAGCAGCATCCTGCAGTAGTGTTATGTCTCATGCAAGAAATGGGGATGAATTTCAAACACCACGGCACCGTGGCTCTTCGACAAATGTTGAGATACTTGCTTTTGTAATTCTAGTAAATCCAAAACTCGTCCAAAATTCATGAACCTTGGCATGCTATCATGGAATGGCATCAACATGCTGGGGTAAAAAAATTGTCCCATTTGGGGCAGGTTATGGTATAAGCTTCTCACAACAAGCCTCATGGTTACGGTAGGGAACGTTTCACCTTTCTGGATGAAACGATATCCGTTGCCTCTTCTTGATTTCAATTTTTTTCTAGTGTCAACATAGAACAACAGGAGTGTTGTGTCAATTTCTGGGATTTTTCGGGGTTCGCTTGTACATTTTTATACATTAACTGAGTTTTCTATGCATTTATGTGCATAATTGAAATTTGAACTACATGCACATGCTCCAGTGCATATAAATGGGTTCAAAATTCAAATGTGTGTCCTTGATTGCATGCTTAAGTCCCATGCAAGAAATGGGAATGAATGTCAAACACATTGCCACCGTCGCTCGACCGCTAACATTGAGATACATGGTTTTTAAATTCTAGTAAATCAAAAACGCGTCTAAAATTTATGAAACTTGACATGCTATCATGGAACGGCATCAACATGCCGTGGTAAAAATATTGTCCCATTTGGGTCAGGTTGGGGTATAAGCTTCTCACAAACCAGATCTTCTCACAACAAGCCTCATGGTTACGGTAGGGAATGTTTCTTCTTTCTGGATGAAACGATATCCGTTGCCTCTTCTTGATTTAAGTTTTTTCCTATTGTCAACATAGAACAACATGAGTGTTGTGTTAAATTTTGGAATTTTTTGGGGTTCGTTTGGACATTTTTATACATTAACTGAGTTTTCTATGCATTTATGTGCATAATTCAAATTTGAACTACAGGCACAGGCTCCAGTGCAGATAAATTGGTTGAAAAATCAAATCTGTGTCCTTGGTTGCATGCTTAGGTCCCATGCAAGAAATGGGAATGAATGTCAAACACCTTGCCACCGTCGCCCGGCCGCAAACATTGAGATACATGGTTTTCAAATTCTAGTAAATCCAAAACTCGTCTGAAATTCATGAAACTTGGCATGCTATTATGGAACAGCATCAACATGCCGTGGTAAAAAATTTGTCCCATTTGTGTTAGGTTGGGGTATAAGCTTCTCAAAAACCAGAGCTTCTCACAACAAGCCTCATGGTTACAGTAGGGAACGTTTCACCTTTCTGGACGAAACGATATCTGTTGCCTCTTCTTGATTTCAATTTTTTTTACTAGTGTCAACATAGAACAACAGGAGTGTTGTGTTAAATATTGGAATTTTTTGGGGTTCGTTTGGACATTTTTATACATTAACTGAGTTTTCTATGCATTTATGTTCATAATTCAAATTTGAACTACAAGCACATGCTCCAGTGCATATAAATTGGTTGAAAAATCAAATATGTGTCCTTGGTTGCATGCTTAGGTCCCATGCAAGAAATGGGAATGAATGTCAAACACTTTGCCACCGTCGCTCATCAGCAAACATTGAGATACATGGTTTTCAAATTCTAGTAAATCCAAAACTCGTCTGAAATTCATGAAACTTGGCATGCTATCATGGAACGGCATCAACATGTTGTGGTAAAAAAATTGTCCCATTTGGGGCAGGTTTGGGTATAAGCTTCTCACATACCAGAGCTTCCGACAACAAGCCTCATGGTTTCGGTAGGGAATGTGCCTCCTTGGTGGATGAAACGATATTCGTTGCCTCTTCCTGTTTTCAAATTTTTTCCTAGTGGCAAGATAGAGCAACAGAAATGTCGTGTTAAAATTTGCAATTTCGGGGTTCGTTTGGACCTTTTTATACATAAACTGAGTTTTCTAGGCATTTTATGTGCATAATTCAAATTTGAACTACATGCACATGCTCCAGGGAAGAAAAATGGGTTGACATATCAAATGTGTGTCCTTGGGTGCATGCTTAGGTCCCATGCAAGAAATGGGAATGAATTTCAAACACCAGGGCATTGTTGATTGCCGGCAAAACATTGAGATACTTTGTTTTTAAATTCTAGTAAATCCAAAAACTCGTCTAAAATTCATGAAACTTGGCATGCTATCATGGAATGGCACCCGTCATGCTATGGTATTTTTCGTGTCCATTTTGAGAGAAGGCGCACTCGAATAACAGCCAACAAAGGCATTTTGAAACAAATAGCTGCCACTTTAACATCTCAAATGTTTGGTATAATTTAAATTGTGTGCGTTCTGTTAACCATTCACGTGATGCCACGCGTCACTCTTTTAATGGCTAGGAGGTGCCGTGCGGACAGCTGCTTCACTGAACGGGAGGCGTGCGAGCGCAGGCTGACCGAGAGGCGTGCAAGCTGTCCTCCAATGCGCAGGCTCACCGAGAAGCGCATGAGCTGTACGCCGCGCAGGCTCACTGGGAAGCGAGCCCTTTAACTTCCATGGCTGCCCGCCTTGCTTGCAATCTCTCCATTAATGGCACCCGAGCCACAGTTTAATACTAGCGGCCTTACTGTTCGCCTCCCATTCCCCTCCCGCATACCTCCACCAACGCCATGGTGCAAAAGGATCATCTGCCACTAGTCTTCCAGTTTGGTGAAGTCGACTCCGAGCCAGAGGAGATAGAAAATAAGGAGGAATGGGGCCTCATGGACATGGCCCTGAACGAGCTGGCTGCGGCGGTTGCTTCCCCCGCGCCCGCCCCAACTCCCATCCACGTGCCTGCGCCCGCGCCAGCGACCATTCCTGTAGCATTGACGGGGTGGTCGCCGAGCACTATCGCAGAGCTGGAAGCCGCGGGCGTCAGCGAGGTCTGTGCGGACCCGCGCGAGCTCATGTACATGCCAGCGCCAGCGCCTGTGCCCGTGCCCGTGCGCGCCCCTGCACCCACCGCGGTGCCGGTCCCCGTGTGTTTGCCTGCACCCGCCACGCCCGCGCTCGTGCGTGCGCCCCCCTCAGCGGCATGGGACGCTGCCGTCGACCGCTAACTCACACCGCCGCGAGTTGCTGTCCTCCCACGCCCCGCCCGTCGATCGCGCGACAACATGATGTTTGATTTCCAAGTGAAGAACATTCTGTGCTGCCTTGAAGACTTCAACAACGGTGTCCCGGAGGAAGACAACGACAACGCCGGCGCGGCACGCCGCCTCCGCCGCTGCCGGAATTAGTTTTTTTGGGTTTAATACTGTACCTCAATCATATGAATATAAATTCGCAGTGTGACTGAATGAAATATATGGTTTGAACGAACTTGCGTTTTTCTCTCTGAATGTATAGACTTATCAAACGATTTTCTTAAAAAAAGGTCAATGGTTTTTAAATATAAAACACTCATCGCAAACATTTTAGTTAGAACACCCGTATGCAAACCCAGTGTTGACGCTCAAAAGTGGCACAATCATAAAAGTTGCTTTAAGCTATGTCAAGATTAATTCAAACTTATGATTGGAAGTCACCATGGGATGGCTTTCTTTGAGAAGATCAAGATGGATATGAAAGTGGTCTAAAACGGAGCTCGGATGCAAAAGTTATGGCAAGTTTAGAGATGCTCATGGTGACACCAGATTAAAGAATGGCTTGAAACCCAATTAAGCTGGCTTCAAATGGAAAAAGTTTCAACATGAAAGTCGTGTGTCTCGTCGAAACGGAAGATTTTGATATAAAAAACGTCCCAATCCGAGTTCGTATGCAAAAGTTAGAGGCAACACTTTGCAGACCGGTCCTGAGTGAAAATGACACGAGGGACCAGACACCGACCTAGGTGGTGTCTGATGGGTCGCGTGAGTTATTCGGCCTTTGCCGGCTGAATGAAACTTGCCGGCCGAGTAAAAAGCTTGCCGGCAAAATGAAAAGCTTGCCGGCGTGGAAAGCTTGCCGGTGTGAAAGCTTGCCGGGGTGAAAACCTTGCCGGTGTGGAAAGCTTGCCGGGGTGGAAAGCTTGTCGGGGTGGAAACCTTGCCGGGGTGGTTTGCCGGGGTGGAAACCTTACCGGGGTGGAAAGCTTGCCGGGATGGAAATCTTGCCGGGGTGGAAAGCTTGCCAGGAAAGTGGAAGCTGTCAAAGTCAATCCGACCCACAGTTAAAGATGGGCCCTAAAAGTCATAAAGATGGCTTTAAAAGGAGAAGTGACACACGTTGTATTATGCAGATCATTGGGGCGGACAAGTTTGATGTTGAACTCGACTCCATCCGAGTTAGTATGCGATTTCTACGGCCCGCGCAAGAAGCAGGACAGAAGTATGGGACAGATTCGGGCTGAATCCGAGTTGGACTGAAACTAGAACTGCAGGACGTGAATTGATGTAATTTTCTTGTAAGGAAAGCCTAGATGAATCCTTTACTTGTACGGGAAGTCCAGCCGCCTCTTATATATGTTAGGGGTGATGGCCGATTGAAACAACACCAATCGAACCAATCAATCTATTACACTTTGATGTTCATCTATCTTTATCCCCTACCCTTGTATCTTTCTTTCTCGTTCTTCGTTCGTTCTTCGTATTGGAGGGCAGCGATCCACGAGGCTCTAGGGGCGATCAGGTCGACCTGGAGCAGCCCATAGCCGCCGCACTCCCTGACGGGGTCCTTCCCGGGTGTGTGGGGTTTCGGGTCTAAAAAGCACCCGCCGACTGTCCTGCGTATCGCGCTGTCGGTCGGGTCTCCTTCGACATGAGCTGCGGTGCATCACCCCCGGCGTTGAGGGTACACATGACGTGTTCGTGTGTCAACACACTTTTTGGCGACTCCGCTGGGGACGAAGCTTTGAATGGTCTCCGGCCTGTTCTTGCTACGAAGAGATCATCATCTAGGGTTTGCAATCTACAAAGGTAATATGAATACCCAATCCCCTTGTGTAGATGCAAATAATTCATATGGTGTTACTAGATCGTTCAATGAGTATACTCTATCGGCTAGCCCTAGTTTTTTCAATCATGCATCTAACTACGTGCAAGGGCCAATTCAAAGTAATTTACATGCTTCAACTTCTTATGATACTAGTAACATGCACCATATGTATCCCAACTGTCATGCATCGGCAACCCCACAAATCATTATGCCGATGAACAACATGGTGAGTTCGGTTAATAAATTTAAAACACCTCATGTTAGAATTTCCAATGCCATGCAAGAAAGTGTTTCGCCCTTTTATTCATCGGCAACTAATTTGCAATATGTGAATCCAACCTTGCCGATGGATGGGAGAATTGGCCATACTGTTACTAGCTATTCGGCTAGTTACTCTCAACCGTCATATGCTACACCTCATGTCAGTAATTTTTTAGCACCATACACAACTGTAGATGTTCATAATTCGGCTTCACACCTTCCTGGTCATAGCCGAATAAATGTAAATTTTATAGGAGCAGTTGTGCCCAATATTGTAGAAGATGAGATAGTAGTGGCTGCATTGAAGAGTTTAGCCCAAAATAAGAGGATTAGTGCTCTTTGCCTTGAACAACATGAAAATGGGCTATTTCTTGACTATGCCGCAATAAAAGCTAGAGTTTTACAAGAAGATGAATCTTTGCCAATTGATAAAATTGGCGAGCAAAAATATGGTTTTACAACAATGCATGTGCCTTCACCTAGTACTACATCATATTATACACCCGCTACACAATTGCAAAGTTTCGGCAACACCCATCTGCCATTGCCGAAAGAATCTAAAAGCATTGGGGGGCAATCGTATCAGGAGTGGGCTGAAATTGAGAAAAAGATTAAAGCCAATTTTGACGCTCGCTGCCAGAAACAAAAAGAAACAGAATTGGCTCAAGTAAAAGAAGCATTGCCAATTGGTAGAATCAATGTAAAGAAAGATGATTCAGAACATGAAAGTGCTTCGGTTGAAAAAGCCGAATCAAGAAGTATATATTCTGAATCCATCAAATGCAAAGAGGCAAGCATTATTGAGAAACGGCATGGCAAGCATTGCAAAGTGACCATACTTGATTTTTCTAAAGTTAATGGAACCTACTTCCTGCCCTATGAGTTTCGTGCCAGAGAAATTGATGAACTTCAAGGACAAGAACAAGTAGCCGAACAAAGTTCGACCGACAAAAATCTTCAGTGTAGTGATGCACGGAATCAAGAAAAAGATGATGAAGAGGCGTTGGGGAGCTATCCGAAGGTGGAGCAAGATATTGTTCAAGTCACACCACCATCATGCTCTCCCAACATATTTGAAGAGGTATGTTTAGCAAGTAATTCACCTATTTTCAGATTTGGTCAAAACTTTATTGTTGATGCATCTATTAGACAAATCCTCATAAGTAATTTTGAAAGACCAATGAAGAAGGGTAATTTACTTGTTAGCAATAAAATCGTTATAGAACATATCGGTCAACCCATTGCGCCATTTAGAAAGACCGATAATGACTTATTGTTGCAACCAAAGCTTTCCCCGTTGCTTTATTTAAAGTTCGTATCTACATGGGTAGTTTTGCTTGTTTCATACTTGGCTTACTCTTGGTCTCAATTGAGGCATGCATGTTCTAACTATTTTTGTTTCAGAAACATAAAGCCAAGGTTAGATTCTTTTCAAAAAACCGATGCTAGTATAATATCTTATCCAATTACATCGGTAAAAGAATGCAAAATAAAAATCATAGCCGAATGGGGTAATACAAAATCTGAACCATTCGTTTGCTTAACTCCAAAGCCGTTTTCACAGCAAGATCGGCTAGAAAATAAAAAAATTACCTTCAATTCAAACATGTATGATCAAATCTTTGATTTGTTGTTGAGAAATAATTATATTAGAATTCTTGATCACCATGTTGAGCCATCTGTCCAGGGACGAATGTATTGTAAGTTGCATGATTTGTCCAAGCATAATTTTGAGGATTGCAACATGTTTCGTCAAATAATTAAATCGGCCAGTGATAAAGGACGGTTGAAATTTGTTGAGACACCAAGAGATGACCAGTCTATTCCGATTGGTCCCGATGGCAGAAAGTTTTTGCATCGGCTACTTCAAGCCGATCCATTTAAAGAGAAGGTAAAAACTGCAGGTGATGGGATCAAACTTTCAAGTAAAGAAGTTGTTGAAGAGCATAATGAACATAATCTTGAGGGCGATAATTCCATCAAAGCTACAATGGAGACGCCAAGGACTGGGGGGGGGGGGCGGGCAGGCGGGGGGGGGGAGCAAGCAAATCAATGGTTGATCGAGATGAAAAGCCCAAAACCAAAAGAAAACAAAGGCCGAAATAAGAGCAAGTGTAAGGGATCAAAAATCACCTTCGCTGAGCTATTGGATAAATATCAAAAGAAGAGTGAAGAGAAGAATACTTATCGGCCAAATCATGCAAAGAAACCAAGATCACCCCCAAGGCGCAAATATGAGGATCGGTATTGGCAAAGTGAGAATTTTAATGCAACATATTCATATCCTTGTTTTGGGCCGCCAATGCCAATGCCGTGGATGCCTCCCTATGCTCATATAGATCCATATCCATCATGGGACAGGTATGATACAAGGGCACATTCTCCATCTTATTTTAGATCATCTCACCAATATTATGCAGCTCCGAGAAGATCAACATTTGAACAATCACATGTTAAAGACCGTTTCAATCATAAGGAATCGGTCCAGAGCTCAAAGAAGAAGAAAGAGGTGGTCAAGCAAGTTTATCGTGTTAAAAGAGATGGTCGTAAGAGTGCAACTTCAGATTTGATCTCAAATGAAAAAGAGCCAATTAAAGTGTTGACATTGGCTACTAAAGGCAATGAGACAAAGCAACCAATTATTGAGAGTCAAAGTGCCAAATCTGAAGAAAAGAAGTTGAGAGTGCATAAGGCCAAAAAGGAATTGCCATTGGTCAAAACAGAATCACAACCGAGATGCCCACTCGGCTTAACGTATTGGCAAAAGAAGGGATTACAAAATATTAGTGCACAAGAGCTGAGACAGAAGAACATGGCCTGGGTTCCCAAGAGGACAAAAATGATGTGCATGCTTCTATTATAACAAGTACAATAAAAGTGAAGAAAGAGAAGAATGGAAGCAACAAACAATTAAGCCGAAGGTGTGCATCACAACATCAAAATCTTCGGTTAGTACATCATCCATTTTCTTTAACAATGCCATTGATGCCTTTGCCATGGAATTCATCCATAGGTATGATCAGTTACCCTCCATGGACTTATTTTGATGCATGGATGCAACATAATTTTCTATATCATGACAGGGTATTATCAAATCACTATACATTTGGTTAGTTACATTTTTGTTGCTAATACAAAGGGGCCGAAATATTTTATTGCTATTTCATTTGTTTATTTCGGCTATACATACTTTGGTGGGTGAATTCTACATGGACCTCGTGATAATGGCCGATGTTTATCTATCGCCCTAAGAATATATCTAAGAATGGCCGGTGTGGTATTCTAACATCGTCCTTAGTTTGAGTAGAGATTGAGATAAGTGCTTGCATAGAAATCTGTCAAATTGATGCCATTGAAGATATTATGCATAGACCAATTCACCAAAACTGCAAAGTGGACTTACGTTTTGATTGGGTGTGCTTTGGCTTATTAGTTTTCAGAATTTACATAAAGCCAAATCATGGTTGATTTTATTATTGAGCATCATATTGACATCATGCATAATACTGATTTTAGCTTTATCTCTCTAGTACTATGGAGATTATGTTTTAATGGTTCAATTCATAGCAATGGCCAAAGTGTTGGTGTTGTTTATATACCTCCATATTGTACTATTTTTGAAGCCTCATGCCGCTTAGAATATTTTCATGCACGATTAATCAAAGCTGAATATGCATTGTTATTCGGATTGAATCTTTTACTTGCTATAGGTGCTATACATATTGAGGCTTTCGGTGATTCGTTATGAGTAGTGCAACAAATATCCAAGGGTTATCAATGTTTTGACGAATCACTTATAGTTTATCTTGGGGTATGTCTAGATGCAAAATTTACCTTGGGTTGCTTTAAAATTGTTCATATATTTAGACATGACAATTTGAAAGAGTTGGCATAGCAAGCATCTGGCTACTATGTTAATCATGTTGTATTTCTATCAATAGCCGATGCTTAGTCTCATCAACATACGTAAGGCCGAACCGAAGTCCACCGCTTCGGCCACTAATGAAATTTTTATGCAGGCGAAAGTAAGGATTGGAGAAATTTTATTGTTGATTATCTACAAAATCCTAGCAAAAGGGTGAACAATATGGTTCGGAGGATCACCTTGAGATACATATTTATGGAACTTTATCATCGGATTGTTAATGAAGTTGAGAAGGTTTCGCCCAAGTTTGCATCAAGGATTCAAAAATAATAATGCCCGATATATTATTATCGCCCTAAGCATATAAATGGCCGATGGAGTGTTGACATCGTCCTTAGAACCAACATGGTACAAGTTATTTTTCGGCATGCTAGCTTTGCCGAAAAACAGGGGGGCATGTGTTGACGCTCAAAAGTGGCACAATCATAAAAGTTGCTTTAAGCTATGTCAAGATTAATTCAAACTTATGATTGGAAGTCACCATGGGATGGCTTTCTTCGAGAAGATCAAGATGGATATGAAAGTGGTCTAAAACGGAGCTCGGATGCAAAAGTTATGACAAGTTCAGAGATGCTCATGGTGATACCAGATTAAAGAATGGCTTGAAACCCAATTAAGATGGATTCAAATGGAAAAAGTTTCAACATGAAAGTCGTGCGTCTCGTCGAAACGGAAGATTTTGATATAAAAAACGTCCCAATCCGAGTTCGTATGCAAAAGTTAGAGGCAACACTTTGCGGACCGGTCCTGAGTGAAAATGACGCGAGGGACCAGACACCCACCTAGGTGGTGTCTGATGGGTCGCGTGAGTTATTCAGCCTTTGCCGGCTGAATGAAGCTTGCCGGCCGAGTAAAGAGCTTGCCGGCATGGAAAGCTTGCTAGTGTGAAAGCATGCCGGGGTGGAAACCTTGCCGGTGTGGAAAGCTTGCCGGGGTGGAAACCTTGCCGGGGTGGAAAGCTTGCCGGGGTGGAAACCTTGCTGGGGTGGCTTGCCGGGGTGGAAACCTTACCGGGGTGGAAACCTTGCCGGGGTGGAAAGCTTGCCGGGAAAGTGGAAGCTGTCAAAGTCAATCCAACCCACAGTTAAAGATGGGCCCTAAAAGTCATAAAGATGGCTTTAAAAGGAGAAGTGACTAGTGTTGTATTATGCAGATCATCGGGGCGGACAAGTTTGATGTTGAACTCGACTCCATCCGAGTTAGTATGCGATTTCTACGGCCCGCGCAAGAAGCAGGACAGAAGTATGGGACAGATTCGGGCTGAATCCGAGTTGGACTGAAACTAGAACTGCAGGACGTGAATTGATGTAATTTTCTTGTAAGGAAAGCCTAGATGAATCCTTTACTTGTACGGGAAGTCCAGCCGCCTCTTATATATGTTAGGGGTGATGGCCGATTGAAACAACACCAATCAAACCAATCAATCTATTACACTTTCGTGTTCATCTATCTTTATCCCCTACCCTTGTATCTTTCTTTCTCGTTCTTCGTTCGTTCTTCGTATTGGAGGGCAGCGATCCACGAGGCTCTAGGGGCGATCAGGTCGACCTAGAGCAGCCCATAGCCACCACACTCCCTGACGGGGTCCCTCCCGGGTGTGTGGGGTTTCGGGTCTAAAAAGCACCCGCCGACTGTCCTGCGTATCGCGCTGTCGGTCGGGTCTCCTTCGACGTGAGCTGCGGTGCATCACCCCCGGCGTCGAGGGTACACGTGGCGTGTTCGTGTGTCAACACCCCGGAAGACAAGGGAAAATGTGCCGAGCAGGATTCGTGCAGCCCTTGATCGCAAACATTTTAGATAGAACACCCGTATGTAAACCGACAGCTTCCCCAGTAAGCCAAGGGAAAATGGCCACGGCGGTGGTAAGGCTCTTTGCGTGCTCGACGAGGTGCTCCTCCTCCTCCCACAGGAACTCGATGTAGCGCGCAAGGTCACTGACGCATGTGCGGGCCTCCACCTCCGCCTCCCGCCTTCGGGCGGCGGTGGCGGAGCGGGTGATGACCCACGTGGTCGACGGTGGGCTGGCGGCCATGGCGGTCGACGATGGGGTGGCGGCCACGGCCACCACCTCCCGCCTTCGGGCCACAGTGGCGGAGCGGGTGATGGCCATGGTGGCCGGCAGTGGGGTGGCGGCCACGACGGCCACCTCCCGCCTTCGGGCCGCAATGGCGGAGCGGGTGATGGCCACGATGGCCGGCAGTGGGGTGGCGGCCACGATGACCACCTCTCGCCTTCGGGCCGTGGTGCCAGAGCGGGCCATGGCCTTGGCTTTCGACGATGGTGTGGCGGCCACGGCGGCCGGCAACAGCTACCGACAGGCAGCGGCGGCGGAGCGTGTCGTGGGTGTTCCGCGCACACCCAACAGGGACGCCACGTGCACTACACTACGCCGGCGCCGCGGTGTAGCCTCCCAGCTGGAGCTGTCCTTTGATGATGGCGGAGTGGCTGAGCGACGACGACGGACCGGTGCCATTGGCGATTGTGGGAGAAGCAGACGAGATAAGCTACAGGGAGGGAGGGGAAAATGCCACGCAGGACTCGCTGGCCCTGAGGGTTTATATAGCAGGCCGGTAAGCATTGGGATTTTGGGGGATTTCATCGAGTCGGGCAGGAAGCTTGCGTGGGAACCTGCGCGGGAACAGGCTCACCACCGTTTGGCCAAAAGAACGCCCCCGCACGCTGCTCAAGCTTGCGCTCGAAGCTGTCTGCGCCAGCGGGGTGACAAGACGTGCGAGAGGAGGACGAAAGGACACCTACACATACGGTTAATAAAAAAAATGTTTGCGATTTAATTACCTACTACCGCCGTCCTGGTTTATAAGTCGTCTATGTATTTTTGTGCCAAATTTTTACTAGAGATTTAACTAATAAAATACGAATGCATGTTGCCAAAGATTATATCGTTGGATTCATATTTGAACATAGTTTCCAATTATATAATTTTTATAACATGCATTAACATTTTGTTGGTTAAATTTAAGGTCAAGATATGACACAGAATATAAAGGGGACTAATAGACCAAGACGGAGGTAGTAGCACGCGGTCGCTCTCTACGCAGCGACGCAACTGCCAGCCGGCTTGTAGACGACCATTCCCTGCGTGTTCAACTACTCTATGCATGTGGTTGCTCGCGGTTGAGGCGGCCGTGGTGCACTCTGCTCGCGTCCCGCCGTGCGCGCTCTGCTCTCGCGTCCCTCCGGGCGCTCTGCCCTCATCCCTCCATGCGCGCTGCCAGTGTTTGGGGCCGGCGCATGATCACGTACGTCCGTGCTGCCATTATGCATGCGGTTGCGCCGGGCGCGGCGCCACGATGCAGTTACCCGCTGCAAAAACTGCCATGCAGATGCGGCGAGAATCCAGGCCTCCCGGCCCCCATTTATTCTTGCGGCCATTTACTTTCATCTCTCGCGCCACACGTCACAATAAGCACACCCACGACGACACATACAGAGAGGACATCGAGCGGTTCCAATGGCGCTCCCCGTGGCTTCAATGGCGCTCCCGGCGGCCGACGACGACAATGGGGGGCAGTTCACCACGCATCACGTAGTGGACACCCACGTGAGGGGAAGGCCCTCTCGATGGTGTACACAAACGAGCCGGTCTCGGTGGAGAGCTCCATCCAAACTATGGAGCAGTTGCTTGCTGAGGACAAGTACCAAGTGGTCGGCTTCGACCTCGAGTTCACCATCGGTCGTGCCGGGCACGATCAGAAGGTTGCCGTCGCCCAGTTGTGCGTGCGACATGACGTCCTCGTCTACCACTACCACCTGGCCACAAGGCCTTGCGAGCGTTTCTCCAGGTTTATCAATAGCTCCGACAACAGTTTCGCTACGGTGGACACCACCAACAATCTAAAAGCGCTAAAGGTTTCGGTCTTGACCTGCAGGAATCTTGTCGACATCCGTGACCACTACAAGGTCAAGGGCAGCGTCGACGACAAACAGAACTCCCTAGTTGACCTCGCCTCGGCCATCATCGACCCCTACTACATGAAGATGAAGGATGAGAGCAAGAAGGACAAGAACGCCTGGCACAGTGTTTGGCATCAGAGACTGGATGAACAACACGTCAAATACGCGGCCATGGACGCGTTCACAAGCTACGAGATGTACAGGCGGATCGTTGACATGAGAAAGTGTCTTCTTCCTGCCCCAGACGAGGGATCGAGCCACAGAGCAGTGGCGGGAGCGTCACAAGAAGTAGATGACTAGACGATCATTTCTCCTAGTTTAGAATGCATGCAATTGTTTATTGAGGTGTGTGTGAATGATCTGTATAGTCACTTATGCAATTGGATGTTTATTTTAGTTATATATATATATATATGTGTGTGTGTGTGTGTGTGTGTGTGTGTCTGTGTCTGTGTTATTATTCTGTAGACAGAGCAAATCACACGGATCATTAGCAGCAATCGTCTATGTTATTATTGGTCTTCGCACACATTTCTGATTACGGACCTGTTTGCCGCATATCACACACATCTTGTTCAGTTGAACTATTTCTGCTGTCTTGGCTCATCGCAAACAGTTCATCCGAGTGAACTGTATGCCCTCCATCGCACACACCTTGATCTGGCTGACCGTTTCTGTTGTGTTGCCTAATCACACACAGTTCATCCTAGTGAACTGTATGCCGTATATCGCACACACCCTCATCTGGCTGCCCGTTTCTGTTGTTCTGCCTCATCACAAATAGTTCTGCTGGATTAACCGTTTGCCACGCATCGCACACACAACTCTAATCTGAACCTTGTTTGATGTCACTGCCATCGCAAACGTTTTGTATCTTTTTTGACGGTTTTATTACATCATCGTTTGTGATTAATGCATCGCACACAGTTTCGTC
The DNA here is from genome assembly GCA_011799875.1 of Thinopyrum elongatum. NCBI lineage: Eukaryota > Viridiplantae > Streptophyta > Magnoliopsida > Poales > Poaceae > Thinopyrum > Thinopyrum elongatum. The sequence continues at coordinate 418,460,299 of CM022297.1, read as the reverse complement.
AAAGGGTCTCTGATTGGACTGTCGTGTTTGGACCAACCTGGAGTAGTGTTGCTTAAAGCATTACTCTGTTTTTCCATGAATTAATACACTAGATGCATGCTGGATAGCGGTCGATGTGTGGAGTAATAGTAGTACATGCAGGCAGGAGTCGGTCTACTAATCTTGGACGTGATGCCTATATACATGATCATTGCCTTGGATATCGTCATAATTATTTGCTTTTCTGTCAATTGTCCAACAGTAATTTGTTTGCCCACCGTATGATATTTTCTCGAGAGAAGCCTCTAGTGAAAACTATGGGCCACATGTCTATTTTCTATCATATATTAAAACCAAAAATACCTTGCTGCAATTTTATTTTATTTATTTTATTTTGTATTTTAGTTAGATCTATTCATCAAAACCTACACAATTTAATCTTTCTCAATACCGTTGAGGGATTGACAACCCCTCTACACGTTGGGTTGCAAGTATTTGGTGTTTGTGTGCAGGTGCTGTTTACATAGTGTTGCTTGGTTCTTCTACTGGATTGATGATGGCCCACAAGTATAGGGGATCAATCGTAGTCCTTTCGATAAGTAAGAATGTCGAACCCAATGAGGAGCAGAAGGAAATGACAAGTGGTTTTCAGCAAGGTATTTTCTGCAAGCACTAAAATAGTAGGTAACAGGTAGTTTGATAGCAAGATAATTTGTAACGGACAAGTAATGGTAACGGTAAATAAAGTGCAGCAAGGTAGCCCAATCCTTTTGTGGCAAAGTACATGCCAAAACGGTCTCTTATGATAAGCAAAGCGTTCTTGAGGGTACACGGGAATTTCACCATGTCACTTTCATCATGTTGGTTTGATTCGTGTTCGCTACTTTGATAATTTGATATGTGGGTGGATTGGTGCTTAGGTGCTATTCTTACTTGAACAAACCTCCTACTTATCATTAACCCCCTCGCAAGCATCCACAACTACGAGAAAAGTATTAAGATAAAATCTAACCATAGCATTAAACTTTTGGATCCAAATCGTTCCCTTACGAAGTAGCGCATAAACTAGGGTTTAAGCTTCTGTAACTCTAGCAACCCATCATCTAATAACTATTCCACAATGCATTCCCTTAGGCCCAAATATGGTGAAGTGCCATGTAGTCGACGTTCACATGACACCACTAAGGGAATCACAACATACATATCATCAAAATATCGAACACATATCAAGTTCACATGATTACTTGCAACATGACTTCTCCCGTGACCTCAAGAACAAAAGTAACTACTCACAAAATATAATCATGCTCAAGATCAGAGGGGTATTAAATAGCATAATGATCTGAACATATAATCTTCCACCAAATAAACCATATAGTAATCAACTACAAGATGTAATCAACACTACTAGTCACCCACAGGTACCAATCTGAGGTTCCGGTACAAAGATTGAACACAAGAGATGAACTAGGGTTTGAGAGGAGATGGTGCTGTTGAAGATGTTCATGGAGATGGCCCTCCCCAAGATGAGAGGGTTGTTGGTGATGACGATGGCTTCGATTTCCCCCTCTAGGAGGGAAGTTCCCTCGGCGGAATCGCTTCGCCGGTGGGCAAAAGTGCTCCTGCCCAAGTTCCGCCTCGAGACGGCGACGCTTCGTCCCGAAAGTCCTCCTCTTATTTTTTCTAGGTTAGAATGACCTATATACCAGAAGATGGGCACCGGAGGTGGGTCGGGCTGAGCACAACCCACCAGGGCGCGCCTGGGGGCCTGGTGTGCCCTGGTGTCTTGTGCTCTCCAGGTGGCCCCCTTCCGATAGTTATTTGCTACAATATTTCTTAAATATTCCAAAATAATTCTCCGTGATGTTTCAGCTCATTTGGAGATGTGCAGAATAGGTAACTCTGACATGGCTTTTTCAGGTCCAGAATTCCAGCTGCCAACATTCTCCCTCTTTGTGCAAACCTTGCATATTATGATAGAAAAGGCATTAGAAATACTCCAAAAATCATTATTAGGCATAAAAACATTATAAATAACAGTAGGAGATCATGATGCAAAATGGACGTATCAATTGATAACCTTGGTTTCATAACTGAGGGAAATACTTATCTCTACTGACTGCATCATCCTCTCCTCTTCAAGGAAATCCCAAGGCAGGTCACAAGTAGCAACAACCAGGAGCAAGAGTATTGTACCAAATTTTACCATCACCCTTGAACAAGAAAGGGAATAACTTGAGAATATAGTAATAGCAATTTTTTTCCTCATGAGCAAATAGAGTGGCTATATCATTTAATTTAGTAAGATGTGCCACAATAGTTTCAGTTTCATAGCCATGGAAAGGATCAGATTCAACCAAAGTAATTAACTCTAGGTCTTTAGAGAATTCATAATCCGTATCAGTAATAAAAATAGGTGAAGTAGCAAACTTAGGATCATATTTCATTCTAGCATTCAAAGATTTTTCTTTCAACTTGCATAGTAATTTCTTAAGATCATCTCTATACTTACAAGCAAGAAAATCCCTAGCTACCTCTCCTTCCATAACATAAGCTTCAGGTATCTTAGGCAATTCATATCTAGGAGTGCTAGGTTAAATAGTTGTTTCATAATTTTTAGTTTTAGTAATTTCATCAGTTTCAGCAGTCTCAAATTCTTTAGCTTTAGCAAGTTGTTCATCAAGGAATTCACCTAGTGGCATAGTCTTATCAAGCAAGCATCATTCATAGCAGAAGTACCATCATCAATTACTTGCGACATATCAGAATTAATAGTAGGTAGTGGTGTTGCAAGCTTACTCAAAACTGAAGGTGAATCAAGTGCAAAGCCAGATAACAGTTCCTTACCTCCCCTCGTCTTAGAGGGAACGATCTTGGTTCTATCATCCTTAAGATTCTTCATAGTGATCAACAGATATAAATCCCAAGTGACTCAACAAATAGAGCTATGCTCCTCGGCAACGGTGCCAGAAAAAGGTCTTGATAACCCACAAGTATAGGGGATCGCAAAAGTTTTCGAGGGTAGAGTATTCAACCCAAATTTAATTGATTCGACACAAGGGGAGCCAAAGAATATTTGCAAGTATTAGCAATTGAGTTGTCAATTCAACCACACCTGGGGACTAAATATCTGCAGCGGAGTGATCAGTAGCACAGTAGTATGGTAATTTGATAATAGTAGTAACGATAGCAATGGTAACGGTAACAGCAGTAGCAGCAGTTTTATAGCAGTTGTAACAGTAGCAACAGCAGCAGTAGTAATAGTAACTTAGCAAGAACAATTATGTGAATAGCTCATAGGCATTGGATCGGTGATAACGTTGGATAATATTCATCATGTAACAGTCATAACCTAGGGCGACACAGTACTAGCTCCAATTCATCAATGTAATGTAGGCATGTATTCCGTATATAGTCATACGTGCTTATGGAAAAGAACTTGCATGACATCTTTTGTCCTACCCTCCCATGGCAGTAGGGTCCATAAGGAAACTAAGGGATATTAAGGCCTTCTTTTAATAGAGAACCGGAAAAAAGCATTAACACTTAGTGAATACATGAACTCCTCAAACTATTGTAATCACCGAAAAGAATCCCAATTATTGTCACCTTGGGGTATGCAGATCATAACACGTAGCAGGTGCATACAACTTGCAAGATCGGATCAAGAACACAAATATATTCATGAAAACATAAAGGGTTCAGATCTAAAAGCATGTCACTCAGGCCCTAGTGACAATCATTAAGCATAGCAAAGTCATACCAACATCAATCTCGCAACATAGTGGATACTAGGGATCAAGCCCTAACAAAACTAACTCGATTGCATGATGAATCTCATCCAACCCCTCACCGTCCAGCAAGCCTACGAAGAAATTACTCACTCCCGGCGGTGAGCATCATGAAATTGGTGATGGAGGATAGCTGATGATGACGAAGACGGAAGATCCCCCTCTCCGGAGCCCCGAACGGACTCAAGATCTGGCCTCCTGATGAAGAACAAGAGGTGGCGGTGGCTCTGTATTGTGAAACGCGATGAAACTTCCTCTCCTATTTTTTTCTCAGAAAATAGGAATTTATAGTGCTGAGATTAGGGTCAGCGGAGTCATGTGGGCCCCACAACACACCAGGGCGCGCCCTGGTGCCTTGTGGGCACAGGGTGGCCCCACTCCAGTAGGTCTTGGCTCCAGTATTTTTTATATATTCCATAAAAAATCTCCAAAAAGTTTCGTCCAATTCTGAGAACTTTTATTTCTGCACAAAAACAACACCATGGTAGTTCTGCTGAAAACAGCGTCAGTCCGGGTTAGTTTCATTCAAATCATGCAAATTAGAGTCCAAAACAAGAGCAGAAGTGTTTGGAAAACTAGATACGATGGAGACGTATCACCTGTCCAACTGGAGCGTGTGCCCTTGATCAATATATGGATGTCGTTGGGGCAGGATTTGCTGTTAATTTCCTTCGCAAATCATATGGCTCCGCAGGTTGGACTGGATCCTTGCCTTCATGGCAAGGGATTGTGGGAGGATGTTTATTTTCTCTTGTTGGCATAACCCATCCCCGAGGAGGACGGTCAGGCTGATCAGCTTGATTGTGCTTGAATGGCACGTCACTACTGCAGGATGCTACTAACACGACACTACAATCAAAGACCCTTCAACGAAAGTGTGTGCGATGCATTAATCGCAAACGGCGATTTTAAAAAACCGTCAAAAAAGATGCAAAACATTTGCGATGGCGGATACATCAAACACGGTTCATATTATAGTTGCGTGTGCGATGCGTGACATACGGTTAATCCATAAGAACTGTTTGCGATGAGGCAGAACAATAGAAACTGGCAGCTATATAAAGGTTTGTGGGATATATGGCATACAGTTCGCTCGAATGAACTATTTGCTATTTGGGAATGCAACAGAAATGGTTAGCCAGATCAAGGTGTGTGCGATATACGGCATACGGTTCACTCGGACGAACAATTTTCAATTAGGGAACACAACAGAAATGGTTCAACTTAACGAGATGTGCGTGATATGCGGCATACAGTTCACGTAGATGAACTGTTTGCGATGTTCCAAAAGAACACAAATGATTTGTGTAAACAAGATGTGTGTGATATGCGGCAAATAGCCCACTCGAAAGAACTGTTTGCGATGAGAATATATAACACAGACGGTTACTAGAGTTAATTCATGTGCGATTCTGTGTGTAGAAAAAACTTTGAAAAATGCAAACTAGTTGCTTGCGATGGCTAGGAGTATCGCACACGATGCGTGTGCGAGTACTCGTGTGCGATGATTAGTAAGTTACACATATGTTTCCTTATGGTAACACATGTGCGATAACACATGACACCGCATACGGTTGTCGGGTTGTGTGCTCCACTTAGTCTTCCCGCGCTCCAACGAAGGCTTCCCGCGCTCCACAGGGGTGAATTATAAAATCCCCAATCCCCTAGCCAGCTGCTAGCTATAAATAACCACAGCAATGGCCGGCGGCGGCGACTCGCTACTGATCCACTTGCAAGCTAGTTACCCACACATACCGGCATACCCCCAATGGCCAACAATGGGATGGAGTCGCGCGACGGTGGAATCGAGGATGAAGGCACGATGGTCGGCTTGGCGGTCGACGGCCATGCCTCCGCCTCTGCCGATGATGGCCAGAGGAAGCAAGAAACATGGTATGAGTAAGCCGCTAGGTTAGCCAGGGTCGTCCTAAAAGCAGACAGGGATCGCAAGCGGGCGATACTGCTGGCTCAGCGCAGAGTGCGGTGGATGGTGCGGGCGGCGGAGCAGGAACCGCGACAATGCAAGGACAACTGCGGAAGTGGCGGTCGCCACACGAGGCGCAGGCTTATGTCCCAGATGGAGGAGGGCGCAGCGCCGGACGTCGCTGGGGCATGCCTGGGGGCCATCACGGCAACCCTGGCGAGAGCCAACGTCGTCTCGCCAGACGTCGCCGGGGCAGACCCGGCGGTCGCGGTAGCCCTGGTGAGTGCCGCGCCTGAGGCAGTACCGGCGATCCCCGATGTCGAGTCTGCCCCAGCCTCGATCGATCAATGTGTGTAGGCCATCGACTTGGCGTCCTCCGCTCCCACTGAGCCCGTGATCGACACGCTGATGGACGATGGCTGATGTGCGTGCTGGGCCAGCGTCAAGTGCACAGTACCTCTTTTGTGCGCGCGCGCAGTTCGTAATATTCTTGTAAATTAGCTATATATATATGCTCGATTGATTTCTTCATGCATGTCAAATATGTCAACTGTATGGGCTGGCCTGTCTATATATTATCTGAATTTGCAATATGGACAATTAATATGAAAATGCCTTCTGGACATCGGTGCTGATCGCTGATACGTCTCCAACGTATCTATAATTTATGAAGTACTCATGCCGTTATATTATCATTCTTGGATGTTTTACAATCATTTTATTGCAAGTTTATATCATTTTTTGGGACAAACCTATTGACATAGTGCCCAGTGCCAGTTGCTGTTTTTTGCTTGTTTTTTACATCGCAGAAAATCAATACCAAACGGAGTCCAAACGCGGCGAAGCTTTTTGCAGATTTTTTCTGGACCAGAAGACACCCGGTGGGCCAAAGAAGTACCAGAGGGGAGCTTCGAGGAGAGCACAATCCACTAGGGTGCGCCTGGGGGCCCAGGCGCGCCCAGGTGGGTTGTGCCCACCTCGGTGGCCTCCCGCACCGCCTCTTTGACCTATAAATTCCCAAATATTCCAAAACCCCTGGTTTAACCCTAGATCAGAAATTCCACCGCCGCAAGCCTCTATAGCCATGAAAAACCAATATAGACCCCGTTCCGGCACTCCGTCGGAGGGGGAAATCAGCACCGGTGGCCATCTTCATCATCCCGGCGGCCACCATGATGAGGAGGGAGTAGTCCACCCTCGGGGCTGAGGGTTTGTACCAGTAGCTATGTGCTTAATCTCTCTCTCTCGTGGTCTTGAGATGTCGCAATCTTGATGTATCGCGGGCTTTGTTAATATAGTTGGATCATATGGTGTTTTCCCCTCTCTATCTTGTTGTGAATTGAGTTTCCCTTTGAGATTTCATTTTATCAGATTGAATATTTTTATGGATTTGAGAACACTTGATGTATGTCTTGCATATGAATACCCGTGGTGACAATGGGGTATTATATTGATTCACTTGAGATATGTTTTGGACTCAACTCGCGGATTCCCGAGGTGACATTGGGGTAATCTATGCATAGGGGTTTATGCACATTCTCGTCTTTTGTTTCTCCGGTAGAAATCTTGGGGCACTCTTTGAGGTTCTTTGTGTTGGATTGAGTATTATGAATCTGAATTTGCTTTCATGTTATTTTAGTACGAACTCTTGATAGATCGATCAGAAAGAATAACTTAGTGTTATTTTAGTACGAACTCTTGATAGATCGATCGAAAAGAATAACCTGGTGTTATTTTAGTACGAACTCTTGGATAGATTGATCGGAAAGAATAGCTACAAACAATTTCTTCTTATGTTCTCCGCTAGATAAGAACTTTGGAGTGATTCTTCATCGCACGTTGAGGGATGGTTATATGATCCAATTAGATTAGCATTGTTGAGATATTGCACTAGCGAAAGTACGGACCCTAGGCCTCATTTTAAAGCATTGCAATACCGTTTGTGCTCCGTTTTATCAATTGCTACCTTGCTATTTTTATTGTTCCTATTACAAAAACAAATATCTACTGTCATTACTACGCTTTTATTACCATCTCTTCGCCGAACTAGTGCACCTATACAAATTACTATTGTATTTGGTGTGTAGGGGACACAAGAGACTCTTTGTTATTTGGTTGCAGGGTTGTTTGAGAGAGACCATCTTCATCCTACGCCTCCCACGGATTGATAAACCTTAGGTCATCCACTTGAGGGAAAATTGCCACTGTCCTACAAAACTCTGCGCTTGGAGGCCCAACAGGATTCTACAAGAATAAAGTTGCGTAGTAGACATGAAGCTCTTTTCTGGCGCCGTTGCCGGGGAGGTGAGTGCTTGAAGGTATATCTTTAGATCTTGCAATCGAATCTTTTAGTTTCTTGTTTTATCACTAGTTTGGTTTATAAAAAGAAAAGTACAAAAAAAATTGGAATTGAGGTGGTCTCATATTATTCATCTTTATCATGTCTTTCTTGAAAATGATGGAAAAGAAAATTGTGCTCAATTGATAGAAGAAGAATTCAATAAAATGTTTGGCATAATTGATGAGCATGATTGCAATGTTGCTAGTATGAATTCTTTGAATATCCATGATGTTAATGATATGCAAAGCCATAAGCTTGGGGATGCTATGTTTGATGAAGATGATATTTTTAGTCCCCCAAGTTTTGATGAGAAAATTTATTATGATGATTACATGCCTCCTATTTATGATGACTATATTGATAAAAGTGGATTTGGAGAGGTCATGACTTTATTTAATGATGAATCCACTATTCTGGAAGAGGTTCCAATTGATTATGATAACAAAGTTCCCATCTATGATGATTATGGTGATGACATGTATGCTATAAAGAGTAATGATATGCATCAAACTTGTGATCATGATTTTAATGCTCAATATGATTATGCCAATCATGAATCACATGATAGTTATTTTGCTGAATTTGCTCCCACTACTATTCATGAGAATAAATTTTCTTATGTGGAGAGTAATAAAATTTTTATGCATGTGGATCATGAAAATAATGCTTTATGTGATGGCTATATTGTTGAATTCATTCATGATTCTACTGAAAATTATTATGAGAGGGGAACATATGCTTTTACATATTGCAATAATATCAAGTTTCCTCTCTTTATGTTGAGAGTTTTGAGGTTTTGCTTGTTTTGCCTTCCTATGCTAGTTGATTCTTGTTCCCATAAGTTGTTTGCTCACAAAATCCCTATGCATAGGAAGTAGGTTAGACTTAAATGTGCTAGTCATATGCTTCATGATGCTCTCTTTGTGTTTCAATTCTTATTTTTCATGTGAGCATCATTGAAATCATCATGCCTAGCTAAAAGGCATTAAAGAAAAGCGCTTGTTGGGAGACAACCCAACACTTTTACCCACTGTTTTTGTGTATTAATATGATTAGGCTACTGTATTGATATTGTTTTATAGATTTTGTTTCAATAAAGTGCCAAGTAAAGCCTTTGGGATAGTGTGGATGATAGTTGACTTGATTCTGTGCAAAAACAGAAACTTTTGCGTCCAGTGCAGAAATTCCTGTTTTTTTACTGGAACATGGAAAAATTCTGATTTTCTTATAGTTGATGGGTATACAAATTTCCTACGTTTTCCTAATATTTCAGAATTTCTGCAGTTATATAAGTACGACCTTAATTCAGATCTTTACATACTATTCTGTTTTTAACAGATTCTGTTTGCAATGCATAGTTTGCTTGTTTTATGGTTTCTATGGCTTATATTGCTTAATATAAATTGTGGAAATTGTAGAGTAAAGTAGGCATTGTGTGATAACATTTATAAGTCTTGTCTTGACAGTACCCAAGTGAATGATTTGTTTTATCATACTAACGCATCTCACGAAGATCTGAAACTTTTAAATAAGAGACAGTCCTCACATAGCAACCCATTTACTTAACTACTCGCTTGATCTTCACTTATATCTTTTTTGAGTAGTTTGTCTTTTGCTCTCGTGCTTCACTTAAATTTATTTGAGAGCTTGTTAGTAGCAATGGTAATATATAAATTTAGTCCCAAAGTGATAGATATTCAAGAGGGATATAATAAAAACTTTCATGTAGATCATTGGATATGATAAGTTTGACTCCTTGCAATAGTTTTGCGATATGGAGATAATAATATGTGAGTCATGTTGGTGAGTAATTATGCTTTAGTAAGAATATTGGTGTTAAGGTTTGTGATTCCCTATGCAAGCACGAAAGTCAATAGTTATGCAATGAAATTATATCCTACTTGTGGTTCATTATTCGGTGTTAGTTATGCTCAATGCTCGTTTATGTGAATTTTTGTTTCTTGGTTGGTTGCTTCTCAATGTTTTGCTAGCCTTCACTTGTACTAAGTAGAAATACTACTTGTGCATCCAAAATCCTTAAACCTAGTTTTGCCACATGAGTCCACCATACCTACCTATATGCGGTATTCCCGTGCCGTTCTAAGCAAATTTGTATGTGCCATCTCTAAATTTTCAAAATAGTTTCCTTTTTGTGTGCTCGTACCGCTCATGAAGCGGTAGGGGGTGGCCAATATTTTCCATGCTAGATGTGTTATTCTCAAGATGAGTGTTTATTCACTTGTAATTGCACGAGAGTACGGCAAAGGTATTAGGGATGCCCAGTCCCGAAATGAAAAATGAATTTACTTTATGTTGTCAAATAATAAATTCCATGGAAAGTGTTGGGAATTACTCGGTCGTTTTCGTTGACGGGAAAAGTACGCCTCTCAAAATTTTTATATCTCAATTTAAGCTTTGAGCTCTGGCACCTCTACAAATCCCTACTTCCCTCTGTGAAGGGCCTATCTATTTACTTTATGCAATTTTTATTTTTATTTGAGTCTCCATCTTCTCTTATAAAGCACCAACTAAGGTGCACTATAATCGTACTTGAGCATTGGATGTAGCTAATATGCGAGTGTGTTCTGCGAATGGATCAATGATTGAGCATGATGGGCTAGGGATAACTTTCTTTAGTGTTGATATTTTGAAAGACATGGTTGCTTGTTGATATGCTTGAGTATTGATGTCTTCATGTCAAATTATAGACTATTGCTTTGAATCATTCAAGTCCAAATGTCAATGCTACAAAAGAAAGAGTATATGATGAATATGATAGGTAGCTTTCCACAACAAAAATTCCGTTTTCAATTGCTACTTTATCATGATAAGTTTTATGAGAAAGAGTTGCTATTATGATGCTAGAAAAAGTGATTGAAATTATCATTAATCAAACTTATGCATTTTGCTAGCATTCACACTTCATAAATTATTTCTTTTATCATTTACCTACTCGAGGACGAGTAGCAATTAAGCTTGGGGATGCTGATCGATGATACGTCTCCAACGTATCTATAATTTATGAAGTATTCATGCCGTTATATTATCATTCTTGGATGTTTCACAATCATTTTATAGTAACTTTATATCATTTTTTGGGACTAACCTATTGACATAGTGCCGAGTACCCGTTGCTGTTTTTTGCTTGTTTTTTACATCGCAGAAAATCAATACCAGAAGACACCCGGTGGGCCAAAGAAGTACCAGAGGGGAGCTCCGAGGAGAGCACAACCCACCAGGGCGCTAGGGATCCGAAGATCCGAATACATAAGTCAGTCATACAAATATTATCTGAGTACAGACATAGTTAGACAAGTTTTGCCTTAAGAAGGCTAGCACAAACAACGACACTAGATCGAAAGGCGTTGGCCTCCTGCCTGGGAGCCTCCGATCCTACTCCTGGTCATCTGGCTCGATCCAGTAGTAAGTACCCTCTGGACCCTCCTGGTAGTAAGCTCCGGTGGTGGCATCTGGCTCCTGGACTCCATCGTCTGTTGTATCATCAAGGTGGGGTATATGGGGAAAAGAGAAAGCAAAGCAACCGTGAGTACTCATCCGAAGTACTCAGCAAGCAAGCATCTATACTCCATATGCAACATTATCAATGGAGAATGGCTGTATAAGTGGACTGGGCTGCAGAAATGCCAGAACAGAGAGAAGGCCTAGTCCTATCGAAGACTAGCATCTTCAAACATCTTCACAAGGCCATCATCTTGCAGCAGTAGAAGAGAGTAGAATAGCATTTTATTTAGCAAACATGTTGAAGTACAGCTTAAAGATCCTTCCTCGACTCCCAAGCGAGAAAGCGATCCCGAAGCTTCAATTAAGTAACAAGTATCCAGTTTAAGTAGTAGATCGGGATACACAAACTGAGCGTCCTTTACCGTAGGACCGGCTATCGATAGAAGATTCATCCCTGCAGGGGTGCACTACTATTACCCAACACGCTCGATCAACTCTGGCCGGACACACTTGCTGGGTAATGCCCGTCCTCGGAAGATCAACACAAAGCAGCGCTCTACCTAGGCTCGGCAGAGAGGTCAGCACGCCGGACTAACCTATGCACCCAGAGGTCTCGGGCCATCGCCCTGGGCACCCTGCGCGTTGCGAGACTGGCCGGGGTGCAGGCGCGACACTGAACTCGTTAGTGAAGTATCCAGCCCAATCCCGACAATCAGCCCGCACGGTGAATCGTGACGTCAGACGAGCTTTCGGAGAAACGTACTTCGCAGAGGGTCCCATAACCATTATCCCGCGTGGTGGTAGTGCGTATAGGGCACGTCGACCCACTCAGATCACACACCCAAATCCAATAGGCTCAATTAGTATCACGCGGAGACAATCAGAGTCTCTGATGCTCCGCCACAATGTCACACTCGAGTGCCCTTCCGGCACACCCGAAAATCATAGATCCCCAGCGGGTACCCACCAGGGTGGACCCGCCTGTAACAAGGGTCAAAGTAACCGTGTGGTCATAACATCAAGGGGGAAACCCGAGGAATCACCCTCGGCGGATTCCACTCGACGAAAACATCAGGGTGAACGTATGAGGCATCACCCTCGAGGTTCACACTGAGGGTTGCACGACAGAGTCGTATCGGAAGTGGAGAAGGAGGAATAACCCTCGATGACCACGACCGAACAGCTACACTGCAGAGTATTCATCGGGAGTGCGTTACGAGGTATCACCCTCGGCACTCGATAGTAACTATGCAGAGTCGTACAACTAAGGGGGTGTGAAGTGAGGTGTCGGTCTCTGGTCGACGATCACGTTGATCGAGTCGTCGATGATCAAGCAGGGGCAACAAGGGTAAGGTGGTGGGGTCACTGATGGTTCACTCCAACCTAAACTAAACAGTTTATCATAGGCAGGTAAGGTAGCAATGAACAGGTTACAACAGTAGGCTATGCATCAGAATAGGAGCATACATTAACAGTAGCAAAATCTAATGCAAGCAGGAGAATAGAATGGGCGATATCTGGAATGCTCAAGGGGGGGCTTGCCTGGTTGCTCTGGCAAGAGAGAGGGGTCGTCAACGGGCTGCTCGTCGGTAGAGTAGTCGTATCCAGGTGCAGCGTCGTCGGTCTCGGCGTCTATCGAGAGAGAGAAGGAGGGGGAGAGGAACAATAAATTCACGGCAATAATGCAAACAATATGTATGACATGCCTAAATGATATGCCGGGGTGTTCTACTGCCTAACTAAATGATTTAGTTAATTTAGGAATTTATTCGGATTTATTTAATTAAAGTTGGGCACTATTCATTTACTGAAAACGGTCTAAAAGTTCAACGTTCTTATAGCTGCGAGCATCTGACAGGAATACGGAGGGCGTATCCGGGTTCGTATCGGAATTCTGAGCAAGTTTCATGTATAAAGTATTTTCACCGGAGTTACGGATTATTTAATATGATTTTCTAAAGTTTTAATCATTTTCTGAATTTATTTTTATTATTATATTCAACATTCTCCAGAATAGTAACTGATGACATCAGCATGACATCATGCTGATGTCAGCAGTCATTAGGGTTAGTTAAGTTAACTAATTAATTAGTCTAATTAGTTAATTAACTAATTAATTATTTACTTTAATTAAACAGATTTAATTAACTATTTATTTATTTTATTTTTATTTTTATCTTTTTTTTTCAGGCAGGGCTGTGGGCCCCACTGGTCAGTGGACCAGGGGCGGACATGTCCGGGGCGTGCCCATTTGGGACCGGACATGTCCGGTGCCCAAATGGCACGCGCGGGCGCGGGCGCGAACGGGGGCACGGGCGGGCGAGGCCGCGGCAGCGCGCGGCAGCGCGCGCGGGGCCGGAGCGGCAGGGGGGTGGCGGCGCGCGGCGCAGGCGGCGGGGCCGGAGGCGAGCGGGGCGGTGCGGTGGCCGGAGCGGCAGCGGGCGGCGGCGCGCGGTGCGGGGCGCGCGGAGGCGAGGCGGGAGCCGGAGCGGGTCGGGCGCGGGCGAGCGGAGGCCGGCGCGGACGCGGCCGGAGCGCGGCGAGCGAGGGGGCCGGAGCGAGCGCGCGCGGGCGAGTGCGCGGAGATGGGCGCGGTGAGCTCGAGCGCGGCCGAACCGGCGACGGGAGAGAGTGAGGAGAGGCCGGGGGCCTCACCGGCATTCGTGAGAAGAGGGGCGGCGAGGCTCGGTGGAGCCGTCGAGGGGGAGGCGTGGACGGGTAGTCCGGCGAGGTGGCGGCGTCGGCGTCGAGGCGGCGGGGCGCGTCGAGCGCTGGAGGAGATCGGGGGGGAGGGGGGAAATGTGGATCGGGAGGGGGCTAGGGTTCGGCCTGTGGCCATATGGCCGGGGGTGGGAAGTGGGCCGGCCCAGTTGGGCCGGGGGGGGGGGGGTGGGGGTCCTTTTTCTCTTTTTTCTTTTTCTTTTCTGTTTTCTTTTACCTTTTTCTTTTATTTATTCTCTTTTCTCAGTTTAGCAAATTGTTAGGCCACATATTGAATTTTGTAAAACATAGGAATTGCTCCAACAAATACTAGGCATTACCTACCACTACCAAAAATTAGTTTGGAGTCAATAGGAGCTCCCACAATTTTTATAATAATTAATATGCATTAATCCTCATTGTTTTAATTACATTAGAGCCACCTAATTATTTTATTATTTGTTGGTTTCAATTTTAGACTAGCCTCTGCAATATTTGTTATTTACTGAACATTTTAGTTTTTATGTTGGACAACTTTTATATTTCACTTTCATTTAAATTTGAATTTGACTTAGGAGTTGAAATGCAATATGATGCAAATGATGATTATGCACTGTTAACCATGCTAACATGTCATTATCAAAAGTGATTACTGTTGCTAATCACCGGGGGTGTTACAATTCTCCTCATCTATTAAGAATTCTCGTCCCGAGAATTAAGAGGAAGACTGAAAGAAAGAGGGGTATTCTTCACGAAGACGATCCTCGCGTTCCCAGGTGGCCTCGTCTTCAGAATTATTTGACCACTGAACCTTGAGGAATTTGATTGACTTTTGACGAGTCCGACGTTCAGCTTGATCAAGAACACGGATGGGATATTCTGGATAGGACAGATCTTCCCATAATTCAAGCACTTCATGATCCACAGCTCTAATAGGATCCTTGAAGCAGCGACGGAGCTGGGATACATGAAAAACGTCATGTACTTGAGAAAGATTTGGCGGCAACTGCAATTGATATGCCACTTCTCCTCGACGGGCAAGAATACGGAACGGGCCAATGTAGCGAGGAGCTAACTTGCCTTTGATTCCGAACCTATGAGTGCCTTTCAACGGAGTGACGCGGAGGTAAGCTTGCTCGCCAGGTTGATAGACCATTTCCTGGTGCTTTCGGTCATAGTTGCTTTTCTGACGAGACTGAGCAGCTTTCAAATGTTCACGGACAATGCGGACTTGATCTTCTGCTTGCTGAATAATGTCCGGACCGACGAGTGAGCGTTCCCCAGTTTCTGACCAATTCAGAGGGGTTCGACACTTACGACCGTATAGAACTTCAAACGGTGCCATCTTCAGACTAGCCTGATAGCTATTGTTGTAAGAGAATTCGGCATACGGGAGAGATTCCTCCGATTTCTTACCGAAGGAGATGACGCAAGCTCGAAGCATATCTTCGAGCACTTGATTAACTCGTTCAACTTGACCCTGTGACTGAGGGTGAAAAGCGGTACTGAACGACAGATGTGTTCCCATAGCTTCTTGGAAACTATTCCTGAATCTGGAGGTGAAGAGGCTGCCACGATCAGAACTGATCTCCAACGGAACACCGTGGAGTGACACAATTCGGGAAACATACAAGTCTGCTAACTGGCTAGCAGTGATTGTCTCTTTAACTGGTAGAAAGTGAGCAACCTTAGAGAATCGGTCAATGACGACAAATATAGCATCATTACCCTTCTGGGATTTGGGAAAACCAGTAATGAAATCCATTTGGACCTTGTCCCATTTCCATTCAGGAATTGCAAGGGGTTGCAGAGTTCCAGCGGGCCTTTGATGTTGAGCTTTAACGCGGCGGCAAACGTCGCACTCAGAAACATAACGAGCAATATCTCGCTTCATATTAGGCCACCAGTATCTTTGACAAATGTCACGGTACATCTTTGTGCTACCAGGATGAATTGACAGAGGAGTGTCATGAGCTTCCATCATAACGTGTTCCCTCTCATCTTTAAACTTAGGTACGAAGAGATGGTGTTGGAAAAATAGGATCCCATCATTATCAAGATGGAACTCCGACGGTTTTCCTTTTTCAAGGTATCGCTTGATCCTTTCAACTTTAGAGTCATACCATTGCATAGTTTTGATGCTGTGTTCTAAATCTGGTTCGACAACGAGGGTATTGAGATAACCCTTTGGAACAATATGGAGGTTCAATTTACGAAACTCTTCATAAAGAAGAGGTTGTGATTCCTGAACCATATGGTTGCTGCAATAAGCCTTGCGGCTCAAAGCATCGGCCATTACATTTGCCTTGCCAGGGGTGTATGAGATATTCATATCATAATCGGCTATTGTCTCGAGCCATCTTTGTTGACAAAGGTTCAGATCCGGTTGAGTATATAAATACTTCAAACTTTGATGATCCGTATATATCTCGCAACGGTTACCGAGAAGGTAATGTCGCCATAGCTTCAGGGCATAAATAACCGCAGAAAGTTCGAGATCGTGCACTGGGTAATTTTCTTCGTGAGGACACAGTTGTCGGGAGGCATAAGCAATCACCTTGCGTTCTTGCATTAGGACACAGCCTAATCCTTGACGGGAGGCATCGCAGTATATCACGAAATCCTTTTGGGAATCCGGGGGTGCTAATACTGGGGCATATGTCAATTTATCTTTTAGTGTCTGAAAGCTTTCTTGACATTTTTCTGTCCACTCAAATTTAACACCTTTGTGAAGCAGATTTGTCAATGGTTTTGCAATCTTGGAAAAGTTCTCAACGAATCGACGACAATAACTAGCAAGTCCGAGAAAACTTCTGACTTGCTTGACATTCTTCGGGGGAGTCCAGTCAAGAATAGCCTGAACTCGTTCGGGGTTAACAGCAATTCCATCCTTGGAAATCACATGTCCAAGGTAAGTTACTTCAGAAAGCCAAAATTCACATTTGGAATACTTGGCATACAACTGGTGTTCTCGAAGCCTTTCTAGTACCAGACGGAGGTGTTCAGCATGTTCTTCTCTATTCTTAGAATAAACCAGAATATCATCTAAATAAACCACGACGAATTTGTCGAGGTAATCCATGAATATATAATTCATCAGACGGGAGAAAGTTGCTGGAGCATTCGTTAGGCCAAATGACATGACGGTGTATTCATAGGAGCCATAACGAGTGACGAATGCAGTCTTGGGAATATCCTCTTCACGGACACGGATCTGGTGATAACCCAACCTCAGGTCGAGTTTAGAGAACACCGATGATCGATCAACTTGCTGGATCCTACTCTCTATGTGCACTCTGATGCAGAATCCGGTCTCAAGCTGTAAGAAGAGGTCCACGTGCCGGTGTATGACCTCCAACAGCAGGCCAATGAATACCAGCATACATCTGAGTCCTGCGCGGGTAAAGGATGTGCTCAGGATGTATCCCTGCGCGAACAGCGGGTAGCAACTGCGTCATAGCATCGTAGAGACGTGCTCGAGTGGCAACCAACTCGACGGCAAGAGCCCGAACAGTGCGATCCAGAGCCTGAGTGCACTGAATCAGAACGCGCGGGTGATAGCGACGAGGCTCGAACGGGGCACAGATAGCTGTGTAATATCCAGTAGCATCTCCAGCAGGGGCATACGAAATGTATCGGAACTCAGAGTCATCCAAGATATCGCTGAACTGTCCTCGGAGACGTGCGACGGCAGAGTAGGCGGCATCATGGACTGCCATCTCAATCGTCACGCCGATACCGTGGAAAAGGTGTAGCTCGGTGTCTGAGTCATTCTGCTGATCATAGATATGAACATCAGCATGGTACTGCTCCTGATTGAACTCGCGGTAATCCTCGTAAACCAAGTACTCAGGGTACCAACGGTAGCCAAGTCTGGTCATGAGAGCGATCAGGACAGCTGGAAACCCAGGGGTATTACGAGCCCAAGTGCGAAGCACAAGCTGTGTCGTAGGACGCGGTGGAAACAAATGATCCATCTGAAACAGAGGAAACTCAGATTTGTCAAATGACAATGAGAAGTTTAACACAACTCGGAGAGAAAGGTTAAACAAAACAATGGAAAGGAAAATGATTATCAGACTAATCAGATCAATGACAGGGAAATCGCACAGATATCCAGCTCTCCAGGTAGACGGGATTTACGAGATCCTAAGTGTCGGCGTTAGTATAATTTATTTAACCTGAGTAGAAGAGAGATCAGAGTCCCAGAGTATAGACAAGGAATAAAAGATCCTAATACCACCCAGTTGGCGACGTGGGCCCGTAAGCCACACAGCCAAGTTAGTAAATTAGTTTTTCGATTTCTAGACTCAACTTCGGCCAAGGAATTGGAAGGGGGCTTCCTACAGGCAGTCGGCTCTGATACCAACTTGTGGCGCCCCCGGCTCAATCGTACACTAATCATACACGCAAACGTGTACGATCAAGCACAGGGACTCACAGGAAGATATCACAACACAACTCTAACACAATTTAAATGGAGATCCACAATATTACAGACCAGGGATCCGAAGATCCGAATACATAAGTCAGTCATACAAATATTATCTGAGTACAGACATAGTTAGACAAGTTTTGCCTTAAGAAGGCTAGCACAAACAACGACACTAGATCAAAAGGCGTTGGCCTCCTGCTTGGGAGCCTCCGATCCTACTCCTGGTCATCTGGCTCGATCCAGTAGTAAGTACCCTCTGGACCCTCCTGGTAGTAAGCTCCGGTGGTGGCATCTGGCTCCTGGACTCCATCGTCTGTTGTATCATCAAGGTGGGGTATATGGGGAAAAGAGAAAGTAAAGCAACCGTGAGTACTCATCCGAAGTACTCAGCAAGCAAGGATCTATACTACATATGCAACATTATCAATGGAGAATGGCTGTATAAGTGGACTGGGCTGCAGAAATGCCAGAACAGAGAGAAGGCCTAGTCCTATCGAAGACTAGCATCTTCAAACATCTTCACAAGGCCATCATCTTGCAGCAGTAGAAGAGAGTAGAATAGCATTTTATTTAGCAAACATGTTGAAGTACAGCTTAAAGATCCTTCCTCGACTCCCAAGCGAGAAAGCAATCCCGAAGCTTCAATTAAGTAACAAGTATCCAGTTTAAGTAGTAGATCGGGATACACAAACTAAGCGTCCTTTACCGTAGGACCGGCTATCGATAGAAGATTCATCCCTGCAGGGGTGCACTACTGTTACCCAACACGCTCGATCAACTCTGGCCGGACACACTTGCTGGGTAATGCCCGTCCTCGGAAGATCAACACAAAGCAGCGCTCTACCTAGGCTCGGCAGAGAGGTCAGCACGTCGGACTAACCTATGCACCCAGAGGTCTCGGGCCATCGCCCTGGGCACCCTACGCGTTGCGAGACTGGCCGGGGTGCAGGCGCGACACTGAACTCGTCAGTGAAGTATCCAGCCCAATCCCGACAATCAGCCCGCACGGTGAATCGTGACGTCAGACAAGCTTTCGGAGAAACGTACTTCGCAGAGGGTCCCATAACCATTATCCCACGTGGTGGTAGTGCGTATAGGGCACGTCGACCCACTCAGATCACACACCCAAATCCAATAGGCTCAATTAGTATCACGCGGAGACAATCAGAGTCTCTGATGCTCCGCCACAATGTCACACTCGAGTGCCCTTCTGGCACACCCGAAAATCATAGATCCCCAGCGGGTACCCACCAGGGTGGACCCACCTGTAACAAGGGTCAAAGTAACCGTGTGGTCATAACATCAAGGGGGAAACCCGAGGAATCACCCTCGGCGGATTCCACTCGACGAAAACATCAGGGTAAACGTATGAGGCATCACCCTCGAGGTTCACACTGAGGGTTGCACGACAGAGTCGTATCGGAAGTGGAGAAGGAGGAATCACCCTCGATGACCATGACCGAACAGCTACACTGCAGAGTATTCATCGAGAGTGCGTTACGAGGTATCACCCTTGGCACTCGATAGTAACTATGCAGAGTCGTACAACTAAGGGGGTGTGAAGTGAGGTGTTGGTCTCTGGTCGACGATCACGTTGATCGAGTCGTCGATGATCAAGCAGGGGCAACAAGGGTAAGGTGGTGGGGTCACTGATGGTTCACTCCAACCTAAACTAAACAGTTTATCATAGGCAGGTAAGGTAGCAATGAACAGGTTACAACAGCAGGCTATGCATCAGAATAGGAGCATACATTAACAGTAGCAAAATCTAATGCAAGCAGGAGAATAGAATGGGCGATATTTGGAATGCTCAAGGGGGGGGGGCTTGCCTGGTTGCTCCGGCAAGAGAGAGGGGTCGTCAACGGGCTGCTCGTCGGTAGAGTAGTCGTATCCAGGTGCAGTGTCGTCGGTCTCGGCGTCTATCGAGAGAGAGAAGGAGGGGGAGAGAAACAATAAATTCATGGCAATAATGCAAACAATATGTATGACATGCCTAAATGATATGTCGGGGTGTTCTACTGCCTAACTAAATGATTTAGTTAATTTAGGAATTTATTCGGATTTATTTAATTAAAGTTGGGCACTATTCATTTACTGAAAACGGTCTAAAAGTTCAACGTTCTTATAGCTGCGAGCGTCTGACGGGAATACGGAGGGCGTATCCGGGTTCGTATCGGAATTCTGAGCAAGTTTCATGTATAAAGTATTTTCATCGGAGTTACGGATTATTTAATATGATTTTCTAAAGTTTTAATCATTTTCTGAATTTATTTTTATTATTATATTCAACATTATCCAGAATAGTAACTGATGACATCAGCATGACATCATGCTGATGTCAGCAGTCATTAGGGTTAGTTAAGTTAACTAATTAATTAGTGTAATTAGTTAATTAACTAATTAATTATTTACTTTAATTAAATAGATTTAATTAACTATTTATTTATTTTATTTTAATCTTTTTTTTAGGCAGGGCTGTGGGCCCCACTGGTCAGTGGACCAGGGGCGGACATGTCCGGGGCGTGCCCATTTGGGACCGGACATGTCCGGTGCCCAAATGGCACGGGCGGGCGAGGCCGCGGCAGCGCGCGGCAGCGCGCGCGGGGCCGGAGCGGCAGGGGGGGTGGCGGCGCGCGGTGTGGGGCGCGCGGAGGCGAGGCGGGGGCCGGAGCGGGTCGGGCGCGGGCGAGCGGAGGCCGGCGC
The DNA here is from genome assembly GCA_011799875.1 of Thinopyrum elongatum. NCBI lineage: Eukaryota > Viridiplantae > Streptophyta > Magnoliopsida > Poales > Poaceae > Thinopyrum > Thinopyrum elongatum. The sequence goes on along the minus strand of CM022297.1, from coordinate 418,438,964 downwards.
GGACGCGGCCGGAGCGCGGCGAGCGAGGGGGCCGGAGTGAGCGCGCGCGGGCGAGCGGGCGAGTGCGCGGAGATGGGCGCGGTGAGCTCGAGCTCGGCCGAACCGGCGACGGGAGAGAGTGAGGAGAGGCCGGGGGCCTCACCGGCGTTCGTGAGAAGAGGGGCGGCGAGGCTCGGTGGAGCCGTCGAGGGGGAGGCATGGACGGGCAGTCCGGCGAGGCGGCGGCGTCGGCGTCGAGGCGGCGGGGTGCGTCGAGCGCTGGAGGAGATCGGGGGGGGGGGGAGGGGGGAAATGTGGATCGGGAGGGGGGCTAGGGTTCGGCCTGTGGCCATATAGCCTGGGGGTGGGAAGTGGGCCGGCCCAGTTGGGCCGGGGTGGGGGTCCTTTTTCTCTTTTTTCTTTTCTTTTCTGTTTTTCTTTTACCTTTTTCTTTTGGGGACTTATTTATTCTCTTGTCTCAGTTTAGCAAATTGTTAGGCCACATATTGAATTTTGTAAAACATAGGAATTGCTCCAACAAATACTAGGCATTACCTACCACTACCAAAAATTAGTTTGGAGTCAATAGGAGCTCCCACAATTTTTATAATAATTAATATGCATTAATCCTCATTGTTTTAATTACATTAGAGCCACCTAATTATTTTATTATTTGTTGGTTTCAATTTTAGACTAGCCTCTGCAATATTTGTTATTTACTGAACATTTTAGTTTTTATGTTGGACAACTTTTATATTTCACTTTCATTTAAATTTGAATTTGACTTAGGAGTTGAAATGCAATATGATGCAAATGATGATTATGCACTGTTAATCATGCTAACATGTCATTATCAAAAGTGATTACTATTGCTAATCACCGGGGGTGTTACAAGGCCCAACACGAGTCTACAAGAATAAAGTTGCGTAGTAGACATCAAGCTCTTTTCTGGCGCCGTTGCCGGGGAGGTGAGTGCTTGAAGGTTTATCTTTAGATCTTGCAATCGAATCTTTTAGTTTCTTGTTTTATCACTAGTTTGGTTTATAAAAAGAAATGTACAAAAAAAATTGGAATTGAGGTGGTCTCATAGTATTCATCTTTATCATGTCTTTCTTAAAAATGATGGAAAAGAAAATTGTGCTCAATTGATAGAAGAAGAATTCAATAAAATGTTTGATATAATTGATGAGCATGATTGCAATGTTGCTAGTATGAATTCTTTGAATATCCATGATGTTAATGATATGCAAAGCCGTAAGCTTGGGGATGCTATGTTTGATGAAGATGATATTTTTAGTCCCCCAAGTTTTGATGAGAAAATTTATTATGATGATTGCATGCCTCCTATTTGTGATGACTATATTGATAAAAGTGGATTTGGAGAGGTCATGACTTTATTTAATGATGAATCCACTATTCTGGAAGAGGTTCCAATTGATTATGAAGACAAAGTTCCTATCTATGATGATTATGGTGATGACATATATGCTATAAAGAGTAATGATATCCATCAAACTTGTCATCATGATTTTAATGCTCAATATGATTATGCCAATCATGAATCACATGATAGTTATTTTGCTGAATTTGCTCCCACTACTATTCATGAGAATAAATTTTCTTATGTGGAGAGTAATAAATGTTTTATGCATGTGGATCATGAAAAGAATGCTTTATGTGATGGCTATATTGTTGAATTCATTCATGATGCTACTGAAAATTATTATGACAGGGGAACATATGCTTTTACATATTGCAATAATATCAAGTTTCCTCTTTTTATGTTGAGAGTTTTGAGGTTTTGCTTGTTTTGCCTTCCTATGCTAGTTGATTCTTGT